>CM048647.1:99116243-99817076 GCA_026413185.1 Pueraria montana var. lobata
ACAAATGGTCAAAAATGCACCACCGGCACCAAAATTGGACCACGAGGTAGCACGGACCTCAAAACTGAAAAGTGTTACTAGCATTATGGTTTATTCTGTATAAGAATGCACCAGGGATCATGGGGCACCAAAACCCAAAAGTCTTATTTGAGCACGAAAATTGCACAAATGGCCGAAAATGCACCCCCGACACCAAAATTAGACCATGGGGCACCACGGACCTGAAAACTGAAAAGTTTTCCCATAATTATGCTTTTTTTTTTTGCAAAAGAATGCACCAAGGATCACGGGGCACCAAAACCCAAAAGTCTTACTTTCGCATGAAAATTGCACAATGGGCCGAAAATGCACCACGGGCACCAAAATTGGACCATGGGAACGTCGGACCTCAAAACTGAAAAATGCTCTGAGCATTATGGTTTTTTATTCATAAAAATGCACCAGGGATCACGGGGCACCAAAACCCAAAAGTCTTATTTTCGCACGAAAATTGCACATTTGGCCGAAAATGCACCACGGGGACCAAAATTGGACCACGAGGCACCTCGGACCTCAATACTTAAAAGTGCTCTGAGCATTATGGTTTTTTATGCATTACAATGCACCAGGGATCATGGAGCACCAAAATGCAAAAGTCTTATTTTCGCACGAAAAATGCACAAATGGCCGAAAATGCAACACCTACAGCAAAATTGGACAACACGGCACCACAGCCTCAAAATTGAAAAGTGTTCCAGCATTATGGTTTTTTATGCATAAGAATGCCCCAAGGATCACGGGTCACCAATACCCAAAAGTCTTATTTTCACATGAAAATTGAACAATGGGCCGAAAATGCACCACATGCACCAAAATTGGACCACGGGGCACCTCGGACCTCAAAACTGAAAAGTGCTACGAGCATTATGGGTTTTTATGCATAATATTGCACCAGGGATCACGGGGTACCAAAACCCAAAAGTCTTATTTTCGCACAAAAATTGCACAAATGGCCAAAAATACACCACCGTCACCAAAATTGGACCATGGGGCACCATGGACCTCAAAACTGAAAAGTGCTCCAAGCATTATGGTTTTTATGCATAAGAATGCCCCAGGGATCACGGGGCACCGAAACCCAAAAGTCTTATTTTCGCTCGAAAATTGCACAAATGGTCGAAAATGCATTACCGACATCAAAATTGAACCATGGGGCACCACAGACCTCAAAACTGAAAAGTGTTCCGATCATTCTTCTTTTTTATGCATAAGAATCCACCAGGGATCACGGGGAACCAAAACCCAAAAGTCTTATTTTCGTACGAAAATTGCATGATGGGCCAAAAATGCACCACAGGCACCAAAATTGGACCACGGGGCACCTCGACCTCAGAACTGAAAAGTACTCCGAGTATTATGGTTTTTTATGCATAAGAATGCACTAGGGATCACGGGGGCACCAAAACCCAAAAGTCTTATTTTCGCACGAAAACTGCACAAATGGCCGAAAATGCACCCCGGCACTAAAATAGGACCACGGGGCACCACGAACCACAAGACTGAAGAGTGTTCCGAGCATTATGGTTTTTTTATGCATAAGAATGCACCAAGGATCACGGGGCACCAAAACCCAAAAGTCTTACTTTCGCACGAAAATTGCACAAAGGGTCGGAATTGCACCACGGGGCACGTCGCCCCTCAAAACTTAAAAGTGATACGAGCATTATGGTTTTTTATCCATAAGAATACACCAGGGTTCATAAGGCACCAAACCTAACAGTCCTATTTTCGCATGAAAATTGCACTAATGACTGGAAATGAACCACCGACACCAAAATTGGACCACGAGGCACCACGGACCTCAAAACTGAAAGGTGTTCCGAGCATTATGTTTTTCTATGCGTAAGAATGCACAAGGTATCACGGGGCACCAAAACCAAAAAGTCTTATTTTCGCACGAAAATTACACCATGGGCCGAAAATGCACCACGGGCACCAAAATTGGACCACGGGGCACCTCGGACCTCAAAACTCAAAAGTGCTCTGAGCATTATGGATTTTTATGCATAAGAATGAACCAGGGATCACGGTGCACCAAAGCCCAACAGGCTTATTTTTACACGAAAATTGTACAATGGGCCGAAAATGCATCACGGGCACCAAAATTGGACCACAGGGCACCTCGGACCTCAAAACTGAAAAGTGCTCCAAGCATTATCATTTTTT
The DNA here is from genome assembly GCA_026413185.1 of Pueraria montana var. lobata. Lineage (NCBI taxonomy): Eukaryota > Viridiplantae > Streptophyta > Magnoliopsida > Fabales > Fabaceae > Pueraria > Pueraria montana. The sequence goes on from CM048647.1 coordinate 99,118,449, forward strand.
ATGTATAAGAATGCACCAGGGATCACGGGGCACCAAAACACAAAAGTCATATTTTCACACAAATATTGGACAAATGTCCGAAAATGCAACACCAGCACCAAAGTTGGACCACGGGGCTCCACGAACCTCAAAACTGTAAAGTGATTCGAGCATTATGTTTTTTTATGCATAAGAATGCACCAAGGATCACGGGGCACCAAAACCCAAAAGTCTTATTTTCGCACGAAAATTGCAGCATAGGCTGAAAATGCATCATAGGAACCAAAATTGGACCACGGGGCACCTCGAACCTCAAAATTGAAAAGTGCTACGAGCTGTATCGTTTTTATGCATAAGAATGCCCTAGGGATCACGGGGCACCAAAACCAAAAAGACTTTTTTTCGCACGAAAATTGCACAACGGGCCGAAAATGCACCACTGGCACCAAAATTGGACCACGGGGTACGTCGGATCTCAAAACTGAAAAGTGCTCCAAGCATTATGGTTTTTTATGCATAAGAACGCACCAGGGATCACGGGGCACCAAAACCCAAAAGTCTTATTTTCACACGAGAATTGTACCATGGGCTGAAAATGCATCACAGGAACCAAAATTGGACCACGGGGAACCTCGGACGTCAAAAATTAAAAGTGCTCAGAGCATTATTGTTTTTCAGGCATAAGAATGAACCAGGGATTACGGTGCACCAAAACCCAAAATTCTTATTTTCGCACGAAAATTGCACAATGGGCCGAAAATGCAGCACCGACACCAAAATTAGACCACGGGGCACCTCGGACCTCAAAACTGAAAAGTGTTCTGAGTGATACGGTTTTTTATGCATAAAAATGCACCAGGGATCACGGGGCACCAAATCCCAAAAGTCTTATTTTCGCACGAAAATTGCACAATGGGCCGAAAATCCACCACTGGCACCAAAATTGGACCACGGGGCACCTCGGACCTCAAAACTGATAAGTGCTCCGAGCATTATGGTTTTTTATGCATAAGAAAGTCCCAGGGATCACGTGGTACCAAAACCTAAAAGTTTCATTTTCGCATGAAAATTGCACAATGGGCCGAAAATGCCCCACAGGCACCAAATTTGGACTAGGGGGCACTTCGGACCTCAAAACTGAAAAGTGCTCCAAGCATTATCATTTTTTATGCATAAGAATGCACAAACGATCATGGGGCCCCAAATCCCAAAAGCCTTATTTTCGCACGAAAATTGCACAATGGGCCAAAAATGCATCATGGGCACCAAAATTGGACCACGGGGCACCTCGAACTTCAAAACTTAAAAGTGCTCCGAGAATTATGGTTTTTTATCCATAAGAATGCACCAGGGATTATGGGGCACCAAAACCCAAAAGTCTTATTTTCGCACGAAAATTGCACAATGGGCCGAAAATGCACCACCGGCACAAAAATTGGACCACGGGGCACCTCAGACCTCAAAACTAAAAAGTTCTCCGAGTATAATGGATTTTTATGCATAAGAATGCACCAGGGATCAGGGGGCACCAAAACCCAAAAGTCTTATTTTCGCATGAACATTGCACAAATGGTCCACGGAAAAGCGCATCGTGGACCTGAAAACTGAAAAGCGCACCAAGCATTATGGTTTTTTAAGGATAAGAATGCACCAGGGATCACGGAGCACCAAAACCAAAAATTCCTCTTTTCGAACGAAAATTACACAATGGGCCGAAAATGCACCACGGGGCACGTCGGACCTCAAAACTGAAAAATGCTCCGAGTATTATGGTTTTTTATGCATAAAAATGCACCAGGGATCACGAGGCACCAAAACCCAAAAGTCTTATTTTCGCACAAACATTGCACAAATGGTCAAAAATGCATCACCGGCACCAAAATTGGACCACGCGGTAGCACGGACCTCAAAACTGAAAAGTGTTACTAGCATTATGGTTTATTCTGTATAAGAATGCACCAGGGATCATGGGGCACCAAAACCCAAAAGTCTTATTTTCGCACGAAAATTGCACAAATGGCCGAAAATGCACTCCCGACACCAAAATTAGACCATGGGGCACCACGGACCTGAAAACTGAAAAGTTTTCCAATAATCATACTTTTTTTTTTTGCAAAAGAATGCACCACCGGCACCAAAATTGGACCACGAGGTAGCACGGACCTCAAGACAGAAAAGTGTTCCGAGCATTGTGGTTTTTTATGCATAAGAATGCACCAAGGATCACGAGGCACCAAAACCCAAATCTCTAATTTTCGCACGAAAATTGCACAAACGGCCGAAAATGCACCACGGGCACCAAAATTGGACCACGGGGCACCTCGAACCTCAAAACTGAAAAGTACTATGAGTATTATCGTTTTTTATGCAAAAGAATGCACCAGGTATCACAGGGCACCAAAACCCGAAAGTCTTATTTTTGCACGAAAATTTCACAAATGGCCGAAAATGCACCACCGGCACCAAAATTGGACCACAGGGCACCATGGACCTCAGAACTGAAAAGTACTCCAAGCATTATGGTTTTTTATGCATAAGAATGCACCAGGGATCAGGGGGCAGCAAAACCCAAAAGCCTTATTTTCGTACGAAAATTGCAAAATAGGCCGAAAATGCAACACGGGCACCAACATTGGACCACGAGGCACTGTGGACCTGAAAACTGAAAGTGCTCCAAGCATTATGGTTTTTTTATGCATAAGAATGCACCTGGGATATTGGGGCACCAAAACCCAAAAGTCCTATTTTCGAATGAAAATTCCACAATGGGCCAACATTGCATCACGGGCACCAAAATTGGACCATGGGCCACCACGGACCTCAAAACTAAAAAGTGTTCCAAGCATTATTATTTTTTATGCATAAGAATGCACCAGGGATCATGGGGCACCAAAACCCAAAAGTCTTATTTTCGCACGAAAATTGCAGAAAGGGCCGAAAATGCACCACGGGCACCAAAATTGGACCACGGGGCACCTCGGACCTCAAAACTGAAAAGTTATATGAGCATTATGGTTTTTAATGGATAAGAATGCACCAGTGTTCATAGGGCACAAAAACCCAAAAGTCTTATTTTCGCACGAAAATTTTAGCAATGGCCAAAAATGCACCACGGGCACCAAAATTGGACCACGGGGCACCTCGGACCTCAAAACTGAAAAGTGCTCCAAGCATTTTGGTTTTTATGAATAATAATGCACGAGGGATCACGAGGCACCAAAACCCAAAAGTCTTATTTTCGCACGAACATTGCACAAATGGTCAAAAATGCACCACCGGCACCAAAATTGGACCACGCGGTAGCACGGACGTCAAAACTGAAAAGTGTTGCTAGCATTATGGTTTATTCTGTATAAGAATGCACCAGGGATCATGGGGCACCAAAATCCAAAAGTCTTATTTTCGCACGAAAATTGCAGAAAGGGCCGAAAATGCACCACGGGCACCAAAATTGGACCACGGGGCACCTCGAACCTCAAAACTGAAAAGCTCTATGAGCATTACGGTTTTTAATGCATAAGAATTCACCAGGGTTCATAGGGCACAAAAACCCAAAAGTCTTATTTTCGCACGAAAATTTCAGCAATGGCCGAAAATGCACCACGGGCACCAAAATTGGACCACGGGGCACCTCGGACCTCAAAACTGAAAAGTGCTCCAAGCATTTTGGTTTTTATGAATAAGAATGCACGAGGGCTCACGGGGCACCAAAACCCCAAAGTTTTATTTTCGCAAGAAAATTGCACAAATAGCCGAAAATGCACCACCGGCACCAAAATTGGAGCACGGGGCACCACGAACCTCAAAACTAAAAAGTTTTCCAGGCCTTATGGTATTTTATGCATAAGAATGCACCAGGGATAACGGGGCACCAAAACCCAAAAGTCTTACTTTCGCACGAAAATTGCACAATGGGCCGAAAATGCACCACCGGCACCAAAATTGGACAACGGGGTACCACGGACCTCAAAACTGAAAGTGCTCCAAGCATTATGGTTTTTTATGCATAAGAATGCACCTGGGATATTGGGGCACCAAAACCCAAAAGTCTTATTTTCGAACGAAAATTGAATAATGGGCGGAAAATGCACCATGGGTACCAAAATTGGACCATGGGGCACCTCAGACCTCAAAACTGAAAGGTGCTCCGAGCATTATGGTTTTTTTTTGTATAAGAATGCAGTAGGGATCAGGGGGCACCAAAACCCAAAAGTCTTATTTTCGCACGAAAATTGCTCAATCTGCCGAATATGCACCACGAGAACCAAAATTGGACCACGAGGCATCGTGGACCTGAAAACTGAAAAGCGCACCAAGCATTATGGTTTTTTAAGGAGAAGAATGCACCAGGGATCACGGGGCACCAAAACAAAAAATTCCTCTTTTCGAACGAAAATTACACAATGGGCCGAAAATGCACCACCGGGCACGTCAGACCTCAAAACTGAAAAATGCTCCGAGTATTATGGTTTTTTATGCATAAAAATGCACCAGGGATCACGGGGAACCAAAACCCAAAAGTCTTATTTTCGCACGAACATTGCACAAATGGTCAAAAATGCACCACCGGCACCAAAATTGGACCACGCGGTAGCACGGACCTCAAAACGAAAAAGTGTTACTAGCATTATGGTTTATTCTGTATAAGAATGCACCAGGGATCATAGGGCACCAAAACCCAAAAGTCTTATTTTCGCACGAAAATTGCACAAATGGCCGAAAATGCACTCCCGACACCAAAATTAGACCATGGGGCACCACGGACCTGAAAACTGAAAAGTTTTCCAAAAATTATACTTTTTTTTTTGCAAAAGAATGCACCACCGGCACCAAAATTGGACCACGAGGTAGCACGGACCTCAAGACAGAAAAGTGTTCCGAGCATTGTGGTTTTTTATGCATAAGAATGCACCAAGGATCACGAGGCACCAAAACCCAAATCTCTAATTTTCGCACGAAAATTGCACAAACGGCCGAAAATGCACCACGGGCACCAAAATTGGACCACGGGGCACCTCGAACCTCAAAACTGAAAAGTAGTATGAGTATTATGGTTTTTTATGCAAAAGAATGCACCAGGGATCACAGGGCACCAAAACCCGAAAGTCTTATTTTTGCACGAAAATTTCACAAATGGTCGAAAATGCACCACCGGCACCAAAATTGGACCACAGGGCACCATGGACCTCAAAACTGAAAAGTACTCCAAGCATTATTGTTTTTTATGCATAAGAATGCACCAGGGATCAGGGGCAGCAAAACCCAAAAGCCTTATTTTCGTACGAAAATTGCAAAATAGGCTGAAAATGCACCTCGGGCACCAACATTGGACCACGGGGCACTGTGGACCTGAAAACTGAAAGTGCTCCAAGTATTATGGTTTTTTATGCATAACAATGCACCTGGGACATTGGGGCACCAAAACCCAAAAGTCATATTTTCGAATGAAAATTCCACAATGGGCCAACATTGCATCACGGGCACCAAAATTGGACCATGGGGCACCACGGACCTCAAAACTAAAAAGTGTTCCAAGCATTATTGTTTTTTATGCATAAGAATGCACCAGGGATCATGGGGCACCAAAACCCAAAAGTCTTATTTTCGTACGAAAATTGCAGAAAGGGCCGAAAATGCACCACGGGCACCAAAATTGGACCACGGGGCACCTCGGACCTCAAAACTAAAAAGCTCTATGAGCATTATGGTTTTTAATGCATAAGAATGCACCAGGGTTCATAGGGCACAAAAACCCAAAAGTTTTATTTTCGCATGAAAATTGCACAATGGGCTGAAATTGCACCACGGGCACCAAAATTTGACCAAGGGGCACCTCGGACCTCAAAACTGAAAAGTTCTCTGAGCATTATGGTTTTTTATGCATAAGAATGCACGAGGGATCACGGGGCACCAAAATCCAAAAGTCTTATTTTCGCACAAAAATTGCACAATGGGCCGAAAATGCACCACGGGCACCAAAATTGGACCACGGGGCACCTCGAACCTCAAAACTGAAAAGTACTATGAGTATTATGGTTTTTTATGCAAAAGAATGCACCAGGGATCACACGGCACCAAAACCCGAAAGTCTTATTTTTGCACGAAAATTTCACAAATGGACGAAAATGCACCACCGGCACCAAAATTGGACCACGGGGCACCACGGACCTCAAAAATGAACAGTGCTCCGACCAAGATGGTTTTTTATGCATAAGAATTCACCAGGGATCACGGGGCACCAAAACCCCAAAGTCTTAATTTCGCACGAAAATTGCACAAATTGTCGAAAATGCACCACCGGCACCGAAATTGGACCACTGGGCACCTCAGACCTCAAAACTGAAAAGTTCTCTGAGCATTCTGGTTTTTTATGCATAAGAATGCACCAAGGATCACAGGGTAAAAAAATCCAAAAGTCTTATTTTCGTACGAAAATTGCACGATGGGCCAAAAATGCACCACGGGCACCATAATCGGACCGCGGGGCACGCCGGACCTCAAAACTGAAAAGTGCTGCGAGCATGATGGTTTTTTATGCTTAAGAATGCACCAGGGATCACGGGGCACCACAACCAAAAAGTCATATTTTCGCACGAAAATTGCACAGCGGGCCGAAAATGCACGACGGGAACCAAAATTCGACCATGGGACACCCCGGACCTCAATACCTAAAAGTGCTCTGAGCATTATGGTTTTTTATGCATAAGAATGCACCAGGGATCTCGGGGCACCAAAACCCAAAAGTCTTATTTTCGCACGAAAATTGCAAAAATGGCCGAAAATGCTCCACCGGCACCAAAATTGGACCACGGGGCACCTCGGACCTCAAAACTGAAAAGTTCTCTGAGCATTATGGTTTTTTATGCATAAGAATGCACCAGGGATCACATGGCACCAAAACCCAAAAGTCTTATCTTCACACGAAAATTGCACAATGGGCCGAAATTGCACCACGGGCACCAAATTTTGACCAAGGGGCACCTCGGACCTCAATACCTAAAAGTTCTCCGAGCATTATTAGTTTTTATGCCTAAGAATGCACCAGGGATCACAGGGCACGAAAACCCAAAAGTCTTATTTTCGCACGAAAATTGCATAATGGGCCGAAAATGTACCACGGGCACCAAAATTGGAGCGCGGGACACGTCGGACCTCAAAACTGATAAGCGCTCTCAGCATTATGGTTTTTTATGCATAACCATGCACCAGGGATCACAGGGCACAAAAACCGAAAAGTTTTATTTTCGCACGAAAATTGCACAATGGGCTGAAATTGCACCACGGGCACCAAAATTTGACCAAGGGGCACCTCGGACCTCAAAACTGAAAAGTTCTCTGAGCATTATGGTTTTTTATGCATAAGAATGCACGAGGGATCACGGGGCACCAAAATCCAAAAGTCTTATTTTCGCACAAAAATTGCCCAATGGGCCGAAAATGCACCACGGGCACCAAAATTGGACCACGGGGCACCTCGAACCTCAAAACTGAAAAGTACTATGAGTATTATGGTTTTTTATGCAAAAGAATGCACCAGGGATCACACGGCACCAAAACCCGAAAGTCTTATTTTTGCACGAAAATTTCATAAATGGCCGAAAATGCACCACCGGCACCAAAATTGGACCACAGGGCACCATGGACCTCAAAACTGAAAAGTACTCCAAGCATTATGGTTTTTTATGCATAAGAATGCACCAGGGATCAGGGGGCAGCAAAACCCAAAAGCCTTATTTTCGTATGAAAATTGCAAAATAGGCCGAAAATGCACCACGGGCACCAACATTGGATCACGGGGCACTGTGGACCTGAAAACTGAAAGTGCTCCAAGCATTATGGTTTTTTATGCATAAGAATGCACCTGAGATATTGGGGCACCAAAACCCAAAAGTCTTATTTTCGCATGAAAATTGCAGAAAGGGCCGAAAATGCACCACGGGCCCCAAAATTGGACCACGGGGCACCTCGGACCTCAAAACTGAAAAGCTCTATGAGCATTATGGTTTTTAATGCATAAGAATGCACCAGGGTTCATAGGGCACAAAAACCCAAAAGTCTTACTTTCGCACGAAAATTTCAGCAATGGCCGAAAATGCACCACGGGCACCAAAATTGGACCACGGGGCACCTCGGACCTCAAAACTGAAAAGTGTTCCAAGCATTTTGGTTTTTATGAATAAGAATGCACGAGGGATCACGGGGCACCAAAACCAAAAAGTCTTATTTTCGCACGAAAATTGGACAAATGGCCGAAAATGCATTACCGGCACCAAAATTGGTACCCGGGGCACCACAGACCTCAAAACTGAAAACTGTTCCAAGCATTATGGTTTTCTATGCTTAAGAATGCACAAGGGCTCATGGGGCACCAAAACCCCAAAGTTTTATTTTCGCACGAAAATTGCACAAATAGCTGAAAATGCACCATCGGCACCAAAATTGGAGCACGGGGCACCACGAACCTCAAAACTAAAAAGTTTTCCAGGCCTTATGGTATTTTATGCATAAGAATGCACCAGGGATAACGGGCACCAAAACCCAAAAGTCTTACTTTCGCACGAAAATTGTACAATGGGCCAAAAATGCACCACCGGCACCAAAATTGGACAACGGGGTACCACGGACCTCAAAACTGACAGTGCTCCAAGCATTATGGTTTTTTATGCATAAGAATGCACCTGGGATATTGGGGCACCAAAACCCAAAAGTCTTATTTTCGAACGAAAATTGAACAATGGGCGGAAAATGCACCATGGGTACCAAAATTGGACCACGGGGCACCTCGGACCTCAAAACTAAAAAGTGGTCGAAGCATTACGGCTTTTTATGCTTAAGAATGCACCAGGGATCATGGGGAATCAAAATCCAAAAGTCTTATTTTCGTACGAAGATTGCACAATGGGCCGAAATTATACCACGAGCACCAAAATTGGACCACGGGGCACCTAGGACCCCAAAACTGAAAAGTGCTCTGAGCATTATGGTTTTTTATGCTTAAGAATGAACCAGGGATCGCGGGGCACCAAAACCCAAAAGTCTTATTTTCGCACGTAACTTGCACAAATGGCTGAAAATGCACCACTTGCACCTAAATTGGACCACGGGGCACCACGGACCTCAAAACTGAAAAGTGCTCCGACCAAGACGGTTTTTTTATGCATAAGAATGCACCAGGGATCACGGGGCACCAAAACCCCAAAGTCTTATTTTCGCACGAAAATTGCACAAATTGTCGAAAATCCACCATCGGCACCGAAATTGGACCACGGGGCACCTCGGACCTCAAAATTGAAAAGTTCTCTGAGCATTATGGTTTTTTATGCATAAGAATGCACCAAGGATCACAGGGTACCAAAATCCAAAAGTCTTATTTTCGCACGAAAATTGCACGATGGGCCAAAAATGCACCACGGGGACCATAATTGGACCGCGGGGCACGTCGGACCTCAAAACTGAAAAGTGCTGCGAGCATGATGGTTTTTTATGCTTAAGAATGCACCAGGGATCATGGGGCACCACAACCAAAAAGTCATATTTTCGCACGAAAATTGCATAACGGGCCGAAAATGCACGACGGGCACCAAAATTCGACCATGGGACACCCCGGACCTCAATACCTAAAAGTGCTCTGAGCATTATGGTTTTTTATGCATAAGAATGCACCAGGGATCTCGGGGCACCAAAACCCAAAAGTCTTATTTTCGCACGAAAATTGCAAAAATGGCCGAAAATGCTCCACCGGCACCAAAATTGGACTACGGGGCGCCTCGGACCTCAAAACTGAAAAGTTCTCTGAGCATTATGGTTTTTTATGCATAAGAATGCACCAGGGTTCACATGGCATCAAAACCCAAAAGTCTTATCTTCACACGAAAATTGCACAATGGGCCGAAATTGCACCACGGGCACCAAATTTTGACCAAGGGGCACCTCGGACCTCAATACCTAAAAGTTCTCCGAGCATTATTATTTTTTATGCGTAAGAATGCTCCAGGGATCATAGGGCACGAAAACCCAAAAATCTTATTTTCGCACGAAAATTGCGTAATGGGCCGAAAATGTACCACGGGCACCAAAATTGGAGCGCGGGACACGTCGGACCTCAAAATTGATAAGCGCTCACAGAATTATGGTTTTTTATGCATAACCATGCACCAGGGATCATAGGGCACAAAAACCCAAAAGTTTTATTTTCGCACGAAAATTGCACAATGGGCTGAAATTGCACCACTGGCACCAAAATTTGACCAAGGGGCACCTCGAACCTCAATACCTAAAAGTGATCCGAGCATTATGGTATTTTATGCAAAAGAATGCAACAGGGATTACGGGGCACCAAAACCTAAAAGTCTTATTTTCGCATGAAAATTGCACAAATGGTAGAAAATGCACCACCGACACCAAAATTGGACAACGGGGCACCGCGGACCTCAAAACTGAAAAGAGTTCCGAGCATTATTGTTTTTTATGCATAAGATTGTGCCAGGGATCACGGGGCACCAAAACCCAAAAGTCTTATTTTCGCACGGAAGTTGCACAATGGGCCGAAAATGCACCACGGGCACCAAAATTGGACCACGGGGCACCTCGGACCTCAAAACTGAAAAGCTCTATGAGCATTATGGTTTTTAATGCATAAGAATGCACCAGGGTTCATAGGGCACAAAAACCCAAAAGTCTTACTTTCGCACGAAAATTTCAGCAATGGCCGAAAATGCACCACGGGCACCAAAATTGGACCACCGGGCACCTCGGACCTCAAAACTGAAAAGTGTTCCAAGCATTTTGGTTTTTATGAATAAGAATGCACGAGGGATCACGGGGCACCAAAACCAAAAAGTCTTATTTTCGCACGAAAATTGGACAAATGGCCGAAAATGCATTACCGGCACCAAAATTGGTACCCGGGGCACCACAGACCTCAAAACTGAAAACTGTTCCAAGCATTATGGTTTTCTATGCTTAAGAATGCACAAGGGCTCATGGGGCACCAAAACCCCAAAGTTTTATTTTCGCACGAAAATTGCACAAATAGCTGAAAATGCACCATCGGCACCAAAATTGGAGCACGGGGCACCACGAACCTCAAAACTAAAAAGTTTTCCAGGCCTTATGGTATTTTATGCATAAGAATGCACCAGGGATAACGGGCACCAAAACCCAAAAGTCTTACTTTCGCACGAAAATTGTACAATGGGCCAAAAATGCACCACCGGCACCAAAATTGGACAACGGGGTACCACGGACCTCAAAACTGACAGTGCTCCAAGCATTATGGTTTTTTATGCATAAGAATGCACCTGGGATATTGGGGCACCAAAACCCAAAAGTCTTATTTTCGAACGAAAATTGAACAATGGGCGGAAAATGCACCATGGGTACCAAAATTGGACCACGGGGCACCTCGGACCTCAAAACTAAAAAGTGGTCGAAGCATTACGGCTTTTTATGCTTAAGAATGCACCAGGGATCATGGGGAATCAAAATCCAAAAGTCTTATTTTCGTACGAAGATTGCACAATGGGCCGAAATTATACCACGAGCACCAAAATTGGACCACGGGGCACCTAGGACCCCAAAACTGAAAAGTGCTCTGAGCATTATGGTTTTTTATGCTTAAGAATGAACCAGGGATCGCGGGGCACCAAAACCCAAAAGTCTTATTTTCGCACGTAACTTGCACAAATGGCTGAAAATGCACCACTTGCACCTAAATTGGACCACGGGGCACCACGGACCTCAAAACTGAAAAGTGCTCCGACCAAGACGGTTTTTTATGCATAAGAATGCACCAGGGATCACGGGGCACCAAAACCCCAAAGTCTTATTTTCGCACGAAAATTGCACAAATTGTCGAAAATCCACCATCGGCACCGAAATTGGACCACGGGGCACCTCGGACCTCAAAATTGAAAAGTTCTCTGAGCATTATGGTTTTTTATGCATAAGAATGCACCAAGGATCACAGGGTACCAAAATCCAAAAGTCTTATTTTCGCACGAAAATTGCACGATGGGCCAAAAATGCACCACGGGGACCATAATTGGACCGCGGGGCACGTCGGACCTCAAAACTGAAAAGTGCTGCGAGCATGATGGTTTTTTATGCTTAAGAATGCACCAGGGATCATGGGGCACCACAACCAAAAAGTCATATTTTCGCACGAAAATTGCATAACGGGCCGAAAATGCACGACGGGCACCAAAATTCGACCATGGGACACCCCGGACCTCAATACCTAAAAGTGCTCTGAGCATTATGGTTTTTTATGCATAAGAATGCACCAGGGATCTCGGGGCACCAAAACCCAAAAGTCTTATTTTCGCACGAAAATTGCAAAAATGGCCGAAAATGCTCCACCGGCACCAAAATTGGACTACGGGGCGCCTCGGACCTCAAAACTGAAAAGTTCTCTGAGCATTATGGTTTTTTATGCATAAGAATGCACCAGGGTTCACATGGCATCAAAACCCAAAAGTCTTATCTTCACACGAAAATTGCACAATGGGCCGAAATTGCACCACGGGCACCAAATTTTGACCAAGGGGCACCTCGGACCTCAATACCTAAAAGTTCTCCGAGCATTATTATTTTTTATGCGTAAGAATGCTCCAGGGATCATAGGGCACGAAAACCCAAAAATCTTATTTTCGCACGAAAATTGCGTAATGGGCCGAAAATGTACCACGGGCACCAAAATTGGAGCGCGGGACACGTCGGACCTCAAAATTGATAAGCGCTCACAGAATTATGGTTTTTTATGCATAACCATGCACCAGGGATCATAGGGCACAAAAACCCAAAAGTTTTATTTTCGCACGAAAATTGCACAATGGGCTGAAATTGCACCACTGGCACCAAAATTTGACCAAGGGGCACCTCGAACCTCAATACCTAAAAGTGATCCGAGCATTATGGTATTTTATGCAAAAGAATGCAACAGGGATTACGGGGCACCAAAACCTAAAAGTCTTATTTTCGCATGAAAATTGCACAAATGGTAGAAAATGCACCACCGACACCAAAATTGGACAACGGGGCACCGCGGACCTCAAAACTGAAAAGAGTTCCGAGCATTATTGTTTTTTATGCATAAGATTGTGCCAGGGATCACGGGGCACCAAAACCCAAAAGTCTTATTTTCGCACGGAAGTTGCACAATGGGCCGAAAATGCACCACGGGCACCAAAATTGGACCACGGGGCACCTCGGACCTCAAAACTGAAAAGCTCTATGAGCATTATGGTTTTTAATGCATAAGAATGCACCAGGGTTCATAGGGCACAAAAACCCAAAAGTCTTACTTTCGCACGAAAATTTCAGCAATGGCCGAAAATGCACCACGGGCACCAAAATTGGACCACCGGGCACCTCGGACCTCAAAACTGAAAAGTGTTCCAAGCATTTTGGTTTTTATGAATAAGAATGCACGAGGGATCACGGGGCACCAAAACCAAAAAGTCTTATTTTCGCACGAAAATTGGACAAATGGCCGAAAATGCATTACCGGCACCAAAATTGGTACCCGGGGCACCACAGACCTCAAAACTGAAAACTGTTCCAAGCATTATGGTTTTCTATGCTTAAGAATGCACAAGGGCTCATGGGGCACCAAAACCCCAAAGTTTTATTTTCGCACGAAAATTGCACAAATAGCTGAAAATGCACCATCGGCACCAAAATTGGAGCACGGGGCACCACGAACCTCAAAACTAAAAAGTTTTCCAGGCCTTATGGTATTTTATGCATAAGAATGCACCAGGGATAACGGGCACCAAAACCCAAAAGTCTTACTTTCGCACGAAAATTGTACAATGGGCCAAAAATGCACCACCGGCACCAAAATTGGACAACGGGGTACCACGGACCTCAAAACTGACAGTGCTCCAAGCATTATGGTTTTTTATGCATAAGAATGCACCTGGGATATTGGGGCACCAAAACCCAAAAGTCTTATTTTCGAACGAAAATTGAACAATGGGCGGAAAATGCACCATGGGTACCAAAATTGGACCACGGGGCACCTCGGACCTCAAAACTAAAAAGTGGTCGAAGCATTACGGCTTTTTATGCTTAAGAATGCACCAGGGATCATGGGGAATCAAAATCCAAAAGTCTTATTTTCGTACGAAGATTGCACAATGGGCCGAAATTATACCACGAGCACCAAAATTGGACCACGGGGCACCTAGGACCCCAAAACTGAAAAGTGCTCTGAGCATTATGGTTTTTTATGCTTAAGAATGAACCAGGGATCGCGGGGCACCAAAACCCAAAAGTCTTATTTTCGCACGTAACTTGCACAAATGGCTGAAAATGCACCACTTGCACCTAAATTGGACCACGGGGCACCACGGACCTCAAAACTGAAAAGTGCTCCGACCAAGACGGTTTTTTATGCATAAGAATGCACCAGGGATCACGGGGCACCAAAACCCCAAAGTCTTATTTTCGCACGAAAATTGCACAAATTGTCGAAAATCCACCATCGGCACCGAAATTGGACCACGGGGCACCTCGGACCTCAAAATTGAAAAGTTCTCTGAGCATTATGGTTTTTTATGCATAAGAATGCACCAAGGATCACAGGGTACCAAAATCCAAAAGTCTTATTTTCGCACGAAAATTGCACGATGGGCCAAAAATGCACCACGGGGACCATAATTGGACCGCGGGGCACGTCGGACCTCAAAACTGAAAAGTGCTGCGAGCATGATGGTTTTTTATGCTTAAGAATGCACCAGGGATCATGGGGCACCACAACCAAAAAGTCATATTTTCGCACGAAAATTGCATAACGGGCCGAAAATGCACGACGGGCACCAAAATTCGACCATGGGACACCCCGGACCTCAATACCTAAAAGTGCTCTGAGCATTATGGTTTTTTATGCATAAGAATGCACCAGGGATCTCGGGGCACCAAAACCCAAAAGTCTTATTTTCGCACGAAAATTGCAAAAATGGCCGAAAATGCTCCACCGGCACCAAAATTGGACTACGGGGCGCCTCGGACCTCAAAACTGAAAAGTTCTCTGAGCATTATGGTTTTTTATGCATAAGAATGCACCAGGGTTCACATGGCATCAAAACCCAAAAGTCTTATCTTCACACGAAAATTGCACAATGGGCCGAAATTGCACCACGGGCACCAAATTTTGACCAAGGGGCACCTCGGACCTCAATACCTAAAAGTTCTCCGAGCATTATTATTTTTTATGCGTAAGAATGCTCCAGGGATCATAGGGCACGAAAACCCAAAAATCTTATTTTCGCACGAAAATTGCGTAATGGGCCGAAAATGTACCACGGGCACCAAAATTGGAGCGCGGGACACGTCGGACCTCAAAATTGATAAGCGCTCACAGAATTATGGTTTTTTATGCATAACCATGCACCAGGGATCATAGGGCACAAAAACCCAAAAGTTTTATTTTCGCACGAAAATTGCACAATGGGCTGAAATTGCACCACTGGCACCAAAATTTGACCAAGGGGCACCTCGAACCTCAATACCTAAAAGTGATCCGAGCATTATGGTATTTTATGCAAAAGAATGCAACAGGGATTACGGGGCACCAAAACCTAAAAGTCTTATTTTCGCATGAAAATTGCACAAATGGTAGAAAATGCACCACCGACACCAAAATTGGACAACGGGGCACCGCGGACCTCAAAACTGAAAAGAGTTCCGAGCATTATTGTTTTTTATGCATAAGATTGTGCCAGGGATCACGGGGCACCAAAACCCAAAAGTCTTATTTTCGCACGGAAGTTGCACAATGGGCCGAAAATGCACCACGGGCACCAAAATTGGACCACGGGGCACCTCGGACCTCAAAACTGAAAAGCTCTATGAGCATTATGGTTTTTAATGCATAAGAATGCACCAGGGTTCATAGGGCACAAAAACCCAAAAGTCTTACTTTCGCACGAAAATTTCAGCAATGGCCGAAAATGCACCACGGGCACCAAAATTGGACCACCGGGCACCTCGGACCTCAAAACTGAAAAGTGTTCCAAGCATTTTGGTTTTTATGAATAAGAATGCACGAGGGATCACGGGGCACCAAAACCAAAAAGTCTTATTTTCGCACGAAAATTGGACAAATGGCCGAAAATGCATTACCGGCACCAAAATTGGTACCCGGGGCACCACAGACCTCAAAACTGAAAACTGTTCCAAGCATTATGGTTTTCTATGCTTAAGAATGCACAAGGGCTCATGGGGCACCAAAACCCCAAAGTTTTATTTTCGCACGAAAATTGCACAAATAGCTGAAAATGCACCATCGGCACCAAAATTGGAGCACGGGGCACCACGAACCTCAAAACTAAAAAGTTTTCCAGGCCTTATGGTATTTTATGCATAAGAATGCACCAGGGATAACGGGCACCAAAACCCAAAAGTCTTACTTTCGCACGAAAATTGTACAATGGGCCAAAAATGCACCACCGGCACCAAAATTGGACAACGGGGTACCACGGACCTCAAAACTGACAGTGCTCCAAGCATTATGGTTTTTTATGCATAAGAATGCACCTGGGATATTGGGGCACCAAAACCCAAAAGTCTTATTTTCGAACGAAAATTGAACAATGGGCGGAAAATGCACCATGGGTACCAAAATTGGACCACGGGGCACCTCGGACCTCAAAACTAAAAAGTGGTCGAAGCATTACGGCTTTTTATGCTTAAGAATGCACCAGGGATCATGGGGAATCAAAATCCAAAAGTCTTATTTTCGTACGAAGATTGCACAATGGGCCGAAATTATACCACGAGCACCAAAATTGGACCACGGGGCACCTAGGACCCCAAAACTGAAAAGTGCTCTGAGCATTATGGTTTTTTATGCTTAAGAATGAACCAGGGATCGCGGGGCACCAAAACCCAAAAGTCTTATTTTCGCACGTAACTTGCACAAATGGCTGAAAATGCACCACTTGCACCTAAATTGGACCACGGGGCACCACGGACCTCAAAACTGAAAAGTGCTCCGACCAAGACGGTTTTTTATGCATAAGAATGCACCAGGGATCACGGGGCACCAAAACCCCAAAGTCTTATTTTCGCACGAAAATTGCACAAATTGTCGAAAATCCACCATCGGCACCGAAATTGGACCACGGGGCACCTCGGACCTCAAAATTGAAAAGTTCTCTGAGCATTATGGTTTTTTATGCATAAGAATGCACCAAGGATCACAGGGTACCAAAATCCAAAAGTCTTATTTTCGCACGAAAATTGCACGATGGGCCAAAAATGCACCACGGGGACCATAATTGGACCGCGGGGCACGTCGGACCTCAAAACTGAAAAGTGCTGCGAGCATGATGGTTTTTTATGCTTAAGAATGCACCAGGGATCATGGGGCACCACAACCAAAAAGTCATATTTTCGCACGAAAATTGCATAACGGGCCGAAAATGCACGACGGGCACCAAAATTCGACCATGGGACACCCCGGACCTCAATACCTAAAAGTGCTCTGAGCATTATGGTTTTTTATGCATAAGAATGCACCAGGGATCTCGGGGCACCAAAACCCAAAAGTCTTATTTTCGCACGAAAATTGCAAAAATGGCCGAAAATGCTCCACCGGCACCAAAATTGGACTACGGGGCGCCTCGGACCTCAAAACTGAAAAGTTCTCTGAGCATTATGGTTTTTTATGCATAAGAATGCACCAGGGATCACATGGCACCAAAACCCAAAAGTCTTATCTTCACACGAAAATTGCACAATGGGCCGAAATTGCACCACGGGCACCAAATTTTGACCAAGGGGCACCTCGGACCTCAATACCTAAAAGTTCTCCGAGCATTATTATTTTTTATGCGTAAGAATGCTCCAGGGATCACAGGGCACGAAAACCCAAAAATCTTATTTTCGCACGAAAATTGCGTAATGGGCCGAAAATGTACCACGGGCACCAAAATTGGAGCGCGGGACACGTCGGACCTCAAAATTGATAAGCGCTCTCAGAATTCTGGTTTTTTATGCATAACCATGCACCAGGGATCATAGGGCACAAAAACCCAAAAGTTTTATTTTCGCACGAAAATTGCACAATGGGCTGAAATTGCACCACTGGCACCAAAATTTGACCAAGGGGCACCTCGAACCTCAATACCTAAAAGTGATCCGAGCATTATGGTATTTTATGCAAAAGAATGCAACAGGGATTACGGGGCACCAAAACCTAAAAGTCTTATTTTCGCATGAAAATTGCACAAATGGTAGAAAATGCACCACCGACACCAAAATTGGACAACGGGGCACCGCGGACCTCAAAACTGAAAAGAGTTCCGAGCATTATTGTTTTTTATGCATAAGATTGTGCCAGGGATCACGGGGCACCAAAACCCAAAAGTCTTATTTTCGCACGAAAGTTGCACAATGGGCCGAAAATGCACCACGGGCACCAAAATTGGACCACGGGGCACCTCGGACCTCAAAACTGAAAAGCTCTATGAGCATTATGGTTTTTAATGCATAAGAATGCACCAGGGTTCATAGGGCACAAAAACCCAAAAGTCTTACTTTCGCACGAAAATTTCAGCAATGGCCGAAAATGCACCACGGGCACCAAAATTGGACCACGGGCACCAAAATTGGACCACGGGGCACCTCGGACCTCAAAACTGAAAAGTGTTCCAAGCATTTTGGTTTTTATGAATAAGAATGCACGAGGGATCACGGGGCACCAAAACCAAAAAGTCTTATTTTCGCACGAAAATTGGACAAATGGCCGAAAATGCATTACCGGCACCAAAATTGGTACCCGGGGCACCACAGACCTCAAAACTGAAAACTGTTCCAAGCATTATGGTTTTCTATGCTTAAGAATGCACAAGGGCTCATGGGGCACCAAAACCCCAAAGTTTTATTTTCGCATGAAAATTGCACAAATAGCTGAAAATGCACCATCGGCACCAAAATTGGAGCACGGGGCACCACGAACCTCAAAACTAAAAAGTTTTCCAGGCCTTATGGTATTTTATGCATAAGAATGCACCAGGGATAACGGGCACCAAAACCCAAAAGTCTTACTTTCTCACGAAAATTGTACAATGGGCCAAAAATGCACCACCGGCACCAAAATTGGACAACGGGGTACCACGGACCTCAAAACTGACAGTGCTCCAAGCATTATGGTTTTTTATGCATAAGAATGCACCTGGGATATTGGGGCACCAAAACCCAAAAGTCTTATTTTCGAACGAAAATTGAACAATGGGCGGAAAATGCACCATGGGTACCAAAATTGGACCACGGGGCACCTCGGACCTCAAAACTGAAAAGTGGTCGAAGCATTACGGCTTTTTATGCTTAAGAATGCACCAGGGATCATGGGGAATCAAAATTCAAAAGTCTTATTTTCGTACGAAGATTGAACAATGGGCCGAAATTATACCACGAGCACCAAAATTGGACCACGGGGCACCTAGGACCCCAAAACTGAAAAGTGCTCTGAGCATTATTGTTTTTTATGCTTAAGAATGAACCAGGGATCGCGGGGCACCAAAACCCAAAAGTCTTATTTTCGCACGTAACTTGCACAAATGGCTGAAAATGCACCACTTGCACCAAAATTGGACCACGGGGCACCACGGACCTCAAAACTAAAAAGTGCTCGAAGCATTATGGCTTTTTATGCTTAAGAATGCACCAGGGATCATGGGGAATCAAAATCCAAAAGTCTTATTTTCGTACGAAGATTGCACAATGGGCCGAAATTATACCACGAGCACCAAAATTGGACCACGGGGCACCTAGGACCCCAAAACTGAAAAGTGCTCTGAGCATTATGGTTTTTTATGCTTAAGAATGCACCAGGGATCGCGGGGCACCAAAACCCAAAAGTCTTATTTTCGCACGAAAATTGCGCAAATGGCTGAAAATGCACCACTTGCACCAAAATTGGACCACGGGGCACCACGGACCTCAAAACTGAAAAGTGCTCCGACCAAGATGTTTTTTTATGCATAAGAATGCACCAGGGATCACGGGGCACCAAAACCCCTAAGTCTTATTTTTGCACGAAAATTGCACAAATTGTCGAAAATGCACCACCGGCACCGAAATTGGACCACGGGGCACCTCGGACCTCAAAACTGAAAAGTTCTCTGAGCATTATGGTTTTTTATGCATAAGAATGCACCAAGGATCACAGGGTACCAAAATCCAAAAGTCTTATTTTCGCACAAAAATTGCACGATGGGCCAAAAATGCACCACGGGCACCATAATTGGACCGCGGGGCACGTCGGACCTCAAAACTGAAAAGTGCTGCGAGCATGATGGTTTTTTATGCTTAAGAATGCACTAGGGATCACGGGGCACCACAACCAAAAAGTCATATTTTCGCACGAAAATTGCGCAACGGGCCGAAAATGCACGACGGGAACCAAAATTCGACCATGGGACACCCCGGACCTCAATAGCTGAAAAGTTCTCTGAGCATTGTGGTTTTTTATGCATAAGAATGCACCAGGGATCTCGGGGCACCAAAACCCAAAAGTCTTATTTTCGCACGAAAATTGCAAAAATGGCCGAAAATGCTCCACCGGCACCAAAATTGGAGAACGGGGCACCTCGTACCTCAAAACTGAAAAGTTTTCTGAGCATTATCGTTTTTTATGCATAAGAATACACCAGGGATCACATGGCACCAAAACCCAAAATCCTTATTTTCACACAAAAATTGCACAATGGGCCGAAATTGCACCACGGGCACCAAAATTTGACCAAGGGGCACCTCGGACCTCAATACCTAAAAGTTCTCCGAGCATTGTTATTTTTTATGCGTAAGAATGCACCAGGGATCACAGGGCATGAAAACCCAAAAGTCTTATTTTCGCACGAAAATTGCATAATGGGCCGAAAATGTACCACGGGCATCAAAATTGGAGCGCGGGACACATCGGACCTCAAAACTGATAAGCGCTCTCAGCATTATGATTTTTTATGCATAACCATGCACCAGGGATCACAGGGCACAAAAACCCAAAAGTTTTATTTTCGCACGAAAATTGCACAATAGGCTGAAATTGCACCACGGGCACCAAAATTTTACCAAGGGGCACCTCGGACCTCAATACCTAAAAGCGATCCGAGCATTATGGTATTTTATGCAAAAGAATGCACCAGGGATTACGGGGCACCAAAACCTAAAAGTCTTATTTTCGCATGAAAATTGCACAAATGGTAGAAAATGCACCACCAACACCAAAATTGGACAACGGGGCACCGCGGACCTCAAAACTGAAAAGAGTTCCGAGCATTATTGTTTTTTATGCATAAGATTGTGCCAGAGAGCACGGGGCACCAAAACCCAAAAGTCTTATTTTCGCACGAAAGTTACACAATGGGCCGAAAATGCACCACAGGCACCAAAATTGGACCACGGGGCACGTCGGACCTCAAAACTGAAAAGTGCTCAAAGCATTATGGCTTTTTATGCTTAAGAATGCACCAGGGATCATGGGGAATCAAAATCCAAAAGTCTTATTTTCGCACGAAAATTACACAATGGGCCGAAAATGCACCACGGGCACCAAAATTGGACCACGGAGCACCTCGGACCTCAAAATTGAAAAGTTCTCTGAGCATTATGGTTTTTTATGCATAAGAATGCACCAAGGATCACAGGGTACCAAAATCCAAAAGTCTTATTTTCGTACGAAAATTGCACGATGGGCCAAAAATGCACCACGGGCACCATAATTGGACCGCGGGGCACGTCGGACCTCAAAACTGAAAAGTGCTGCGAGCATGATGGTTTTTTATGCTTAAGTATGCACCTGGGATCACGGGGCACCACAACCAAAAAGTCATATTTTCGAACGAAAATTGCGCAACAGGCCGAAAATGCACGACGGGAACCAAAATTCGACCATGGGACACCCCGGACCTCAATACCTAAAAGTGCTCCGAGCATTATGGTTTTTTATGCATAAGAATGCACCAGGGATCTCGGGGCACCAAAACCCAAAAGTCTTATTTTCGCACTAAAGTTGCAAAATATGGCCGAAAATGCACCAACGGCACCAAAATTGGACCACGGGGCACCACAGACCTCAAAATTGAAAAGTGCTCTGAGCATGATGGTTTTTATGCATAAGAATGCACCAGGGATCACGGGGCACCAAAACCCAAAAGTCTTATTTTCGAACGAAAGTTGCACAATGGGTCGAAAATGCACCACGGGCACCAAAATTGGAACGCGGGACACATCGGACCTCAAAACTGATAAGCGCTCTCAGCATTATGGTTTTTTATGCATAACCATGCACCAGGGATCACAGGGCACAAAAACCCAAAAGTTTTATTTTCGCACGAAAATTGCACAATAGGATGAAATTGCACCACGGGCACCAAAGTTTGACCAAGGGGCACCTCGGACCTCAATACCTAAAAGCGTTCCGAGCATTATGGTATTTTATGCAAAAGAATGCACCAGGGATTACGGGGCACCAAAACCTAAAAGTCTTATTTTCGCATGAAAATTGCACAAATGGTAGAAAATGCACCACCGACACCAAAATTGGACAACGGGGCACCGCGGACCTCAAAACTGAAAAGAGTTCTGAGAATTATTGTTTTTTATGCATAAGATTGTGCCAGGGAGCACGGGGCACCAAAACCCAAAAGTCTTATTTTCGCACGAAAGTTACACAATGGGCCGAAAATGCACGACGGGAACCAAAATTCGACCATGGGACACCCCAGACCTCAATACCTAAAAGTGCTCTGAGCATTATGGTTCTTTATGCATAAGAATGCACCAGGGATCTTGGGGCACCAAAATCCAAAAGTCTTATTTTCGCACGAAAATTGCAAAAATGGCCGAAAATGCTCCACCGGCACCAAAATTGGACCACGGGGCACCTCGGAACTCAAAACTGAAAAGTTCTCTGAGCATTATGGTTTTTTATGCATAAGAATGCACCAGGGATCACATGGCACCAAAACCCAAATGTCTTATTTTCACACGAAAATTGCACAATGGGCCGAAATTGCACCACAGGCACCAAAATTTGACCAAGGGGCACGTCGGACCTCAATACCTAAAAGTTCTCCGAGTATTATTATTTTTTATGCGTAGAATGCACCAGGGATCATAGGGCACGAAAACCCAAAAGTCTTATTTTCGCACGAAAATTGCATAATGGGCCGAAAATGTACCACGGGCACCAAAATTCGAGCGCGGGACACGTCGGACCTCAAAACTGATAAGCGCTCTCAGCATTATGGTTTTTTATGCATAACCATGCACCAGGGATCACAGGGCACAAAAACCAAAAAGTTTTATTTTCGCATGAAAATTGCACAAATGGTAGAAAATGCACCATCGACACCAAAATTGGACAACGGGGCACCGCGGACCTCAAAACTGAAAAGAGTTCCGAGCATTATTGTTTTTTATGCATAAGATTGTGCCAGGGATCACGGGGCACCAAAACCCAAAAGTCTTATTTTCGCAAAAAAGTTGCACAATGGGCCGAAAATGCACAACGGGCACCAAAATTGGACCACGGAGCACCTCGGACCTCTAAATTGAAAAGTTCTCTGAGCATTATGGTTTTTTATGCATAAGAATGCACCAAGGATCACAGGGTACCAAAATCCAAAAGTCTTATTTTCGCACGAAAATTGCACGATGGGCCAAAAATGCACCACGGGCACCATAATTGGACTGCGGGGCAGGTCGGACCTCAAAACTGAAAAGTGCTGCGAGCATGATGGTTTTTTATGCTTAAGAATGCACCAGGGATCACGGGGCACCACAACCAAAAAGTCATATTTTCGAACGAAAATTGCGCAACGGGCCGAAAATGCACGACGGGAACCAAAATTCGACCATGGGACACCCCGGACCTTAATACCTAAAAGTGCTCCGAGCATTATGGTTTTTTATGCATAAGAATGCACCAGGGATCTCGGGGCACCAAAACCCAAAAGTCTTATTTTCGCACTAAAATTGCAAAATATGGCCGAAAATGCACCTGCGGCACCAAAATTGGACCACGGGGCAGCACAGACCTCAAAACTGAAAAGTGCTCTGAGCATGATGGTTTTTATGCATAAGAATGCACTAGGGATCACGGGGCACCAAAACCCAAAAGTCTTATTTTCGAACGAAAGTTGCACAATGGCTCGAAAATGCACCATGGGACACCAAAATTGGACCACGGGACACCTCCGACCTCAAACACTTTAAAGTGGTCCAAGCATTATGGTTTTTTATACATAAGAGTGCACCAAGGATCATGGGGCACCAAAACCCAAAAGTCTTATTTTCGCACGAAAATTGCTACAATGACCGAAATTTCACCACTAGCACCAAAATTAGACCACGGGACACCACGGACCTCAAAACTGAAAAGTGCTCTGAGCATGATGGTTTTTTATGCATAAGAATGCACTAGGGATCACGGGGCACCAAAACCCAAAAGTCTTATTTTCGAACGAAAGTTGCACAATGGCTCGAAAATGCACCATGGGACACCAAAATTGGACCATGGGGCACCTTGGACCACAAAACTGAAAAGTGCTCCGAAGCATTATGGTATTTTATGCATAAGAATGCACCAGGGATCACGGGGCACCTAAACCCAAAAGTGTTACTTTCGCATGAAAAATCCATAAATGCCGAAAAATGCACCACCAGCACCAAAATTGGACCACGGGGCACCACGGTCCTCAAAACTAAAAAGTGCTTCAAGCATTATGGTTTTTTATGCAAACAATGCACTAGGGATCATGGGGCACCAAAACCCAAAAGTCCTATTTTCGCACGAAAATTGTACAATGGGCCGAAAATGCGCCACGGGCACCAAAATTGGACCACAGGGCACGTCGGACCTCAAAACTGAAAAGTTCTCCGAGTATTATGGTTTTTTATGCATAGGAATGCACCAAGGATCATGGGGCACCAAAACCCAAAATTCTTATTTTCGTATGAAAATTGCACAAATGGCTGAAAATGCACAATCGACACCAAAATTGGACCACGGGGCACGACGGACCTCCAAACTGAAAAGAGTTCTATGCATTATGGTTTTTTATGCATAACAATCCACCAGGGATCCCGAGGCACCAAAACCCAAAACTCTTATTTTCGCACGAAAATTGCACAATGGACCGAAAATGCAGCAGGGCACCAAAATTTGACCTCGGGGCACCTCGGTCCTCAAAACTGAAAAGTGCTCCAAGCATTATGGTTTTTTATGCATAAGAATGCACCAGGGATCATGGGGCACCAAAACCCAAAAGTCTTATTTTTGCACGAAAATTGCACAATGGGCCGAAAATGCACAACGGGCACCAAAATTGGACCACGGTGCACCTCGGACCTCAAAACTGAAAAGTGCTCCGAGTATTATGGGTTTTTATGCATAAGAATGCACCAGGGATCACGGGGCACCAAAACCCAAAAGTCTTATTTTCGCACGAAATTGGCACAATGGGCCGAAAATGCACTTCGGGCACCAAAATTGGACCACGGGGAACCTCGGACCTCAAAACTGAAAAGTACTCCAAAGCATTATGGTATATTATTTATAATAATGCACCAGGGATCACGGGGCACCAAAACCCAAAAGTCTTATTTTCGCACGAAAATTGCACAAAAGGCCGAAAATGCACCACCGGCACCAAAATTGGACCACGGGGCACCACGGACCGCAAAACTAAAAAGTGCTCCAAGAATTATGGTTTTATGCATAAGAATACACCATGGATCACGGGGCACCAAAACCGAAAAGTCCTATTTTTGTACGGAAATTGCACAATGGGTCGAAAATGCACCACGGGCACCAAAATTGGACCGCGAGGAACGTCGGACCTCAAAACTGAAAAGTGCTTCGAGCATTATGGTTTTTTATGCATAAGAATGCGCCAGGGATCACGGGGTACGAAAACCCAAAAGTCTTATTTTCGCACGAAAATTGCACAATGGGCCGAAAATGCACCACCGGCACCAAAATTGGACCACGGGGCTCCTCGGACCTCAAAACTGAAAAGTTCTCTGAACATTATGGTTTTTTATACATAAGAATGCACCATGGATCACGGGGCACCAAAACCCAAAAGTCCTATTTTCGCACGAAAATTGCACAATGGGCCGAAGATGCACCACGGGCACCAAAATTGGACCATGGGGCATGTCGGACCTCAAAACTGAAAAGTTCTACGGGTATTATGGTTATTTATGCATAAGAATGCACCAGGGTTCACGGCGCACCAAAACCCCAAATTCTTATTTTCCCACGAAAATTGCACAATGGGCCGAAAATGCACCACGGGCACCAAAATTGGACCACGGGGCACCTCGGACCTCAAAACTGAAAAGTGCTTTGAGCATGATGGTTTTTTATGCATAAGAATGCACCAGGGATCACGGGGCACCAAAACCCAAAAGTCTTATTTTCGCATGAAAATTGCACAAATGGCCGAAAATGCACCACTGATACCAAAATTGGACCACGAGGCACCTCGGACCTCAAAACTGAAAAGTGCTCCGAGAATTATGGTTTTTTTATGGATAAGAACACACCAGGGATAACGGTTTACCCAAACCCTAAAGTCTTATTTTCGCATGAAAATTGCACAAACGGCTGAAAATGTACCACTGGAACCAAAATTGGACTACGAGTCACCTCGGACCTCAAAACTTAAAAGTGCTCCGAGCATTTTGGTTTTTTATGCACAAGAATGCACCAGGGATCACGGGGCACCAAAACCCAATAGTCTTATTTTTGCACGAAAATTGCACAATGGGCCGAAAATGCACCACCGGTACCAAAGTTAGACCACGGGGCACGTCGGACCTCAAAACTGAAAAGTACTTTGAGCATTATGGTATTTTATGTATAAGAATGCACCAGGGATCATGGGGCACCCAAACCCAAAAGTATTATTTTCGCATGAAAATTGCACAAATGGTCGAAAATGCACCACCGGCACCTAAATTGGACCACGGGGCTCCACGGACCTCAAAACTGAAAAGTGCTTCAAGCATTATGTTTTTTTATGCATAAGAATCCACCAGGGATCATGGGGCACCAAAACCCAAAAGTTTTATTTTCGCACGAAAATTGCACAATGGGCCGAAAATGCACCACCGGCACCAAAATTGGACCACGGGGCTCCTCGGACCTCAAAACTGAAAAGTTCTCTGAACATTATGGTTTTTTATACATAAGAATGCACCATGGATCACGGGGCACCAAAACCCAAAAGTCCTATTTTCGCACGAAAATTGCACAATGGGCCGAAGATGCACCACGGGCACCAAAATTGGACCATGGGGCATGTCGGACCTCAAAACTGAAAAGTTCTACGGGTATTATGGTTATTTATGCATAAGAATGCACCAGGGTTCACGGCGCACCAAAACCCCAAATTCTTATTTTCCCACGAAAATTGCACAATGGGCCGAAAATGCACCACGGGCACCAAAATTGGACCACGGGGCACCTCGGACCTCAAAACTGAAAAGTGCTTTGAGCATGATGGTTTTTTATGCATAAGAATGCACCATGGATCATGGGGCACCAAAACCCAAAAGTCTTATTTTCGGTCGTAAATTTTCACAAATGGTCGAAAATGCACCACCGGCACCAAAATTGGACCACGGGGCACCACGGACCGCAAAACTAAAAAGTGCTCCAAGAATTATGGTTTTATGCATAAGAATACACCATGGATCACGGGGCACCAAAACCGAAAAGTCCTATTTTTGTACGGAAATTGCACAATGGGTCGAAAATGCACCACGGGCACCAAAATTGGACCGCGAGGAACGTCGGACCTCAAAACTGAAAAGTGCTTCGAGCATTATGGTTTTTTATGCATAAGAATGCGCCAGGGATCACGGGGTACGAAAACCCAAAAGTCTTATTTTCGCACGAAAATTGCACAATGGGCCGAAAATGCACCACCGGCACCAAAATTGGACCACGGGGCTCCTCGGACCTCAAAACTGAAAAGTTCTCTGAACATTATGGTTTTTTATACATAAGAATGCACCATGGATCACGGGGCACCAAAACCCAAAAGTCCTATTTTCGCACGAAAATTGCACAATGGGCCGAAGATGCACCACGGGCACCAAAATTGGACCATGGGGCATGTCGGACCTCAAAACTGAAAAGTTCTACGGGTATTATGGTTATTTATGCATAAGAATGCACCAGGGTTCACGGCGCACCAAAACCCCAAATTCTTATTTTCCCACGAAAATTGCACAATGGGCCGAAAATGCACCACGGGCACCAAAATTGGACCACGGGGCACCTCGGACCTCAAAACTGAAAAGTGCTTTGAGCATGATGGTTTTTTATGCATAAGAATGCACCAGGGATCACGGGGCACCAAAACCCAAAAGTCTTATTTTCGCATGAAAATTGCACAAATGGCCGAAAATGCACCACTGATACCAAAATTGGACCACGAGGCACCTCGGACCTCAAAACTGAAAAGTGCTCCGAGAATTATGGTTTTTTTATGGATAAGAACACACCAGGGATAACGGTTTACCCAAACCCTAAAGTCTTATTTTCGCATGAAAATTGCACAAACGGCTGAAAATGTACCACTGGAACCAAAATTGGACTACGAGTCACCTCGGACCTCAAAACTTAAAAGTGCTCCGAGCATTTTGGTTTTTTATGCACAAGAATGCACCAGGGATCACGGGGCACCAAAACCCAATAGTCTTATTTTTGCACGAAAATTGCACAATGGGCCGAAAATGCACCACCGGTACCAAAGTTAGACCACGGGGCACGTCGGACCTCAAAACTGAAAAGTACTTTGAGCATTATGGTATTTTATGTATAAGAATGCACCAGGGATCATGGGGCACCCAAACCCAAAAGTATTATTTTCGCATGAAAATTGCACAAATGGTCGAAAATGCACCACCGGCACCTAAATTGGACCACGGGGCTCCACGGACCTCAAAACTGAAAAGTGCTTCAAGCATTATGTTTTTTTATGCATAAGAATCCACCAGGGATCATGGGGCACCAAAACCCAAAAGTTTTATTTTCGCACGAAAATTGCACAATGGGCCGAAAATGCACCACGAGCACCAAAATTGGACCATGGGGTACCTTGGACCTCAAAACCGAATAGTGCTATAAGCATTATGGTTTTTTATGCATAAGAATGCACCAGGGGTCACGGGGCACCAAAACCCAAAAGTCTTATTTTGGCACGAAAATTGCACAATGGGCCGAAAATGCACCACGGGCACAAAAATTGGACCACTGGGCACCTCGGACCTCAAAACTGAAAAGTGCTCCGAGAATTATGGTTTTTTTATGGATAAGAATGCACCAGGGATGACGGTTTACCCCAAACCCAAAAGTCTTATTTTCGCATGAAAAATTGCACAAACGGCTGAAAATGTACCACTGGAACCAAAATTGGACCACGAGTCACCCTGGACTTCAAAACTTAAAAGTGCTCCGAGCATTTTGGTTTTTTATGCACAAGAATGCACCAGGGATCACGGGGCACCAAAACCCAATAGTCTTATTTTAGCACGAAAATTGCACAATGGGCCAAAAATGCACCACCGGTACCAAAGTTAGACCACGGGGCACCTTGGACCTCAAAATTGAAAAGTGCTCTGAGCATTATGGTATTTTATGCATAAGAATGCACTAGGGATCACGGGGCACCCAAACCCAAAAGTATTATTTTCGCATGAAAATTGCACAAATGGTCGAAAATGCACCACCGGCACCTAAATTGGACCACGGGGCTCCACGGACCTCAAAACTGAAAAGTGCTCCAAGCATTATGGTTTTTTATCCATAAGAATCCACCAGGGATCACGGGGCACCAAAACCCAAAAGTTTTATTTTCGCACGAAAATTGCACAATGGGCCGAAAATGCACCATGGGCACCAAAATTGGACCACGGGGCACCACGGTCCTCAAAACTAAAAAGTGCTTCAAGCATTATGGTTTTTTATGCAAACAATGCACTAGGGATCATGGGGCACCAAAACCCAAAAGTCCTATTTTCGCACGAAAATTGTACAATGGGCCGAAAATGCGCCACGGGCACCAAAATTGGACCACAGGGCACGTCGGACCTCAAAACTGAAAAGTTCTCCGAGTATTATGGTTTTTTATGCATAGGAATGCACCAAGGATCATGGGGCACCAAAACCCAAAATTCTTATTTTCGTATGAAAATTGCACAAATGGCTGAAAATGCACAATCGACACCAAAATTGGACCACAGGGCACGACGGACCTCCAAACTGAAAAGAGTTCTATGCATTATGGTTTTTTATGCATAACAATCCACCAGGGATCCCGAGGCACCAAAACCCAAAACTCTTATTTTCGCACGAAAATTGCACAATGGACCGAAAATGCAGCAGGGCACCAAAATTTGACCTCGGGGCACCTCGGTCCTCAAAACTGAAAAGTGCTCCAAGCATTATGGTTTTTTATGCATAAGAATGCACCAGGGATCATGGGGCACCAAAACCCAAAAGTCTTATTTTTGCACGAAAATTGCACAATGGGCCGAAAATGCACAACGGGCACCAAAATTGGACCACAGTGCACCACGGACCTCAAAACTGAAAAGTGCTCCGAGTATTATGATTTTTTATGCATAAGAATGCACCAGGGATCACGGGGCACCAAAACCCAAAAGTCTTATTTTCGCACGAAATTGGCACAATGGGCCGAAAATGCACTTCGGGCACCAAAATTGGACCACGGGGAACCTCAGACCTCAAAACTGAAAAGTACTCCAAAGCATTATGGTATATTATTTATAATAATGCACCAGGGATCACGGGGCACCAAAACCCAAAAGTCTTATTTTCGCACGAAAATTGCACAAAAGGCCGAAAATGCACCACCGGCACCAAAATTGGACCAAGGGGCACCACGGACCGCAAAACTAAAAAGTGCTCCAAGAATTATGGTTTTATGCATAAGAATACACCATGGATCACGGGGCACCAAAACCGAAAAGTCCTATTTTTGTACGGAAATTGCACAATGGGTCGAAAATGCACCACGGGCACCAAAATTGGACCGCGAGGAACGTCGGACCTCAAAACTGAAAAGTGCTTTGAGCATTATGGTTTTTTTATGGATAAGAACGCACCAGGGATAACGGTTTACCCAAACCCTAAAGTCTTATTTTCGCATGAAAATTGCACAAACGGCTGAAAATGTACCACTGGAACCAAAATTGGACTACGAGTCACCTCGGACCTCAAAACTTAAAAGTGCTCCGAGCATTTTGGTTTTTTATGCACAAGAATGCACCAGGGATCACGGGGCACCAAAACCCAATAGTCTTATTTTTGCACGAAAATTGCACAATGGGCCGAAAATGCACCACCGGTACCAAAGTTAGACCACGGGGCACGTCGGACCTCAAAACTGAAAAGTACTTTGAGCATTATGGTATTTTATGTATAAGAATGCACCAGGGATCATGGGGCACCCAAACCCAAAAGTTTTATTTTCGCATGAAAATTGCACAAATTGTCGAAAATGCACCACCGGCACCTAAATTGGACCACGGGGCTCCACGGACCTCAAAACTGAAAAGTGCTTCAAGCATTATGTTTTTTTATGCATAAGAATCCACCAGGGATCACGGGGCACCAAAACCCAAAAGTTTTATTTTCGCACGAAAATTGCACAATGGGCCGAAAATGCACCACGAGCACCAAAATTGGACCATGGGGTACGTTGGACCTCAAAACTGAAAAGTGCTCCGAAGCATTATGGTATTTTATGCATAAAAATGCACCAGGGATCACGGGGCACCTAAACCCAAAAGTGTTACTTTCGCATGAAAATTGCACAAATGCCGAAAAATGCACCACCAGCACCAAAATTGGACCACGGGGCAACACGGACCTCAAAACTAAAAAGTGCTTCAAGCATTATGGTTTTTTATGCAAAGAATGCACTAGGGATCATGGGGCACCAAAACCCAAAAGTCCTATTTTCGCACGAAAATTGTACAATGGGCCGAAAATGCGCCATGGGCACCAAAATTGGACCACAGGGCACGTCGGACCTCAAAACTGAAAAGTTCTCCGAGTATTATGGTTTTTTATGCATAGCAATGCACCAAGGATCACGGGGCACCAAAACCCAAAATTCTTATTTTCGTATGAAAATTGCACAAATGGCCGAAAATGCCCAATCGACACCAAAATTAGACCACGGGGCACGACGGACCTCCAAACTGAAAAGAGTTCTAAGCATTATGGTTTTTATGCATAACAATCTGCCAGGGATCCCGAGGCACCAAAACCCAAAAGTCTTATTTTTGCACGAAAATTGCACAACGGACCGAAAATGCAGCAGGGCAATAAAATTTGACCTCGGGGCACCTCGGTCCTC
This sequence comes from Pueraria montana var. lobata, assembly GCA_026413185.1. Taxonomy (NCBI): domain Eukaryota; kingdom Viridiplantae; phylum Streptophyta; class Magnoliopsida; order Fabales; family Fabaceae; genus Pueraria; species Pueraria montana. The sequence continues at coordinate 99,150,845 of CM048647.1, forward strand.
AAAACTGAAAAGTGCTCCAAGCATTATGGTTTTTTATGCATAAGAATGCACCAGGGATCATGGGGCACCAAAACCCAAAAGTCTTATTTTTGCACGAAAATTGCACAATGGGCCGAAAATGCACAACGGGCACCAAAATTGGACCACGGTGCACCTCAGACCTCAAAACTGAAAAGTACTCCGAGTATTATGGTTTTTTATGTATAAGAATGCACCAGGGATCACGGGGCACCCAAACCCAAAAGTCTTATTTTCGCACGAAAATGACACAATGGGCCAAAAATGCACTTCGGGCACCAAAATTGGACCACAGGGAACCTCGGACCTCAAAACTGAAAAGTGCTCCAAAGGATTATGGCATATTATTTATAAGAATGCACCAGGGATCACGGGGCACCAAAACCCAAAAGTCTTATTTTCGCACGAAAATTGCACAAATGGCCGAAAATGCACCACCGGCACCAAAATTGGACCGCGGGGCACGTCGGACCTCAAAACTGAAAAGTGCTTTGAGCATTATGGTTTTTTATGCATAAGAATGTGCTAGGGATCACGGGATACCAAAACCCAAAAGTCTTATTTTCGCATTAAAATTGCACAAATGGCTAAAAAAGCATCACCGATACCAAAATTGGACCATGGGGCACCATGGACCTCCAAACTGAAAAGAGTTTCGAGCATTATGGTTTTTTGTGCATAAGAATGCACCAGGGATCACTCGGCACCAAAATCCAAAAGTCTTATTTTCGCACGAAAAATGTACAATGTGCCGAAAGTGCACCACGGGAACCAAAATTGGACCACGGGGCACCTCGGACATCAAAACTGAAAAGTGCTATGAAGTATTATGGTATATTATGAATAAGAATGCACCAGGGATCACGAGGCACCAAAATCCAAAAGTCTTATTTTCGCACGAAAATTGCGCAAATGGCAAAAAATGCACCACCGGCACCAAAATTGGACCACGGGGCACCACGGACCTCAAAACTGAAAAGGGTTCCGAGCTTTATGGTTTTGTATGCAGAAGAATGCACCAGGGATCACGTGGCACCAAAAACCAAAAGTCTTATTTTCACACAAAAATTTCACAAATCGCCGAAAATGCACCACGGGCACCAAAATTTGACCACTGCGCACCTCGGACCTCAAAACTGGAAAGTTCTCCAAGCATTATGATTTTTAATGCATAAGAATGCACCAGGGATCATGGGGCACCAAAACCCAAAAGTCTTATTTTCGCACGAAAATTGGACAAATGGCCGAAATGCACCGCCGGTACCAAAATTGGACCACGGGGCATCACGGACCTCAAAACTGAAAATTGCTCCAAGCAATATGTTTTTTACGCTTAAGAATGCACCTGGGATCAAGGGGCCCCAAAACCCAAAAGACTTATTTTCGCACGAAAATTGCACAATGGGCCGAAAATGCAAAATAAACACGGAAATTGGACCACGGGGCACCACGAACCTCAAAACTGAAAAAGAGTTCCGAGCATTATAATTTTTTTTGCATAAGAATGCACCAGGGATCACGGGGCACCAAAATCCAAAAGTCTTATTTTCGCACGAAAATTTCACAATTGGCCGAATATGCACCATCGGCACCAAAATCGGACCACGGGGCACCACAGACCTTAAAATGAAAAGTTCTCCAAGAATTATGGTTTTTTATGCATAAGAATGCACCAGGGATCACGGGGCACCAAAATCCAAAAGTCTTATTTTTGCACAAAAATTGCACAATGGGCCGAAAATGCACCACGGGCACCAAAATTGGACCACAGGGCACCTCGAACCTCAAAACTGAAAAGTGCTCTGAGCATTATGGTTTTTTATGCATAAGAATGCACCAGGGATGACAGGGCACCAAAACCCAAAAGTCTTATTTTCGCACGAAAATTGTACAAATGGTCGAAAATGCACCACCGGCACCAAAATTCGACCACAGGGCACCACGGACCTGAAAACGGAAAAGGGTTTTGAGCTTTATGGTTTTGTATGCATAAGAATGCACCAGGGATCACGAGGCACCAAAATCCAAAAGTCTTATTTTCGCACGAAAATTGCGCAAATGGCAAAAAATGCACCACCGGCACGAAAATTGGACCACGGGGCACCACGGACCTCAGAAATGAAAAGTGCTCTGACCATTATGGTTTTTTATACATAAGAATGCACCTGGGATCACGGGGCACCAAAATCCAAAAGTCTTATTTTCGCACGAAAATTTCACAATTGGCCGAATATGCACCATCGGCACCAAAATCGGACCATGGGGCACCACAGACCTGAAAATGAAAAGTGCTCCAAGAATTATGGTTTTTTATGCATAAGAATGCACCAGGGATCACGGGGCACCAAAATCCAAAAGTCTTATTTTCGCACAAAAATTGCACAATGGGCCGAAAATGCACCACGGGCACCAAAATTGGACCACAGGGCACCTCGAACCTCAAAACTGAAAAGTGCTCCGAGCATTATAGTTTTTTATGCATAAGAATGCACCAGGGATGACAGGACACCAAAACCCAAAAGTCTTATTTTCGCACGAAAATTGTACAAATGGTCGAAAATGCACCACCGGCACCAAAATTGGACCACAGGGCACCACGGACCTCAAAACGGAAAAGGGTTTTGAGCTTTATGGTTTTGTATGCATAAGAATGCACCAGGGATCACGAGGCACCAAAATCCAAAAGTCTTATTTTCGCACGAAAATTGCGCAAATGGCAAAAAATGCACCACCGGCACGAAAATTGGACCACGGGCCACCACGGACCTCAAAACTGAAAAGTGCTCTGACCATTATGGTTTTTTATACATAAGAATGCACCTGGTATCACGGGGCACCAAAACCCAAAAGGCTTATTTTCGCACAAAAATTTCACAAATGGCCGAAAATGCAACAACGACACCAAAATTTGACCACGGGACACAACGGACCTCAAAACTGAAAAGTGCTCCATGCATTATGGTTTTTTATGCATAAGAATGCACCAGGGATCATGGGGCACGAAAACCCAAAGGTTTTATTTTCGCACGAAAATTGTACAAATGGTCGAAAATGCACCACCGCCACCAAAATTGGAGCACGGGGCACCACGGACCTCAAAACCGAAAAGGGTTCCGAGCTTTATGGTTTTGTATGCAGAAGAATGCACTAGGGATCACGTGGCAACAAAAACCAAAAGTCTTATTTTCACACGAAAATTTCACAAATCGCCGAAAATGCACCACGGGCACCAAAATCTGACCACGGCGCACCTCGGACCTCAAAACTGAAAAGTTCTCCGAGCATTATGATTTTTAATGCATAAGAATGCACCAGGGATCACGGGGCACCAAAACCCAAAAGTCTTATTTTCGCACGAAAATTGCACAAATGGCCGAAATGCACCGCCGGCACCAAAATTGGACCACGGGGCACCACGGACCTCAAAACTGAAAATTGCTCCAAGCATTATGGTTTTTTACGCATAAGAATGCACCTGGGATCATGGGGCACCAAAACCCAAAAGACTTATTTTCGCACGAAAATTGCACAATGGGCCGAAAATGCAAAATAAACACGAAAATTGGACCACGGGGCACCACGAACCTCAAAACTGAAAAAGACTTCCGAGCATTATAATTTTTTTTGCATAAGAATGCACCAGGGATCACGGGGCACCAAAATCCAAAAGTCTTATTTTCGCACGAAAATTTCACAATTGGCCGAATATGCACCATCAGCACCAAAATCGGACCACGGGGCACCACAGACCTCAAAATGAAAAGTGCTCCAAGAATTATGGTTTTTTATGCATAAGAATGCACCAGGGATCACGGGGCACCAAAATCCAAAAGTCTTATTTTTGCACAAAAATTGCACAATGGGCCGAAAATGCACCACGGGCACCAAAATTGGACCACAGGGCACCTCGAACCTCAAAACTGAAAAGTGCTCTGAGCATTATGGTTTTTTATGCATAAGAATGCACCAGGGATGACAGGGCACCAAAACCCAAAAGTCTTATTTTCGAACGAAAATTGTACAAATGGTCGAAAATGCACCACCGGCACCAAAATTGGACCACAGGGCACCACGGACCTCAAAACGGAAAAGGGTTTTGAGCTTTATGGTTTTGTATGCATAAGAATGCACCAGGGATCACGAGGCACCAAAATCCAAAAGTCTTATTTTCGCACGAAAATTGCGCAAATGGCAAAAAATGCACCACCGGCACGAAAATTGGACCACGGGGCACCACGGACCTCAGAAATGAAAAGTGCTCTGACCATTATGGTTATTTATACATAAGAATGCACCTGGAATCACGGGGCACCAAAACCCAAAAGGCTTATTTTCGCACAAAAATTTCACAAATGGCCGAAAATGCAACAACGACACCAAAATTTGACCACGGGACACAACGGACCTCAAAACTGAAAAGTGCTCCATGCATTATGGTTTTTTATGCATAAGAATGCACCAGGGATCATGGGGCACGAAAACCCAAAAGTTTTATTTTCGCACGAAAATTGTACAAATGGTCGAAAATGCACCACCGGCACCAAAATTGGACCACGGGGCACCACGGACCTCAAAACTGAAAAGGGTTCTGAGCTTTATGGTTTTGTATGCAGAAGAATGCACCAGGGATCACGTGGCACCAAAAACCAAAAGTCTTATGTTCACAGGAAAATTTCACAAATCGCCGAAAATGCACCACGGGCACCAAAATTTGACCACGGCGCACCTCGGACCTCAAAACTGGAAAGTTCTCCGAGCATTATGATTTTTAATGCATAAGAATGCACCAGGGATCACGGGGCACCAAAACCCAAAAGTCTTATTTTCGCACGAAAATTGCACAAATGGCCGAAATGCACCGCCGGCACCAAAATTGGACCACGGGGCACCACGAACCTCAAAACTGAAAATTGCTCCAAGCATTATGGTTTTTTATGCATAAGAATGCACCTGGGATCACGGGGCACCAAAACCCAAAAGGCTTATTTTCGCACAAAAATTTCACAAATGGCCGAAAATGCAACAACGACACCAAAATTTGACCACGGGACACAACGGACCTCAAAACTGAAAAGTGCTCCATGCATTTATGGTTTTTTATGCATAAGAATGCACCAGGGATCACGTGGCACCAAAAACCAAAAGTCTTATTTTCACACGAAAATTTCACAAATCGCCGAAAGTGCACCACGGGCACCAAAATTTGACCACGGCGCACCTCGGTCCTCAAAACTGGAAAGCTCTCCGAGCATTATGATTTTTAATGCATAAGAATGCACCAGGGATCACGGGGCACCAAAACCCAAAAGTCTTATTTTCGCACGAAAATTGCACAAATGGCCGAAATGCACCGCCGGCACCAAAATTGGACCACGGGGCACCACGGACCTCAAAACTGAAAATTGCTCCAAGCATTATGGTTTTTTACGCATAAGAATGCACCTGGGATCAAGGGGCACCAAAACCCAAAAGACTTATTTTCACACGAAAATTGCACAATGGGCCGAAAATGCAAAATAAACACGAAAATTGGACCACGGGGCACCACGAACCTCAAAACTGAAAAAGACTTCCGAGCATTATAATTTTTTTGCATAAGAATGCACCAGGGATCACGGGGCACCAAAATCCAAAAGTCTTATTTTCGCACGAAAATTTCACAATTGGCCGGATATGCACCATCGGCACCAAATCGGACCACGGGGCACCACAGACCTCAAAATGAAAAGTGCTCCAAGAATTATGGTTTTTTATGCATAAGAATGCACCAGGGATCACGGGGCACAAAAATCCAAAAGTCTTATTTTCGTACAAAAATTGCACAATGGGCCGAAAATGCACCACGGGCACCAAAATTGGACCACAGGGCACCTCGAACCTCAAAACTGAAAAGTGCTCCGAGCATTTTGGTTTTTTATGCATAAGAATGCACCAGGGATGACGGGGCACCAAAACCCAAAAGTCTTATTTTCGCACGAAAATTGTACAAATGGTCGAAAATGCACCACCGGCACCAAAATTGGACCACAGGGCATCACGGACCTCAAAACGGAAAAGGGTTTTGAGCTTTATGGTTTTGTATGCATAAGAATGCACCAGGGATCACGAGGCACCAAAATCCAAAAGTCTTATTTTTGCACGAAAATTGCGCAAATGGCAAAAAATGCACCACCGGCACGAAAATTGGATCACGGGGCACCTCGGACCTCAAAACTGAAAAGTGCTCTGACCATTATGGTTTATTATACATAAGAATGCACTTGGGATCACGGGGCACCAAAACCCAAAAGGCTTATTTTCGCACAAAAATTTCACAAATGGCCGAAAATGCAACAACGACACCAAAATTTGACCACGGGACACAACGGACCTCAAAACTGAAAAGTGCTAATTGCATTATGGTTTTTTATGCATAAGAATGCACCAGGGATCATGGGGCACGAAAACCCAAAAGTTTTATTTTCGCACGAAAATTGTACAAATGGTCGAAAATGCACCACCGGCACCAAAATTGGACCACGGGGCACCACGGACCTCAAAACTGAAAATGGTACCGAGCTTTATGGTTTTGTATGCAGAAGAATGCACCAGGGATCACGTGGCACCAAAAACCAAAAGTCTTATTTTCACCCGAAAATTTCACAAATAGCGGAAAATGCACCACGGGCACCAAATTTTGACCACGGTGCACCTCGGACCTCAAAACTGGAAAGTTCTCCGAGCATTATGATTTTTAATGCATAAGAATGCACCTGGGATAACGGGGCACCAAAACCCAAAAGTCTTATTTTCACACGAAAATTGCACAAATGGCCGAAATGCACCGCCGGCACCAAAATTGGACCACGGGGCACCACGGACCTCAAAACTGAAAATTGCTCCAAGCATTATGGTTTTCTACGCATAAGAATGGACATGGGATCAGGGGGCACGAAAACCCAAAAGACTTATTTTCGTACGAATATTGCACAATGGGCCGAAAATGCAAAATAAACACGAAAATTGAACCACGGGGCACCACGAACCTCAAAACTGAAAAAGAGTTCCGAGCATTATAATTTTTTTTGCATAAGAATGCACCAGGGATCACGGGGCACCAAAATCCAAAAGTCTTATTTTCGCACGAAAATTTCACAATTGGCCGAATATGCACCATCAGCACCAAAATCGGACCACGGGGCACCACATACCTCAAAATGAAAAGTTCTCCAAGAATTATGGTTTTTTATGCATAAGAATGCACCAGGGATCACGGGGCACCAAAATCCAAAAGTCTTATTTTCGCACAAAAATTGCGCAATGGGCCGAAAATGCACCACGGGCACCAAAATTGGACCACAGGGCACCTCGAACCTCAAAACTGAAAAGTGCTCTGAGCATTATGGTTTTTTCTGCATAAGAATGCACCAGGGATGGCAGGGCACCAAAACCCAAAAGTCTTATTTTCGCACGAAAATTGTACAAATGGTCGAAAATGCACCACCGGCACCAAAATTGGACCACAGGGCACCACGGACCTCAAAACGAAAAAGGATTTTGAGCTTGATGGTTTTGTATGCATAAGAATGCACCAGGGATCACGAGGCACCAAAATCCAAAAGTCTTATTTTCGCACAAAAATTTCACAAATGGCCGAAAATGCAACAACGACACCAAAATTTGACCACGGGACACAACGGACCTCAAAACTGAAAAGTGCTCCATGCATTATGGTTTTTTATGCATAAGAATGCACCAGCGATCATGGGGCACGGAAACCCAAAAGTTTTATTTTCGCACGAAAATTGTACAAATGGTCGAAAATGCACCACCGGCACCAAAATTGGACCACGGGGCACCACAGACCTCAAAACTGAAAAGGGTTCCTAGCTTTATGGTTTTGTATGCAGAAGAATGCACCAGGGATCACGTGGCACCAAAAACCAAAAGTCTTATTTTCACACGAAAATTTCACAAATCGCCGAAAATGCACCACGGGCACCAAAATTTGACCACGGCGCACCTCGGTCCTCAAAACTGGAAAGCTCTCCGAGCATTATAATTTTTTTTGCATAAGAATGCACCAGGGATCACGGGGCACCAAAATCGAAAAGTCTTATTTTCGCACGAAAATTTCACAATTGGCCGAATATGCACCATCGGCACTAAAATTGGACCACAGGGCACCTCGAACCTCAAAACTGAAAAGTGCTCCAAGAATTTTGGTTTTTTATGCGTAAGAATGCACCAGGGATCACGGGGCACCAAAATTCAAAAGTCTTATTTTCGCACGAAAATTGTACAAATGGTCGAAAATGCACCACCGGCACCAAAATTGGACCACAGGGCATCACGGACCTCAAAACGGAAAAGCGTTTTGAGCTTTATGGTTTTGTATGCATAAGAATGCACCAGGGATCACGAGGCACCAAAATCCAAAAGTCTTATTTTCGCACGAAAATTGCGCAAATGGCAAAAAATGCACCACCGGCACGAAAATTGGACCACGGGGCACCACGGACCTCAGAAATGAAAAGTGCTCTGACCATTATGGTTTTTTATACATAAGAATGCACCTGGGATCACGGGGCACCAAAACCCAAAAGGCTTATTTTCGCACAAAAATTTCACAAATGGCCGAAAATGCAACAACGACACCAAAATTTGACCACGGGACACAACGGACCTCAAAACTGAAAAGTGCTCCATGCGTTATGGTTTTTTATGAATAAGAATGCACCAGGGATCATGGGGCACGAAAACCCAAAAGTTTTATTTTCGCACGAAAATTGTACAAATGGTCGAAAATGCACCACCGGCACCAAAATTGGACCACGGGGCACCACAGACCTCAAAACTGAAAAGGGTTCCGAGCTTTATGGTTTTGTATGCAGAAGAATGCACCAGGGATCACGTGGCACCAAAAACCAAAAGTCTTATTTTCACATGAAAATTTCACAAATCGCCGAAAATGCACCACGGGCACCAAAATTTGACCACGGCACACCTCGGACCTCAAAACTGGAAAGTTCTCCGAGCATTATGATTTTTAATGCATAAGAATGCACCAGGGATCACGGGGCACCAAAACCCAAAAGTCTTATTTTCGCACGAAAATTGCACAAATGGCCGAAATGCACCGCCGGCACCAAAATTGGACCACGGGGCACCACGGACCTCAAAACTGAAAATTGCTCCAAGCATTATGGTTTTTTACGCATAAGAATGCACCTGGGATCAGGGGGCACCAAAACCCAAAAGACTTATTTTCGCACGAAAATTGCACAATGGGCCGAAAATGCAAAATAAACACGAAAATTGGACCACGGGGCACCACGAACCTCAAAATTGAAAAAGAGTTCCGAGCATTATAATTTTTTTTGCATAAGAATGCACCAGGGATCACGGGGCACCAAAATCCAAAAGTCTTATTTTCGCACGAAAATTTCACAATTGGCCGAATATGCACCATCGGTACCAAAACCGGACCACGGGGCACCACAGACCTCAAAATGAAAAGTGCTCCAAGAATTATGGTTTTTTATGCATAAGAATGCACCAGGGATCACGGGGCACCAAAATCCAAAAGTCTTATTTTCGCACAAAAATTGCACAATGGGCCGAAAATGCACCACGGGCACCAAAATTGGACCACAGGGCACCTCGAATCTCAAAACTGAAAAGTGCTCCGAGCATTATGGTTTTTTATGCATAAGAATGCACCAGGGATGACAGGACACCAAAACCCAAAAGTCTTATTTTCGCACGAAAATTGTACAAATGGTCGAAAATGCACCACAGGCCTCCTCGGACCTCAAAACTGAAAAGTGCTCCGAGCATTATGGTTTTATTTTCATAAGAATGCACCAGGGTTCACGGGGCACCAAAACCCAAAAGGCTTATTTTCGCATGAAAATTCCGTAAATGGCCGAAAATGCACCATCGACACCAAAATTGGACCACGGCGCACCACGGACCTCAAAACTGAAAAATGCTCCAAGAATTATGGTTTTTTATGCATAAGAATGCACCATGGATCTCGGGGCACCAAAACCGAAGAGTCTTATTTTCGCACAAAAATTGCACAAATGGCCGAAAATGCACAACCGGCAGCAAAATTGGACCACGGGGGACCACGGACCTCAAAATTGAAAAGTGTTCCGAGCATTATGGTTTGTATGCATAAGAATGCACCAGGGATCACGGGCACCAAAACCCAAAAGTCTTATTTTCGAACGAAAATTGCACAATGGGCCGAAAATGCATCACGGCCACCTCGGACCTTAAAAATGGAAAGTTCTCTGAGCATTATGGTTTTTTATGCATAAGAATGCACCAGTGATCATGGGGCACCAATACCCAAAAGTCTAATTTTCGCACGAAAATTGCACAATGGGACGAAAATGCACCGCGGGGCACCTCTGACCTCAAAACTGAAATGTGTTGTTAGCATTATGGTTTTTATGCATAAGAATGCATCAGGGATCATAGGGCACCAAAACCCAAAAGTCTTATTGTCGCACGAAAATTGCACAATGGGCCGAAAATGCACCTCGAGCACCAAAATTAGACCACAGGGCACAAAAACCCAAAAGTCTTATGTTGGCACAAAAATTGGACCATGTGCCGAAAATCCACCACGAGCACAAAAATTGGACCACGGTAGCACGGACCTCAAAACTGAAAATTGCTCAAGCATTATGGTTTTTTTTTTCATAAGAATGCACCAAGGATCACCGGGCACCAAAACCCAAAAGTCTTATTTTGGCACGAGAATTGAACCATTTGCCGAAAATGCACCACGGGCACCAAAATTGGACCACGGGGCACCACAGACCTCAAAACTGAAAAATGCTGCAAGCATTATGGTTTTTAATGCATAAGAATGCACCAGGGATCACGGGGCACCAAAACCCAAAAGTCTTATTTTCGCACGAAAATTGCACAAATGGCTGAAAAAGCTCCACCGGCACAAAAATTGGACCACGGGGCACCACGGACCTCAAAACTGAAAAGTATTAGGAGCATTATGGTTTTTTATGCATAAGAATGCATCAGGGGTCACAGGGCACCAAAACCCAAAAGTCTTATTGTCTTACAAAAATTGCACAATGGGCCGAAAATGCACCTCGGGCACCAAAATTGGACCACAGAGCACGAAAACCTAAAAGTCTTATGTTGGCACAAAAATTGGACCATTTGTAGAAAATCCACCAGGGGCACCAAAATTGGACCACGGGGCTCCACGGACCTCAAAACTGAAAATTGCTCAAGCATTATGGTTTTTTTTATGCATAAGGATGCACCAAGGATCACCGGGCACCAAAACCCAAAAGTCTTATTTTGGCACGAGAATTGAACCATTTGCCGAAAATGCACCACGGGCACCAAAATTGGACCACGGGGCACCACGGACCTCAAAACTGAAAAGTGCTCAGAGCATTATTATTTTTTATGCATAAGGATGCACCAAGGATCACAGGGCACTGAAAGCCAAAAGTCTTATTTTGGCACGAAAATTGCACCATGTGCCGAAAACGCATCACGGGGACCAAAATTGGACACCAAGGATCACGGGACACCAAAACTCAAAAGTCTTATTTTGGCAAGAGAATTGCACCATTTGCCGAAAATGCACCATGGGTAGCAAAATTGAACCATGGGGCACCATGGACCTCAAAACTTAAAAGTGCTCTGAGCATTATGGTTTTTTATGCATAAGAATACACCAGGGATCACGTGGAACCAAAACCCAAAAGTCTTATTTTGGCACGAGAATTGAACCATGTGCCGAAAATGCGCCACGGGCACCAAAATTGGACAACGGGGAACCATAGACCTCAAAACTGAAAAGTGCTCCAAGCATTATGGTATTTTATGCATAAGAATACACCAGGGATCACGTGGCACCAAAACCCAAAAGTCTTTTTTTGGCACGAAAATTGGACCATGTGTCGAAAATCCACCACGGGCACCAAAATTGGACCACGGGGCACCACGGAACTCAAATCTAAAAAGTACTCCGAGCATTATGGTTATTTATGCATATCGATGCAACAATGATCACGGGGCACCCAAACCTAAAAGTCTTATTTTGGCATGAAAATTGCACTATGGGCCGAAAATGTACCACGGGCACCAAAATTGGAAAACGGGGCACCACTGACCTCAAAAATGAAAAGTGCTCCGAGCTTTATAGTTTTTTTATGCATAAGAATCCACCAGGGATCACGGGGCACCAAAACCCAAAAGTCTTATTTTGGGACGAAAATTGCAGCTTAGGCCGAAAATGCACCAATGGGCACCAAAATTGGACCACGGGACACCACGGACCTAGAAACCGAAAAGTGCTCCGAGCCTTATGGTTTTTTATGCATAAGAATGCACCAAGGATCACGTGGCACCAAAACCTAAAAGTCTTATTTTTGCACGAAAATTGGACCATGTGCCGAAAATCCCCCACAGGCACCAAAATTGGACCACATGGCACGACGGAACTCAAAACTGAAAAGTGGTCCGAGCATTATGGTTTTTTATGCACAAGGATGCAACAAAGATCACGGGGCACCAAAACCCAAAAGTCTTATTTTGGCATGAAAATTGCACCATGTGCCGAAAATGCACCATGGGCACCAAAATTGGACAAGGGGCACCACAGACCTCAATACTAAAAAGTGCTCCGAGCATTACGCTTTTTTATGCTTAAGAATTCACACAAAAATTGCACAATGAGCAGAAAAAGCAACACGGACACGGAAATTAGTCCACGGGGCACCAATACCCAAAAGTCTTATTTAGGCACGAAAATTGCACCATGGGCCGAAAATCCACCACGGGCACCAAAATTGGACCACGGGGAACCACGAACCTCAAAACTAAAAAGTGCTCCGAGCATTATGATTTTTTATGCATAAGCATGCAACAAGGATCACGTGGCACCAAAACCCAAAAGTCTTATTTTTGCACGAAAATTGGACCATGTGCCGAAAATCCCCCACAGGCACCAAAATTGGACGACGGGGCACCACGGAACTAAAAACTGAAAAGTACTGTGAGCCATATGGTTTATGCACAAGGATGCAACAAGGATCACGGGGCACCAAAACCCAAAAGTCTTATTTTGGCATGAAAATTGCACCATGGGTCGAAAATCCACCACGGGCACCAAAATTGGACCACAGGGCACCACGGACCTCAAAACTGAAAAGTGCTCCGAGCATTATGGGTTTTTATGCATAAGGATGCACCAACGATCACGGGGCACCAAAACCCAAAAGTCTTATTTTGGCACGAAAATTGCACCATGTGCCGAAAATGCACCACGGTCACCAAAATTGGACCACGGGGCACCACGGACCTCAAAACTAAAAGGTGCTCTGAGAATTATGGTGTTTTATGCAAAAGAATGCACCAAGGATCATGGGGCACCAAAACCCAAAAGTCTTATTTTCCCACGAAAATTGCACAATGGGCCGATAATGCACCACGGGCACCAAAATTGGACACGGGGCACCACGGACCTCAAAACTGAAAAGTGCTTCGAGCATTATGGTGTTTTATGCTTAAGGATGCACCAATGATCATGGGGCAGCAGAACCCAAAAGTCTTATTTTGGCACGAAAATTGCACCATGTGCCGAAAATGCACCACGGGCACCAAAATTGGACCACGAGGCACCACAGACCTCAAAACTAAAAAGTGCTCCGAGCATTATGGTTTTTTATGCATAATAATTCGCACGAAAATTGCACCATGGGCATAAAATGCACCACAAAAACCCAAAATTGCACCATGGGGGACCACGGACCTCAAAACTGAAAAGTGCTCAGAGCATTATGGTTTTTTATGCATAAGAATGCCCCAGGGATCACGGGGCACCAAAACCCAAAAGTCTTATTTTGGCATGAAAATTGCACCATGGGCTGAAAATCTACTACGGGCACCAAAATTGGACCATGGGGCACCACTGACCTCAAAACTGAAACGTGCTCCGAGCTTTATGGTTTTTTATGCATAAGAATCCACTAGGGATCACGGGGCACAAAAACCCAAAAGTCTTGGCACGAAATTGCACCAAGGGCCAAAAATGCATCACGGGCACCAAAATTGGACCACGGGGCACCACGGACCTGAAAACTTAAAAGTGCTCCGAGCATTATGGTTTTTTATGAATAAGAATGCACCAGGGATCACGGGGCACCAAAACCCAAAAGTCTTATTTTCGCACGAAAATTGGACCATCGGCCGAAAATCTACCATGAGCACCAAAATTGGAGCACGGGGCACCACAAACCTCAAAACTGAAAAGTGCTCCGAGCAATATGGTTTTTTATGCATAAGGATGCACAAGGGATCACGGGGCACCAAAACCCAAAAGTCTTATTTTGGCAGGAAAATTGCACCATGGGTTGAAAATGCACCACGGGCACCAAAATTGGACAATCGGGAACCACAGACCTTAAAATTGAAAAGTGCTCCGAGCATTATGGTATTCTATGCATCAGAATGCACCAGGGATCATGTGGCACAAAAACCCAAAAGTCTTATTATGGCACGAAAATTGGACCATAGGCACCAAAATTGGAAAACGGGGAACCACATACCTCAAAACTGAAAAGTGCTCCGAGCATTATGGTATTTTATGCATAAGAATACAACAGGGATCACATGGCACCAAAACCCAAAAGTCTTATGTTGGCACGAAAATTGGACCATATGTCGAAAATCCAGCACGGGCACCAAAATTGGACCACGGGGCACCACGGACCTCAAAACTGAAAAATACTGCGAGCATTATGGTTTTTAATGCATAAGAATGCACCAGGGATCACGGGGCACCAAAACCCAAAAGTCTTATTTTCGCACAAAAATTGCACAAATGGCTGAAAAAGCACCACCGGCACCAAAATTGGACAACGGGGCACCATTGTCCTCAAAACTGAAAAGTGCTCCGAGCATTATAGTTTTTTATGCATAAGAATCCATCAGGGATCACGGGGCACCAAAACCCAAAAGTCTTATTTTTCAAGGAAAATTGGACCATGTGCCGAAAATCCACCACAGGCACCAAAATTGGACCACGGGGCAACACGGACTTCAAAACTTTAAAGTGCTCCGAGCATTATGGTTTTTTATGCACAAGGATGCAACAAGGATCACAGGGCACCAAAACCCAAAAGTCTTATTTTGGCACAAAAATTGCACCATGGGTCAAAAATCCACCACGGGGACCAGAATTGGACCACGAGGCACCATGGACCTCAAAATTGAAAAGCGCTCCGAGCATAATGGTTTTTTATCCATAATAATTCGCCTAAAAATTGCACAATGTGCATAAAATGCACCACAGACACCAAAATTGGACCATGGGGGACCACGGACCTCAAAACTGAAAAGTGCTCAGAGCATTATGGTTTTTTATGCATAAGAATGCCCCAAGGATCACGGGGCACCAAAACCCGAAAGTCTTATTTTGGCACGGAAATTCCACCATGGGCCGAAAATGCACCACGGGCACTAAAATTGGACAACGGGGCACCACAGACCTCTAAACTGAAAAGTGCTCCGAGCATTATGGTATTTTACGCATAAGAATGCACCAGGGATCACGTGGCACCAAAACCCAAAAGTGTTATTTTCGCATGAAAATCCACAATTGGCCGAAAATGCACCACGGGCACCAAAATTGGACGCGAGGCACCACGGACCTCAAAACTGGAAAGTGCTCCGAGCATTATGGTTTTTTATGCATAAGGATGGAACAAGGATCATGGGGCACCAAAACCCAAAAGTCTTATTTCGGCATGAAAATTGCACCATGGGCAAAAAATCTAGCACGGGCACCAAAATTGGACCACGGGGCACCACGGACATTAAAACTATAAAGTGCTTCGAGCATTATGGTTTTTTATGCATAATGATGGAACAAGGATCACGAGGCACCGAAACCCAAAAGTCTTATTTTGGCATGAAAATTGCACCATGGGGAAAAATCTACCACGGGCACCAAAATTGGACCACGGGGCACCACTGACCTCAAAACTGAAAAGTGCTCCGAGCTTTATGGTGTTTTATGCATAAGAATCCACCAGGGATCACGGGGTACCAAAACCCAAGAGTCTTATTTAGGGACGAAAATTGCACCATGGGCAGAAAATGCACCAATGGGCACCATAGACCTAGAAACTGAAAAGTGTTCTGAGCCTTATGGTGTTTTATGCATAAGAATGCACCAGGGATCACATGCAACCAAAACCCAAAAGTCTTATTTTTCAACGAAAATTGGACCATGTACCGAAAATCAACCACTGGCACCAAAATTGGACCACGGGTCACCACGGAACTAAAAACTAAAAAGTGCTGCGAACATTATGGTTTTTTATGCATAAGGATGCAACAAGGATCACGGGGCACCAAAACCCAAAAGTCTTATTTTGGCATGAAAATTGCACCATGGGCCAAAAATCCACCACGGGCACCAAAATTGGACCACGTGGCACCACGGACCTCAAAACTGAAAAGTGCTCCGAGCATTATGGATTTTTATGCATAAGGATGCACCAAGGATCACAGGGCACCAAAACCCAAAAGTCTTATTTTGGCACGAAAATTGCACCATGTGCCGAAAATGCACCACGGGCACCAAAATTGGACCACGAGGCACCACGGACCTCAAAATTAAAAGTGCTCTGAGCATTATGGTTTTTATGCATAAGAATGCACCAGGGATCACGGGGCATCAAAACCCAAAAGTCTTATTTTCGCACGAAAATTGCATAATGGGCCGATAATGCACCACCGGCACCAAAATTAGACACTGGGCACTATGGACCTCAAAACTGAAAAGTGCTCCGAGCATTATGGATTCTTATGCGTAAGGATGCACCAAGTATCACGGGGCACAAAAACCCAAAAGTCTTATTTTGGCACGAAAATTGCACCATGTGCCGAAAATGCACCACAGGCACCAAAATTGGACCATAAGGCACCACAGACCTCAAAACTAAAAAGTGCTATGAGCATTATGATTTTTGATGCATAATAATTCGCACGAAAATTGCATAATGGGCATAAAATGCACCACAGACTCCAAAATTGGACCATGGGGGACCACGGACCTCAAAACTGGAGAGTGCTCAGAGCATTATGGTTTTCTACGCATAAGAATGCCTCAGGGATCATGGGGCTCAAAAACCCTAAAGTCCTATTTTGGCACGAAAATTGCACCGTGGGCCGAAAATGCACCACGGGCACCAAAATTGGACAACGGGGCACCACAGACCTTAAAACTGAAAAGTGCTCTGAGCATTATGGTATTTTATGCATAAGAATGCACAAGGGATCACGTGGCACCAAAACCCAAAAGTCTTATTTTGGCACGAAAATTGGACCATGTGCCGAAAATCCACCACAGGCACCAAAATTGGACCACGGGGCACCACGGACCTCAAAACTAAAAAGTGCTATGGGCATTATGGTTTTTCATGCACAAGGATCACGGGGCACCAAAACCCAAAATTCTTATTTTGGCTTGAAAATTGCACCATGGGCTGAAAATCTACCACGGGCACCAAAATTGGACCACGGGGCACCACTGACCTCAAAATTGAAAAATGCTCCAAGCATTATGGTTTTTAATGCATAAGAATGCACCAGGGATCATGGAGCCCCAAAATCCAAAAGTCTTATTTTCCCAAGAAAATTGGACCATGTGCCGAAAATCGACCACAGGCACCAACATTGGACCACGGGGCACCACGGACCTCAAAACTGAAAAGTGCTCCGAGCATTATGATTTTTTATGCAGAAGGATGCACAAGGGATTACGGGGCACCAAAACCCAAAAGTCTTATTTGGGCACGAAAATTGCACCATGTGCCGAAAATGCACCATGGGCACCAAAATTGGACCACGGGGCACCACGGACCTCAATACTAAAAAGTGCTCCGAGCATTATGATTTTTTATGAATAAGAATTCACACGAAAATTGCACAATGAGCAGAAAATGCAACACGGACACAGAAATTGGACCACGGAGCACCAATACCTAAAAGTCTTATTTAGGCACGAAAATTGCACCATGGGCCGAAAATCCTCCACGGGCACCAAAATTGGACCACTAGGCACCACGAACCTCAAAACTAAAAAGTGCTCCGAGCATTATGGTTTTTAATGCATAAGGATGCAACAAGGATCATGGAGCACCAAAACCCAAAAGGCTTATATTGGCTTGAAAATTGCACCATGGGCCGAAAATCTACCACGGGCACCAAAATTGAACCACAGGGCACCACTGACCTAAAAACTGAAAAGTGCTATGAGCTTTATGGTTTTTTATGCATAAGAATCCACCAGGGATCACGGGGCACCAAAACCCAAAAGTCTTATTTTGGCACGAAATTGCACCATGGGCCAAAAATGCACCACGGGGCACCAAAATTGGAGCACTAGACACCACGGACTTCAAAACTGAAAAGAGCTACGAGCATTATGGTTTTTTATGCATAAGGATACACCAAGGATCACGGGGCACTAAAATGCAAAAGTCTTATTTTTGCACGAAAATTGCACCATGTGTCGAAAATGCACCACGGGCACCAAAATTGGGCCACGGGGCACCACAAACCTGAAAACTTAAAAGTGCTCCGAGCATTAAGGTTTTTTATGCATAGAATGCACCAGGGATAACGGGGCACCAAAACCCAAAGTCTTATTTTTGCACAAAAATTGGACCATGTGCCGAAAATCCACCACGAGGACCAAAATTGGACCACGGGGCACCACGGACCACAAAACTAAAAAGTGCTCCGAGCATTATGGTTTTTTATGCAGAAGGATGCACAAGGGATCACGGGGCACCAAAACCCAAAAGTTTTATTTGGGCAAAAAAATTGCACCATGAGCCGAAAATGCACCATGGGCACCAAAATTGGACCACAGGGTACCACGGACCTTAATACTAAAAAATGCTCCGAGCATTATGCATAAGAATTCGCACAAAAATTGCACAATGAGCAGAAAATGCAACATGGACACGGAAATTGCACCACGGGGCACCAATACCTAAAAGTCTTATTTAGGCACGAAAATTGCACCATGGGCCGAAGATGCACGACGGGCCCCAAAATTGGACAACGGGGCACCACGGACCTCAAAACTGTGGAAAGTGCTCCGAGCATTATGGTGTTTTATGCATAAGAATGCACCAGGGATCACGTGGCATCAAAACCCAAATGTCTTATTTTGGCACGAGAATTGGACCATGTGCCGAAAATCCACCACGGGCACCAAAATTGGACCACGGGGCACCACGGACCTCAAAACTGAAAAGTGCTCTGAGCATTATCATTTTTTATACATAAGAATGCACCAGGGATCACGGGGCACCAAAACCCGAAAGTCTTATTTTGGCACGAAAATTGCACCATGGGCCGAAAATACACCACGGTCACCAAAATTGGATCACGGGGGACCACGGACTTTAACACTGAAAAGTACTCCAAGAATTATGGTATTTTATGCATAAGAATGCACCAGGGATCACGCGGCACCAAAACCCAAAAGTCTTATTTTGGCACGAAAATTGGACCATGTGCCGAAAACCCGTCACTGGCACCAAAATTGGACCAAGGGGCACCACGGACCTCAAAACTAGAAAGTGCCCTGAGCATTATGATTTTTTATGCATAACGATGCAACAAGGATCACGAGGCACCCAAACCCAAAAGTCTTATTTTGGCACAAAAATTGCACCATGGGGCGAAAATCTACCTCGGGCATCAAAATTGGACCTCGAGGCACCACGGACCTCAAAACCGAAAAGTGCTATGAGCTTTATGGTTTTCTATGCATAAGAATCCACTAGGGATCACAGACACCAAAACCCAAATGTCGTATTATGGCACGAAAATTGCACCACGGGCCAAAAATGCACCACGGGCACCAAAATTGGACCATGGGGCACCACGGACCTCCAAACTTAAAAGTGCTCCAAGCATTATGGTTTTTTATGCATAAGAATGCACCAGGGATCACGGGGCACCAAAACCCAAAAATCTTATTTGTGCACGAAAATTGGACCATGTGCCGAAAATCCACCACGGGCACCAAAATTGGACCACGGGGCACCACGGACCTCAAAACTGAAAAGTGCTCAGAGCATTATGGTTTTCTATGCATAAGAATTCACACGAAGATTGTACAATGACCAGAAAATGCACGGACACGAAAATTGCACCACGGGGCACCACAGACCTGAAAATTGAAAAGTTCTCAGAGCATTATGGTTTTTTATGCATAAGAATGCCCCAGGGATCACGAGGCACCAAAACCCAAAAATCTTATTTTGGCACGAAAATTGCACCATGGGTCGAAAATGCACCACGGGCACCAAAATTGGACCATGGGGCACCACGGACCTCAAAACTGAAAGTGCTCTGAGCATTATGGTGTTTTATGCATAAGAATGCACTAGGGATCACCTGGCACCAAAACCCAAATGTCTTATTTTCGCACCATAATTGCACAATGGGCCGAAAATGCACAACGGGCACCAAAATTGGACCACGGGGCACCACGGACCTCAAAACTGAAAAGTGCTTTGAGAATTATGGTTTTTTATGCATAAGGATGCACCAAGGATCATGGGGCACCAAAACCCAAAATTCTTATTTTGGCACGAAAATTGCACTAGGGGCCGAAAATGCACCACGGGCACCAAAATTGGACAATGGGGCACCACAGACCTCAAAACTGAAAAGTGCTCCGAGCATTATGGTATTTTATGCATAAGAATGCACCAGGAATCATGTTGCACCAAAACCCAAAAGACTTATTTTGGCACGAAAATTGCACCATGGGCCGAAAATGCACCACGGGAACCAAAATTGGACCACGGGGCACCACGGACCTCAAAACTGAAAAGTGCTCCAAGCATTATGGTTTTTTATGCATAAGCATGTACCAAGGATCACGGGGCACCAAAACCCAAAACTCTTATTTTGGCATGAAAATTGCACCATGGGCCGAAAATGCACCACGGGCACCAAAATTTGACCACGGGGCACCACGGACCTCAAAACTGAAAAGTGCTCTGATCATTATGGTGTTTTATGCATAAGAGAGCACCAGGGATCACCTGGCACCAAAACCCAAATGTCTTATTTTCGCACCAAAAATGCACAATGGGCTGAAAATGCACAACGGGCACCAAAATTGGACCACGGGGCACCACGGATCTCAAAACTGAAAAGTGCTCTGAGCATTATGATTTTTTATGCATAAGGATGCACCAAGGATCATGGGGCACCAAAACCCAAAATTCTTATTTTGGCACGAAAATTGCACCATGTGCCGAAAATGCACAATGGGCACCAAAATTGGACCACGGGGCACCACGGACGTCAAAACTAAAAGGCGCTCTGAGCATTATGGTTTTTTATGCATAAGAATGCACCAGGGATCACGGGGCACCAAAACCCAAAAGTCTTATTTTCGCATGAAAATTGCACAATGGGCCGATAATGCACCACGGGCACCAAAATTGGTCATAGGGCACCATGGACCTCAAAACTAAAAAGTGCTCCGAGCATTATGGTTTTTTATGCATAAGGATGCACTAAGGATGACGGGGCAACAAAACCCCAAAGTCTTATTTTGGCACGAAAATTGCACCATGTGCCGAAAATGCACCACGTGCACCGAAATTTGACCACGAGGGACGAAAGACCTCAAAACTAAAAAGTGCTCCAAGCATTATGGTTTTTTATGCATAATAATTCGTACGAAAATTAAACAATGGGCAAAAATGCACCACGGACACCAAAACTGGACCATGGGGGTCCACGGACCTCAAAACTGAAAAGTGCTCATAGAATTATGGTTTTTTATGCATAAGAATGCCCCAGGGATCATATGGCACCAAAACCCAATAGTCTTATTGTGGCACGAAAATTGCACCATAGGCCGAAAATACAACACGGGTACCAAAATTGGACAACGGGGCCCCACAGACCTCAAAACTGAAAAGTGCTTCGAGCATTATGGTATTTTCTGCATAAGAATGCACCAGAGATCATGTGGCACCAAAACCCAAAAGTCTTATTTTGGCAGGAAAATTGGATCGTGTGCCGAACATCCACCACGAGCACCAAAATTGGACCATGGGGCTCCACGAACCTCAAAACTAAAAAGTGCTCTGAGCATTATGGTTTTTTTATGCATAAGCATGCAACAAGTATCACGAGCACAAAAATCAAAAAGTCTTATTTTGGCATGAAAATTGCACCATGGGCCGAAAATCAACCACGGGCCCCATAATTGGACCACGGGGCACCACTGACCTCAAAAGTTAAAAGTGCTCCTAGCTTTATGGTTTTTCATGCATAAGAATCCACTAGGGATCATGGGGCACCACAACCAAAAGGTCTTATTTTGGCACAAAATTGCACCATGGGCCAAAAATACACCATGGGGCACCAAAATTGGAGCACTGGACAACACGGACCTCAAAAATGAAAAAAGCTCCGAGCATTATGGTTTTTTATGCATAAGGACGCACAAAGGATCACGGGGCACCAAAACGCAAAAGTCTTATTTTGGCACGAAAATTGCACCATGTGCCAAAAATGCACCACCGGCACCAAAATTGGACCACGGGGCACCACGGACCTGAAAAGTTAAAAGTGCTTAGAGAATTATGGTTTTTTACGCATAAGAATGTACCATGGATCATGGGGCACCAAAACCCAAAACTCTTATTTTGGCAAGAAAATTGGACTATGTGCCCAAAATGCACCACGTGCACCAAAATTGGACCACGGGGCACCACGGACCTCAAAACTAAAAAGTGCTCCAAGCATTATGGTTTTTTATGCATAAGGATGCAACAAGGATCACGAGGCACCAAAACCCGAAAGTCTTATTTTGGCACGAAAATTGCACCATGGGTCGAAAATCCACCACGGGCACCAAAATTGGACCACGGTGCACCACGGACCTTAAAACTGAAAAGTGCTCCAAGCATTATGGTTTTTTATGCATAAGCATGTACCAAGGATCACGGGGCACCAAAACCCAAAACTCTTATTTTGGCATGAAAATTGCACCATGGGCCGAAAATGCACCGCGGGCACCAAAATTGGACAACGGGGCACCACAGACCTGAAAACTGAAAAGTGCTCTGAGCATTATGGTATATTATGCTTAGGAATGCACCAGGAATCACGTGGCACCAAAACCCAAAAGACATATTTTGGCACGAAAATTGCACCATGGGCCGAAAATGCACCACCGGCACCAAAATTTGACCACGGGGCACCACGGACCTCAAAATTGAAAAGTGCTCTGAGCATTATGATTTTTTGTGCATAAGGATGCACCAAGGATCATGGGGCACCAAAACCCAAAATTCTTATTTTGGCACGAAAATTTCACCATGTGCCGAAAATGCATGACGGGCACCAAAATTGGACCACGGGGCACCACGGACGTCAAAACTAAAAGGTGCTTTGAGGATTATGGTTTTTTATGCATAAGAATGCACCAGGGATCACGGGGCACCAAAACCCAAAATTCTTATTTTCGCACAAAAATTGCACAATGGGCCGATAATGCACCACGGGCACCAAAATTGGTCATAGGGCACCATGGACCTCAAAACTGAAAAGTGCTCCGAGCATTATGGTTTTTTATGCATAAGGACGCACCAAGGATCACTGGGCACCAAAACGCAAAAGTCTTATTTTGGCACGAAAATTGCACCATGTGCCGAAAATGCACCACGGGCACCAAAATTGGACCACGGGGCACCACGGACCTGAAAAGTTAAAAGTGCTTAGAGCATTATGGTTTTTTATGCATAAGAATGTACCACGGATCATGGGGCACCGAAACCCAAAACTCTTATTTTGGCAAGAAAATTAGACTAAGTGCCCAAAATGCACCACGGGCACCAAAATTGGACCACGGGGCACCACGAACCTCAAAACTAAAAAGTGCTCCAAGCATTATGGTTTTTTATGCATAAGGATGCAACAAGGATCACGAGGCACCAAAACCCGAAAGTCTTATTTTGGCACGAAAATTGCACCATGGGTCGAAAATCCACCACGGGCACCAAAATTGGACCACGGGGCACCACAGACCTCAAAACTGAAAAGTGCTCCAAGCGTTATGGTTTTTTATGCATAAGCATGTACCAAGGATCACGGGGCACCAAACCCCAAAACTCTTATTTTGGCACGAAAATTGCACCATGGGCCGAAAATGCACCACGGGCACCAAAATTGGACAACGGGGCACCACAGACCTCAAAACTGAAAAGTGCTCCGAGCATTATGGTATTTTATGCATAAGAATGCACCAGGACTCACGTGGCACCAAAACCCAAAAGACTTATTTTTGGCACGAAAATTGCACCATGGGCCGAAAATGCAACACGGGTACCAAAATTGGACAACGGGGACCCACAGACCTCAAAACTGAAAAGTGCTCAGAGCATTATGGTATTTTCTGCATAAGAATGCACCAGGGATCACGTGGCACCAAAACCCAAAAGTCTTATTTTGGCAGGAAAATTGGACCGTGTGCCGAACATCCACAACGGGCACCAAAATTGGACCACGGGGCACCACGGACCTCAAAACTAAAAAGTCTCCAAGCATTATGGATTTTTATGCATAAGGATGCAACAAGGATCACGAGGCACCAAAACCCGAAAGTCTTATTTTGGCACGAAAATGGCACCATGGGTCGAAAATCCACACAGGCACAAAAATTGGACCACGGGGCACCACGGACCTCAAAACTGAAAAGTGCTCTGAGCATTATGGTTTTTTATGCATAACCATGTACCAAGGATCACGAGGCACCAAAATCCAAAACTCTTATTTTGGCATGAAAATTTCACCATGGGCCGAAAATGCACCAGGGGCACCAAAATTGGACAACGGAGCACCACAGACCTCAAAACTGAAAAGTGCTCCGAGCATTATGGTATTTTATGCATAAGAATGCACCAGGAATCACGTGGCACCAAAACCCAAAAGACTTATTTTGGCACGAAAATTGCACCATGTGCCGAAAATGCACCACGGGCACCAAAATTGGACCACAGGGCACCACGGACCTCAAAACTAAAAAGTGCCCTGACCATGATGGTTTTTTATGCATTAGAATTCGCATGAAAATTGCACAATGAGCAAAAAATGCACCACGAACACGAAAATTGCACCACGGGGCACCACGGACCTCAAAACTGAAAAGTACTCAGAGCATTATGGTTTTTTATGCATAAGAATGCCCCAGGGGATGTTATGACTTTTGTCTTCTCTAAATCAATATATTGAGCTCATGCCTTATTTTATTTTACTGTTTGTAAATATTTCTTGTCTCTTATGGACATGTAGTACCATAATTGTTTTGTATTTATTTGATATATTGTTCCATACACATAGATTTAATAATGTATATAACCCGTTTTAAGCCAATTAAATGTGATTTTTAATGGAAATTTTGATATTTCTCCGACAATTACCAATCACATTGAAAAGATAACAATCACATTAATATTCAAGGGCAATTATCTATGTGCATAAATTAAATGTTGTGATAAAAAACTAATAAAGGAAACTATTAATGTGCTTGTTATCTTTTTAATGTGATTGGTAATTGTCGTAGAAATATCATGCATAATAAGAGTATTGCCTTTGGGTTTAAATCTACCCGTTTTATATCAGTAAAAGATTCTTATTTTAAAACTATGTGTACATACATCTTTTCACATGATAAATACACAATACTCCTAACTAGTTCATTTTATACATAAGACCAAACAAAGAAAGAGAAATAATTGATAATGTCTTCAATTCCTCGTACGCTCTATCCATAAAATCTCCAAGAGAAAGATCCACCTAAAACCATCTGCTCCCCCGAACACGATGTCCGAGATCATCACAGGCACGAACTACACGTGCAAACATTGCAAGGGTAAGCTTACCAAACAAAACTATACATATAAGTAGATAAGTGAATTTCTAATTATTAAGGAAAAGGATGATAAAAATGGATTTTGTATACTTCAAAACACTATACATAATAACTTAAAATGACATACAAAAAATTAGTTCATAAACTCAAAATTCAGTTCAGCAATAAACACCAATAAACAACACCATCATGGTTCAATCATCTCAAATAGTTCATACAACATAGTTATAACATGAATCCTCAAAATATCAATGACATAAACCATCACCGCTCATCATCATGAGCCATAAACATCATAAGTCACATCTGACATCAACCGTCGCAAACCTCAACACAATACAACTACCAACATCATTCATCACAAACGATGTACAATATAAACCACTAGACAACCTCAGTCAACAAGACCGACTCTACTCCATGGAGTTTTGACACCATATGAGCGATCCTCATAGGCCCCATCCCCTACCATAGTCTCACCTTTGACCATTCAGAGAGTCCCATGAGCTACCCTGTGGAGGAAGTGTGGATGTAATCGAATATAGACAAGTAATAATTTATTAAGATTAAGGAATCTATAGAAATCATTTTACAAGGATATTAATGTGAATATTGATTTGAAGCTTATTAGTTGAGCTCATAATTCTTATCTTGCCTTGACAGTATTTATGGATTATCACGACATTTATAATAATTTCCATTACTAATGAGAGGAGATATGTAGTTTTAATAAAATTAAACTAGATATCCTGAAATTTTTTTAGGTCTTCTCTCATTTTATGCCAATTTGGAAGGGAATGATCTTTTTAGATCTCGCAAAAAAAAATTATCATCTTTTTATTATTTCAACTCCCAAACATATCTTGAAATTTTGATATTTCTATGATAATTACCAATCACATTAAAAAGATAACAATCACATTAATAGTTTCCTTTATTAGTTTTTTTATCACAACGTTTATAATAATTTCCATTATTAATGAGAGGAGATATGTATTTTTAATAAAATTAAACGAGATATCCTGAAATTTTTTTAGGTCTTCCCTCATTTTATGTCAATTTGGAAGGGAATGATCTTTTTAGATCTCACCAAAAAAAAAATATCATCTTTTTATTATTTCACCTCCCAAACATATCGTGAGATTTTGATATTTCTATGACAATTACCAATCACATTAAAAAGATAACAATCACATTAATAGTTTCCTTTATTAGTTTTTTTATCACAACGTTTATAATAATTTCCATTATTAATGAGAGGAGATATGTATTTTTAATAAAATTAAACGAGATATCCTGAAATTTGTTTAGGTCTTCTTTCATTTTATGCCAATTTGGAAGGGAATGATCTTTTTAGATCTCACCAAAAAAAAATTATCATCTTTTTATTATTTCACCTCCCAAACATAGCATGAAATTTTGATATTTCTACAACAATTACCAATCACATTAATAGTTTCCTTTATTAGTTTTTTATCACAACGTTTATAATAATTTCCATTATTAATGAGAGGAGATATGTATTTTTAATAAAATTAAATGAGATATCCTGAAATTTTTTTAGGTCTTCTATCATTTTATGCCAATTTGGAAGGGAATGATCTTTTTAGATCTAACCAAAAAAAAATTATCATCCTTTTATTATTTCACCTCCCAAACATATCGTGAAATTTTGATATTTCTACGACAATTACCAATCACATTAAAAAGATAACAATCACATTAACAGTGTCCTTTATTAGTTTTTTTATCACAACGTTTATAATAATTTCCATTATTAATGAGAGGAGATATGTATTTTTAATAAAATTAAATGAGATATCCTGAAACTTTTTTAGGTCTTCCATCATTTTATGCCAATTTGGAAGGGAATGATCTTTTTAGATCTCACCAAAAAAAATTATCATCTTTTTATTATTTCACCTCCCAAACATATCGTGAAATTTTGATATTTCTACGACAATTACCAATCACATTAAAAAGATAACAATCACATTAATAGTTTCCTTTATTAGTTTTTTATCACAACGTTTATAATAATTTCCATTATTAATGAGAGGAGATATGTATTTTTAATAATATTAAACGAGATATCCTGAAATTTATTTAGGTCTTGTCTCATTTTATGCCAATTTGGAAGGAAATGATCTTTTTAGATCTCACAAAAAAAAATTATCATCTTTTTATTATTTCACCTCCCAAACATATCATGAAATTTTGATATTTCTACGACAATTACCAATCACATTAATAGTTTCCTTTATTAGTTTTTTATCCCAACGTTTATAATAATTTCCACTATTAATGAGAGGAGATATGTATTTTTAATAAAATTAAACGAGATATCCTGAAATTTGTTTAGGTCTTCTCTCATTTTATGTCATTTTGGAAGGGAATGATCGTTTTTTATCTCACCAAAAAAAAAAATTATCATCTTTTTATTATTTCACCTCCCAAACATATCGTGAAATTTTGATATTTCTACGACAATTATCACTCACATTAAAAACATAACAATCACATTAATAATTTCCTTTATTACTTTTTTTTATCACATTTGGAAGGGAATGATCTTTTTAGATCTCACAAAAAAAAATTATAATCTTTTTATTATTTCACCTCCCAAACATATCGTTAAATTATGATATTTCTACGACAATTACCAATCACATAAAAAAGATAACAATCACATTAATAGTTTCCTTTATTAGATTTTTATCACATCGTTTATAATAATGTCCATTATTAACGAGAGGAGATATGTATTTTTAATAAAATTAAATGAGATATCCTGAAATTTTTTTATGTCTTGTCTCATTTTATGCCAATTTGGAAGGGAATGATCTTTTTAGATCTCTAAAAAAAAATTATAATCTTTTTATTATTTCACCTCCCAAACATATCGTGAAATTTTGATATTTCGACGACAACAACCAATCACATTAAAAAGATAACAATCACATTAATAGTTTCCTTTATTAGTTTTATTATCACAACGTTTATAATAATTTCCTTTATTAACGAAAGGAGCTATGTATTTTTAATAAAATTAAACGAGATATCCTAAAAAATTTTTAGGTCTTCTCTCATTTTATGCCAATTTGGAACGGAATGACATTTTTAGATCTCACAAAAAAAACATTGTAATCTTTTTATTATTTCACCTCCCAAACATATCGTGAAATTTTGATATTTCTACGACAAGTACCAATCACATTAAAAAGATAACAATCACATTAATAGTTTCCTTTATTAGTTTTTTGTCACAACATTTCTAAGAATTTCCATTATTAATGAGAGGAGATATGTATTTTCAATTAAATTAAACAACATATCCTGAATTTTTTTTAGGTCTTCTCTCATTTTATGCCAATCTAGAAGCGAATGATCCTTTTAGATCTCACAAAAAAAAATTATAATCTTTTTATTATTTCACCTCCCAAACAAATCGTGAAATTTTGATATTTCTACGACAATTACCAATCACATTAAAAAGATAACAATCACATTAATAGTTTCATTTATTAGTTTTTTATCACAATGTTTATAAGAATTTCCATTATTAATGAGAGGAGATATGTATTTTCAATTAAATTAAACGAGATATCCTAAAAATTTTTTAGGTCTTCTCTCATTTTATGCAAATTTGGAACGGAATGATCTTTTCAGATCTCACCAAAAAAAATTATAATCTTTTCATTATTTCATCTCCCAAACATATCGTGAAATTTTGATATTTCTACGATAATTACCAATCACATTAAAAAGATAACAATCACATTAATAGTTATCTTTATTAGTTTTTTATCACAACGTTTATAAGAATTTCCATTATTAATGAGAGGAGATATGTATTTTCAATTAAATTAAACGAGATATCCTGAAAATTTTTTAGGTCTTCTCTCATTTTATGCCAATTTGGAAGCGAATTATCTTTTTAGATCTCACAAAAAAAATTATAATCTTTTTATTATTTCACCTCCCAAACATATCGTGGAATTTTGATATTTCTACGACAATTACCAATCACATTAAAAAGAGGACAATCACATTAATAGTTTCCTTTATTAGTTTTTTATCACAACGTTTATAAGAATTTCCAATATTAATGAGAGGAGATATGTATTTTCAATTAAATTAAATGAGATATCCTGAAATTTTTTTAGGTCTTCTCTCATTTTATGCAAATTTGGAAGGGAATGATCATTTCAGATCTCACCAAAAAATATTTATAATCTTTTTATTATTTCACCTCCCAAACATATCGTGAAATTTTGATATTTCTACGATTATTACCAATCACATTAAAAAGATAACAATCACATTAATAGTTTCCTTTATTAGTTTTTTATCACAACGTTTATAATAATTTCCATTATTAACGAGAGGAGATATGTACTTTTAATAAAATTAAACGAGATATCCTGAATTTTTTTTTAGGTCTTCTCTCATTTTATGCCAATTTGGAAGGGAATGATCTTTTTAGATCTAACCAAAAAAGAATTATCATCTTTTTAAGGTCTTCTCCATTTTATGCCAATTTGGAAGGGAATGATCTTTTTAGATCTCAGAAAAAAAATTATAATCTTTTTATTATTTCACCTCCCAAACATATACTGAAATTTTGATAAATGTACCACAATTACCAATCACATTAATAGTTTCATTTATTAGTTTTTTATCACAACGTTTATAAGAATTTCCATTATTAATGAGAGGAGATATGTATTTTTAATTAAATTAAATGAGATATCCTGAAATTTTTTAGGTCTTCTCTCATTTTATGCAAATTTGGAAGGGAATGATCTTTTCAGATCTTCCAAAAAAAAATTATAATCTTTTCATTATTTCACCTCCCAAACATATCGTGAAATTTTGATATTTCTACGATAATTACCAATCACATTAAAAAAGATAACAATCACATTAATAGTTTCCTTTATTAGTTTTTTATCACAACGTTTATAATAATTTCCATTATTAATGAGAGGAGATATGTATTTTTAATAATATTAAACGAGATATCCTGAAATTTTTTTAGGTTTTCTCTCATTTTATGCCAATTTGGAAGGGAATGATCTCTTCAGATCTCACCAAAAAAAAAATTATAATCTTCTTATTATTTAACCTCCCAAACATATCGTGAAATTTTGATATTTCAATGACAATTACCAATCACATTGAAAAGATAACAGTCACATTAATAGTTTTCTTTATTAGTTTTTTATCACAACAATTATAAAAATTTCCATTATTAATTAGAGAAAATATGCATTTTTAATAAAATTAAACGAGATATCCTGAAATTTTTTTAGGTCTTCTCTCATTTTATGACAATTTGGAATGGAATGATCTCTTAAGATCTCGCAAAAAAAAATTATAATCTTTTTATTATTTCACCTCCCAAACATATCGTGAAATTTTGATATTTCTACGACAAGTACCAATCACATTGAAAAGATAACAATCACATTAATAGTTTCCTTTATTAGTTTTTTATCACAACAATTATAAAAATTTCCATTATTAATTAGAGAAAATATGCATTTTTAATAAAATTAAACGATATATCCTGAAATTTTTTTAGGTTTTCTCTCATTTTATGCCAATTTGGAAGGGAATGATCTCTTCAGATCTCACCAAAAAAAAATTATAATCTTTTTATTATTTCACCTCCCAAACATATCGTGAAATTTTGATATTTCTCCGACAATTACCAATCATATTGAAAAGATAACAATCACATTAATAGTTTCCTTTATTAGTTTTTTTATCGCAACGTTTATAAGAATTTCCATTATTAATGAGAGGAGATATGCATTTTTAATAAAATTAAACGAGATCTCCTGAAATTTTTTTAGGTCTTCTCTCATTTTATGCTAATTTGGAAGGGAATGATCTCTTCAGATCTCACCAAAAAAAATTATAATCTTTTTATTATTTCACCTCCCAAACATATCGTGAAAATTGGATATTTCTACGAGAATTAACATTTACATTGAAAAGATAACAATCACAATAATAGTTTCCTTTATTAGTTTTTTTATCACATCGTTTATAATAATTTCCATTTTTAACGAGAGGAGATATGTATTTTTAATAAAATAAAATGAGATATCCTGAAATTTTTTTAGGTCTTCTCTCATTTTATGCCAATTTGGAAGGGAATGATCTTTTTAGATCTCACCAAAAAAAATTATAATCTTTTTATTATTTGACCTCCCAAACCTATCGTGAAATTTTGATATTTCTACGACAACAACCAATCACATTAAAAAGATAACAATCACAATAATAGTTTCCTTTATTAGTTTTATTATCACAACTTTTATAATAATTTCCTTTATTAACGAAAGGAGATATGTATTTTTAATAAAATTAAACGAGATATCCTAAAATTTTTTTAGGTCTTCTCTCATTTTTGGCCAATTTGGATGGGAATGATCTTTTTAGATCTCACAAAAAAAATTATAATCTTTTTATTATTTGACCTCCCAAACATATCATGAAATTATGATATTTCTACGACAATTACCAATCACATTAAAAAGAGGACAATCACATTAATAGTTTCCTTTATTAGTTTTTTATCACAACGTTTATAAGAATTTCCAATATTAATGAGAGGAGATATGTATTTTCAATTAAATTAAATGAGATATCCTGAAATTTTTTTAGGTCTTCTCTCATTTTATGCAAATTTGGAAGGGAATGATCATTTCAGATCTCACCAAAAAATATTTATAATCTTTTTATTATTTCACCTCCCAAACATATCGTGAAATTTTGATATTTCTACGATTATTACCAATCACATTAAAAAGATAACAATCACATTAATAGTTTCCTTTATTAGTTTTTTATCACAACGTTTATAATAATTTCCATTATTAACGAGAGGAGATATGTACTTTTAATAAAATTAAACGAGATATCCTGAATTTTTTTTTAGGTCTTCTCTCATTTTATGCCAATTTGGAAGGGAATGATCTTTTTAGATCTAACCAAAAAAGAATTATCATCTTTTTAAGGTCTTCTCCATTTTATGCCAATTTGGAAGGGAATGATCTTTTTAGATCTCAGAAAAAAAATTATAATCTTTTTATTATTTCACCTCCCAAACATATACTGAAATTTTGATAAATGTACCACAATTACCAATCACATTAATAGTTTCATTTATTAGTTTTTTATCACAACGTTTATAAGAATTTCCATTATTAATGAGAGGAGATATGTATTTTTAATTAAATTAAATGAGATATCCTGAAATTTTTTAGGTCTTCTCTCATTTTATGCAAATTTGGAAGGGAATGATCTTTTCAGATCTTCCAAAAAAAAATTATAATCTTTTCATTATTTCACCTCCCAAACATATCGTGAAATTTTGATATTTCTACGATAATTACCAATCACATTAAAAAAGATAACAATCACATTAATAGTTTCCTTTATTAGTTTTTTATCACAACGTTTATAATAATTTCCATTATTAATGAGAGGAGATATGTATTTTTAATAATATTAAACGAGATATCCTGAAATTTTTTTAGGTTTTCTCTCATTTTATGCCAATTTGGAAGGGAATGATCTCTTCAGATCTCACCAAAAAAAAAATTATAATCTTCTTATTATTTAACCTCCCAAACATATCGTGAAATTTTGATATTTCAATGACAATTACCAATCACATTGAAAAGATAACAGTCACATTAATAGTTTTCTTTATTAGTTTTTTATCACAACAATTATAAAAATTTCCATTATTAATTAGAGAAAATATGCATTTTTAATAAAATTAAACGAGATATCCTGAAATTTTTTTAGGTCTTCTCTCATTTTATGACAATTTGGAATGGAATGATCTCTTAAGATCTCGCAAAAAAAAATTATAATCTTTTTATTATTTCACCTCCCAAACATATCGTGAAATTTTGATATTTCTACGACAAGTACCAATCACATTGAAAAGATAACAATCACATTAATAGTTTCCTTTATTAGTTTTTTATCACAACAATTATAAAAATTTCCATTATTAATTAGAGAAAATATGCATTTTTAATAAAATTAAACGATATATCCTGAAATTTTTTTAGGTTTTCTCTCATTTTATGCCAATTTGGAAGGGAATGATCTCTTCAGATCTCACCAAAAAAAAATTATAATCTTTTTATTATTTCACCTCCCAAACATATCGTGAAATTTTGATATTTCTCCGACAATTACCAATCATATTGAAAAGATAACAATCACATTAATAGTTTCCTTTATTAGTTTTTTTATCGCAACGTTTATAAGAATTTCCATTATTAATGAGAGGAGATATGCATTTTTAATAAAATTAAACGAGATCTCCTGAAATTTTTTTAGGTCTTCTCTCATTTTATGCTAATTTGGAAGGGAATGATCTCTTCAGATCTCACCAAAAAAAATTATAATCTTTTTATTATTTCACCTCCCAAACATATCGTGAAAATTGGATATTTCTACGAGAATTAACATTTACATTGAAAAGATAACAATCACAATAATAGTTTCCTTTATTAGTTTTTTTATCACATCGTTTATAATAATTTCCATTTTTAACGAGAGGAGATATGTATTTTTAATAAAATAAAATGAGATATCCTGAAATTTTTTTAGGTCTTCTCTCATTTTATGCCAATTTGGAAGGGAATGATCTTTTTAGATCTCACCAAAAAAAATTATAATCTTTTTATTATTTGACCTCCCAAACCTATCGTGAAATTTTGATATTTCTACGACAACAACCAATCACATTAAAAAGATAACAATCACAATAATAGTTTCCTTTATTAGTTTTATTATCACAACTTTTATAATAATTTCCTTTATTAACGAAAGGAGATATGTATTTTTAATAAAATTAAACGAGATATCCTAAAATTTTTTTAGGTCTTCTCTCATTTTTGGCCAATTTGGATGGGAATGATCTTTTTAGATCTCACAAAAAAAATTATAATCTTTTTATTATTTGACCTCCCAAACATATCATGAAATTATGATATTTCTACGACAATTACCAATCACATTAAAAAGAGGACAATCACATTAATAGTTTCCTTTATTAGTTTTTTATCACAACGTTTATAAGAATTTCCAATATTAATGAGAGGAGATATGTATTTTCAATTAAATTAAATGAGATATCCTGAAATTTTTTTAGGTCTTCTCTCATTTTATGCAAATTTGGAAGGGAATGATCATTTCAGATCTCACCAAAAAATATTTATAATCTTTTTATTATTTCACCTCCCAAACATATCGTGAAATTTTGATATTTCTACGATTATTACCAATCACATTAAAAAGATAACAATCACATTAATAGTTTCCTTTATTAGTTTTTTATCACAACGTTTATAATAATTTCCATTATTAACGAGAGGAGATATGTACTTTTAATAAAATTAAACGAGATATCCTGAATTTTTTTTTAGGTCTTCTCTCATTTTATGCCAATTTGGAAGGGAATGATCTTTTTAGATCTAACCAAAAAAGAATTATCATCTTTTTAAGGTCTTCTCCATTTTATGCCAATTTGGAAGGGAATGATCTTTTTAGATCTCAGAAAAAAAATTATAATCTTTTTATTATTTCACCTCCCAAACATATACTGAAATTTTGATAAATGTACCACAATTACCAATCACATTAATAGTTTCATTTATTAGTTTTTTATCACAACGTTTATAAGAATTTCCATTATTAATGAGAGGAGATATGTATTTTTAATTAAATTAAATGAGATATCCTGAAATTTTTTAGGTCTTCTCTCATTTTATGCAAATTTGGAAGGGAATGATCTTTTCAGATCTTCCAAAAAAAAATTATAATCTTTTCATTATTTCACCTCCCAAACATATCGTGAAATTTTGATATTTCTACGATAATTACCAATCACATTAAAAAAGATAACAATCACATTAATAGTTTCCTTTATTAGTTTTTTATCACAACGTTTATAATAATTTCCATTATTAATGAGAGGAGATATGTATTTTTTAATAATATTAAACGAGATATCCTGAAATTTTTTTAGGTTTTCTCTCATTTTATGCCAATTTGGAAGGGAATGATCTCTTCAGATCTCACCAAAAAAAAAATTATAATCTTCTTATTATTTAACCTCCCAAACATATCGTGAAATTTTGATATTTCAATGACAATTACCAATCACATTGAAAAGATAACAGTCACATTAATAGTTTTCTTTATTAGTTTTTTATCACAACAATTATAAAAATTTCCATTATTAATTAGAGAAAATATGCATTTTTAATAAAATTAAACGAGATATCCTGAAATTTTTTTAGGTCTTCTCTCATTTTATGACAATTTGGAATGGAATGATCTCTTAAGATCTCGCAAAAAAAAATTATAATCTTTTTATTATTTCACCTCCCAAACATATCGTGAAATTTTGATATTTCTACGACAAGTACCAATCACATTGAAAAGATAACAATCACATTAATAGTTTCCTTTATTAGTTTTTTATCACAACAATTATAAAAATTTCCATTATTAATTAGAGAAAATATGCATTTTTAATAAAATTAAACGATATATCCTGAAATTTTTTTAGGTTTTCTCTCATTTTATGCCAATTTGGAAGGGAATGATCTCTTCAGATCTCACCAAAAAAAAATTATAATCTTTTTATTATTTCACCTCCCAAACATATCGTGAAATTTTGATATTTCTCCGACAATTACCAATCATATTGAAAAGATAACAATCACATTAATAGTTTCCTTTATTAGTTTTTTTATCGCAACGTTTATAAGAATTTCCATTATTAATGAGAGGAGATATGCATTTTTAATAAAATTAAACGAGATCTCCTGAAATTTTTTTAGGTCTTCTCTCATTTTATGCTAATTTGGAAGGGAATGATCTCTTCAGATCTCACCAAAAAAAATTATAATCTTTTTATTATTTCACCTCCCAAACATATCGTGAAAATTGGATATTTCTACGAGAATTAACATTTACATTGAAAAGATAACAATCACAATAATAGTTTCCTTTATTAGTTTTTTTATCACATCGTTTATAATAATTTCCATTTTTAACGAGAGGAGATATGTATTTTTAATAAAATAAAATGAGATATCCTGAAATTTTTTTAGGTCTTCTCTCATTTTATGCCAATTTGGAAGGGAATGATCTTTTTAGATCTCACCAAAAAAAATTATAATCTTTTTATTATTTGACCTCCCAAACCTATCGTGAAATTTTGATATTTCTACGACAACAACCAATCACATTAAAAAGATAACAATCACAATAATAGTTTCCTTTATTAGTTTTATTATCACAACTTTTATAATAATTTCCTTTATTAACGAAAGGAGATATGTATTTTTAATAAAATTAAACGAGATATCCTAAAATTTTTTTAGGTCTTCTCTCATTTTTGGCCAATTTGGATGGGAATGATCTTTTTAGATCTCACAAAAAAAATTATAATCTTTTTATTATTTGACCTCCCAAACATATCATGAAATTATGATATTTCTACGACAATTACCAATCACATTAAAAAGAGGACAATCACATTAATAGTTTCCTTTATTAGTTTTTTATCACAACGTTTATAAGAATTTCCAATATTAATGAGAGGAGATATGTATTTTCAATTAAATTAAATGAGATATCCTGAAATTTTTTTAGGTCTTCTCTCATTTTATGCAAATTTGGAAGGGAATGATCATTTCAGATCTCACCAAAAAATATTTATAATCTTTTTATTATTTCACCTCCCAAACATATCGTGAAATTTTGATATTTCTACGATTATTACCAATCACATTAAAAAGATAACAATCACATTAATAGTTTCCTTTATTAGTTTTTTTATCACAACGTTTATAATAATTTCCATTATTAACGAGAGGAGATATGTACTTTTAATAAAATTAAACGAGATATCCTGAATTTTTTTTTAGGTCTTCTCTCATTTTATGCCAATTTGGAAGGGAATGATCTTTTTAGATCTAACCAAAAAAGAATTATCATCTTTTTAAGGTCTTCTCCATTTTATGCCAATTTGGAAGGGAATGATCTTTTTAGATCTCAGAAAAAAAATTATAATCTTTTTATTATTTCACCTCCCAAACATATACTGAAATTTTGATAAATGTACCACAATTACCAATCACATTAATAGTTTCATTTATTAGTTTTTTATCACAACGTTTATAAGAATTTCCATTATTAATGAGAGGAGATATGTATTTTTAATTAAATTAAATGAGATATCCTGAAATTTTTTAGGTCTTCTCTCATTTTATGCAAATTTGGAAGGGAATGATCTTTTCAGATCTTCCAAAAAAAAATTATAATCTTTTCATTATTTCACCTCCCAAACATATCGTGAAATTTTGATATTTCTACGATAATTACCAATCACATTAAAAAAGATAACAATCACATTAATAGTTTCCTTTATTAGTTTTTTATCACAACGTTTATAATAATTTCCATTATTAATGAGAGGAGATATGTATTTTTAATAATATTAAACGAGATATCCTGAAATTTTTTTAGGTTTTCTCTCATTTTATGCCAATTTGGAAGGGAATGATCTCTTCAGATCTCACCAAAAAAAAAATTATAATCTTCTTATTATTTAACCTCCCAAACATATCGTGAAAATTTTGATATTTCAATGACAATTACCAATCACATTGAAAAGATAACAGTCACATTAATAGTTTTCTTTATTAGTTTTTTATCACAACAATTATAAAAATTTCCATTATTAATTAGAGAAAATATGCATTTTTAATAAAATTAAACGAGATATCCTGAAATTTTTTTAGGTCTTCTCTCATTTTATGACAATTTGGAATGGAATGATCTCTTAAGATCTCGCAAAAAAAAATTATAATCTTTTTATTATTTCACCTCCCAAACATATCGTGAAATTTTGATATTTCTACGACAAGTACCAATCACATTGAAAAGATAACAATCACATTAATAGTTTCCTTTATTAGTTTTTTATCACAACAATTATAAAAATTTCCATTATTAATTAGAGAAAATATGCATTTTTAATAAAATTAAACGATATATCCTGAAATTTTTTTAGGTTTTCTCTCATTTTATGCCAATTTGGAAGGGAATGATCTCTTCAGATCTCACCAAAAAAAAATTATAATCTTTTTATTATTTCACCTCCCAAACATATCGTGAAATTTTGATATTTCTCCGACAATTACCAATCATATTGAAAAGATAACAATCACATTAATAGTTTCCTTTATTAGTTTTTTTATCGCAACGTTTATAAGAATTTCCATTATTAATGAGAGGAGATATGCATTTTTAATAAAATTAAACGAGATCTCCTGAAATTTTTTTAGGTCTTCTCTCATTTTATGCTAATTTGGAAGGGAATGATCTCTTCAGATCTCACCAAAAAAAATTATAATCTTTTTATTATTTCACCTCCCAAACATATCGTGAAAATTGGATATTTCTACGAGAATTAACATTTACATTGAAAAGATAACAATCACAATAATAGTTTCCTTTATTAGTTTTTTTATCACATCGTTTATAATAATTTCCATTTTTAACGAGAGGAGATATGTATTTTTTAATAAAATAAAATGAGATATCCTGAAATTTTTTTAGGTCTTCTCTCATTTTATGCCAATTTGGAAGGGAATGATCTTTTTAGATCTCACCAAAAAAAATTATAATCTTTTTATTATTTGACCTCCCAAACCTATCGTGAAATTTTGATATTTCTACGACAACAACCAATCACATTAAAAAGATAACAATCACAATAATAGTTTCCTTTATTAGTTTTATTATCACAACTTTTATAATAATTTCCTTTATTAACGAAAGGAGATATGTATTTTTAATAAAATTAAACGAGATATCCTAAAATTTTTTTAGGTCTTCTCTCATTTTTGGCCAATTTGGATGGGAATGATCTTTTTAGATCTCACAAAAAAAATTATAATCTTTTTATTATTTGACCTCCCAAACATATCATGAAATTATGATATTTCTACGACAATTACCAATCACATTAAAAAGAGGACAATCACATTAATAGTTTCCTTTATTAGTTTTTTTATCACAACGTTTATAAGAATTTCCAATATTAATGAGAGGAGATATGTATTTTCAATTAAATTAAATGAGATATCCTGAAATTTTTTTAGGTCTTCTCTCATTTTATGCAAATTTGGAAGGGAATGATCAT
This sequence comes from Pueraria montana var. lobata, assembly GCA_026413185.1. Lineage (NCBI taxonomy): Eukaryota > Viridiplantae > Streptophyta > Magnoliopsida > Fabales > Fabaceae > Pueraria > Pueraria montana. Next base: position 99,191,089 of record CM048647.1, read on the forward strand.
TTCAGATCTCACCAAAAAATATTTATAATCTTTTTATTATGTTCACCTCCCAAACATATCGTGAAATTTTGATATTTCTACGATTATTACCAATCACATTAAAAAGATAACAATCACATTAATAGTTTCCTTTATTAGTTTTTTATCACAACGTTTATAATAATTTCCATTATTAACGAGAGGAGATATGTACTTTTAATAAAATTAAACGAGATATCCTGAATTTTTTTTTAGGTCTTCTCTCATTTTATGCCAATTTGGAAGGGAATGATTCTTTTTAGATCTAACCAAAAAAGAATTATCATCTTTTTAAGGTCTTCTCCATTTTATGCCAATTTGGAAGGGAATGATCTTTTTAGATCTCAGAAAAAAAATTATAATCTTTTTATTATTTCACCTCCCAAACATATACTGAAATTTTGATAAATGTACCACAATTACCAATCACATTAATAGTTTCATTTATTAGTTTTTTATCACAACGTTTATAAGAATTTCCATTATTAATGAGAGGAGATATGTATTTTTAATTAAATTAAATGAGATATCCTGAAATTTTTTAGGTCTTCTCTCATTTTATGCAAATTTGGAAGGGAATGATCTTTTCAGATCTTCCAAAAAAAAATTATAATCTTTTCATTATTTCACCTCCCAAACATATCGTGAAATTTTGATATTTCTACGATAATTACCAATCACATTAAAAAAAGATAACAATCACATTAATAGTTTCCTTTATTAGTTTTTTATCACAACGTTTATAATAATTTCCATTATTAATGAGAGGAGATATGTATTTTTAATAATATTAAACGAGATATCCTGAAATTTTTTTAGGTTTTCTCTCATTTTATGCCAATTTGGAAGGGAATGATCTCTTCAGATCTCACCAAAAAAAAAATTATAATCTTCTTATTATTTAACCTCCCAAACATATCGTGAAATTTTGATATTTCAATGACAATTACCAATCACATTGAAAAGATAACAGTCACATTAATAGTTTTCTTTATTAGTTTTTTATCACAACAATTATAAAAATTTCCATTATTAATTAGAGAAAATATGCATTTTTAATAAAATTAAACGAGATATCCTGAAATTTTTTTAGGTCTTCTCTCATTTTATGACAATTTGGAATGGAATGATCTCTTAAGATCTCGCAAAAAAAAATTATAATCTTTTTATTATTTCACCTCCCAAACATATCGTGAAATTTTGATATTTCTACGACAAGTACCAATCACATTGAAAAGATAACAATCACATTAATAGTTTCCTTTATTAGTTTTTTATCACAACAATTATAAAAATTTCCATTATTAATTAGAGAAAATATGCATTTTTAATAAAATTAAACGATATATCCTGAAATTTTTTTAGGTTTTCTCTCATTTTATGCCAATTTGGAAGGGAATGATCTCTTCAGATCTCACCAAAAAAAAATTATAATCTTTTTATTATTTCACCTCCCAAACATATCGTGAAATTTTGATATTTCTCCGACAATTACCAATCATATTGAAAAGATAACAATCACATTAATAGTTTCCTTTATTAGTTTTTTTATCGCAACGTTTATAAGAATTTCCATTATTAATGAGAGGAGATATGCATTTTTAATAAAATTAAACGAGATCTCCTGAAATTTTTTTAGGTCTTCTCTCATTTTATGCTAATTTGGAAGGGAATGATCTCTTCAGATCTCACCAAAAAAAATTATAATCTTTTTATTATTTCACCTCCCAAACATATCGTGAAAATTGGATATTTCTACGAGAATTAACATTTACATTGAAAAGATAACAATCACAATAATAGTTTCCTTTATTAGTTTTTTTATCACATCGTTTATAATAATTTCCATTTTTAACGAGAGGAGATATGTATTTTTAATAAAATAAAATGAGATATCCTGAAATTTTTTAGGTCTTCTCTCATTTTATGCCAATTTGGAAGGGAATGATCTTTTTAGATCTCACCAAAAAAAATTATAATCTTTTTATTATTTGACCTCCCAAACCTATCGTGAAATTTTGATATTTCTACGACAACAACCAATCACATTAAAAAGATAACAATCACAATAATAGTTTCCTTTATTAGTTTTATTATCACAACTTTTATAATAATTTCCTTTATTAACGAAAGGAGATATGTATTTTTAATAAAATTAAACGAGATATCCTAAAATTTTTTTAGGTCTTCTCTCATTTTTGGCCAATTTGGATGGGAATGATCTTTTTAGATCTCACAAAAAAAAATTATAATCTTTTTATTATTTGACCTCCCAAACATATCATGAAATTATGATATTTCTACGACAATTACCAATCACATTAAAAAGAGGACAATCACATTAATAGTTTCCTTTATTAGTTTTTTATCACAACGTTTATAAGAATTTCCAATATTAATGAGAGGAGATATGTATTTTCAATTAAATTAAATGAGATATCCTGAAATTTTTTTAGGTCTTCTCTCATTTTATGCAAATTTGGAAGGGAATGATCATTTCAGATCTCACCAAAAAATATTTATAATCTTTTTATTATTTCACCTCCCAAACATATCGTGAAATTTTGATATTTCTACGATTATTACCAATCACATTAAAAAGATAACAATCACATTAATAGTTTCCTTTATTAGTTTTTTATCACAACGTTTATAATAATTTCCATTATTAACGAGAGGAGATATGTACTTTTAATAAAATTAAACGAGATATCCTGAATTTTTTTTTAGGTCTTCCCTCATTTTATGCCAATTTGGAAGGGAATGATCTTTTTAGATCTAACCAAAAAAGAATTATCATCTTTTTAAGGTCTTCTCCATTTTATGCCAATTTGGAAGGGAATGATCTTTTTAGATCTCACAAAAAAAATTATAATCTTTTTATTATTTCACCTCCCAAACATATACTGAAATTTTGATAAATGTACCACAATTACCAATCACATTAATAGTTTCATTTATTAGTTTTTTATCACAACGTTTATAAGAATTTCCATTATTAATGAGAGGAGATATGTATTTTTAATTAAATTAAATGAGATATCCTGAAATTTTTTAGGTCTTCTCTCATTTTATGCAAATTTGGAAGGGAATGATCTTTTCAGATCTTCCAAAAAAAAATTATAATCTTTTCATTATTTCACCTCCCAAACATATCGTGAAATTTTGATATTTCTACGATAATTACCAATCACATTAAAAAAGATAACAATCACATTAATAGTTTCCTTTATTAGTTTTTTATCACAACGTTTATAATAATTTCCATTATTAATGAGAGGAGATATGTATTTTTAATAATATTAAACGAGATATCCTGAAATTTTTTTAGGTTTTCTCTCATTTTATGCCAATTTGGAAGGGAATGATCTCTTCAGATCTCACCAAAAAAAAAATTATAATCTTCTTATTATTTAACCTCCCAAACATATCGTGAAATTTTGATATTTCAATGACAATTACCAATCACATTGAAAAGATAACAGTCACATTAATAGTTTTCTTTATTAGTTTTTTATCACAACAATTATAAAAATTTCCATTATTAATTAGAGAAAATATGCATTTTTAATAAAATTAAACGAGATATCCTGAAATTTTTTTAGGTCTTCTCTCATTTTATGACACTTTGGAATGGAATGATCTCTTAAGATCTCGCAAAAAAAAATTATAATCTTTTTATTATTTCACCTCCCAAACATATCGTGAAATTTTGATATTTCTACGACAAGTACCAATCACATTGAAAAGATAACAATCACATTAATAATTTCCTTTATTAGTTTTTTATCACAACAATTATAAAAATTTCCATTATTAATTAGAGAAAATATGCATTTTTAATAAAATTAAACGATATATCCTGAAATTTTTTTAGGTTTTCTCTCATTTTATGCCAATTTGGAAGGGAATGATCTCTTCAGATCTCACCAAAAAAAAATTATAATCTTTTTATTATTTCACCTCCCAAACATATCGTGAAATTTTGATATTTCTCCGACAATTACCAATCATATTGAAAAGATAACAATCACATTAATAGTTTCCTTTATTAGTTTTTTTATCGCAACGTTTATAAGAATTTCCATTATTAATGAGAGGAGATATGCATTTTTAATAAAATTAAACGAGATCTCCTGAAATTTTTTTAGGTCTTCTCTCATTTTATGCTAATTTGGAAGGGAATGATCTCTTCAGATCTCACCAAAAAAAATTATAATCTTTTTATTATTTCACCTCCCAAACATATCGTGAAAATTTGATATTTCTACGAGAATTAACATTTACATTGAAAAGATAACAATCACAATAATAGTTTCCTTTATTAGTTTTTTTATCACATCGTTTAGAATAATTTCCATTTTTAACGAGAGGAGATATGTATTTTTAATAAAATAAAATGAGATATCCTGAAATTTTTTTAGGTCTTCTCTCATTTTATGCCAATTTGGAAGGGAATGATCTTTTTAGATCTCACCAAAAAAAATTATAATCTTTTTATTATTTGACCTCCCAAACCTATCGTGAAATTTTGATATTTCTACGACAACAACCAATCACATTAAAAAGATAACAATCACAATAATAGTTTCCTTTATTAGTTTTATTATCACAACTTTTATAATAATTTCCTTTATTAACGAAAGGAGATATGTATTTTGAATAAAATTAAACGAGATATCCTAAAATTTTTTAGGTCTTCTCTCATTTTTGGCCAATTTGGATGGGAATGATCTTTTTAGATCTCACAAAAAAAATTATAATCTTTTTATTATTTGACCTCCCAAACATATCATGAAATTATGATATTTCTACGACAATTACCAATCACATTAAAAAGAGGACAATCACATTAATAGTTTCCTTTATTAGTTTTTTATCACAACGTTTATAAGAATTTCCAATATTAATGAGAGGAGATATGTATTTTCAATTAAATTAAATGAGATATCCTGAAATTTTTTTAGGTCTTCTCTCATTTTATGCAAATTTGGAAGGGAATGATCATTTCAGATCTCACCAAAAAATATTTATAATCTTTTTATTATTTCACCTCCCAAACATATCGTGAAATTTTGATATTTCTACGATTATTACCAATCACATTAAAAAGATAACAATCACATTAATAGTTTCCTTTATTAGTTTTTTATCACAACGTTTATAATAATTTCCATTATTAACGAGAGGAGATATGTACTTTTAATAAAATTAAACGAGATATCCTGAATTTTTTTTTAGGTCTTCTCTCATTTTATGCCAATTTGGAAGGGAATGATCTTTTTAGATCTAACCAAAAAAGAATTATCATCTTTTTAAGGTCTTCTCCATTTTATGCCAATTTGGAAGGGAATGATCTTTTTAGATCTCAGAAAAAAAATTATAATCTTTTTATTATTTCACCTCCCAAACATATACTGAAATTTTGATAAATGTACCACAATTACCAATCACATTAATAGTTTCATTTATTAGTTTTTTATCACAACGTTTATAAGAATTTCCATTATTAATGAGAGGAGATATGTATTTTTAATTAAATTAAATGAGATATCCTGAAATTTTTTAGGTCTTCTCTCATTTTATGCAAATTTGGAAGGGAATGATCTTTTCAGATCTTCCAAAAAAAAATTATAATCTTTTCATTATTTCACCTCCCAAACATATCGTGAAATTTTGATATTTCTACGATAATTACCAATCACATTAAAAAAGATAACAATCACATTAATAGTTTCCTTTATTAGTTTTTTATCACAACGTTTATAATAATTTCCATTATTAATGAGAGGAGATATGTATTTTTAATAATATTAAACGAGATATCCTGAAATTTTTTTAGGTTTTCTCTCATTTTATGCCAATTTGGAAGGGAATGATCTCTTCAGATCTCACCAAAAAAAAAATTATAATCTTCTTATTATTTAACCTCCCAAACATATCGTGAAATTTTGATATTTCAATGACAATTACCAATCACATTGAAAAGATAACAGTCACATTAATAGTTTTCTTTATTAGTTTTTTATCACAACAATTATAAAAATTTCCATTATTAATTAGAGAAAATATGCATTTTTAATAAAATTAAACGAGATATCCTGAAATTTTTTTAGGTCTTCTCTCATTTTATGACAATTTGGAATGGAATGATCTCTTAAGATCTCGCAAAAAAAAAATTATAATCTTCTTATTATTTAACCTCCCAAACATATCGTGAAATTTTGATATTTCAATGACAATTACCAATCACATTGAAAAGATAACAGTCACATTAATAGTTTTCTTTATTAGTTTTTTATCACAACGTTTATAATAATTTCCATTATTAATGAGAGGAGATATGTATTTTTAATAATATTAAACGAGATATCCTGAAATTTTTTTAGGTTTTCTCTCATTTTATGCCAATTTGGAAGGGAATGATCTCTTCAGATCTCACCAAAAAAAAAATTATAATCTTCTTATTATTTAACCTCCCAAACATATCGTGAAATTTTGATATTTCAATGACAATTACCAATCACATTGAAAAGATAACAGTCACATTAATAGTTTTCTTTATTAGTTTTTTATCACAACAATTATAAAAATTTCCATTATTAATTAGAGAAAATATGCATTTTTAATAAAATTAAACGAGATATCCTGAAATTTTTTTAGGTCTTCTCTCATTTTATGACAATTTGGAATGGAATGATCTCTTAAGATCTCGCAAAAAAAAATTATAATCTTTTTATTATTTCACCTCCCAAACATATCGTGAAATTTTGATATTTCTACGACAAGTACCAATCACATTGAAAAGATAACAATCACATTAATAGTTTCCTTTATTAGTTTTTTATCACAACGTTTATAATAATTTCCATTATTAATGAGAGGAGATATGTATTTTTAATAATATTAAACGAGATATCCTGAAATTTTTTTAGGTTTTCTCTCATTTTATGCCAATTTGGAAGGGAATGATCTCTTCAGATCTCACCAAAAAAAAAATTATAATCTTCTTATTATTTAACCTCCCAAACATATCGTGAAATTTTGATATTTCAATGACAATTACCAATCACATTGAAAAGATAACAGTCACATTAATAGTTTTCTTTATTAGTTTTTTATCACAACAATTATAAAAATTTCCATTATTAATTAGAGAAAATATGCATTTTTAATAAAATTAAACGAGATATCCTGAAATTTTTTTAGGTCTTCTCTCATTTTATGACAATTTGGAATGGAATGATCTCTTAAGATCTCGCAAAAAAAAAATTATAATCTTCTTATTATTTAACCTCCCAAACATATCGTGAAATTTTGATATTTCAATGACAATTACCAATCACATTGAAAAGATAACAGTCACATTAATAGTTTTCTTTATTAGTTTTTTATCACAACGTTTATAATAATTTCCATTATTAATGAGAGGAGATATGTATTTTTAATAATATTAAACGAGATATCCTGAAATTTTTTTAGGTTTTCTCTCATTTTATGCCAATTTGGAAGGGAATGATCTCTTCAGATCTCACCAAAAAAAAAATTATAATCTTCTTATTATTTAACCTCCCAAACATATCGTGAAATTTTGATATTTCAATGACAATTACCAATCACATTGAAAAGATAACAGTCACATTAATAGTTTTCTTTATTAGTTTTTTATCACAACAATTATAAAAATTTCCATTATTAATTAGAGAAAATATGCATTTTTAATAAAATTAAACGAGATATCCTGAAATTTTTTTAGGTCTTCTCTCATTTTATGACAATTTGGAATGGAATGATCTCTTAAGATCTCGCAAAAAAAAATTATAATCTTTTTATTATTTCACCTCCCAAACATATCGTGAAATTTTGATATTTCTACGACAAGTACCAATCACATTGAAAAGATAACAATCACATTAATAGTTTCCTTTATTAGTTTTTTATCACAACAATTATAAAAATTTCCATTATTAATTAGAGAAAATATGCATTTTTAATAAAATTAAACGATATATCCTGAAACTTTTTTAGGTCTTCTCTCATTTTATGACAATTTGGAAGGGAATGATCTCTTAAGATCTCACAAAAAAATTATAATCTTTTTATTATTTCACCTACCAAACATATCGTGAAATTTTGATATTTCTCCAAAAATTACCAATCATATTGAAAAGATAACAAACACATTAATAGTTTCCTTTATTAGTTTTTTTATCGCAACGTTTATAAGAATTTCCATTATTAATGAGAGGAGATATGCATTTTTAATAAAATTAAACGAGATCTCCTGAAATTTTTTTAGGTCTTCTCTCATTTTATGCCAATTTGGAAGGGAATGATCTTTTCAGATCTCACCAAAAAAAAATTATAATCTTTTTATTATTTCACCTCCCAAACATATCGTGAAATTTTGATATTTCTACAACAAGTACCAATCACATTGAAAAGATAACAATCACATTAATAGTTTCCTTTATTAGTTTTTTATCACAACGTTTATAAGAATTTCCATTATTAATGAGAGGAGATATGCATTTTTAATAAAATTAAACGAGATATCCTGAAATTTTTTTAGGTCTTCTCTCATTTTATGCCAGTTTGGAAGGGAATGATCTCTTCAGATCTCACCAAAAAATACTTTTTATTATTTCACCTCCCAAACATATCGTGAAATTTTGATATTTCTTGGACAATTACCAATCACATTAAAAAGATAACAATCACATTAATAGTTTCCTTTATTAGTTTTTTTATCACAACGTTTATAAGAATTTCCATTATTAATGAGAGGAGATATGCATTTTTAGTAAAATTAAACGAGATCTCCTTAAATTTTTTTTACGTCTTCTCTCATTTTATGCCAATTTGGAAGGGAATGATCTCTTTAGATCTCACGGAAAAAAAATTATAATCTTTTTATTATTTCACCTCCCAAACATATCGTGAAAATTTGATATTTCTACGAGAATTACCATTTACATTGAAAAGATAACAATCACAATAATAGTTTCCTTTATTAATTTTTTATCACGTTTATAAGAATTTCCATTATTAATGAGAGGAGATATGCATTTTTAATAAAATTAAATGAGATATCGTGAAAATTGTTTAGGTGTTCTCTCATTTTATACCAATTTGGAAGGGAATGATCTTTTTAGATGTCACGGAAAAAAATTATCATCTTTTTATTATTTCACCTCCCTAACATATCTTGAAATTTTGATTTTTCTACAACAGTTACCAATCAGATAGAAAAGATAACAATCACATTAATAGTTTCCTTTGTTAGTTTTTTATCACAACGTTTATAAGAATTTCCGTTATTAATGACAGGACATATGCATTTTTATTAAAATTAAACGAGATATCCTCCAATTTTGTTAGGTCTTCTCACATTTTATGCCAATTTGGAAGGGAATGATCTATTCAGATCTCACCAAAAAAAAAGTATAATCTTTTTATTAATTCACCTCCAACACATATCTTGAAATTTTCATATTTCTACGACAATTACCAATCACATTAAAAATATAGTACATTTATAAGAATTTCCATTATTAATGAGAGGAGATATGCATTTTTAATAAAATTAAACGAGATCTCCTGAAATTTTTTTAGGTCTTCTCTCATTTTATGCCAATTTGGAAGGGAATGATCTTTTCAGATCTCACCCAAAAAAAAATTATAATCTTTTTATTATTTCACCTCCAAAATATATCGTGAAATTTTAATATTTCTCCGACAATTACCATTCACATTGAAAAGATAACAATCACATTAATATTTTCCTTTGTTAGTTTTTTATCACAACGTTTATAAAAAATTCCATTTTTAATGAGAGGAGATATGCATTTTTAATAAAATTAAACGAGATATCCTGAAATTTTTTAGGTCTTCTCTCATTTTATGCCAATTTGGAAGGGAATTATCTCTTCAGATCTCATCAAAAAATAATTATAATCTTTTTATTATTTAACCTCCCAAACATATCGTGAAATTTTGATAATTCTAGGACAATTATCAATCACATTAAAAAGATAACAATCACATTAATAGTTTCCTTTATTAGTTTTTTTCCACAACATTTATAAGAATTTCCATTATTAATGAGAGGAGATATGCATTTTTAATAAAATTAAACGAGATATCCTGAAATTTTTTAGGTCTTCTCTCATTTTATGCCAATTTGGAAGCGAGTGATCTTTTTAGATCTCACGGAAAAATGTTATCATCTTTTTATAATTTCACCTCCCAAACATATCGTGTAATTTTGATATTTCTACGATAATTACCAATCACATTGAAAAGATAACAATCACATTAATAGTTTCCTTTATTAGTTTTTTATCACAACGTTTATAAGAATTTCCATTATTAATGACAGGACATATACATTTTTAATAAAATTAAACGAGATCTCCTAAAATTTTTTTAGGTCTTCTCTCATTTTATGCTAATTTGGAAGGGAATGATCTCCTTAGATCTCACAAAAAAAAATTATAATCTTTTTATTATTTCACCTCCTAAGCATATCGGGAAATTTTGATATTTCTTCGACAATTACCAATCACATTGAAAAGATAATAATCACATTAATAGTTTCCTTTATTAGTTTTTTATCATAACGTTTATAACAATTTCCATTATTAATGAGCGGAGATATGCATTTTTAATAAAATTAAGCGAGATATCCTGAAAAGTTTTGAGGTCTTCTCACATTTTACGCCAATTTCGAAGGGAATGATCTTTTTAGATCTCACGGAAAATAAATTATCATCTTATTATTATTTCACCTCCCAAACATATCGTGAAATTTTGATTTTTCTACGACAGTTACCAATCATATTGAAAAGATAACAATCACATTAATAGTTTCCTTTATTAGTTTTTTATCACAACGTTTATAAGAATTTCTGTTATTAATGACAGGAGATATGCATTTTTAATAAAATTAAACGAGATATCCTAAAAATTTTTTAGGTCTTCTCTCATTTTATACCAATTTGGAAGGGAATGATCTTTTTAGATCTCACGGAAAAAAAATTATCATCTTTTTATTATTTCACCTCCCAAACATATCGTGAAATTTTGATTTTTCTACGACAGTTACCAATCAGATTGAAAAGATAACAATCACAATAATAGTTTCCTTTATTAGTTTTTTTTCACAACGTTTATAAGAATTTCCATTATTAATGAGAGGAGATATGTATTTTCAATTAAATTAAACGAGATATCTTGAAAATTTTTTAGGTCTTCTCTCATTTTATACCAATTTGGAAGGGAATGATCTTTTAGATCTCACGGAAAAAAATTTATCGTCTTTTTATTATTTCACCTCCCAACATATCCTGAAATTTTGATTTTTCTACGACAGTTACCAATCAGATTGAAAAGATAACAATCACATTAATAGTTTCCTTTATTAATTTTTTATCACAACGTTATAAGAATTTCTGTTATTAATGACAGGTGATATGCATTTTTAATAAAATTAAACCAGATATCTTGAAAAGTTTTTAGGTCTTCTCTCATTTTATACCAATTTGGAAGGGAATGATCTTTTTAGATCTCACGGAAAATAAATTATCATCTTATTATTATTTCACCTCCCAAACATATCGTGAAATTTTGATTTTTCTACGACAGTTACCAATCAGATTGAAAAGATAACAATCACATTAATAGTTTCCTTTATTAATTTTTTATCACAACGTTATAAGAATTTCTGTTACTAATGACAGGTGATATGCATTTTTAATAAAATTAAACGAGATATCCTGAAAAGTTTTTAGGTCTTCTCTCATTTTATACCAATTTGGAAGGGAATGATCTTTTTAGATCTCACGGAAAATAAATTATCATCTTATTATTATTTCACCTCCCAAACGTATCGTGAAATTTTGATTTTTCTACGACAGTTACCAATCAGATTGAAAAGATAACAATCACATTAATAGTTTCCTTTATTAGTTTTTTATCACAACGTTTATAAGAATTTCTGTTATTAATGACAGGAGATATGCATTTTTAATAAAATTAAACGAGATATCCTAAAAATTTTTTAGGTCTTCTCTCATTTTATACCAATTTGGAAGGGAATGATCTTTTTAGATCTCACGGAAAAAAAATTATCATCTTTTTATTATTTCACCTCCCAAACATATCGTGAAATTTTGATTTTTCTACGACAGTTACCAATCAGATTGAAAAGATAACAATCACATTAATAGTTTCCTTTATTAGTTTTTTATCACAACGTTTATAAGAATTTCTGTTATTAATGACAGGTGATATGCATTTTTAATAAAATTAAACGAGATATCCTGAAAATTTTTTAGGTCTTCTCTCATTTTATACCAATTTGGAAGGGAATGATCTTTTTAGATCTCACGGAAAAAAAATTATCATCTTTTTATTATTTCACCTCCCAAACATATCGTGAAATTTTGATTTTTCTACGACAGTTACCAATCAGATTGAAAAGATAACAATCACATTAATAGTTTCCTTTATTAGTTTTTTATCACAACGTTTATAAGAATTTCTGTTATTAATGACAGGAGATATGCATTTTTAATAAAATTAAACGAGATATCCTAAAAATTTTTTAGGTCTTCTCTCATTTTATACCAATTTGGAAGCGAATGATCTTTTTAGATCTCACGGAAAAAAAATTATCATCTTTTTATTATTTCACCTCCCAAACATATCGTGAAATTTTGATTTTTCTACGACAGTTACCAATCAGATTGAAAAGATAACAATCACATTAATAGTTTCCTTTATTAGTTTTTTATCACAACGTTTATAAGAATTTCTGTTATTAATGACAGGAGATATGCATTTTTAATAAAATTAAACGAGATATCCTAAAAATTTTTTAGGTCTTCTCTCATTTTATACCAATTTGGAAGCGAATGATCTTTTTAGATCTCACGGAAAAAAAATTATCATCTTTTTATTATTTCACCTCCCAAACATATCGTGAAATTTTGATTTTTCTACGACAGTTACCAATCAGATTGAAAAGATAACAATCACAATAATAGTTTCCTTTATTAGTTTTTTTTCACAACGTTTATAAGAATTTCCATTATTAATGAGAGGAGATATGTATTTTCAATTAAATTAAACGAGATATCTTGAAAATTTTTTAAGTCTTCTCTCATTTTATACCAATTTGGAAGGGAATAATTGTAACATCCTCATTTTATTAATTGTACGCATTTATATATGTATATTATTAACATTTATGCACTATATTTTATAGAAACCTTATGTACATATTCTCTTAATGAAATTAATACAGTTCTACTCAGAAGAATTTTCTGAATTTCCAAATGTCTTTATTTTTGCCGAAATTAATAGTTGACTGGACTGCTATGTCAGACAGCTGTCCAGGATAAATTTTCAAGTATAGAATTTTGAACTCATTTATAACTTAAAAGAAAGGTAATAGAATATAGATTAAAAATATATACAGATAAAGAATTAAAATGCTTATCCAGAATTGTTAGGATTTTCTGAAAGTTAGAACTTTGAGGAATTATTACGGTAAAATTCTAAGACAGAAAATTTAGAAAAAATTCATAGGATATCTATAGAATTATCTAATAATTGTAATATACTTAGAATAATTATTAAAAATGTTTAACCAATAAAATTTTAATTTAGAACCTTAACCAATCAAAAAGTGACAACTTAGGTTTTTCTAAGATCACTAAATTAAGCTAATTAGGCTTGGATTAAGAGATAAGTAAGACACTACCCCAAGGTTTTTGATAGTGAGGAATCCAATGGTGATGTTATTTTCTTCAAATTCTAATCACATTGTAAAATAATTAGCAGCCCTAATTACCTTCTAGAACTTTCTACAAAGTGCTTGAAATGTTGACTTTTGGGGTAGGCAAGTGACTTGGAACTCCTTGGCTGTCCAAGTGGGCTGGAAAGGCTTGGCAAGTGGACTTCCCTTGGTCCAAATGAGCTGCTGGACGTGCAGGGCAGCAGCTGGACTTGAAGGCAAAGTCCAATTTAGTTAATAATTTGTTTTAAGAAGCATTTAACTTAAGTAAAAGGAGAAAAAGTCACAAAAAGCTATTTTCTCTCAAAACAGAACCTTGAGCTCTCCAAACCCAGCAGCTGCAGTTTTCATTTCAGTTTCATCTTAACTTCATCATTTCATCCCAAATTAAGAAACCAAACCATCCAAACTTCCTAAACCCTAAGCTAATCGGCAAAAAGGAAAAGAAATTGGAGGAAATCTCAAAAATTCATACAAGACCAAGGAGGGAGGGAGAAAGGAATTCAAGGCTTTTTCTTCAATTAAAGAGTTTAAGGTAAGGATCTAGGCATTTAATTTCAATTAGAACCCTTGGAATTAGAAGAAAACATGTTGTAGGCTTAGATTAAAATTTTGACCTAGAATCATGAAAACTTGAAATTGATTTAGGGGTTTTGTGTTTTTGATGCTTGTGATTGTAATTCATGGATTGGAATGATGTTTAATTGAATTTTTGATGTGTTGTGATGGTTGAAATTTGGTTTGTTGAATTTTGATTGAATTTGTGATTTGGTTGAAATTTGGTTGGAATTGGAGTTTGTTGCTTTGGAAAATATGTTGAGAATGGTAGTGAGACCATTCGGCCAGCCCTAAATGCAAGGGATATTATGTGGAAATTTTTGTAAAACCAAGGGCAAAATGGTCATTTTACATGTAGGGACACATTGGGTATTTTGGAAAAAGATTGAGGGCATTTTCGGAAATTATTAAAATACTAATGTTATAAGGTAAATTGCTTATTTTTTTTGTATTCTTGTATGTTAATGTGTACAAATTATTTATTTAATTGTGATCATGAACATAATTCATTGCATGAGTCTTTTTGGGGGATTTATAAAGATTCAAGTGAAAAATAATTGATGTTGGCTAACCGGGATTGCGGTAGCCATGAAAAGAAAAGAAAAGAAAAGAAAAGAAAAGAAAGAAAAGAAAAGAAAAGAAAAGAAAAGAAAGAAAAGAAAAGAAAAGAAAAGAAAGAATTATGTTGACTAACCGGGACTGCGGTAGTCATGTGAAATGAAAATGATTGAGAAAGAATTATGTTGACTAACCGGGACTGCGGTAGTCATGAGAATTGAGTTGATATATGAGAAATGAATTTTGTTGACTAGCCAGGATTGCGGTAGTCATGTGAAATGAAAATGTTTGAGAAATGAATTGTTGACTAACCGAGACTACGGTAGTCATGTGGAAATGGAAATGATTGAGAAATGAATATTTGGGTGAGCAGAATAAGTTAGACAGGGTTGTATGGTCTGTGATTATATAACCTGTGGGGTGAGGGATATTGGCAATTCCACATGTGACGGTAATCCGGAACGAGATTGCTGTCGTGGTGGCCTTCCTGGATATCCTGATCTCTTAATTCTGTTTAGTTTATTCGCGTTTAGTAGGGGCTGATTGTAACCCCCCTTCTAATTAATTAATCTACATCGAATATATATAAAAAAATTTTCCAAATACATTCTATTAAAGTTCAAGATATATCATTATAATTTACATCCTAAAAATTTACAGAAATACTACTACAAAATAATTCTAGTTATTACAAGCATTAAAATACCCCAAAAAGTCCCCATCCTATAGCTCTGGAAGTTGCTGCATGTTTTCCATCTAACTATTCTTTAAACACCTGCAAATCAAACTTCCCTAGAATCTAGGGACAGCATTACCGGATCAGGCATTTAATTTCTCATACAATAAAACAATTTCAAACAAATACATATCATAACAATTTAATTAGTTACACACATAATTAAATGTAATATGATTTATGCAATTGTAGTTTTTGACTCAAATTCATTTTTGACCCTGCTCCATGGAGACTTCCCCTTTGAGTGTTTAGTAAGAAACTGGCCTACCATTACGCACTGCAATTCAGCAATCAGCCCCTACTAAACGCGAATAAACTAAACAGAATTAGGAGATCAGGATACCCAGGAAGGCCACCACGACCGCATCTCTGTCCAGATTACAGCCACATATGGAATTGCCAATATCCTTCTCCCCACAGACTATAACATCACAGATTTTACAGTCCTGTCTAACTTATTCTGCTCACCCAAAAACAAATCATTTCTCATCTTTCAAAACATTTCTCATGACTACCGCAGTCCCGGTTAGTCAACATCACTGATCTTTTAAAATCCATGGCTACCGCAGTCCCGGTTAGCCAACATAATTTAGTTTTCACTTGAAATCTTTTAAAAATCCCCCAAAAAGACTCATGCATATGCAATATGATGATAATCATAATTAAATAAGGAATTTTAAATAATCACATACAAATATATAAAAATTCAATAATTAACATTATAACATTGATATTTTAATAAATTATCAATTAAATCACTATTAGATAAAAATACTAAACTACCTTTAATTTTTCTAGAATTCCAATTATGTCCTCAATCTTTTTCCAAAATTCCCAATGTATCCCTACATGTGAAATGACCATTTTGCCCTTGGTTTTTCAAAAATTTGCACATAGTATCCCTTGTAAAATCAACATAACCGAATGGCCTACAAGCCATTTCCTACATCTTTTCCAAAGCAACAAAGCCAAATTCCAACCAAAAATCAACCAATTCACACTTCAATCAAAATCAACCAAACCAAAGTTCCAACCATCACAACACACCAAGAATTCAATCAAACATCATTCCAATCAATAATTTCCAATTACTAACATCAAATACACAAAACCCCTAAATCAATTTCAACTTTTCATGGTTCTAGGTCACATCTTGAATTTAACCCTACAACATGTTTTCTCCTAATTCCAAGAGTTCTAAATTGAAATTAAATGCCAAGATCCTTACCTTGAATCCTTAATTTGATGAAAAACCCTTGAATCCTTTTACTCCCTTCCTCCTTGGTCTTCTTGTCTTTTGGAATTTTGAGCTTTTTCTCCTAATTCTCTTCTCTTTGGTTGAAGGTGGTTTAAATTTTGTGAGGTTTAGATTGGTTTCTCTCTTGATTTTTAGAAGAAAAGGTGAAAAGAAAATGAAGGGCTGCTGGACAGAGAGCTCACGGGTGGAGAGTTTTTGAGAGCTAGCTTTGCTTGCTTTTTCCTTTGTGTTGATTTCTTATATTTTAATTAATTTTTCTGCACCCCATTTAATTAATGTTTCACGTCCAGCTGCTGGCCAAAGGCAGTCACTTACGTGAGAATGGGGCAGCCAATTTAGCTAAGTCTCCAGCCCACTTGGACAGCCAAGAGAATTCCCTACGTGACTTGCCATTTGCTTGGCCAAAAGTCAATAATTGTAGGCAATTTTTCTTCTTCACTCAATTTAATTAAATCTTCCCATCCAGCTGCTGTCCAAGGGCAGTAATTCACATGAGAATGAGGCAGCCAATTTGGCTAAATTTCCAGCCCCACTTGAACGTCCCAAAATGGTGCCTTGTGTGACCTTCCAACTAGCTTGGTCAATTGGTCCAAGGTGTAGTATTTTCTAGAATATTTTTAGGGCTCTTAATTATCTTATAAACTAATTAGAATTTGAAGAAATTAACACCACCATTGGATTCCTCACTATCAAAAACCTTGGGGTAGTGTCTTACTTATCTCTTAATCCAAGTCTAATTAGCTTAATTTAGTGACATTAGAAACTTTGATTTGTCACCTTGTGATTGGTTAATACTCTAAATTTAATTTTTCTTGGTTAAACATTTTTACTAATTATTCTAAGTATATTACAATTATTAGATAATTCTATAGATGTCATACGAATTTTCTCTAAATTTTCTGCTTTAGAATTTTACCGTAATAATTTCACAGAGTTCTAACATTCAGAAAATTCTAACAATTCGGAATAAGCATTTTAATTCTTTATCTGTATATATTTTTAATCTATATTCAATTATCTTTTTATTAGGTTACAGATTTATCCAAAATGCTACACTGGAGAATTTATCCTGGACAGCTGTTTGACACACTGTCCAGTCAACAGTCAGTTTAACCAAAAACACAGATATCAGAAGATTCAGAAAGTTTTTCTGAATAGAAATGTATTAATTTTATTATGAAACTATGTATAGTAGGTTTCTATAAAATACAGTCCTGGACAGTTGTTTGACACAACTATCTGGTCAACAAGCAATTCAAAGAAAAACAAAGATATTAGAAGATTCAGAAAATTCTTCTGAGTAGAACTGTATTAATTTCATTAGGAAAATATGTACAGAAAGTTTCTATAAAATACAGTACATAATTGTTCATAATATTCATATATAAATACGTACAATTAGTAAAATAAAATGAGGATGTTACAATTCTCCCCTACTAATAAAATTTCGTCCTCGAAATTTCTAATACAACTATACAACCATACAACTATACAACTATAGAACTATACAACTATACAAACAAATGAGGATATGCTCCCCTCATTTTCTCCTCTAACTCCCAAGTAGCATCACCTCTGATATCATCCCAAATAACCTTAACCAGAGGAATTTCTTTACCTCTCAGGTACTTAATCCTTCTGTCCTCAATCTTAACAGGCTTTGTTTCAAATGTTAGATTTTCCTTTACCTGTATTTGATCAGGTTCAATGACATGTGAAGGATCTGAGATATACTGCCTTAGTTGTGACACATGGAATACATCATGGAGGTTTGACAAAAAGGGTGGTAAGGCTATTTGATAGGCCATAGGTCCAATTTTTCTGAGAATTTGGTAAGGTCCAATAAATTTAGGAGTTAGTTTCTTAGACTTTATTGCTCTGCCAACCCCAGTTATTGGTGTGACTTTCAAAAAGACATGTTCACTTTCTTGAAATTCCAAGGGTTTCCTTCTTTTATCTGCATAGCTTTTCTGTCTACTCTGTGCAGTTTTCATTTTCTCCTGAATAAATTTTACTTTCTCAGTGGTTTGCTGAATAATGTCTGGTCCTATCAAAAGATTCTCACCATCCTGATACCATACCAAAGGTGTCCTACATTTTCTACCATACAATGCTTCATAGGGAGCCATACCTATACTAGAATGATAACTATTATTATATGTAAATTCTACTAAAGGTAATATATCTTCCCAGTTCCCTTTTTCTTCTAATGTACATGCTCTTAAAAGATCTTCTAATGACTGTATAGTTCTTTCTGTTTGGCCATCAGTTTGGGGGTGGTATGCTGAACTAAGATGTAATTTACTTCCTAAGGCTTTCTGAAATTCTCTCCAAAATTTAGAAACAAATCTAGGATCTCTATCTGACACTATACTAGTAGGTACTCCATGTAATTTAACTATTTCTTTTATGTACAATTGAGCTAGTCTTTCTAAAGAATATCTAATATTTATTGGAAGAAAATGTGCTGATTTAGTTAATCTATCTACAATTACCCAAATAGAATCGCAATTTTTATTAGTTCTAGGTAATCCTACCACAAAATCCATTGATATACTATCCCATTTCCACACAGGTATTTCTAAAGGTTGTAACATGCCAGATGGTTTCTGATGTTCAATCTTTGCTTTCTGACACGTTAAACATCTAGCTACATATTCTGCCACATCTTTCTTCATCCTAGGCCACCAAAACATCTCTTTTAAATCTTTATACATTTTTGTTGTTCCAGGGTGAATACTTAATTTACTTTTGTGTCCTTCTTCCAAAATTAATTCTTTTAACTCTTGATTATTAGGTACACAAATTCTATTTTTAAATCTAACAATTCCATCTGTTCCTAAATTAAATTCTTTTACTTTATCTGTCCCTATTAATCCTTTCTTTTCTTGAATAAATGTATCTACATCTTGTTTCTTCTTAATTTCTTCTAAAAAATCATTAGTAATAGTAATCATTCCTAATTGAATTTTATCTTTTTCCCTAACTGTACACAAATTCAAATCTCTAAATTGTTCTATTAATTCTAATTCTTTAATCATCATAGTTGACATATGTACAATTTTCCTACTTAAAGCATCTGCTACTACATTAGCTTTTCCTGGATGATACATTAATTGAAAATCATAATCTTTAATAAACTCCATCCATCTTCTTTGTCTCATGTTCAGTTCCTTTTGATCAAATAAATATTTTAAACTCTTATGGTCACTATATACATCAAATCTAGATCCATACAAATAATGTCTCCAAATTTTTAAAGCAAAAACTATAGCAGCTAATTCCAAATCATGTGTAGGATAATTTCTCTCATGTGGTCTCAACTGCCTAGACACATATGCTACCACTTTCCTGTTTTGCATCAACACACATCCTAACCCTTGATAAGAAGCATCACAATATACATCATAGGGTTCATTTGGGTCGGGTAGAATTAAAATTGGTGAGGTAGTCAATTTATCTTTCAACTCTTGAAAACTTTTCTCACAACTTTCACTCCACACAAAAGGTTGATTTTTCCTAGTTAATTCTGTTAATGGTCCAGCTATCTTAGAAAACCCTTCAATAAATCTTCTATAATACCCAGCTAATCCTAAGAAACTCCTAATTTCAGTTACTGTTTTAGGTCTCTCCCATTCCAAAACCGCTTCTACCTTAGAAGGATCTACACTTATTCCATCTTTAGAAATTACATGCCCCAAAAATTTTACTCCCTCTAACCAAAATTCACATTTAGACATCTTTGCAAATAATTTTCTATCTTTTAAAGTTTCTAATATTATTCTGAGATGATTTTCATGTTCTTCTTTATTTTTAGAATATATTAATATGTCATCTATAAATACTACTACAAAATTATCTAAATATTGTCTAAACACCCTATTCATATAATCCATAAACACGGCTGGTGCATTAGTTACTCCAAATGGCATCACTTGATATTCATAATGTCCATATCTAGTCCGAAAAGCAGTCTTGGGTATGTCTTCCTTTTTAACTCTAATTTGATGGTACCCAGACCTTAAATCTATTTTAGAAAAAATTGTTGCTCCCCTAAGTTGATCCATTAAATCATCTATTCTAGGTAAAGGATATTTATTCTTTATAGTTACTTTATTTAATTGTCTATAATCTATACATAACCTAGATCCTCCATCTTTCTTTTTAACTAATAATACTGGGGCTCCCCATGGTGACACACTAGGTCTTATAAATTGTTTTTCTAGCAACTCTTCCAATTGTTTCTTTAATTCAGTTAATTCCAATGGTGCCATTCTATAGGGTTGCATAGAGATTGGTCTAGTACCAGGCATCAAGTCAATGCTAAATTCTATCTCTCTCTCAGGAGGTAAACCAGGAACATCATCAGGAAAAACTTCAGGATACTCATTTACAACTAGCACAGAGTCAATTTCAATTTTATCTTCTTTAGTTCCAAGAGATGATAACATGTATTTTTGAATTTCACTTTTAAATGATATTTCTTTGGGTTGGACAGGTTTAAGTCTAGAAACATCATGTTCAGGGAAAATCAAATATTTAGAGGCACAATCTATTAGAATATGGTTGGCTGCTAACCAATCCATTCCTAATATCACATCAAGGTCAGTCAAAGGCAAACAAATCAAGTTCACAACAAATGGTCTATCTCTGATGGTTATCACACAATTCAAACATATTTTAGAGGTTAGGATTGGTTTGGATGTAGGCACAGAAACAAGCAAGGTATAGGGTAATGGTGACACAACTAAACTCAAATTCTCAACACAGTCATCAGATATAAATGAATGGGTAGCACCTGAATCAAATAATACAGTCAAGGACTTACCTTTCATTTGACCCTTGTCCTGTATCAGATCTGCAGAACGTGAGGCCTCAGTACCACTCAAGGTAAATACTCTTCCACTAGCTGTAGGTCTCTGGGTCTGTACAGTTCTCCCAGTCAGATCCCTCCTAGGTGTAGAACATTCCCTAGCCATATGACCTAATTTCCCACAAATAAAGCAAACTGGACCAGATATAGTGCAATCCTTGGCCAAATGTCCCTTTCCACATTTCCAACACCTGACTGCTAACTGGGATTTTTGAGAATTCCCAGCTCCACTTACTCCTCCCATAGGTCTAAACCCACCTGCTCCTCCTATTCCTCCAGGACGCCATTGTGGGGGTCTACTATATGGTTTCTGTGGCTGCATACTCTTTCCTTTTAGCATAGGACCTCCTCTTCCAAAATTATTCCTACCTGCATATCCAGCCATCTTGGATCTTTGCTCCCTTTTCATATCTTCAATTACCTTGCATTGATCCATTAACTCAGGAAATACAGAGATCCTCAATGGAACTATGGCTTCTTTAATTTCATATCTCAATCCTTTTTCATACCTTCTGCATTTCCATGGCTCATCTCCAGTAATTTGCAAATATTTAGAATACTTTGCCAAAGATTCAAATTTAGCAGTGTATTCAGGAATATTCATACCTCCTTGAGTTAAGCTGATAAATTCTTCCTCTTTAGCTTGCCTAACAGTCTCTGGAAAATATTTCTCAAGAAACAGGGTCTTGAAAATATCCCAGGTGATCACTTCTTCTCTATTCTCCAACATCCTCTGGGTAGCTTTCCACCATAACCTCGCATCACCAAGCAACTGGAAGGCTGCATGTGATACCCTCCTCTCATCTGGACACTCCATGGCCACAAAAATATCCTCCAAATTCTGAATCCACTCTTCAGCTTTCTCTGGATCATATTCTCCTTTAAAGGAAGGTGGATCATGCTTTTTAAAATCTGTCAAAGTGGTCCTGTCAACAGGGGGTAGCTGATGCTGAGCTAGTGCCTGATTAGTCAACATCTCAGTCTGCTGAGTCACTGCATTAGCCATATCCCTCATGGCTCTGGCCATCTCAGCTATACTATCATTCCCAACTGTGGGATTTGCAACTGGCCTTCCTCTTCCTCTTCCTCTTCCTGCCATCTCTACCTGTCTAAAAAAAAATATCTTTGATCCAGTTACTACCCTTGTTCCTATAATATTCCTAACAAACAACTAAGCACCCAATTCATAGAAAACAACCAATTTCATACAAAACAAACAATTTCAATCAAAGTAACACAGCAAAATACATAATAGACCAATTACTCACAAGTCCTAGAGATGCATAACCAGAGCTCTGATACCACTAATGTAACCCCCCTTCTAATTAATTAATCTACATCGAATATATATAAAAAAATTTTCCAAATACATTCTATTAAAGTTCAAGATATATCATTATAATTTACATCCTAAAAATTTACAGAAATACTACTACAAAATAATTCTAGTTATTACAAGCATTAAAATACCCCAAAAAGTCCCCATCCTATAGCTCTGGAAGTTGCTGCATGTTTTCCATCTAACTATTCTTTAAACACCTGCAAATCAAACTTCCCTAGAATCTAGGGACAGCATTACCGGATCAGGCATTTAATTTCTCATACAATAAAACAATTTCAAACAAATACATATCATAACAATTTAATTAGTTACACACATAATTAAATGTAATATGATTTATGCAATTGTAGTTTTTGACTCAAATTCATTTTTGACCCTGCTCCATGGAGACTTCCCCTTTGAGTGTTTAGTAAGAAACTGGCCTACCATTACGCACTGCAATTCAGCAATCAGCCCCTACTAAACGCGAATAAACTAAACAGAATTAGGAGATCAGGATACCCAGGAAGGCCACCACGACCGCATCTCTGTCCAGATTACAGCCACATATGGAATTGCCAATATCCTTCTCCCCACAGACTATAACATCACAGATTTTACAGTCCTGTCTAACTTATTCTGCTCACCCAAAAACAAATCATTTCTCATCTTTCAAAACATTTCTCATGACTACCGCAGTCCCGGTTAGTCAACATCACTGATCTTTTAAAATCCATGGCTACCGCAGTCCCGGTTAGCCAACATAATTTAGTTTTCACTTGAAATCTTTTAAAAATCCCCCAAAAAGACTCATGCATATGCAATATGATGATAATCATAATTAAATAAGGAATTTTAAATAATCACATACAAATATATAAAAATTCAATAATTAACATTATAACATTGATATTTTAATAAATTATCAATTAAATCACTATTAGATAAAAATACTAAACTACCTTTAATTTTTCTAGAATTCCAATTATGTCCTCAATCTTTTTCCAAAATTCCCAATGTATCCCTACATGTGAAATGACCATTTTGCCCTTGGTTTTTCAAAAATTTGCACATAGTATCCCTTGTAAAATCAACATAACCGAATGGCCTACAAGCCATTTCCTACATCTTTTCCAAAGCAACAAAGCCAAATTCCAACCAAAAATCAACCAATTCACACTTCAATCAAAATCAACCAAACCAAAGTTCCAACCATCACAACACACCAAGAATTCAATCAAACATCATTCCAATCAATAATTTCCAATTACTAACATCAAATACACAAAACCCCTAAATCAATTTCAACTTTTCATGGTTCTAGGTCACATCTTGAATTTAACCCTACAACATGTTTTCTCCTAATTCCAAGAGTTCTAAATTGAAATTAAATGCCAAGATCCTTACCTTGAATCCTTAATTTGATGAAAAACCCTTGAATCCTTTTACTCCCTTCCTCCTTGGTCTTCTTGTCTTTTGGAATTTTGAGCTTTTTCTCCTAATTCTCTTCTCTTTGGTTGAAGGTGGTTTAAATTTTGTGAGGTTTAGATTGGTTTCTCTCTTGATTTTTAGAAGAAAAGGTGAAAAGAAAATGAAGGGCTGCTGGACAGAGAGCTCACGGGTGGAGAGTTTTTGAGAGCTAGCTTTGCTTGCTTTTTCCTTTGTGTTGATTTCTTATATTTTAATTAATTTTTCTGCACCCCATTTAATTAATGTTTCACGTCCAGCTGCTGGCCAAAGGCAGTCACTTACGTGAGAATGGGGCAGCCAATTTAGCTAAGTCTCCAGCCCACTTGGACAGCCAAGAGAATTCCCTACGTGACTTGCCATTTGCTTGGCCAAAAGTCAATAATTGTAGGCAATTTTTCTTCTTCACTCAATTTAATTAAATCTTCCCATCCAGCTGCTGTCCAAGGGCAGTAATTCACATGAGAATGAGGCAGCCAATTTGGCTAAATTTCCAGCCCCACTTGAACGTCCCAAAATGGTGCCTTGTGTGACCTTCCAACTAGCTTGGTCAATTGGTCCAAGGTGTAGTATTTTCTAGAATATTTTTAGGGCTCTTAATTATCTTATAAACTAATTAGAATTTGAAGAAATTAACACCACCATTGGATTCCTCACTATCAAAAACCTTGGGGTAGTGTCTTACTTATCTCTTAATCCAAGTCTAATTAGCTTAATTTAGTGACATTAGAAACTTTGATTTGTCACCTTGTGATTGGTTAATACTCTAAATTTAATTTTTCTTGGTTAAACATTTTTACTAATTATTCTAAGTATATTACAATTATTAGATAATTCTATAGATGTCATACGAATTTTCTCTAAATTTTCTGCTTTAGAATTTTACCGTAATAATTTCACAGAGTTCTAACATTCAGAAAATTCTAACAATTCGGAATAAGCATTTTAATTCTTTATCTGTATATATTTTTAATCTATATTCAATTATCTTTTTATTAGGTTACAGATTTATCCAAAATGCTACACTGGAGAATTTATCCTGGACAGCTGTTTGACACACTGTCCAGTCAACAGTCAGTTTAACCAAAAACACAGATATCAGAAGATTCAGAAAGTTTTTCTGAATAGAAATGTATTAATTTTATTATGAAACTATGTATAGTAGGTTTCTATAAAATACAGTCCTGGACAGTTGTTTGACACAACTATCTGGTCAACAAGCAATTCAAAGAAAAACAAAGATATTAGAAGATTCAGAAAATTCTTCTGAGTAGAACTGTATTAATTTCATTAGGAAAATATGTACAGAAAGTTTCTATAAAATACAGTACATAATTGTTCATAATATTCATATATAAATACGTACAATTAGTAAAATAAAATGAGGATGTTACACTGATAGCTGAATTGCAGTGCGTAATGGTAGGCCAGTTTCTTACTAAACACTCAAAGGGGAAGTCTCCATGGAGCAGGGTCAAAATGAATTTGAGTCAAAAACTACATTGCATAAATCATACTGCATTTAATTATGTGTGTAACTAATTAATTTGTTATGATATGTATTTGTTTGAAATTGTTTTAATTCTATGAGAAATTAAATGCCTGATCCGGTAATGCTGTCCCCAGATTTTAGGGGAGTGTGATTGCAGGTATTTGGAAGATTAATTAGAAGTTACAGATGCAGACATGGTCCAGAGCTATAGGATGGGGACTATTTTGGGTAGACAATTAATGTTGTAGTAGTTAGAATTATTTTGTAGCAGTGTTTATATAAATTTTAATGATGTAAATTACAAAACATATTTTGGATTGTAATAGAATGTATCAGAACTTTAAAATAAATATATAAAATAAATTAAATAGTTAAATTATGTTTTATAAGAAATGGGGGTTACAATGATCTTTTAGATCTCACGGAAAAAAATTTATCGTCTTTTTATTATTTCACCTCCCAACATATCCTGAAATTTTGATTTTTCTACGACAGTTACCAATCAGATTGAAAAGATAACAATCACATTAATAGTTTCCTTTATTAATTTTTTATCACAACGTTATAAGAATTTCTGTTATTAATGACAGGTGATATGCATTTTTAATAAAATTAAACGAGATATCCTGAAAAGTTTTTAGGTCTTCTCTCATTTTATACCAATTTGGAAGGGAATGATCTTTTTAGATCTCACGGAAAATAAATTATCATCTTATTATTATTTCACCTCCCAAACATATCGTGAAATTTTGATTTTTCTACGACAGTTACCAATCAGATTGAAAAGATAACAATCACATTAATAGTTTCCTTTATTAATTTTTTATCACAACGTTATAAGAATTTCTGTTATTAATGACAGGTGATATGCATTTTTAATAAAATTAAACGAGATATCCTGAAAAGTTTTTAGGTCTTCTCTCATTTTATACCAATTTGGAAGGGAATGATCTTTTTAGATCTCACGGAAAATAAATTATCATCTTATTATTATTTCACCTCCCAAACATATCGTGAAATTTTGATTTTTCTACGACAGTTACCAATCAGATTGAAAAGATAACAATCACATTAATAGTTTCCTTTATTAGTTTTTTATCACAACGTTTATAAGAATTTCTGTTATTAATGACAGGTGATATGCATTTTTAATAAAATTAAACGAGATATCCTGAAAATTTTTTAGGTCTTCTCTCATTTTATACCAATTTGGAAGGGAATGATCTTTTTAGATCTCACGGAAAATAAATTATCATCTTTTTATTATTTCACCTCCCAAACATATCGTGAAATTTTGATTTTTCTACGACAGTTACCAATCAGATTGAAAAGATAACAATCACATTAATAGTTTCCTTTATTAGTTTTTTATCACAACGTTTATAAGAATTTCTGTTATTAATGACAGGAGATATGCATTTTTAATAAAATTAAACGAGATATCCTAAAAAATTTTTAGGTCTTCTCTCATTTTATACCAATTTGGAAGCGAATGATCTTTTTAGATCTCACGGAAAAAAAATTATCATCTTTTTATTATTTCACCTCCCAAACATATCGTGAAATTTTGATTTTTCTACGACAGTTACCAATCAGATTGAAAAGATAACAATCACAATAATAGTTTCCTTTATTAGTTTTTTTTCACAACGTTTATAAGAATTTCCATTATTAATGAGAGGACATATACATTTTTATTAAAATTAAACGAGATATCTTGAAAATTTTTTAGGTCTTCTCTCATTTTATACCAATTTGGAAGGGAATGATCTTTTAGATCTCACGGAAAAAAATTTATCGTCTTTTTATTATTTCACCTCCCAACATATCCTGAAATTTTGATTTTTCTACGACAGTTACCAATCAGATTGAAAAGATAACAATCACATTAATAGTTTCCTTTATTAATTTTTTATCACAACGTTATAAGAATTTCTGTTATTAATGACAGGTGATATGCATTTTTAATAAAATTAAACGAGATATCCTGAAAAGTTTTTAGGTCTTCTCTCATTTTATACCAATTTGGAAGGGAATGATCTCATTATATCTCACGGAAAATAAATTATCATCTTATTATTATTTCACCTCCCAAACATATCGTGAAATTTTGATTTTTCTACGACAGTTACCAATCAGATTGAAAAGATAACAATCACATTAATAGTTTCCTTTATTAATTTTTTATCACAACGTTATAAGAATTTCTGTTATTAATGACAGGTGATATGCATTTTTAATAAAATTAAACGAGATATCCTGAAAAGTTTTTAGGTCTTCGCTCATTTTATACCAATTTGGAAGGGAATGATCTTTGTAGATCTCACGGAAAATAAATTATCATCTTATTATTATTTCACCTCCCAAACATATCGTGAAATTTTGATTTTTCTACGACAGTTACCAATCAGATTGAAAAGATAACAATCACATTAATAGTTTCCTTTATTAGTTTTTTATCACAACGTTTATAAGAATTTCTGTTATTAATGACAGGTGATATGCATTTTTAATAAAATTAAACGAGATATCCTGAAAATTTTTTAGGTCTTCTCTCATTTTATACCAATTTGGAAGGGAATGATCTTTTTAGATCTCACGGAAAATAAATTATCATCTTTTTATTATTTCACCTCCCAAACATATCGTGAAATTTTGATTTTTCTACGACAGTTACCAATCAGATTGAAAAGATAACAATCACATTAATAGTTTCCTTTATTAGTTTTTTATCACAACGTTTATAAGAATTTCTGTTATTAATGACAGGAGATATGCATTTTTAATAAAATTAAACGAGATATCCTAAAAATTTTTTAGGTCTTCTCTCATTTTATACCAATTTGGAAGCGAATGATCTTTTTAGATCTCACGGAAAAAAAATTATCATCTTTTTATTATTTCACCTCCCAAACATATCGTGAAATTTTGATTTTTCTACGACAGTTACCAATCAGATTGAAAAGATAACAATCACAATAATAGTTTCCTTTATTAGTTTTTTTTCACAACGTTTATAAGAATTTCCATTATTAATGAGAGGACATATACATTTTTATTAAAATTAAACGAGATATCTTGAAAATTTTTTAGGTCTTCTCTCATTTTATACCAATTTGGAAGGGAATGATCTTTTAGATCTCACGGAAAAAAATTTATCGTCTTTTTATTATTTCACCTCCCAACATATCCTGAAATTTTGATTTTTCTACGACAGTTACCAATCAGATTGAAAAGATAACAATCACATTAATAGTTTCCTTTATTAATTTTTTATCACAACGTTATAAGAATTTCTGTTATTAATGACAGGTGATATGCATTTTTAATAAAATTAAACGAGATATCCTGAAAAGTTTTTAGGTCTTCTCTCATTTTATACCAATTTGGAAGGGAATGATCTTTTTAGATCTCACGGAAAATAAATTATCATCTTATTATTATTTCACCTCCCAAACGTATCGTGAAATTTTGATTTTTCTACGACAGTTACCAATCAGATTGAAAAGATAACAATCACATTAATAGTTTCCTTTATTAATTTTTTATCACAACGTTATAAGAATTTCTGTTATTAATGACAGGTGATATGCATTTTTAATAAAATTAAACGAGATATCCTGAAAAGTTTTTAGGTCTTCTCTCATTTTATACCAATTTGGAAGGGAATGATCTTTTTAGATCTCACGGAAAATAAATTATCATCTTATTATTATTTCACCTCCCAAACATATCGTGAAATTTTGATTTTTCTACGACAGTTACCAATCAGATTGAAAAGATAACAATCACATTAATAGTTTCCTTTATTAGTTTTTTATCACAACGTTTATAAGAATTTCTGTTATTAATGACAGGAGATATGCATTTTTAATAAAATTAAACGAGATATCCTGAAAATTTTTTAGGTCTTCTCTCATTTTATACCAATTTGGAAGGGAATGATCTTTTTAGATCTCACGGAAAAAAAATTATCATCTTTTTATTATTTCACCTCCCAAACATATCGTGAAATTTTGATTTTTCTACGACAGTTACCAATCAGATTGAAAAGATAACAATCACAATAATAGTTTCCTTTATTAGTTTTTTTTTCACAACGTTTATAAGAATTTCCATTATTAATGAGAGGAGATATGTATTTTCAATTAAATTAAACGAGATATCTTGAAAATTTTTTAGGTCTTCTCTCATTTTATACCAATTTGGAAGGGAATGATCTTTTAGATCTCACGGAAAAAAATTTATCGTCTTTTTATTATTTCACCTCCCAACATATCCTGAAATTTTGATTTTTCTACGACAGTTACCAATCAGATTGAAAAGATAACAATCACATTAATAGTTTCCTTTATTAATTTTTTATCACAACGTTATAAGAATTTCTGTTATTAATGACAGGTGATATGCATTTTTAATAAAATTAAACGAGATATCCTGAAAAGTTTTTAGGTCTTCTCTCATTTTATACCAATTTGGAAGGGAATGATCTTTTTAGATCTCACGAAAAATAAATTATCATCTTATTATTATTTCACCTCCCAAACATATCGTGAAATTTTGATTTTTCTACGACAGTTACCAATCAGATTGAAAAGATAACAATCACATTAATAGTTTCCTTTATTAATTTTTTATCACAACGTTATAAGAATTTCTGTTATTAATGACAGGTGATATGCATTTTTAATAAAATTAAACGAGATATCCTGAAAAGTTTTTAGGTCTTCTCTCATTTTATACCAATTTGGAAGGGAATGATCTTTTTAGATCTCACGGAAAATAAATTATCATCTTATTATTATTTCACCTCCCAAACATATCGTGAAATTTTGATTTTTCTACGACAGTTACCAATCAGATTGAAAAGATAACAATCACATTAATAGTTTCCTTTATTAATTTTTTATCACAACGTTATAAGAATTTCTGTTATTAATGACAGGTGATATGCATTTTTAATAAAATTAAACGAGATATCCTGAAAAGTTTTTAGGTCTTCTCTCATTTTATACCAATTTGGAAGGGAACGATCTTTTTAGATCTCACGGAAAATAAATTATCATCTTATTATTATTTCACCTCCCAAACGTATCGTGAAATTTTGATTTTTCTACGACAGTTACCAATCAGATTGAAAAGATAACAATCACATTAATAGTTTCCTTTATTAGTTTTTTATCACAACGTTTATAAGAATTTCTGTTATTAATGACAGGAGATATGCATTTTTAATAAAATTAAACGAGATATCCTAAAAATTTTTTAGGTCTTCTCTCATTTTATACCAATTTGGAAGGGAATGATCTTTTTAGATCTCACGGAAAAAAAATTATCATCTTTTTATTATTTCACCTCCCAAACATATCGTGAAATTTTGATTTTTCTACGACAGTTACCAATCAGATTGAAAAGATAACAATCACAATAATAGTTTCCTTTATTAGTTTTTTTTTCACAACGTTTATAAGAATTTCCATTATTAATGAGAGGAGATATGTATTTTCAATTAAATTAAACGAGATATCTTGAAAATTTTTTAGGTCTTCTCTCATTTTATACCAATTTGGAAGGGAATGATCTTTTAGATCTCACGGAAAAAAATTTATCGTCTTTTTATTATTTCACCTCCCAACATATCCTGAAATTTTGATTTTTCTACGACAGTTACCAATCAGATTGAAAAGATAACAATCACATTAATAGTTTCCTTTATTAATTTTTTATCACAACGTTATAAGAATTTCTGTTATTAATGACAGGTGATATGCATTTTTAATAAAATTAAACGAGATATCCTGAAAAGTTTTTAGGTCTTCTCTCATTTTATACCAATTTGGAAGGGAATGATCTTTTTAGATCTCACGAAAAATAAATTATCATCTTATTATTATTTCACCTCCCAAACATATCGTGAAATTTTGATTTTTCTACGACAGTTACCAATCAGATTGAAAAGATAACAATCACATTAATAGTTTCCTTTATTAATTTTTTATCACAACGTTATAAGAATTTCTGTTATTAATGACAGGTGATATGCATTTTTAATAAAATTAAACGAGATATCCTGAAAAGTTTTTAGGTCTTCTCTCATTTTATACCAATTTGGAAGGGAATGATCTTTTTAGATCTCACGGAAAATAAATTATCATCTTATTATTATTTCACCTCCCAAACATATCGTGAAATTTTGATTTTTCTACGACAGTTACCAATCAGATTGAAAAGATAACAATCACATTAATAGTTTCCTTTATTAGTTTTTTATCACAACGTTTATAAGAATTTCTGTTATTAATGACAGGAGATATGAATTTTTAATAAAATTAAACGAGATATCCTAAAAATTTTTTAGGTCTTCTCTCATTTTATACCAATTTGGAAGGGAATGATCTTTTTAGATCTCACGGAAAATAAATTATCATCTTATTATTATTTCACCTCCCAAACATATCGTGAAATTTTGATTTTTCTACGACAGTTACCAATCAGATTGAAAAGATAACAATCACATTAATAGTTTCCTTTATTAGTTTTTTATCACAACGTTTATAAGAATTTCTGTTATTAATGACAGGAGATATGCATTTTTAATAAAATTAAACGAGATATCCTAAAAATTTTTTAGGTCTTCTCTCATTTTATACCAATTTGGAAGGGAATGATCTTTTTAGATCTCACGGAAAAAAAATTATCATCTTTTTATTATTTCACCTCCCAAACATATCGTGTTTTGATTTTTCTACGACAGTTACCAATCAGATTGAAAAGATAACAATCACAATAATAGTTTCCTTTATTAGTTTTTTTTTCACAACGTTTATAAGAATTTCCATTATTAATGAGAGGAGATATGTATTTTCAATTAAATTAAACGAGATATCTTGAAAATTTTTTAGGTCTTCTCTCATTTTATACCAATTTGGAAGGGAATGATCTTTTAGATCTCACGGAAAAAAATTTATCGTCTTTTTATTATTTCACCTCCCAACATATCCTGAAATTTTGATTTTTCTACGACAATTACCAATCAGATTGAAAAGATAACAATCACATTAATAGTTTCCTTTATTAATTTTTTATCACAACGTTATAAGAATTTCTGTTATTAATGACAGGTGATATGCATTTTTAATAAAATTAAACGAGATATCCTGAAAAGTTTTTAGGTCTTCTCTCATTTTATACCAATTTGGAAGGGAATGATCTTTTTAGATCTCACGAAAAATAAATTATCATCTTATTATTATTTCACCTCCCAAACATATCGTGAAATTTTGATTTTTCTACGACAGTTACCAATCAGATTGAAAAGATAACAATCACATTAATAGTTTCCTTTATTAATTTTTTATCACAACGTTATAAGAATTTCTTTTATTAATGACAGGTGATATGCATTTTTAATAAAATTAAACGAGATATCCTGAAAAGTTTTTAGGTCTTCTCTCATTTTATACCAATTTGGAAGGGAATGATCTTTTTAGATCTCACGGAAAATAAATTATCATCTTATTATTATTTCACCTCCCAAACATATCGTGAAATTTTGATTTTTCTACGACAGTTACCAATCAGATTGAAAAGATAACAATCACATTAATAGTTTCCTTTATTAGTTTTTTATCACAACGTTTATAAGAATTTCTGTTATTAATGACAGGAGATATGAATTTTTAATAAAATTAAACGAGATATCCTAAAAATTTTTTAGGTCTTCTCTCATTTTATACCAATTTGGAAGGGAATGATCTTTTTAGATCTCACGGAAAAAAATTATCATCTTTTTATTATTTCACCTCCCAAACATATCGTGAAATTTTGATTTTTCTACGACAGTTACCAATCAGATTGAAAAGATAACAATCACAATAATAGTTTCCTTTATTAGTTTTTTTTCACAACGTTTATAAGAATTTCCATTATTAATGAGAGGAGATATGTATTTTCAATTAAATTAAACGAGATATCCTGAAATTTTTTTAGGTCTTCTCTCATTTTATGCCAATTTGGAAGCGAATGATCTTTTTAGATCTCACGGAAAAATGTTATCATCTTTTTATAATTTCACCTCCCAAACATATCGTGTAATTTTGATATTTCTACGATAATTACCAATCACATTGAAAAGATAACAATCACATTAATAGTTTCCTTTATTAGTTTTTTATCACAACGTTTATAAGAATTTCCGTTATTAATGACAGGACATATACATTTTTATTAAAATTAAACGAGATATCTTGAAAATTTTTTAGGTCTTCTCTCATTCTATACCAATTTGGAAGGGAATGATCTTTTGGATCTCACGGAAAAAAATTTATCGTCTTTTTATTATTTCACCTCCCAACATATTCTGAAATTTTGATTTTTCTACGACAGTTGCCAATCAGATTGAAAAGATAACAATCACATTAATAGTTTCCTTTTTTAATTTTTTATCACAACGTTATAAGAATTTCTGTTATTAATGACTGGTGATATGCATTTTTAATAAAATTAAACGAGATATCCTGAAAAGTTTTTAGGTCTTCTCTCATTTTATACCAATTTGGAAGGGAATGATCTTTTTAGATCTCACGGAAAATAAATTATCATCTTATTATTATTTCACCTCCCAAACATATCGTGAAATTTTGATTTTTCTACGACAGTTACCAATCAGATTGAAAAGATAACAATCACATTAATAGTTTCCTTTATTAGTTTTTTTTCACAACGTTTATAAGAATTTCCATTATTAATGAGAGGAAATATGTATTTTCAATTAAATTAAACAAGATATCCTGAAATTTTTTTAGGTCTTCTCTCATTTTATGCCAATTTGGAAGGGAATGATCTTTTTAGATCTCACGGAAAAATATTATCATCTTTTTATAATTTCACCTCCCAAACATATCGTGTAATTTTGATATTTCTATGATAATTACCAATCACATTGAAAAGATAAC
This sequence comes from Pueraria montana var. lobata, assembly GCA_026413185.1. Taxonomy (NCBI): domain Eukaryota; kingdom Viridiplantae; phylum Streptophyta; class Magnoliopsida; order Fabales; family Fabaceae; genus Pueraria; species Pueraria montana. The sequence goes on from CM048647.1 coordinate 99,226,125, forward strand.
AATCACATTAATAGTTTCCTTTATTAGTTTTTTATCACAACGTTTATAAGAATTTCCGTTATTAATGACAGGACATATGCATTTTTATTAAAATTAAACGAGATATCCTCAAATTTTTTAGGTCATCTCTCATTTTATGCCAATTTGGAAGGGAATGATCTCTTCAGATCTCACCAAAAAAAATTATAATCTTTTTATTCTTCTATTAAACATTGCTTTCTTGGTCAACAAGAAAGAAGTCAAATGCGCTTCTTGACTTCTTCCTTCTTGGTCGCTTGTTCTTGACTGTTTTCTTGAATTAAGATCGCAATCAAGAAAGTATCTTGATTGCGCCCATGGTTGCGACGGACCAAGGTAGAACTTAAGAAAGAATAAACAAGACAAGAAACGACCATCAAAGAAAGAAACAAAGAAGAAACACAGCTTGGAATTAATCAAGAAGGGATCTTGCTTCCTTTCATAATTTCCTCCTTTCTTTCTTGGTTTCTTGCTTGAAACATTGCTTTCTAGGTCAACAAGAAAGAAGTCAACTGAGCTTCTTGACTTCTTCCTTCTTGGATGTTTGTTGTAACCCCCTCCTAATAAACTTTAATTTAGCTATTAAAAATCTAAAATATATTCAAATTTACATCACTAAAATTTTACAAAAACATTTTTTTTATAAAATGATCTATTACTAAAACTATTTTTTTTCTGTCCCAAATTTTCCCATCCTATAGCTCTGGAATTATCTGCATCTTTTCTTCTAACTCTTCTTCCTTCACCTGAAAACAAAACTTCCCTAAAATCTAGGGACAAAATTTTACCGGATTAAGCATTTAATTTCTAATACACAGAAAAACAATCACAATCAATAACATTTCATTTCATAACTAAGAATTCACATAAATAATGCAAATGCAGTATGCTTTATGAAAATGCAAGTTTATAAAGCAGATATAGTTTTGACTCAAAATCCTTTTGACTCAAAAATTCTTTTGACCATAAAATCATTTTGACCCTGCCCCATAGAGACTTCCCCTTTGAGTGTTTAGTAAGTAACTGGCCTACCATTATGCACTACAATTCAGCTATCAGCCCCTACTAAACGCGAATAAACTAGACAGAATTAGGAGATCAGGATACCCGGAAGGCCACCACAGCAGCATCTTTGTCAACAAGATAGAAGTCAACTGAGCTTCTTGACTTCTTCCTTCTTGGTTGCTTGTTCTTGACTGCTTTCTTGAATCAAGATCGCAATCAAGAAAGCATCTAGATTGCGCCTATGTTTGCGACTGACCATGGTAGAACTCAAGAAAGAACAAACAAGACAAGGAACGACCATGAAAGAAAGAAACAAAGAAGAAACACAGCTTAGAATTAATCAAGAAGGGATATTGATTCCTTTCTTCCTTTCCTCCTTGCTTTCTTGGTTTCTTCCATGAAACATTGCTTTCTTGGTTAACAAGAAAGAAGTCAACAGAGCTTCTTGACTTCTTCATTCTTGGACGCTTGTTCTTGACTGCTTTCTTGAATCAAGATCGCATTCAAGAAAGCATCTTGATTGCGCCCATGGTTGTGACTGACCAAGGTAGAACTCAAGAAAGAACAAACAAGACAAGGAACGACCATGAAAGAAATAAACAAAGAAGAAATACAGCTTGGAATCAATCAAGAAGGAATCTTGATTCCTTTCTTCATTTCCTCCTTGCTTTCTTTGTCAACAAGATAGAAGTCAACTATGCTTCTTGACTTCTTCCTTCTTGGTCGTTTGTTCTTGACGGCTTTCTAGATTCAAGATTGCAATCAAGAAAGCATGATTGCTCCCATGGTTGCGACTGACCAAGGTAGAACTCAAGAAAGAAAAACAAGGCAAGAAACGTCCATGAAATAAAGAAAAAAAGAAGAAACATAGCTTGGTATCAATCAAGAAGGGATCTTGATTCCTTTCTTCATTTCCTTCTTGTTGTCTTGGTTTCTTGGTTAAAACATTGCTTCCTTGGTCAACAAGAAAGAAGTCAACTGAGCTTCTTGACTGCTTCCTTCTTGGTCGCTTGTTCTTGACTACATTCTTGAATGAAGATTGCAATCAAGAAAGCATCTTGATTGCACCCATGGTTGCGACTGACCAAGGTAGAACTCTTGAAAGAACGAACAAGACAAGAAACAATCATGAAAGAAAAGAACAAAGAAGAAACAGAGCTTGGAATTAGTCAAGAAGGGATCTTGATTCCTTTCTTCATTTCCTCCTTGCTTTGTTGGTTTCTTGCTTGAAACATTGCTTTCTTGGTCAACAAGAAAGAAGCCAACTGAGCTTCTTGGCCGCTTCCTTCTTGGTCGGTTGTTCTTGACTACATTCTTGAATGAATATCGCAATCAAGAAAGCATTTTGATTGCTCCCATCGTTGCGACTGACCAAGGTTGAACTCATGAAAGAACAAATAAGGCAAGAAATGACCATGAAAGAAAGAAACAACAAAGAAACACGGCTTGGAATCAATCAAGAAGGGATCTTGATTGCTTTCTTCATTTCCTCCTTGCCTTCTTGGTTTCTTGCTTGAAACATTGCTTTCTTGGTCAACAAGAAAGAAGTCAACTGAGCTTCTTGACTTCTTCCTTCTTGGCTGTTTGTTCTTGACTGCTTTCTAGAATCAAGATCGCTATCAAGAAAGCATCTTGATTGCTCCCATGGTTACGACTGACCAAGGTAGATCTCATGAAAGAATAAATAAGACAAGAAATGACCATGGAAGAAAGGAACAAAGAAGAAACATAGCTTGGAATAATTCAAGAAGGGATCTTGATTCCTTTCTTCATTTCCTCCTCGCTTTCTTAGTTTCTTGCTTGAAACACTGTTTTCTTGATCAATAACAAAGACCTCACTTGAGCTTCTTGACTTCTTCCTTCTTGGTCGCATGTTCTTGACTGCTTTCTTGAATCAAGATCGCAATTAAGAAAGCCTCTTCATTGCGCCCATGGTTGTGACTGACCAAGGTAGAACTCAAGAAAGAACAAACAAGACAAGAAACGACCACGAAAGAAAGAAACAAAGAAGAAACACGCTTGGAATCAATCAAGAAGAGATCTTCATGCCTTTCTTCATTTCCTCCTTTCTTTCTTGGTTTCTTTCATGAAACACTACTTTCTTTGTCAACAAGATAGAAGTCAACTGAGCTTCTTGACTTCTTCCTTCTTGGTCCCTTGTTCTTAACTGCTTTCTTGAATCAAGATCGTAATCAAGAAAGTATCTAGATTGCGCCTATGGTTGCGACTGACCAAGGTAGAACTCAAGAAAGAACAAACAAGACAAGGAATGACCATGAAAGAAAGAAACAAAGAAGAAACACAGCTTGGAATCAATCAAGAAGGGAGCTTGATTCCTTTCTTCCTTTCCGCCTTGCTTTCTTGGTTTCTTAGATGAAACATTGCTTTCTTGGTCAACAAGAAAGAAGGCAACAGAGCTTCTTGACTTCTTCATTCTTGGTCGCTTGTTCTTGACTGCTTTCTTGAATCAAGATCGCAATCAAGAAAGCATCCTGATTGCGCCCATGGTTGCGACTGACCAAGGTAGAACTCAAGAAAGATCAAACAAGACAAGGAACGACCATGAAAGAAACAAACAAAGAAGAAACATAGCTTGGAATCAATCAAGAAGGAATCTTGATTCCTTTCTTCATTTCCTCCTTACTTTCTTTGTCAACAAGATAGAAGTCAACTGAGCTTCTTGACTTCTTTCTTCTTGGTCGTTTGTTCTTGACTGCTTTCTAGAATCAAGATCGCAATCAAGAAAGCATCTTGATTGCTCCCATGGTTGCGATTGACAAAGGTAGAACTCAAGAAAGAAAAACAAGGCAAGAAACGTCCATGAAAGAAAGCAAAAAAAAAGAAACATAGCTTGGTATCAATCAAGAAGGGATCTTGATTCCTTTCTTCATTTCCTTCTTGCTGTCTTGGTTTCTTGGTTAAGACATTGCTTTCTTGGTCAACAAGAAAGAAGTCAACTTAGCTTCTTGACTGCTTCCTTCTTGGTCACTTGTTCTTGACTACATTCTTGAATGAAGATTGCAATCAAGAAAACATCTTGATTGGCCCATGGTTGCGACTGACCAAGGTAGAACTCTTGAAAGAACGAACAAGACAGGAAACAATCATGAAAGAAAAGAACAAAGAAGAAACACAGCTTGGAATAAGTCAAGAAGGGATCTTGATTCCTTTATTCATTTCCTCCTTGCTTTGTTGGAATCTTGCTTGAAACATTACTTTCTTGCTCAACAAGAAAGAAGCCAACTGAGCTTCTTGACAGCTTCCTTCTTGGTCGGTTGTTCTTGACCACATTCTTGAATGAAGATCGCAATCAAGAAAGCATTTTGATTGCTCCCATCGTTGCGACAGACCAAGGTAGAACTCTTGAAAGAACATACAAGATAAGAAACGACCATGAAAGAAAGAAACAAAGAAGAAACATAGCTTGGAATCAATCAACAAGGGATCTTGATTCCTTTCTTCATTTCCTCCTTGCCTTCTTGGTCTTTTGCTTGAAACATTGCTTTCTTGGTCAACAAGAAAGAAGTCAACTGAGCTTCTTGACTTATTCCGTCTTGGTCGTTTGATCTTGACTGCTTTCTAGAATCAAGATCGCAATCAGTAAAGCATCTTGATTCCTCCCATGCTTGCGACTGACCAAGGTATATCTCATGAAAGAACAAACAAGACAAGAAACGACCATGATAGAAAGAAACAAAGAAGAAACACAGCTTGGAATATATCAAGAAGGGATCTTGATTCCTTTCTTCATTTTCTCCTTGCTTTCTTGGTTTCTTACTTGAAACATTGCTTTCTTGGTCAACAAGAAAGAAGTCAATTGAGCTTCTTGACTTCTTCCTTCTTGGTTGCTTTTTCTTGACTGCTTTCTTGAATAAATATCGTAATTAAGAAAGCATCTTAATTGTGCCCATGCTTGCGACTGACCAAGGTAGAACTAAAGAAAGAAAAATAAGGCAAGAAAAGTCCATGAAAGTAGGAAACAAAGAAGAAACACAGCTTGGAATCAATGAAGAAGGGATCTTGATTCCTTTCTTCATTTCCTTTTGGTTTCTTGGTTTCTTTGTTGAAACATTGCTTTGTTGGTCAACAAGAAAGAAGCCAACAGAGCTTCTTGACTGCTTCCTTCTTGGTCGCTTGTTCTTGACTACATTCTTGAATGAAGATCACAATAAAGAAAGCATCTTAATTGCGATCTTCATTGTGACTGACCAAGGTAGAACTCATAAAAGAACAAACAAGACAAGAAACGATCATCAAAGAAAGAAACAAAGAAGAAACACAGCTTGGAATCAGTCAAGAAAAGATCTTGATTCCTTTATTCATTTCCTCCTTGCTTTGTTGGTTTCGTGCTTGAAACATTGCTTTCTTGGTCAACTAGAATGAAGTCAACTGAGCTTCTTGACTGCTTCCTTCTTGGTTGCTTGTTCTTGACTACATTCTTGAAAGAAGATCGCAATCAAGAAAGCATCTTGATTGTGCCCATGGTTGGGACTGACCAAGGTAGAACTCATGAGAGAACAAACAGGACAAGAAACGATAATGAAATAAAGGAACAAAGAAGAAACACAGCTTAGAATCAATCAAGAAGGGATCTTGATTCCTTTCTTCAATTCCTCCTTGCTTTCTTCAATTCTTGCATGAAACATTGCTTTCTTTGTCAACAAGAAAGAAGTCAACTGAGCTTCTTGACTGCTTCCTTTCTGGTCGCTTGTTCTTAACTACATTCTTGAATCAACATTGCAATTAAGAAAGCATCTTGATTGTGCCATGGTTGTGACTGACCAAGGTAGAACTCATGAGAGAACAAACAAGACAAGAAACGATCATGAAATAAAGGAACAAAGAAGAAACACAGCTTGGAATCAATCAAGAAGGGATCTTGATTCCTTTCTTCAATTCCTCCATGCTTTCTTCAATTCTTGCTTGAAACATTGCTTTCTTTGTCAACAACAAAGAAGTCAACTGAGCTTCTTCACTTCTTCTTTCTTGGTCGCTTGTTCTTGACTGCTTTCGTGAATAAATATCGCAATCAAGGAAGCATATTGATTATGCCCATGGTTGGGATTGACCAAGGTAGAACTCAAGAAAGAAAAACTAGGTAAGAGACGTCCATGAATGAAACGAACAAAGAAGAAACACAACTTGGAATCAATCAAGAAGGGATCTTGATTCCTTTCTTCAATTCCTCCTTGCTTTCTTCAATTCTTGCATGAAACATTGCTTTCTTGGTGAACAGGAAAGAAGTCAACTGAGCTTCTTGACTGCTTTCTTTTTGGTCGCTTGTTCTTGACTACATTCTTGAATCAAGATTGCAATTAAGAAAGCATCTTGATTACGCCCATGGTTGCGACTGACCAAGGCAGAACTCATGAGAGAACAAACAAGACAAGAAACGATCATGAAATAAAGGAACAAAGAAGAAACATAGCTTGGAATCAATCAAGAAGGGATCTTGATTCCTTTCTTCAATTCCTCCTTACATTCTTCAATTCTTGCTTGAAACATTGCTTTCTTGGTCACCAAGAAAGAAGTTAGCTGACCTTCTTGACTTCTTTCTTCTTGGTCGCTTTTTCTTGACTACATTCTTGAATGAAGATTACAATCAAGAAAGCATCATGGAGTTTGAATCAAAGCCATGTTTGAATTGAAATTGAGATACTGATGCAAGTTCTTTGCTTCTGAATCAGGTATATTCATATCTGAAAGAGGTTGACAATAAGTTTTTCAAAATGGACTATTTGTCCCTCTGTTAGAGGTGTTCCAGAAATGTCGGCGATCGAGTAAATAGCTCCACGAATGAATAGATCGTATCGAATTAGAAAATGGAAAGATTTGTACAAGTTATACCCTTCGTCGCCACTTTGTGGAAAATCGTTAGGTATCAATATGTTAGATACCTGTGACTCGATTGGTGAAATAGTATCTCTCTTCAAAAAAGCATGTTTTTTTTTTACCATCGCAAAAAGAAAAGATTTTGTTGCGAATGAACAAGATATTGAGGAATTGTCCATACGTAAAATCATAATTATTGATACAGGCCTTTTCCACATAAAAAGGGAATCTTTTGTTACAAGAGAAGCAGAAGTGATATTGATTATGCAAGAATCGAAGTCGATTTACTTTATAAGAGTATATCAATGAACTTCTATGAAATGGTGTCACGGGATTCAGCCAATTGTCTGGATCGTGGGATATCATTGAGAAATAGGAATCTGTGTTATCAAGATTTCCTGCGATTCTTTCTAGTATGGAATGAGTCAATCATCCACTTTGGTATCTTATTGAACAAAAATGGTGATATTGTTCCTCCATTGATCAAGAATTTTGATTTTTGGGAAGTATCTTGGTCATCCAATAATAAGCGTTTCCATTTTTTCAAACGAAAGATTTGAAGACCTATTAATTCTAATAACTGATTACAGAGTGGATCATTTGGACCTTTCAATTCATAGATGTGGATCTCGGACCTATGAATGGGGATACCCCCAAAACTCACAAAGAAAAAAGAAGGAAGTGAGATAGACAAAAAGAGAAGAAACTTGGGCAAAAAAAGAAGTAACTTGGACAAAAAGAAACAAAGTGACTTAGACAAATCTTTTTTGTCGATAACCTCAGACCAATCAATCGAATATTGATTAATATGTAATCGATCGAACACTACTTGAAAACGGCTATTCTGCTCAGAAATGAAATAGTCCAAATGTTCCTGGAAATTCTTGCTCCCATTGGACCATTTGTATCTATATACATTAGGATCCCGATTCATGGATCTCTCCGTTCGAGAAATAAAAATAAGAGGATCGAACCATTTCTTTTGACTCTTTTTCAAAATGACTAGGGTAAACTTAAGAATTCAATCATTGAAATTGAATAAGTAAACAATTTCATTGGATTGGTTTGATGGTACCAAAAAAATAAAGTACTAACTCCCATTTTTTATTTATTATTGAATTAACCAATCAACTTACTTTGTTATCAAACATTTCTTTATGATTTCAAAAATTTTCTGGAAAAAAATTGGATATATTTTTATATGCGAATAAACCCTACTACTTCTGGTCCTGAGGTTTCTGCGCTTGAAAAAAAAAAATCTAGGACTTATCGCCCAAATAATTGGTTCGGTACTAGATGTAGGTTTTCCCCCAAGGAAGATGCCGAATATTTACAATGCTCTGGTAGTTAAGGGTCGAGATACTGTTGGTCAACAAATTAACGTGACTTGTGAAGTACAACAATTATTAGGAAATAATCGAGTTAGAGTTGTAGCTATGAGTACTACAGATGGTCTAACGAGAGGAATGGAAGTGAGTGACACAGGAGCTCGCCTAAGTGTTCCAGTAGGTGGAGCAACTCTAGGACGAATTTTCAACGTGCTTAGAGAGCCCATTGATAATTTAGGCCCTGTAGATACTCGCACAACATCTCCCATTCATAGATCTGCGCCTGCCTTTATACAATTAGATACAAAATTATCCAATTTTGAAATAGGAGTAAAAGTAGTAGATCTTTTAGCTCCTTATCGTCGTGGAGGAAAAATAGGACTTTTCGGTAGAGCTGGAGTGGGTAAAACAATACTGATTATGGAATTGATCAATAACATTGCCAAAGCTCATGGAGGTGTATCTGTATTTGGCGGAGTAGGTGAACATACTCATGAGGGAAATGATCTTTATATGGAAATGAAAGAATCTAGAGTAATTAATGAACAAAATATTGCAGAATCAAAAGTAGCCCTAGTATATGGTCAAATGAATGAACCGCCCGGAGCTCGTATGAGAGTTGGTTTAACCGCCCTGACTATGGCGAAATATTTTGAAGATGTCAATGAACAAGATGTACTTCTATTTATCGACAATATATTCTGCTTCGTCCAAGCAGGATCTGAAGTATCTGCCTTATTGGGTCGAATGCCCTCTACTGTGGGTTATCAACCCACTCTTAGTACTGAAATGGGTTCTTTACAAGAAAGAATCACTTCTACCAAAGAGGGGTCCATAACTTCTATTCAAGAAGTTTATGTACCTGCTGACGATTTAACCAATCCCGCCCCTACTATGACATTTGCACATTTAGATGCTACTACTGTACTATTAAGAGGATTAGCGGCCAAAGGTATTTATCCAGCAGTAGATCCTTTAGATTCAACCTTAATTATGCTCCAACGTCGGATCGTTGGTGAAGAACATTATGAGACTGTGCAAAGAGTTAAACAAACTTTACAACATTACAAAGAACTTCAAGACATTATAGCTATCCTTGGCTTGGACGAATTATCCGAAGAAGATCGCTTAACCGTAGCAAGAACTTCAAGACATTATCACAACCCTTTTTCGTAGTAGAAGTTTTTACCAGTTCGCCGGGGAAATATGTTGGTCTAGCAGAAACAATTAGAGGGTTTAAATTGATTCTTTTTGGAGAATTAGATGGTCTTCCTGAACAAGCCTTTTATTTGGTAGGTAATATCGATGAAGCTACTGCGAAGGCTACGAACTTAGAAATGGAGAGCAATTTGAAGAAATGACTTTAAATCTTTGTGTAATGACCCCCAATCGAATTGTTTGGGATTCAAAAGTGAAGGAAATCATTTTATCTACTAATAGCAGACAAATTGGAGTATTACCAAATCATGCGCCTATTGCCACAGCTGTAGATATAGGTATTTTGAGAATATGTCTTCTTAAAGACCAATGGTTAACGATGGCTTTGATGGGCAATTTTGCTAGAATAAACAATAATGAGATCATTGTTTTAGTAAATAATGTGGAAAAGAGTAGTGACATTGATCCATAAGAAGCAAGCAAACTCTTGAAATAGCATAAGCTAATTTGAATACGGCGGCAGGCAAGAGACAAACAATTGAGGCAAATATAGCTCTTAGACGAGCTACGACACGAGTAGAGGCTATCGATGTGATTTCATAACAAGTTGATGTGTCCAAATATCGGAATGACAAAAAAATTGAAAATTAAACAGTAAGAAAAGATAGAAAAAAAGAAAAAGGTGAGTAGAAAAACTTATTAAAGACCATTGACTCTGGTATCTAATAAGTTCTAACTATACTTTACCTACTATTGGATTTGAACCAATGACTCCCACCGTATGAAAGCAATACTCTAACCACTGAGTTAAGTAGGTCATTTATCAACCCCCCCCCCCCCCAAATGGATGGTACCTATCTATCAGATCAATTGATTATAAATGTAATATTACTTAGAAGCAATACCAACGTAATATCCGTTCAAGGGATTGGATCCTGTAATATTCATCTTGACAAGAAATTATCTACATACTATGATAAAATATGTATCAAAAGCACAAGGGCTATAGCTCAGTTAGGTAGAGCACTCGTTTACATGAGCGCCAATGTTTTTTTTTTCATAGGAGTTCATCTTGTAATCAAAAGAGTTTATCTTATAGTAAGAAATCGATATCTTACTACATTTTAAGGAACAAAAACAAGAGAACAATAGCCTGACAAAGGGTTTAGCAATAAAATAGAATCCATCGTTGATTTGAGATATTGATAAGGTGAATACCCATTTCTCGTCAATGCTAGGCATAATGCGGGTATAGGGACCTAAAAAAGATTATCTTTTCTTCGTATCTTATGAACTTTAAGGTGTATGAAGTGTCATTTCCCATCTTATATTTTAATTTTAGTAGGTAGATAAAGAGTCCATTTAACCTAAGTTGATCTAGGCCAGAAGCAGACCTACGTCAAGATAATCCTTCTTTGAAACACTTTGGTAGTGCTCTTAGATTGTAATCCAAATAAAAAAATCAGAGCATAGGGAATCATCTCTTTATTCTTTCTGTCAAGAAAAAAGATGGTGGACTAACTAATATTTCTATCAGTTAATGAAAAAGCTCTATGCAAAAAAAAAAATGCACGTTGGGTTTTTAAAACAATTCAAATCATTTAGGTAATAATCAATTTGATTTGTTTTACCAAGAAGGTCTACGGTTCGAGTCCATATAGCCCTAATATTCCTACAAATACTAATAATATTTACGATCAAATATATCTCATCACTAATACTATTACTAAATAATAATAGAATAGAAAGAATTTGTAAATTTCTATCCGAACATATTAATATTCGATAGAATAATACTAATATTAGTATATTCAGATACTAGTCTAAAAAAATTTAGACTTTAGACTAATAATTAATACTAATCCGGTATATTTTCCACATTTAGGGGAGTACGTTTATGTTTCTTCTTTACAAATATGATATTTTTTTGGACATTTCTAATAATATCAAGTTTTATTCCTATTTTGACATTTCTAATTTTTGGAATTTTAGCCCCGATTAGCAAGGGACCAGAGAAACTTTCTAGTTATGAAACAGGAATAGAACTAATATGTGATGCTTGGTTACAATTTCGAATCCGTTATTATATGTTTGCTCTCATTTTTGTTGTTTTAGATGTTGAAACGGTTTTTCTTTATCCATGGGCAATGAGTTTCGATGTATTAGGGGTATCCGTATTTATAGAAGCTTTCATATTCGTGCTTATCCTAATTGTTGGTTCAGTTTATGCATGGTGAAAGAGGGCATTAGAATGGTCTTAATTCTTGACTATTTGGACAATTAGAAAAAAAATATTAAGACAATTATGAATTCCATTGAGTTTCCCTTACTTGATCAAACACCAAAAATTCAGTTATTTCAACTACATTAAACGATCTTTCAAATTGGTCAAGATTATCCAGTTTACAACCGCTTCTCTATGGCACTAGTTGTTGCTTCATTGAATTTGCTTCATTAATAGGATCACGATTTATCTTTGATTGTTATGGACTAGTACCACGATCGAGTCCTCGGCAGGCAGACCTAATTTTAACAGCGGGCACAGTAACTATGAAAATGGCTCATTCTTTAGTTCGATTATATGAACAAATGCCTGAACCAAAATATGTTATTGCTATGGGAGCCTATACAATTACGGGGGGGGGGGGGGGTTTGTTTAGTACCGATTCTTATAGTACTGTTCTGGGCGTGGATAAACTAATTCCAGTGGATGTTTATTTGCCGGGCTGTCCACCTAAACTGGAGGCCATTATAGATGCTATAACTAAACTTTGTAAGAAAATATCTCGAGAAATCTATGAAGATCAAATGAGTTCTCAACAAGAGAATAGATGTTTCACAAGTTTCATGTTGGATACAGTACTCATACCGGCAATTAAGGTCAAGAATTAATCTATCAACTGCCATCTACTTCAGAGATACCATCTGACATATTTTTTTAAAGTACAATAATAAATAGCAATTCCATTTTTAAAAATTTCATCGTAACGTAAATAGGAAATACTAATACCAAATTCATAAAAAAATTTAGGAGAAGCAAAAAAATGCAAGGTCGTTTGTCTTCTTGGCTAGTCAAACATGGACTAATTCATAGATCATTGGGTTTCGATTACCAAGGAATAGAGACTTTACAAAAAAAGCCGGAGGATTGGCATTCCATTGCTGTCATTTTATATGTATATGGTTACAATTATCTACGTTCCCAATGTGCCTGTGATGTAGCACCAGGAGGACTATTAGCTAGTGTATATCAAATTACGAGAATAAAGTATGGTATATATCAACCAGAAGAGGTATGCATAAAAATATTTGTCGCAATAAAAAATCCCAGAATTCCTTCGATTTTTTGGGTTTGGAAAAGTGCGGATTTTCAAGAAAAGGAATCTTATGATATGTTGGGAATCTCTTATGATAATCATCCGCGTCTGAGACGTATTTTAATGCTGAAAGTTGGATAGGATGGCCTTTGCATAAAGATTATATAGCCCCAAATTTTTATGAAATACAAGATGCTCACTAACTGATAAAAATAAGAAACCAATCCAAACTTCTACAACCCCTGATATTCAAACAATATCTTCTCTTATAGATCAGACAAAGTAATTGGCATTAAATCTGACAGAATAATGGAAGTATCATTAACATCTTATTATGTATGTGAGAAATCACAAAATTCATAAATAATATAATAATATAGGGATTGAAATTGGGATAGGGGTTCTTTAAGATTCAAAAATATGAACAATACTTATTTCTTATGAGTCAAGCCAATAAAATAAATAGGATGAACTGCAAAAATTCTTTATCATGAACTTTCTAATGTGCATATTAACATCAACAACTATATGGCCACGAAAAAGAAATAGTAACATCAAAGGAGATGAAGAAAACAGAAATAAAAAAACACAAAGAAATGGGCTCGATTCTTTTTGTGTAATCCACCTAAGATGATTTTTTAATATTCCCACTCCACCCCTGAACTCTCTTAGACTAGACTCTTAGGTCTTTCAACCAACTAATTAAACCATTCGAATATTGTCGAAATAGAAACATTTTTTTTGTAGCGCAGAAAAAGTTAAACAAAATCAAATAAATTCATTATATATTCAGCAAATATACCTAAAAAATGCATCTATTCTTTAATCATCTAGGAATAATATATCTATAGATACTTAAATAGATACTTATACAAATGAATCATGTGCCAGGAACCAGAATTGAACTGGTGACATGAGGATTTTCAGTCCTCTGCTCTACCAACTGAGCTATCCCGACCATTCTTGATGCATAAGACTCATTTTTATTTTAAAAGATTACTGGAGTATATGTCAATGAATCTATATCAACTAAGTAAAAAAAAGACAAAAAATAAAAGTTTGTAAGTTAGTTTCAATAGTAGTAATTATTTTGTATTATTTTGTTAATCACGTATATGAGAATTTCTTGCTCAAAAATAAGATATTCATTTGTATGTTTATCATTAAAAAAAATTCTCTTTGTTTCACATATATATTTCAAAACTTGTGACTTGTAATTATGATAAGAAATTTTTGAAAATAAAAAGACAAATTCCAATTTAGTTGTGAAAGAACAAACTGAATATAAACTGAATAAAACACATAAATAACAACTTAAAGATAGAGAGGATATGGGAAAAAATTAGAAAGTTAAACAGGCCTTTTGGGGATAGAGGGACTTGAACCCTCACGATTTCTTAAGTCGACAGATTTTCCTTTTACTATAAATTTCATTGTTGTCGGTATTGACATGTAGAATAGGACTCTATCTTTATTCTCATCTGGTTAATCAGTTCTTCAAGGGATCTATCAGATTATGATGGAATGAATAATTTGATCAATGAATATTCCATCTTTTCTTCAACTTGGAATTGATTTTATTCATATCTTTCATTTGTGAATATTTTTATCACAAATGGATCTTCATTAATCAATTGAAATAGTATTTCAGTATATATATGTTTATCTTTGATCCATTCCTAGAATTTTGATGGAAGGATTCTTTTCCTAATGCAAAAAGGAAAAATCGTCAACTCCGTTTGTTAGAACAACTTCCATTGAGTCTCTGCACCTATCCCTTTTTTATTATCACTTTCCAAACTTTTCTTTGTTTTCGGAAAATGGGATTTGGCTCAGGATTGCCCATTGTGAATTCCAAGGTTTCTCCGAATTTGAAAGTTCTCACTTGGTAAGTTTCCATACCAAGACTCAATCCAATTAAGTCTGTAGCGTCTACCAATTTCGCCATATCCCCCTCTTTTTTATTTGATATTTGAATCTCATTATAATGCTTTTTTCATTTCTATCATGAGAATTATGCGGGAACTTTTGAATTCATTAAATACATATTTTTATATTAAAAAATATTTTCTCTTATTTTATTGATTTTCTTTCATCTATACTCGATACCATTATTTGCTTGAATTAGAAATGATTATATTATCTATATATTCACAATTCAATATACACAGATATATATGACATATCTATTTCTATTCTATGCCCCTACTTCTATTATGCCCCTACTTCTATTATTTTTTCATGCAATTTGGAATACTCGAATGGTTGATTCTTTTTTTTTTCAACTTAGTTTTTTATCTTATCTTTCCGAATGAAAACATGGGAATCTTTTATTATGATATGGGTTGGGCTTTTCTCTTTCTTTCATTTTTTTCTTTTTTCCTTAAAGCAAACATATACAAACTCTCTATAACAAAAACCAAAAAACTGAAAATTTTCATTTCAAAAATGAAAATTTTCATTTTTTTTAGTTTTTGTTGAAATAAACAATCCATTTATTCATATAGAATTGATAGAACTAAAACGAATCTAAAGGCTATAAATAACCATTCTTTTAATGTAGAATTAGACATTAATTTAGAAATATGAAATTCCTAATTATTTACTAAAATTTACTTTGAAATAATAATATTTTTGAAATAATCATATATATATATATATATATATATATATATATTTGATAAATAGATCGTAATTTATTGTATTAATATTAATTATTAATCCCTATGTTGCACTTTATGTTATGTACTAAAATATCAAATAAATAATATAGATAAGAAATATTGGATTGGATATTCTATATTTTCTATGTTTGTATTAATTTGAATTATGTTATAAATAACTAACAATTTATAACTAAGATCCCATTTATTAAATTCCTATGCATACGCATATTTTGGTTATGTTAGCCCGCTTAGCTCAGAGGTTAGAGCATTGCATTTGTAATGCGATGGTCACCGGTTCGAATCCGATAGCCAGCTTTTCTCAATTTATTTTTGATTTTTTACATAATTGAGAATATCCTTTTTATAAATAAAAAATTGGGAGAGTTCGACCTCTGTGGAACAAATCAAGAAAAGAACCTACTTTTTTGTTTATTTTGTTTATATACAATAGAATAAAGTTAGGATATTGATAGAATTCGTCTAATTATTCTTTGTAGTATAATACTTTAGTAGATTTTGTTTCATTTATAATATTTTTCATTTATTTTAGTTTTAATTTTGATTTATAAGATTTTCCATTAAAAAAAGGAGTCTTTATGCCACGTTACAGAGGACCTCGTTTCAAAAAAATACGCCGTCTGGGGTCTTTACCAAGACTAACTAGTAAAAGGCCAACAATCAAAAGCGAATTAGAAATCAATTGCGCTCTAGTAAAAAGTCTCAATATCGTATTCATTTAGAAGAAAAACAAAAATTGTGTTTTCGTTATGGTCTTACAGAACGACGATTGCTTAAATACGTTTGTATCGCCGGAAAAGCTAAACGATCAACTGGTCAAGTTTTTTTGATTGGGTACGGCTACAATTATTCCTTAAGCCCGTAAATTAATTAACCATAGACATGTTTTAGTTAATGGTCGTATAGTGGATGTAATGTTGTGGTTTTCCTAATTGTATGATTAAGCGTTTCATTAATAACGCAAGAGGAAATTAAATTTAAATTCATGATATGTATAAAAGAATTTAATAAATAGATTGTTTTGTTATATGCCATAGAATTATTTTTAGATTTTCATGTATGGTTGGACTTAGAGTGTAAGGTTATTGTTGGGACTTTTAGATGAGTTCCTTGAGTTGTAGGAAAAAAAAAAAAGAGAAAGGGGTGCCTTTAGATGAAAATAGGTGTTAATAGTAAAACTTCAAATTAATCCCAAATCTTAAACGTGCAAAGCTTTCAATTCTTTCATTTCCTTCATTCTTCCTCCTTTCTCCAGAAGCCCCTCTTCCTCTTGAGCTGAAGTTGGATTCCTACATCAATGAAGGACTTTTCTCCTTGTTTAGAGATTCCTTTGATGTCTATTGTAAGGGGTAAACCTCTCATCTCCTTTCTTTGATCTTCTTGTTCATCTCTTCCTCTTCCTACCATGAACATGAGAAATGGGTTTCATGTAGAATCTTGGTTGGTGGGTTAAAATTTGATTCGAGATTACTTTGATGTTGGTTTAGGTTCCTCCTAGTAGATTCTAAAACACAAATTAGGGAAGGATCACTCAAGAACACCAAAGTTCTCCTCCTAGTTTCTCTTTCAAGAAATTTCAAGAATTTTTTGTAAGGGAAGCTTTAAATTTGTTTGAATGATTTGGTGGTGTTTTATGTTTGGATTGATGATGTAATTGATGTTTGTTGATGTCTATTTGTTTGGGTAAGCCATTTCATAAGGTTGGGATGATTGGGTATGCCATTGATGGCCATGGAGCTAGCAAATTCACAACCCCATTTTCGCCCGGCCCAGCCGAAATTTGGTGCAATTGGGCCAAAATTTGACAATAGCTCCAGGGGAGTTTTGGCCCAGCCGAAACATGGTTCAGCTGGGCCGAAATGTGACAGAGGAGAAATAAACATTCAGGGGAGCTCCGGCTGGGCTATAATTGTTTTTTTTTAATTCTCTTAAAATATTTCCCTTTTTGATTATTTAAATGGTTTTAAATATTTATACAAATGATGTATGAATTATTGATAAGATGATGATATGTTTTTCTTATTCTCCACATGAGTCACTTAGACTTATGTTTTTTTTTTTTTTAGAATATAGTAATGTGTATTAGATTTATCAATGTTGAATGAGGATGTTGGATAGGCCACAACTTTGGTTCTAGATCTATGTTAGGAAATTCACATTTTCTGAGCTTATAGGACTGCTAGATGGGTTCTTAAGCGTGTTGCTTTTAAATGGTGAATTTATAACATAAAGAGAAAAAGAGGTGTTGGATTTGATGAATCATGTGGATATGTACAAGCTTATATGGCATTTGCATATGGGTAGGCACGTAACTTGAGGGTGCTAGGTAGGCTCTCAACCTAGTGCTGGAGGTTTTCGTGGTGGCTAACGTTGCACCTATAGAATAGACAAGTGGGTGAATTCCTATAGATGTAAGGTTTTGCAAACCTTACAGAGGTAAGCCAATACCCACACTTATCTATATTCGATAAAGCCACACTTCCTCCACAGGGTCAGCTCAAGGGACTCCCTGAATGGTCAAAAAGTGAGACCATGGTAGGGGATGGGGCCTATGGGGGATCGCCCAAAAGTTGTAGAAATCTCCATGGAGTTGAGTTAGCATAACATTTCATGATATAATGACATATGAGATTTAAATATGGGTTGAGATTGTTTTATTGTAGGATTGTTGATTTATTTAAATTTCCTTTTAAGTTAAATCTATCTTTTCTTTACATTGTTATTATATTATGTTCCTTTTATATATATATAAGCTTACCCTTGCTTTTTGTGTTTGTGTTTGTATTGTATGACTGCAATGATCGTGTGGTTGGCACGGGAGCAGATAGTGGTGATGTTGTAGGTTCACATGCCGGTCGTGATTGAAGCGGATGTAGATGTTGCAGATGGGATGAGATCCCACTTTTTGGTCTGTTCTTATATATATGTATATAGTATGAGGACCAGCTTAGGATATAGCTACAAATACTTACGTTTTGATGTGTTATCCTCTAAAAGAGGATTATTTTGGAATTGTATGCACATATATATATATATATTTAAATTTTGTAAAGCCATACCTAATACTTTTATGATATGATGATGTACATCATGTGTAGGAAAGTAGATACATATATGTGTGTTAAATGTAAAAAATTTCTTGGTAGTTTCATATGATAATATTTAATAAAACGTTTTAGTATAACAAATCTGTAACGAAGATGGGTCGTTACAATAGTGGTATCAGAGCTGGTCGCGTCTTTTGAACAAACCTATGGAGATAGGTTTGTTATGTTTTTGCAGTGTGTGATTGATATGATGGGTAGTAGGCTTTAGCCAAGGTTATTCTCTAACTTGGTTTAGTCCTATGTTAGGATGGTGAGACCACCTAGACCTCCTCCTCCTCCTCCATCTGATATGGCCCAAATGGCCCATGCTATAGAGGTGATGGCAGCTGCAATGCAACAGCAGAGTGCCACCATGGCTCATCAACACCAAGCAGCTTTGGCACAGCTTGAGGCCACTCGAGTTGCTGCCTAAGCAGCTCAAGCAGCAATTCCACCTAAATATCAAGGGCTAGCTGAATTTAGGAAGAATTATCCTCCATAGTTTAAAGGAGACTCTGACCCAGATGTAGCTGATCACTGGATTAGAGCGTTGGAGAAGATCTTTAGGGCAATGGCATGTCCTGAAGATAGGAAGGTTACTTATGCCACATACATGTTAGCTGATGAAGCAGAGTTCTGGTGGCATGGAACTCGACAAATGATGGAAGCACATGGAGAACTCCTCACTTGGGGAAATTTAAGGGAGCGCTTTTTGGGAAAATATTTTCCAGATAGTGCTAGGTATGAAAAAGAAGCTGAATTCATGAAGTTGGAGCAAGGCAACATGACGGTCCATGAATATGCGACTAAGTTTGAACACTTAGCTCATTTTTATTCTCAAGGTACTACTGAAGCTTGGAGGTGTAGGAAATTTGAAGAAGGCTTGAAGCAAGAGGTGAAGCGGATGGTTATCCCTATGGCTATTAGGGAGTTTCCTGCATTGGTAGAGAAGGCAAAGTTGTGGAACATTTAGAGGGTGGTAGCAGAGTTATCAAGACTCATGGTGATGGATCCTCTGGTAGTAGGAAGGGAAATTTTCAAAAGAAACCTTATTTCAGACCCCAGCAGCCTCAGGGAGGTCCAGTTGTAACTCAGTCAGGAGCTCAAGGCATCAGATGCTTTAGGTGCAGTGGTCCACATTGCAGCACCCATTGTACTTATAAGGAGATGGTTTGTTTTAAATGTCAGAAGCCTAGCCATATTACAAGAGATTGTCAAGTTAATGTTAGAGTTGCACCAGCAGGAAAAGCACCAAAGGTTGAGAAGCCTAAGGTAGCTGGAAGGGTTTTTGCTATGAGTGGAGCGGAAGCCTCCAAATCTGATGATCTTGTCCAAGGTGTGTGTGAAGTGGCTGGTAACTCTTTATCTGTTTTGTTTGATTCTGGAGCTACACATTCTTATATTTCTCATGATTGTGTGAAAAGATTGAAGTTGTCTACATGTCCTTTATCATTGATCTACTTGTCTCTACTCCTACAACCACTCCTGTGGCAGCTTCCATAGTATGTTGGATGTCCTGTTGTAGTTAGTGGACATAATTACAAGGTTAACTTGATTTGTCTTCCTTTGAATAATTTGGACATAATCTTAGGAATGGATTGGTTATCCTCCAATCATATTCTTATAGATTGTGCTCAAAAGACTCTTGTATTCCCTAATCATGAAGATATTGAATTTATTTCTGCAAAGCAAGCACAAGTTTCTTTGAAGGAAGGAGCCTCATGTTTTGTGGTCCTTTCTTTCTTGGGTGTCAAGGGTGATCTTGATTTGAAGTCTATAGATGTTGTTAGAGACTTTCCTGAAGTCTTTCATGAAGAAGTACCTCACTTGCCTCCACAAAGAGAGGTTGAGTTTGCCATTGACCTAGTACCAGGTGCGAGGCCAGTGTCAATAACTCCTTATAGGATGGCACCAGCTGAATTAGCTGAATTGAAGAAACAAATTGAAGATTTTCTGTAGAAGGAAATGATCAGACCTAGTGTTTCCCCTTGGGGAGCATCTGTGTTATTGGTTAAGATGAAAGGTGGTGGCTCAAGATTATGTGTTGATTATCGCCAGTTGAATAAGCTCACTATCAAGTACATATATCCTTTGCCAAGGATAGATGATTTGATGGATCAATTGCGTGGAGCGAAGATTTTCTCAAAGATTGATTTGAAGTCAGGGCATTATCAAATAAGGGTGAAAGATGAAGATATACCAAAAATGGATTTCCAG
Organism: Pueraria montana var. lobata; assembly: GCA_026413185.1. Taxonomy (NCBI): domain Eukaryota; kingdom Viridiplantae; phylum Streptophyta; class Magnoliopsida; order Fabales; family Fabaceae; genus Pueraria; species Pueraria montana. The sequence goes on from CM048647.1 coordinate 99,246,770, forward strand.
ACACGGTATGGACATTATGAGTATATGGTCATGCCTTTTGGAGTGACGAATGCTCCTGCTATATTCATGGATCACATGAATAGGATCTTTCGTCCCTTCTTGGATAAGTTTGTTGTTGTGTTCATTGACGACATTCTTATCTATTCCCGTACTCGTGAAGAGCATTTAAGAGCTATGTTGGAGATTTTGAGAGAAAAATAATTGTATGCAAGGTTCTCTAAGTGTGAATTTTGGCTTAAAGAAGTGAAGTTCTTGGGTCATGTGATCTCAGCTGAGGGGATTGCAGTAGATCCATCTAAAGTAGAAGCAGTTTTGCAATGGGAATGTCCTAAGATAGCTAGAGAGATTAGAAGTTTTGTTGGGTTAGCTGGATACTATCGGAGATTCATAGAAGGATTCTCTAAGCTAGTAGCACAGTTGACTCAACTCACTTGCAAGGACCAACCATTTGCATGGACTGAAGAGTGTGAGCAGTGTTTTGTAGAATTGAAGCAAAGGTTGACTTCTTCTCCTGTCCTTGTGATACCTAATCCTAGTGAACCTTTTGAGGTTTACTATGATGCATCTCATCAAGGATTGGGTTGTGTGTTAATGCAAGAAAGGAAAGTTGTAGCTTATGCCTCAAGACAGTTGATAACTCATGAGAGGAACTATCCCACTCATGATCTGGAGTTAGCAACTGTGGTGTTTGCTTTGAAGATAGGGAGACATTATCTTTATAGGCCAAGTTTGATGTATTTAGTGATCACAAGAGCTTAAAATACTTATTTGATTAGAAGGAGCTCAATATGCGATAGAGGCGATGGATGGAGTTTTTGAAGGATTATGATTTTCAATTTATGTACCATCCGGTAAAGCTAATGTAGCTGATGCCCTTACCAGAAAGACTATTCAGATGTCCGCTTTGATGGTGAAAGAGTTAGAGTTGGTGAAGTTTAGAGATTTGAATTTGTATGTAGAAGTGGCTAATGATCACATTAGTTGTGGTATGTTAACCGGGACTAATGAATTCCATGGGATGATCAAGGAGAAACAGTTGTTGGATCCTAGCTTATGTAGAACAATGGAGTTGTTGGGTACAGATAAAGCAATAGACTACAGTTTGGGTGATGATGGCATTTTGAGATTCAAATGTAGAATTTGTGTGCCACAAGATGTTGAGTTGAAAAGACTTATTTTAGATGAAGGCCACAAAAGTAAACTTAGTCTACATCCCGGTATGACTAAAATGTATCAAGATTTGAAGAAGATGTTTTGGTGGTCCAGTATGAAGAGAGATGTGGTACAATATGTGGCAGCATGTTTAACTTGTCAAAAAGGCTAAAGTAGAACATAAGAGGCCCTGTGGTTTGTTACAAGCAATGGAGATTCCAGAGTGGAAATGGGATAGTATTACCATGGATTTTGTATCCAGTTGGCCAATGACAACTAGAGGGTGCGATGCCATATGGGTAATAGTTGACAGGTTAACAAAGTGTGCTCATTTCTTACATGTTAATATGAAGTATTCTTAGGAGAAGTTCACTCAACTGTATATCAGAGAGATAGTAAGATTGCATGGAGTACCTTCCAGTATCATTTCTGACAGAGATCCAAGATTTACTTCAAGGTTTTGGCAAAGTTTGCAAGAAGCTTTTGGAACTAAGTTGAGACTTAGTCCTGCTTATCACCCACGGACGGATGGACATTCTGAGAGGACAATCCAGTCATTAGAAGATTTGTTGTGGGCATGTGTTTTGGATCATCTTAGAAGTTGGGACGAAGTTTTGTCTTTGGTGGAATTCACCTACAATAATAGTTTTCATGCTAGTATTGGTATTGCACCATTTGAAGCTTTATATGGTAGAAGGTGCATAACACCTCTTTATTGGTACCAAGATGGTGTGAATATGGTAGTAGGACCAAAGATGTTACAACAGACTACAAAAAAGATTAAGTTGATTCAGGAAAGGATGAAAGCCTCACAAAGTAGGCAGAAATCCTATGCAGATAAGCGTAGAAGACCGCTTGAGTTTGAAGCTGGTGATCATGTTTTTCTGAAGGTTACACCAACAACTGGTGTAGGACGGTCAATCAAATTGAAGAAACTTACTCCTAAGTTCATTGGACCTTATGAAATCCTTAGATGTATAGGTTCAGTGGCTTATGAAATAGCTTTACCACCTTTTCTAGCCAACTTGCACAATGTATTTCATGTGTCTCAATTGAGGAAGTATGTTCCTGATCCTACTCACATCATTGTGCCAGATGTGATACAAGTGCGAGAGGATTTGACATTTGAGACTCATCCAGTAAGGATTGAGGACCAAAGGACTAAGCATCTTAGGGGCAAAGAAATTAGTTTGGTCAAGGTTATATGGAGTGATACCACAGGCGATGCTACATGGGAACTTGAAGATAAAATGCGGGAACAATATCCTTATCTCTTCCCAGGTAAGCGAATTTTCGAGGACGAAAATTTTCTTGTTGGGGAGAATTGTAACATTGTGGTTTTCCTAATTGTATGATTAAGTGTTTGATTAATAAGGCAAGAGGAAATTAAATTTAAATTCATGATATGTATAAAAGAATTTAATAAATACATTGTTTAGTTATATGCCATAGAATTATTGTTAGATTTTCATGTATGGTTGGACTTAGAGTGTAAGGTTATTGTTGGGACTTTTAGATGAGTTCCTTGAGTTGTAGGAAAAAAAAAAGAGAAGGGGGTGCCTTTAGATGAAAATAGGTGTTTATAGTAAAACTTCAAATTAATCCCAAATCTTAAACGTGCAAAGCTTTCAATTCTTTCATTTCCTTCATTCTTCCTCCTTCCTCCCGAAGCCCCTCTTCCTCTTGAGCTGAAGTTGGATTCCTACATCAGTGAAGGACTTTTCTCCTTGTCTAGAGATCCCTTTGATGTCTATTGTAAGCGGTAAACCTCTCATCTCCTTTCTTTGATCTTCTTGTTCTTCTCTTCCTCTTCCTACCAAGAACATGAGAAATGGGTTTCATGTAGAATCTTGGTTGGTGGGTTAAAATTTGATTGGAGCTTACTTTGATGTTGGTTTAGGTTCCTCCTAGTAGATTCTATAACACAAATTGGGGGAAGGATCACTCAAGAACCCCAAAGTTCTCCTCCTAGTTTCTCTTTCAAGAAATTTCAAGAATTTTGGGTAAGGGAAGCTTTAAATTTGTTTGAATGATTTGGTGGTGTTTTATGTTTGGATTGATGATGTAATTGATGTTTGTTGATGTCTATTTGTTTGGGTAAGCCATTTCATAAGGTTGGGATGATTGGGTATGCCATCGATGGCCATGGAGCTTGCAAATTCGCAACCCCATTTTCACCAGGCCCAGCCGAAATTTTGGTTCAGCTTGGCAGGAATGCGTCAGAATAGAGAAATAAGCTTTAGGGAAGTTTCTGCCCAGCTGAAATTTGGTGCAGCTGGGCCGAAATTTGACAGTAGCTACAGGGGAGTTTTGCCCCAGCCGAAACTTGGTGCAGCTGGGCTGAAATGTGACAGAGGAGAAATAAACAAATTCAGGGGAGCTCTGACTGGGCCACGATTTTGGCCGTCTGGGCTAGAATTTTTTTTTAAAAATTCTCTTAAAATATTTCCCATTTTGATTATTTAAATGATTTTAAATATTCATACAAATGATGTATGAATTATTGATGAGATGATGATATGTTTTTCTTATTCTACACATGAGTTACTTAGACTTATGTTTTTTTTAGAATATAGTAATGTGTATTAGATTTATCAGTGTTGAATGAGGCTAGATCTATGTTAGGAAATTCACGTTTTTTGAGCTTATAGGACTGCTAGATGGGTTCTTAAGCGTGTTGCTTTTAAATGGTGAATTTATAACATAGAGAGAACTAGAGGTGTTGGATTTGATGAATGATGTGGATACGTACAAGCTTATATGGCATTTGCATATGGGTAGGCATGTAAGTTGAGGGTGCTAGGTAGGCTCTCAACCAAGTGCCAGAGGTTTTCGTGGTGGCTAACGATGGGCCTATAGAATAGGCAAGTGGGCGAATTCCTATAGATGTAAGGTTTTGTAAACCTTACAGAGGTAAGCCAATACCCACACTTGTCTATATTCGATAAAGCCACACTTCCTCCACAGGGTCAGCTCAAGGGACTCCCTGAATGGTCAGAGAGTGAGACCATGGTAGGGGATGGGGCCTATGGGGGATCGCCCAAAAATTGTAGAAATCTCCATGGAGTCGAGTCAGCATAACATTTCATGATATAATAATGACATATGAGATTTAAATATGAGTTGAGATTGTTTTATTGTATGATTGTTGATTTATTTAAATATCCTTTTAAGTTAAATCTATCTTTTCTTTACATTGTTATTATATTATGTTCCTTTTATATATATAAGCTTACCCTTGCGTTTTGTGTTTGTGTTTGTATTGTATGACTGCAATGATCATGTGGTTGGCACGGGAGTAGATAGTGGTGATGTTGCAGGTTCACATTTCGCTCGTGATTGAAGCGGATGTAGATGTTGCAGATGGGATGAGATCCCACTTTTTGGTTTGTTCTTATATATATGTATATGGTATGAGGACCAACTTAGGATATAGCTACAAATACTTACGTTTTGATGTGTTATCCTCTAAAAGAGGATTATTTTGGAATTGTATGCACATATATATATATATATATATATATATATATATATATAAGTTTTGTAAAGCCATACCTAATACTTTTATGATATGATGATGTACATCATGTGTAGGAAAGTAGATACATATATGTGTGTTAAATTTGAAAATTTCCTTGGTAGTTTCATATGACAATATTTAACAAAATGTTTTAGTATAACAAATCTGTAACGAAGATGGGTCGTTACAGTGGATATACCAATTTATCGTTGCAACCCTTAAGATATTATTACAGCGAAGGATGAACAAAAATTGAAAAGTCTGATTCAAAATTATCTTGATTCAGCCCCCCGTGAGAAATTGCCAAATCATTTGACTCTTCACCCATTCCAATATAAAGGATTAATCAATCAAATAATAGATAATAAATGGGTTGGTTTGAAAACAAATGAATTATTGGTTGTAGAATATTATTCTCGTCAGACTTAAACCTAACTAAAATAACAAGAGTTTTTATACGAGGATTTTCAGCCATTCATATATCCTAGACTTAGATATGGTAAAATTGTCATTCCTTGCCCACTTTTTTCAACTATTTTTTGTATTACGGAAAAATTATGAATAGAGAGTCCATAACAAAAAAAATTGAAATAATGGTATGCATTGTGATGAGTAATATTGATAAATTTGGTAAAGATTCGAAAAGAGAGGGATTCGAACCCTTAGTAAACAAAAGGCCTGCATAGCAGTTCCAATGCTACGCCTTGAACCACTTAGCCATCTCTCCTACATGGTGATGTCCAAAAATCGGGTGACTAGTGAATCATTCATATTTTTGATAAATGCATAAAACCTATTCAAACTATAAAAATAGAAAGAAAAATTATTAAAAAAACCTCCTACGAGGTCTTAGGATAAACAAATTTGATTAATGAGTCCGTTTTTACGTTATGTTGCACTGTATTCTACAATTCCTTTATTTGTGGGATTTATTTCTCACACGATAATTAATTAAATTATAGAATGGATTTTTACCTATGCCTAGATCTCGGATAAATGAAAATTTTATTTATAAGACCTTTTCAATTGTAGCCAATATCTTATTATGAATAATTTCGACAACTTCGGGAGAAAAAAGGGCATTCACTTATTACAGAGATGGTGCAATTTGATTCTTTTTTTTTACCGAAATCGGTAAAAAAATGGAAATAACCCGTGCTTGCTAAAGGTGAAATTTATAAATAAAAGGATTAATTCCTTCTGTCGTGTATCCTCGATTAATGCAGCCTCATATGCTTGAACTTTAGGTTTATAGTATTAAGTGAAAGGTTATACCTATACTTATATGGTTAGGTCAACCCTAACCTACTAGTAGTACTGATAGGCAGCATTGGGAAAGAAGCACTACGCTTGGGAATCAAGAACACGAAAACTTTGTATCTATATATAGATAGATATCCATGTCTTATTGAGATTGGGACAAACAAGAATGGTTGGGACAATAAATATCCATCTCGTTCATATTTTGGATACCCATATAACCATCAAAGATTATTGAGGTGACTATTCCAACGGAATTAAGCAGCGTTGAGGACAAAGAAATTGTTGGAGTTACTATTTTTTTATCTAGTACCAACATATTTAATGTTAAGAAAGAATTTTTTACAAGAAGGTTGGCTAGAGATTTTTTGTAAAAACACTAGCCCTGTTCAGTTGATAATGGGAATACTGCAATCTTTTTTTATTCTAATGTATTTTTATCTTTACACACATAAGGGAGGAGCCGTATGAGATGAAAATCTCATGTATGGTTCTGGAGCGGAGATTCTTTGAACCAAATGACGACCGTAACGGATGTCAGCTCATTCTGAAGGAAATTATGCAAAAGCTTTACAGAATTATTATGAGGCTATGCGACTAGAAATTGATCCCTATGATCAAAGTTATATACTTTATAACATAGGCCTTATCCACACAAGTAATGGAGAACAAACTAAAGCTTTGGAATATTATTTTTGGGCGCTCAAACGAAACCCATTCTTACCCCAAGCTTTTAATAATATGGTCGTGATCTGTCATTACATGCGACTATCTCCACTATAGAAAGAAAAAAGAAAAGAACAAGCAAATCCATAAATACTAATATAATAAATACTAGAAATAAAGGCTTTCTACATATACATATATCGTCCAAAACAACAATTTTTATCAGCTGTAGCAAAGAATGAAACTTCATAGAAGTCAAAATATGAAGAAATCAATATGTCTAGATACCTCCTTTTTCTATGGATAAAAGATCTAATTGATAAAGGAAGCATCGTAAGGATCCATTAACGCGCTTTTGAACCGTACAATAAAAACTGCTTACTTATCTCATGATAGAAAAGTCAGGAATCCACTTATGTAATAAAGTAGATCCCCCGATATTTTTAGCAGTGATGTAGTATCAAATCCCAAAGATAGAAAGTATTTTCTCTTTACTTTATAAATAAGAAAGAAAAGACTTTTTCCAAGATTCTATAGAAATGGATATATTATATAGAAAAGTATATGATATATAAAATCGAGATAGTTACCTTTCAGAAAATGATAATGAGGGTGTTAATGCTGATGCTTTATTCCCTTTTCTGAAGGTAGGAGAAAAGATAAAACTTAAAAAAAGATGAAATTCTTTATTAGTCAAAACTCAAGTTTGAAACTTATGTTAATAACTTCTTTTTTTCTTTTAGTTAACTTCAAGATAATAGAACAAAAACAGAATTGACTACTGAGCCGTATGAGTTAGGAAATTCTCAAGTACGGTTCTAAGGAAAGCAATTTACTCACCTATTCCGACCGAGGAGAACAGGCCATTCGACAGGGAGACTCGGAAGTTGCGGAGTCTTGGTTTAACCAAGTTGTTGAATATTGGAAACAAGCTATAGCCCTTACCCCCGGTAATTATATTGAAGCATAAAATTGGTTGAAGATCACAGGGCGTTTTGAATAAGAACACTCTGTTTATTTTTTTTATTTTTTTCTTATATTTTCTTCTTAAATTATATCTATCTATCTATAATTATATCTATCTATATAGATAGATAGATATCTATACTTATAAATTCTTGTTTGTTGTCCCCATCAATCAAATTAAATTAAAAAATCATTTCTATAGGAACGACCAATTATAGAATTTAATTATATCCCTTTAAAATTGTTAGATTTCGTCCAGTATTTCATAGAGATAAACGATATGTGGATATAGTAGAGACTTTTCTCCTTTTTTCTGCTATTTAAACTAATATTCAATCAAATTAATAAAAGAAAATAGACCTTTCGAAAAAAATAAAAAAATAAATAAAATACTAGTATGTTGCATGGGATATTGCCTAATAATGAATGCTAATGACTGCTTACAAGATTTGAAATAGAGTAAGTACATAATAATACTTTTTCTCAAAAAAAAAGTAAAAATAGTTCCATCTAGGAACTTCTGAATAAAATATGAATACATTAGATTAGGCTGCCAAAAAATTATTTACCTTCCATTCAAAGTTCGCAAAAAGGTCTTAGAAGATTAAAAAAGGTCCATTGAGCGCCCCACTGTTATGTCATAATAGATTCGAACACTTGCCCGGATTGACTTCGAGATCATAATTGTTCTAGTGAATAACTAAAGAAAATAGATTAAATTAAAGAAAATATAAAATAGATAGATGGAAGATAGAAGAGAACAAAACTCAATAGAAACATCTCTAATAAGTTCACTAATTCTATTTTATGTTGGCAGGTCTCTTTGTGTGTGTTGTCTGGAAAGAGGAGAACTCAATGATTATTCATTCACTAGAACCAGAAGTGAAAATTTTGGTAGATAGAGATCCCATAAAAACTTCTTTCGAGGAATGGGCAAAACCTGGTCATTTCTCAAGAACAATAGCTAAGGGACCCGATACTACTACTTGGATCTGAAACCTACAAGCTGACACTCATGATTTTGATAGCCATACTAATGATTTAGAGGAGATTTCCCGAAAAGTTTTTAGTCCCCATTTCGGCCAATTCTCTATCATCTTTCTTTGGCTAAGTGGCATGTATTTTCATGGTGCTCGTTTTTCCAATTATGAGGCATGGTTAAGTGATCCTACTCACATTAGGCCTACTGCTTATGTGGTTTGGCCAATAGTGGGCCAAGAAATATTGAATGGTGATGTAGGGGAGGGTTCCGAGGAATACAAATAACCTCTGGTTTTTTTAAGATTTGGAGAGCATCTGGAATAACTAGTGAATTACAACTCTATTGTTTCGCAATTGGTGCATTGGTCTTTGCAGCCTTAATGCTTTTTGCTCGTTGGTTTCATTATCACAAAGCTGCTCCAAAATTGGCTTGGTTCCAAGATGTAGAATCTATGTTGAATCACCATTTGACAGGGCTCCTAGGGTTAGGGTCTCTTTCTTGGGCAGGACATCAAATACATGTATCTTTACCAATTAACCAATTTCTAAATGCTGCAGTAGATCCTAAAGAGATTCCACTTCCTCATGAATTTATCCTAAATCGGGATCTTTTGGCTCAACTTTATCCAAGTTTTGCCGAGGGAGCAACCCCATTTTTCACCTTGAATTGGTCAAAATACACAGAATTACTGACTTTTCATGGAGGATTAGATCCAATAACTGGAGGTCTATGGCTGACTGATATTATACACCATCATTTAGCTATTGCAATTCTTTTCTTGGTAGCGGGTCACATGTATAGGACCAACCGGGGTATTGGTCATAGTATAAAAGACATTTTAGAGGCACATAAAGGTCCATTTGCGGGCCAGGGTCATAAAGGTCTATATGAGATCCTAACAACATCTTGGCATGCTCAATTATCAATTAACCTAGCTATGTTAGGTTCTTTGACCATTGTTGTAGCTCACCATATGTATTCTATGCCCCATTATCCATACCTAGCTACTGACTATGGTACACAACTGTCATTGTTTACACATCCCATATGGATTGGTGGATTTGTCATAGCCGGTGCTGCTACGCATTCAGCTATTTTTATGGTAAGAGACTATGATCTGACTATTTGATACAACGATCTATTAGATCGTGTCCTTAGACATCGCGATGCAATCACATCACACCTTAACTAGGTTAGGCTTTCACAGTTTTGGTTTGTATATTCATAATGATACCCTGAGCGCTTTAGGGCATCCTCAAGGTATGTTTTCAGATACCGCTATACAATTACAGCTGGTCTTTGCTCAATGGATACAAAATACCCATGCTTTAGCACCAGGCACAACAGCCTCTGGTCCAACAACAAGTACCAGTTTAACTTAGGGGGTGATAATTTAGTAGCAGTGGGCGGTAAAGTTGCTTTGTTACCTATTCCATTAGGAACTGAGGATTTTTTGGTCCATCATATTCATGCATTTACAATTCATGTAACAGTATTGATACTCCTAAAAGATGTTCTATTTGCTCGTAGTTCATGATTGATACCGGATAAACCAAATCTAGGTTTTTGTTTTCCTTGTGATGGACCTAGAAGAGGGGGGACATGCCAAGTATCTGCTTGGGATCATGTCTTCTTAGGACTATTTTGGATGTACAATTCAATTTCGGTAGTAATATTCCATTTCAGTTGGAAAATGCAGTCAAATGTTTAGGGTAGTATAAGTGATCAAGGGATAGTAAATCATATCACAGGAGGAAATTTTGTGCTGAGTTCCACTACCATTAATGGGTGGCTCCGTGATTTCTTATGGGCATAGGCATCCCAGGTAATTCAGTCTTATGGTTCTTCATTATCTGCATATGGTCTTTTTTCCTTGGGTGCACATTTTATATGGGCTTTTAGTTTAATGTTTCTATTCAGCGGGTGTGGTTATTGGCAAGAACTTATTGAATCCGTTGTTTGGGCTCATAATAAATTAAAAGTTACTCCTGCTACTCAGCCTTGTACAGTTTGGGAAGAGATTTTGATTGATCAAAAAGAAGAATCTACTTCAACCGATATGCCCTTAGGCACGACCATACATAACATAGAAATCACACTCGGAAAGGGTGGATAATTAGCTAGAGCAGCAAGTGCTGTACCAAAACTAATTGCAAAATAGGGGAAATCGGCCACATTAAAATTACCTTCTAGGGAGGTCCATTTGATATCCAAAAACTGCTCGACAATAGTCGGATAAGTGGGAAATGTTGGAGTAAACCAGAAAAATTTAGGTAGAGCCGGATCTAAATGTTGGCTAGGTAAGCGTCCTGTAGTAAGAGGAGTAGTTATGAACCCTGTAGACCATTCGCATGGGGGTGGTGAAGGGAGTGCCCCAATTGGTAGAAAAAAACCCGCAACTCCTTGGGGTTTTCCTGCACTTGGAAGAAGAAGTAGAAAAAGGAAGAAATATAGTGATAATTTGATTCTTCATCGTCGTACTAAATAGTAGAGAATATCAAAATTGTTTCTTCGTCTTTACAAGAAAAAGGAGTAATTAATTGTGACACGTTCACTAAAAAAAATCCTTTTGTAGCGAATCATTTATTAAGAGCATCTACCATTATACCAACAATGATTGTCCATACCATTGCTATCCATAATGGGAAAGAGCATTTACCTATTTATATAACAGATTGTATGGTAGGCCATAAATTAGGAGAATTTTCACCTACTCTAAAATTCCGAGGACATGCGAAAAATGATAATAGATGTCGCCGTTAACGTTCATTTTAACATAAATTTTAAAATCGTGATTTAGTAGTAAATATTACAAAATTGAATTATTATTAAAATTAAGTTCAAATAATTTATTTTATAATTAATAAAAAAATTCTTTTTATTTTTATTTTTTATAATTAATAAATTAATTAAATATTTAAATTAATTTATTTATTCGTGTTTTATTCGATTTTTTGAATTGGTTTTTTACAGTAGCTAATGCTAGTCACAGAACTTAGTCAATGAGCTATAATGGGTTATAAAGATTTCTATAGATATATATAGATAGATAGATAGATAGATATCTCTATAGATATCTTAAAAAAAAAATACACAAATAAGATGTATCATTTTATGTATAGTCGTGGGAAATTATGGGACAAAAAATAAATCCGCTTGGTTTCAGACTTAGTACAACTCAAAGTCATAATTCTATTTGGTTTGCCTAACCAACAAATTATTCCGAGAATATACAAGAAGATAAAAAAATATGAGATTGTATAAAAAATTATATACAAAAAAATATAAGAGTATCCTCTGGTGTTGAGGGAATTGGACAGATAAAGATTCAAAAAAGAATTGATCTTATTCAAGTCATAATATATATGGGATTTCCTAAGTTATTAATAGAGGGTAAGCCTAAAAAAATCGAAGAATTACAGACGAATATACAAAAAAAAACTGAATTGTGTGAATCGAAAACTAAACATTGCTATTGTAAATGTTGCAAATGCTTATAAACACCCTAATATTATTGCCGAATTTATAGCTTGACAATTAAAGAATAGAGTTTCATTTTGTAAAGCAATGCAAAAGCTATTGAATTAACTGAACAAGTGGGTACAAAAGGAGTTCAAGTACAAATTGCAAGACATATCGACGGAAAAGAAATTGCACGTGTTGAATGGATCAGAGAAGGTACGGTTCCTCTACAAACCATTCGAGCTAAAATTGATTATTGTTGCTATACAGTTCGAACTATTTATGGGGTTTTAGGGATCAAAGTTTGGATATTTTCTCAATAAAGAAAAATATGTTATTCTTTATCTTAAATGTCCTATATTTTTTTATAGAAATTTTTTTTTATAGAAAACAAAAAATGAAAAATTACTCAATTTTTATTTCCCCAAAATTATCAATTTTATAAGATTGAATCGACTAAAAAAAATGAAATTAATCATTTCATATTGATAGTATTGCTATGCTTAGTGTGCGACTCGTTAGTTTTTTAGAACGGTTCAAATTTAACAAAAAAAGAAATCGGTTCATAGTCTAAATTAATTAAAAAATAACTAATAACCAACGCATCGCTTCGGAATATCTAGATCTAAAGAACTAGTCAAAACAAAAAAATCTAAAAAAAGAGATATTATAGCAACTGAAATATTGTGAAGCATAAAAGAAAAAAAAATCTTATTTAGTTGTAGCGCAATAAAAATATACAGATAAATGAAGAGGTGAAAGAAAGAGAGAAAAATATATCAATGATATAGAATTCTAATATGTAAAGGTTTATGGGTCATCTCATAAAAGGTAGTGTAATAAAGCATCAATCTAAATTAATTCATATATATATATATATATATATATATATATATATATATATATATATATATATATATGAATTAATTTATAACGTAAACAAATTAAGAGCTCTGAATCAATAAAAACTGAGAATATTGATTCACGAAAAAACAAATCAATATTCTAAAAAAATCTTATTAATTAATAGATATGAGAAAGGCTCCATTGTCGAATTCAAACTTAACCATTAATCGAGAAGTGATGGGAACGACGAAACCTGCAAATACTTAAGATTTTCTTAAAAACAAATCTTAATGATTCATTAGGTGGGATGGCGGAAGAAACCAAAAAGCAATCCATTTTTTAGGAGTTGTGCCCTACATTACATCTGAATTTGATAATAAAAGAGTAAATATTCGCCCACGAGAATTTTGATTTTATTGAATTTTTTTTATATTTTTGCCAATTCTATATATTCTTTCTAATAAAAAATATTCTAATAAAATAATAAAAAGAAAAATAAAAATTCATTAGAACATTCTAAAATAACAAATAATATAACAAAACAACATTCTTTAGTTATATATGAATAACAAAAATTGTTTATAAGAATACATATTCAATTATATATCAAAACAAGATATAAAAATTTTGAATAGATTCTTTGAAATCTCAAAAAAATCCCGTTATTCAATTATTCATTAAACATATAAATATTAGTGCATATTATTTTATCGATTAGATTAAATCGATTATATATCTATCTCTCTCTCTCTCTCTCTATATATATATCAATCTATCTATCTATTTGAATTGCTTCATTCGCGAGGAGCCGTATGAGGTGAAAATCTCAAGTATGGTTCTGTAATAAAGATGGAATTGAGAAACAACCATCAATTATAACCCCCAAAGAACTAGATTTCGTAAACAACATAGAGGAAGAATGAAGGGAATATCCTATCGAGGTAATCATATTTGTTTCGGAAGATATGCTCTTTAGGCACTTGAGCCAGCTTGGATAACATCTAGACAAATAGAAGCGGGACGACGGGCAATGTCACGAAATGTTTGCTGAGGTGGATAGATATGGGTACACATATTTCCGGACAAACCGGTTACAGTAAGACCTACTGAAACACATATGGGTTCGGGAAAAGGATCTCCCGAATATTGGGTAGCTGTCGCTAAACCGGGGAAAATACTTTATGAAATGGGTGGGGTACTAGAAAATATAGCAAGAAAGGCTATTTCAACAGCATCATCCAAAATGCCTATACGAACTCAATTCATTATTTTAGGGTAATAAATTAGAACCAAAGGAACGAGGTCTTTAGGATGAAAACAAAAAATGCAATTGTAGGTTCCTTTTTCTTTAACACAAAATATTTTTACTTCAATTTTTGGATTGAAAGAATAAAAAAATGATATGATTCAACCCCAAACTCATTTGAATGTAGTTGATAACAGCGGAGCACGTGAACTGATGTGTATTCGAATCCTAGGAGCTAGTAATCAACGATATGCTTATATTGGTGACATTGTTGTTGCTGTAATCAAACAAGCAGTACCAAATACGAACTTAGAAAAATCAAAAGTGATCAGAGCTGTAATTGTACGTACTTGTAAAGAACTCAAATGTAGCAACGGTGTAATAATTCAGTATGATGATAATGCTGCAGTTGTCATTGATCAAGAAGGAAATCCAAAAGGAACTCGAATCTTTTGTCCAATCGCCCAGGAATTGAGACAATTAAATTTCACTAAAATAGTTTCATTAGCACCCGAGGTATTATAAGATGAAACCGTGCTATGGATACATTACTTTTTTGTGAAATAGATTAATTAATCTATTTTATCTCACATATATCCCTTTTGTTGTAATTATTATAAGTATTAGAAGTAGCAATTATTATTTATTTCAGATTAATACTTGATAACCTAAACAATATATCTATATATATACACACACACACACACAGATATATATATATATATATATATATATATATATATAATAGAATAGAAATAGAAAGTAAAAAATAAAAATAAAATAATAAATAGAAAAAGGAGCATGTTGATTATATAGAAGGTAAAGGGCAACAATCATTTTCGTTTACCATGGGTAAGGACACCATCGCTGACATAATAACCTATATAAGAAATGCTGACATGAATAAAAAAGGAATGGTTCAAATACAATTTACTAACATAATAGAAAACACTAAAAAAACACTTTTACAAGAGGGTTTTGTTGAAAACGTCAGAAAACATAGAGAAAATGACAAATATTTTTTAGTTTTAACTCTACGGTATAGAAGAAATAGAAAAGGATCATATAAAAGTTTTTTAAATTTAAAATGGATCAGTACATATGGTCTACGAATATATTATAATTATCAACGAATCCCTCAAATTTTAAGGGGCATGGGGATTGTAATTCTTTCAACTTCTAGAGGTATAATGACATATCGAGAGGCTTGATTAGAAAGAATCGGCGGAGAAGTTTTATGTTATATATGGTAATCTTTCTAACACCCGAATTATATGAGAAACTTCTATCCATTTTTGGTAAAAAATGAATAACTTACCCATGATTCATTTCCCCGGGGTATGTTTCAGGTTCCCTTATATAATTAATGCAAATTAGATTTTGATTGTAGGCTATGTTTCCAAAAAGATTCGACGTACTTTTTATGGGTATATGATAAGGAAAGAAAAAAATATAAGTCAGTCAATTTAATTAGGGTGTTTTTCAACCTCAACATTATTTTTATGGGGAAGGCCACAATTACAAGTTCAAAACGTAAGGAAACCTTATTTTTTTCCAATAAATAAATTTGGGATTAACTTATTAAGTTAAGGAATGGAAAATACGAAAATAAGGGCCTCCGTTCATAAAATTTGTGAAAAATGTCGATTAATTCGAAGACGAGGGCGAATTATAGTAATTTGTTCCAATCCAAGACATAAACAAAGACAAGGATAATATTTTAACAAATAGAGGCTTTCTAAAAATAATAGAATATAGAAATTTATATTTTATCTTATTATTATTATTATTATTATTATTATTATATATATATATTATTCTATCAAATATCAATTTTTTATCAGAAAAATTATTGATATTTCAAATTTGAAATTTTATTTCAAAAATTGTATTTTATATTAATCCAAATAGAATATAATTAATATAGAAAAATCGAATATTAATTCTAGTTAGAAAATAATTAATAAATAATTAATAAAGGATCCCCTTTTTTTTTACATGAAATGGATATATCCATACCATATATCTTGGACTTATTTTTATTTTTATGAAATAATTAAATATGGCAAAACCTATATCTAAAACGGGTTCGCATAAAAATGTACGTATTGGTCTGCGTAAGCATACTCGTAAAATACCAAAGGGAGTTATTCATGTTCAAGCTAGTTTCAACAATACAATTGTGACTATTACAGATGTACGAGGTCGGGTGATTTCTTGGTCCTCCGTCGGTACTTGTGGATTCAAGGGTACATGAAGGGGGACACCTTTTGCCATTCAAACTGCAGCAGGAAATGCTATTCGAACAGTATCGGATCAAGGCATGCAACGAGCAGAAGTTATGATAAAAGGTCTTGGTCTCGGAAGAGATGCGGCATTAAGAGCTATTCGTAGAAGTGGTATACTATTAAATTTTAAATGAGATGTAACTCCTATGCCAACTAATGGATGTAGGTCTCCGAAAAAAGACGTGTGTAAAACTAAAAATAAACATTGAAAAGATTTCAAGAGAAACAAACAAGTCAAGGGTTTGATCAAAATAATATATTACTATGGTTTGAGAGAAAATAAGAGTATATACTCGGACACTACAATGGAAGTGTGTTGAATCAAGAATAGACAGTAAGCGTCTTTATTATGGACGCCTTATTCTGTCTCCACTTATGAAAGGTCAAGCTGATACAATAGGCATTGCAATGCGAAGAGTTTTAAGCAATAGATCCTATAGTAAATTCGTTTCATGTCTTGTTTGTTCTTTCTTGAGTTCTACCTTGGTCAGTGGCAACCATGGGCGCAATCAAGATGCTTTCTTGATTGCAATCTTGATTCAAGAGTGCAATCAAGAACAAGCGAAAAAGAAGGAAGAAGTCAAGAAGCTCAGTTGACTTATTTCTTGTTGACCCAGAAAGCAATGTTTCAAGTAAAAAAGCAAGGAGGAAATGAAAAAAGGAATCGAAATCCCTTCTTGATTGATTCCAAGCTGTGTTTCTACTTTGTTTATTTCTTTCTTTCATGGTCGTTTCTTGTCTTGTTTGTTCTTTCTTGAGTTCTACCATGGTCAGTCGCAACCATGGGTGCAATCAAGAAGCTTTCTTGATTCAAGAAAGCAGTCAAGAACAAGTTACCAAGAAGGAAGAAGTCATGAATCTCAGTTGACTTCTTTCTTGTTGACCAAGAAACCAATGTTTCAAGCAAGAAAGCAAGGAGGAAATTAAGAAAGGAATCAAGATCCCTTCTTGATTGATTCCAAGTTGTGTTTTTTATTTGTTTCTTTAATTCATTGTCGTTTCTTGTCTTGTTTGTTCTTTCTTCAGTTCTACCTTGGTCAGTCGCAACAACGTGCGCAATCAAGATGCTTTCTTGATTGCGATCTTGATTCAAGAAAGCAGTCAAGACCAAGCGACCAAAAAGGAAGAAGTCAAGAAGCCCGGTTGACTTCTTTCTTCTTGACTAAGAAAGCAAGGAGGCAATGAAGAAAGGAATCAAGATCCCTTCTTGACGAATTCCAAGCTGTGTTTCGTCTTAGTTTCTTTCTTTCAAGATTGTTTCTTGTCTTGTTTGTTCTTTCTTGAGTTCTACCATGGTCAGTCGCAACCATGGGCGTAATCAAGATGCTTTCTTGATTCAAGAAAGTTGTCATGAACAAGCAACCAAGAAGGAAGAAGTCAAGAATCTCAACTGACTTCTTTCTTGTTGACCAAGAAAGCAAGGAGGAAATTAAGAAAGGAATCGGGATCCCTTCTAGATTGATTCAGAGCTATGTTTTTTATTTGTTTATTTCATTCATGGTTGTTTCTTGTCTTATTTGTTCTTTCTTCAGTTCTACCTTGGTCAGTCGCAACCATGTGCATAATCAAGATGCTTTCTTGATTGCGATCTTGATTCAAGAAACCAGTCAAGACCAAGCGACCAAGAAGGAAGAAGTCAAGAAGCTCAGTTGACTTCTTTCTTGTTGACCAAGAAAGCAATGTTTCAAAAAAGAAACCAAGGAGGAAATGAAGAAAGTAATCAAGATCCCTTCTTGATTGATTCCAAGTTGTGTTTCTTGTTTGTTTCTTTCTTCCATGATCATTTCTTGTCTTGTTTGTTCTTTCTTGAGTTCTACCGTGGTCAGTCGCAACCATGTGTGCAATTAAGATGCTTTCTTGATTCAAGAAAGTAGTCAAGAACAAGCGACCAAGAAGGAAGAAGTCAAGAATCTCAGTTGACTTCTTTCTTGTTGACTGAGAAAGCAATGTTTCAAGCAAGAAATTAAGGAGGAAATTAAGAAAGGAATCAAGATCCCTTCTTGATTGATTCCAAGCTGAGTTTTTTTATTTGTTTCTTTCATTCACGGTCATTTCTTGTCTTGTTCGCTCTTTCTTGAGTTCTACCTTGGTCAGTCGCAACCACGTGCGCAATCAAGATGCTTTCTTGATTGCGATCTTGATTCAAGAAAGCAGTCAAGACCAAGCGACCAAGAAGGAAGAAGTCACGAAGCTCAGTTGACTTCTTCCTTGTTGACTAAGAAAGCAATGTTTCAAGCAAGAAAGTAAGGAGGAAATGAAGAAAGGAATCAAGATCCTTTCTTGATTGATTCCAAGCTGTGTTTCTTCTTAGTTTCTTTCTTTCATGATCGTTTCTTGTCTCGTTTGTTCTTTCTTGAGTTCTACCATGGTCAGTCGCAACCATGGACGCAATCAAGATGCTTTCTTGATTCAAGAAAGTTGTCAAGAACAAGCGACCAAGAAGGAAGAAGTCAAGAATCTCAGTTGACTTCTTTCTTGTTGACCAATATAGCAATGTTTGAAGCAAGAAAGGAAGGAGGAAATGAAGAAAGGAATCAAGGTCCCTTGTTGATTGATTCCAAGTTGTGTTTTTTATTTGTTTCTTTCATTCACGGTCGTTTCTTGTCTTGTTTGTTCTTTCTTGAGTTCTACCTTGGTCAGTCGCAACCACGTATGCAATCAAGATGCTTTCTTGATTGCGACCTTGATTCAAGAAAGCAATCAAGACCAAGTGACCAAGAAGGAAGAAGTCAAGAAGCTCAGTTGACTTCTTTCTTGTTGACTAAGAAAGCAATGTTTCAAGCAAGAAAGCAAGGAGGAAATGAAGAAAGTTATCAAGATCCCTTCTTGATTGAATCCAAGCCATGTTTCTTCTTAGTTTCTTTCTTTCATGATCATTTCTTGTCTTGTTTATTCTTTCTTTAGTTCTACCGTGGTCAATCGCAACCATGGGCGCAGTCAAGATGCTTTCTTGATTCATGAAAGTTGTCAAGAACAAGCAACCAAGAAGGAAGAAGTCAAGAATCTTAGTTGACTTCTTTCTTGTTGACCAAGAAAACAAGGAGGAAATTAAGAAAGGAATCAAGATCCCTTCTTGATTGATTCCAAGCTGTGTGTTTTATTTGTTTCTTTCATTGATGGTCGTTTCTTGTCTTGTTTGTTCTTTCCTTAGTTCTACTTTGCTTAGTCCCAACCATGTGCGCAATCAAGATGCTTTCTTTATTGCTATCTTGATCGAAGAAAGCAGTCAAGACCACGCGACCAAGAAGGAAGAAGTCAAGAAGCTCAGTTGACTTCTTTC
Organism: Pueraria montana var. lobata; assembly: GCA_026413185.1. Lineage (NCBI taxonomy): Eukaryota > Viridiplantae > Streptophyta > Magnoliopsida > Fabales > Fabaceae > Pueraria > Pueraria montana. The sequence goes on from CM048647.1 coordinate 99,266,438, forward strand.
TTGTTGACCAAGAAAGAAATGTTTCAAGAAAGAAACAAAGGAGGAAATGAAGAAAGGAATCAAGATCCCTTCTTGATTGATTGCAAGCTGTGTTTCTTGTTTGTTTCTTTCTTTCATGGTCATTTCTTTTCTTCTTTGTTCTTTCTTCAGTTCTACCGTGGACAGTCGCAACCATAGGCGTAATCAAGATGCTTTCTAGATTGCAATCTTAATTCAAGAATGCAGTCAAGAACAAGCGACCAAGAAGGAAGAAGTCAAGTAGCTTAGTTGACTTTTTTCTTGTTGACCAAGAAAGCAATGTTTCAAGAAAGAAACCAAGGAGGAAATGAAGAAAGGATTCAAGATCCCTTCTTGATTGATTCCAAGCTGTGTTTCTTATTTGTTTCTTTCTTTCATGGTCGTTTCTTGTCTTGTTTGTTCTTTCTTGAGTTCTACCATAGTCAGTCACAACCATGGGCGCAATCAAGATGCTTTCTTTATTGCGATCTTGATTCAAGAAAGTAGTCAAGACCAAGCGACCAAGAAGGAAGAAGTCAAGAAGCTCAGTTGACTTCTTTCTTGTTGACCAGGAAAGCAATGTTTCAAGCAAGAAAGTAAGGAGAAAATTATGAAAGGAATCTCTTATTGATTGATTCCAAGCTGTATTTCTTCTTAGTTTCTTTCTTTCATGATCATTTCTTGTCTTGTTTGTTCTTTCTTAAGTTCTACTATGGTCAGTCGCAACCATGGGCGCAATCAAGATGCTTTCTTGATTCAAGAAAGTTGTCAAGAACAAGCGACCAAGAAGGAAGAAGTCAAGAATCTCAGTTGAGTTCTTTCTTGTTGACCAAGAAAGCAGTCTTTGAAGCATGAAAGGAAGGAGGAAGTGAAGAAAGGAATCAAGGTCCCTTCTTGATTGATTCCAAGCTGTGTTTCTTCTTTGTTTCTTTCTTTGATGGTCGTTTCTTGTCTTGTTTGTTCTTTCTTGAGTTCTACCTTGGTCAGTCGCAACCATGGGCACAATCAAGATGCTTTCTTGATTGCGATCTTGATTCAAGAAAGTACTCAAGACCAAGCGACCAAGAAAGCAGAAGTCAAGAAGCTCAGTTGACTTCTTTCTTGTTGACCAAGAAAGCAATGTTTCAAGCAAGAAAGCAAGGAGAAAATTATGAAAGGAATCAAGATCCCTTCTTGCTTGATTCCAAGCTGTGTTTCTACTTTTTTTCTTTCTTTCATGGTCGTTTCTTTTCTTGTTTGTTCTTTCTTGAATTCTACCGTGGTCAGTCGTAACCATGGGTGCAATCAAGATGCTTTCTTGATTCAAGAAAGCAATCAAGAACAAGCGACCAAGAAAGAAGAAGTCAAGAATATCAGTTGACTTCTTTCTTGTTGACCAAGAAAGCAATGTTTCAAGCAAGAAAGCAAGGAGGAAATTAAGAAAGGAATCAAGATCCCTTCTAGATTAATTCCAAGTTGTGTTTTTTGTTTGTTTCTTTCATTCATGGTCGTTTCTTGTCTTGTTTGTTCTTTCTTAAGTTCTACCTTGGTCAGTCGCAACCATGGGCACAATCAATATGCTTTCTTGATTGCGATCTCGATTCAAGAAAGCAGTCAACACCAAGAGACCAAGAAGGAAGAAGTCAAAAAGTTCAATTGACTTCTTTCTTGTTGACTAAGAAAACAATGTTTCAAGCAAGAAAGCAAGGAGGAAATGAACAAAGGAATAGAGATCCCTTCTTGATTGATTCCAGGCCGTGTTTCTTCTTAGTTTCTTTCTTTCATGATCATTTTTTCTCTTGTTTGTTCTTTCTTGAGTTCTATCATGGTCAGTCACAACCATGCACACAATCAAGATGCTTTCTTGATTCAAGAAAGCTGTCAAGAACAAGCGACCAAGGAGGAAGAAGTCAAGAATCTCAGTTGACTGCTTTCTTGTTGACTAAGAAAGTAAGGAGGAAATTAAGAAAGGAATCAATATCTCTTCTTGATTGATTCCAAGCTGTGTTTCTTGTTTGTTTCTTTCTTTCATGGTCGTTTCTTGTCTTCTTTGTTCTTTCTTCAATTCTACCGTGGATAGTCGCAACCATGGCCGCAATGAAGATGCTTTATGGATTGCAATCTTGATTCAAGAATGCAGTCAAGAAGCTCAGTTGACTTCTTTCTTGTTGACCAAGGAAGCAATGTTTCAAGCAAGAAAGGAAGGAGGAAATGAAGAAAGGAATTAAGGTCCCTTCTTGATTGCTTCCAAGCTGTGTTTCTTGTTTGTTTCTTTCTTCCATGGTCGTTTCTTGTCTTGTGTGTTCTTTCTTAAGTTCTACCTTGTTCAGTCGCAACCATTGGCGCAATCAAGATGCTTTCTTGATTGCAATCTTGATTCAAGAAAGTAGTCAAGACCAAGCGACCAAGAAGGAAGAAGTCAAGAAGCTCAGTTGACTTCTTTCTTGTTGACCACGAAAGCAAGGAGAAAATTAAGAAAGGCATCAAGATCCCTAGTTGCTTGAGTCCAAGCTGTGTTTCTTCTTTGTTTCTTTCTTCCATGGTCGTTTCTTGTCTTGTTTGTTCTTTCTTGAGCGCAACCATGGGAGCAATCAAGATGCTTTGTTGATTCAAGAAAGCTATTAAGAACAAGCGACCAAGAAGGAAGAAGTCAAGAATGTCAGTTGACTTCTTTCTTGTTGACCAAGAAAGCAATGTTTCAAGCAAGAAGGCAAGGAGGAAATGAAGAAAGGAATCAAGATCCCTTCTTGATTGATTCCAATTTGTGTTTCTTCCTTGTTTCTTTCTTCCATGGTCATTTCTTGTCTTGTTTGTTCTTTCTTGAGTTCTACCCTGGTCAGTCGCAACCATGGGCGTAATCAAGATGCTTTCTTGATTATGATCTTAATTCAAGAAACAAGTCAAGAACAAGCAACCAAGAAGGAAGAAGTCAAGCAGCTCAGTTGACTTCTTTCTTGTTGACCAACAAAGCAATGTTACAAGCAAGAAAGCAAGGAGGAAATGAACAAAGGAATCAAGATCCCTTCTTGATTGATTCCAAGCTATGTTTTTTATTTGACCATGGGACACCGCGAACCTCAAAACTGAAAAGTGCTCCGAGCATTATGGTTTTTTATTCATAAGGATGCACCAATGTTCACAGGGCACCAAAACCCAAAAGTCTTATTTTGGCATGAAAATTGCACTATGTGCAGAAAATGCACCACGGGCATCAAAATTGGACCACGGGGCACCACGGACCTCAAAACTAAAAAGTGCTACGAGCATTATGGTTTTTTATGCATAAGAATGCACTAGGGATCATGGGGCACCAAAACCCAAAAGTCTTATTTTGGCACGAAAATTGCACCATGTGCCGAAAATCCACCACGGGCACCAAAATTGGACCACTGGGCACCTCGGACCTCAAAATTGAAAAGTGCTCAGAGCATTGTGGTTTTTTATGCATAAGGATGAACCAAGGCTCAGAGGATGCTAAAACCCAAAAGTCTTATTTTGGCACCAAAATTGCACCATGTGCCGAAAATGCACCACGGGCACCAATATTGGACCATAGGGCACCACGAACCTGAAAACTGAAAAGTGCTTAGAGCATTACAGTTTTTTATGGATAAGGATGCACCAAAGATCACAGGGCACCAAAACCTAAAAGTCTTATTTTGGCTCGAAAATTGCACCATGTGCCGAAAATGCACCACGGGCACCAATATTGGACCACAGGGCACCACGGACCTCAAAACTGAAAAATGCTCTGAGCATTATGGTTTTTTATACATAGGAATGCACTAGGGGACACGGGGAACCAAAACCCAAAAGCCTTATTTTGGCACGAAAATTGCACCATGTGCGAAAAATGCACCACTTGCACCAAAATTGGAGCACGGGGAACCACGGACCTCAAAACTGAAAAGTACTCCGAGCAGTATGGCTTTTTATGCATAAAAATGCACCAGGGATCACGGGGTACCAAAACCTAAAAGTCTTATTTTGGCATGAAAATTTCACCAAGTGCCAAAAATTCACCACGGGCACGAAAATTGGACGACGAGGCACCACGGACCTCAAAACTGAAAACTGCTCTGAGCATTATGGTTTTTTATGCATAAGAATGCACCAGGGATCACGGGGCACCAAAACCCAAAAGCCTTATTTTGGCAAGAAAACTACACCATGTGCCCAAAATGCACCATGGGCACCAAAATTGGACCACGGGGCACCACGAACCTCAAAACTGAAAAGTGCTTCGAGCATTATGGTTTTTTATGCATAAGAATGCACCAGGGATCACAGGGCACCAAAACCCAAAAGTCTTCTTTTGGCACGAAAATTTCACCATATGCCAAAAATTCACCACGGGCACGAAAATTGGACGACGAGGCACCACAGACCTCAAAAATAAAAACTGCTATGAGCATTATGGTTTTTATGCATAAGAATGCACCAGGGATCACGGGGCACCAAAACCCAAAAGCCTTATTTTGGCAAGAAAACTACACCATGTGCCCAAAATGCACCATGGGCACCAAAATTGGACCACGGGGCACAACGAACCTCAAAACTGAAAAGTGCTTCGAGCATTATGGTTTTTTATGCATAAGAATGCACCAGGGATCACAGGGCACCAAAACCCAAAATTCTTATTTTGGCACGAAAATTGCATCATATGCCGAAAATGCACCACGGGCACCAAAATTGTACCACAGGGCACCACAAACCTCAAAATTGAAAAGTGCTTCAAGCATTATGGTTTTTTAAGCATAAGAATGCACCAAGAATCACGGGGTACAAAAACCCAAAAGTCTTATTTTGGCAAGAAAATTGCACCATGTGCCAAAAATGCACCACGAGCACCAATATTGGACCACGGGGCACCACAGACCTGAAAATTGAAAAGTGGTCCGACCATTATAGTTTTTATGCATAAGAATGCCCTAGGGATCATGGGGCACCAAAACCCAATAGTCTTATTTTGGTAAGAAAATTGCACCATGGGCCAAAAATACGCCACGGGGCACCAAAATTGGACCACTGGACACCACGGACCTCAAACCTGAAAAGTGCTTCGAGCAGTATAATTTTTTATGCATAAGAATGCACCAGGGATCACGGGAAACCAAAACCCAAAAGGCTTATTTTGGCAGAAAAATTGCACCACGTGCCAAAAATGCACCACGGGCACCAAAATTGGACCATGGGGCACCACGAACCTAAAACCTGAAAAGTGCTTAGACCATTATAGTTTTTTATTGATAAGGATGCCCCAAAGATCACAGGGCACCAAAACCCAAAAGTGTTATTTTGGCTCGAAAGTTGCACCATGTGCCGAAAATGCACCACGGGCACCAATATTGGACCACGGGGCACCACAGACCTCAAAACTGAAAAGTTCTTAGAGCATTATAGTTTTTTATGGATAAGGATGCACCAAAGATCACAGGGCACCAAAACCCAAATGTCTTATTTTGGCTCAAAAATTGCACCATGTGCCGAAAATGCACCACGGGCACCAATGTTGGACCACGAGGAACCACGGACCTCAAAACTGAAAAGTGGTATGAGCATTATGGTTTTATATACATAGGAATGCACCAGGGATCACGGGGAACCAAAACCCAAAAGCCTTGTTTTGGCACGAAAATTGCACCATGTGCGGAAAATGCACCACTTGCAGCAAAATTGGACCACGGGGAACCACGGACCTCAAAACTGAAAAGTTCTCCGAGCATTATGGCTTTTTATGCATAAGAATGCACCAGGGATCACGGGGCACCAAAACCCAAAAGTCTTATTTTGGAACAAAAATTTCACCATGTGCCAAAAATGCACCACGGTACCAAAATTGGATGATGGGGCACGACGGACCTCAAAACTGAAAACTGCTCCGAACATTATGGTTTTTTATGGTTAAGAATGTACCAGGGATCACGGGGCACCAAAACACAAAAGCCTTATTTTCACAAGAAAACTGCACCATGTGCCCAAAATGCACCATGGGCACCAAAATTGGACCACGGGGCACCACGGACCTCAAAACTGAAAAGTACTATGAGCATTATGGTTTTTTATGCATAAGAATGCACCAAGGATCATGGAGCACCAAAACCCAAAAGTCTTATTTTGGCACAAAAATTCCACCATATGCCAAAAATGCACCACGGGCACCAAAATTGGACCACGGGGCACCACAAACCTCAAAATTGAAAAGTGCTTCGAGCATGATGTTTTTTTATGCATAAGAATGCACTAGGGATCACGGGGCACCAAAACCCAAAAGCCTTATTTGGGCAAGAAAACTACACCATGTGCCCAAAATGCACCATGGGCACCAAAATTGTACCACGAGGCACCACGGACCTCAAAACTGAAAAGTTCTCCGAGCATTATGGTTTTTTATTCATAAGAATGCACCAGGGATCACGGGGCACCAAAATCCAAAAGTCTTATTTTGGCAAGAAAACTGCACCATGTGACCAAAATGCACCATGGGCACCAAAATTGGATCACGGGGCACCACGGACCTCAAAACTGAAAAGTGCTCTGAGCAATATGGTTTTTTATGCATAAGAATGCACCAAGGATCACGGGGCACCAAAACCCAAGAGTCTTATTTTGGTAAGAAAATTGCACCATGGGCCAAAAATGCCCCACGGGGCACCAAAATTGGACCATTGAATACCATGGACCTCAAACCTGAAAAGTGCTTCGAGCATTATAATTTTTTATGCATAAGAATGCACCAAGGATCACTAGAAACCTAAACCCAAAAGGCTTATTTTGGCACAAAAATTGCACCATGTGCCGAAAATGCACCACGGGCCCCAAAATTGGACAATGGGGCACCACAAACCTGAAAACTTAAAAGTTCTTAGAGCATTATACTTTTTTATGGATAAGGATGCACCATAGATCACAGGGAACCAAAACCCAAATGTCTTATTTTGGCTCGAAAATTGTACCATGTGCCGAAAATGCACCACGGGCACCAATATTGGACCACGGGGCACCATGGACCTCAAAACTGAAAAGTGCTCTGAGCGTTATGGTTTTTTATACATAGGAATGCACCAGGGATCACGGGGAACCAAAACCCAAAAGCCTTATTTTGGAAACATTGCACCATGTGCGAAAAATGCACCGCTTGCACCAAAATTGGACCACGGGGCACAACGGACCTCAAAACTAAAAAGTGCTCCGAGCATTATGGCTTTTTATGCATAAGAATGGCCATGGGATCACGGGGCACCAAAACCTAAGAGTCTTATTTTGGTAAGAAAATTGCACCATGGGCCAAAAATGCACCACAGGGCACCAAAATTGGACCACTGGACACCATGGACCTCAAACCTGAAAAGTGGTTCGAGCATTATAATTTTTTATACATAAGAATGCACCAGGGATCACGGGAAACCAAAACCCAAAAGGCTTATTTTGGCACGAAAATTGCAGCATGTGCCGAAAATGCAGCATAGGGACCAAAATTAGACCACGGGGCACCACGGACCTCCAAACTGAAAAGTGTTCAGAGCATTATCATTTTTTATGCATAACGATGCACCAAGGATCACAGGACACCAAAACCCAAAAGTCTTATTTTGGCACAAAAATTTTAGCATGTGCCGAGAATGCACCACGGGCACCAAAATTGGACCACAGGGCACCACGAACCTCAAAACTGAAATATGCTCCAAACATTGCGGTTTTTTATACATAAGAATCCACTTGGGATCATGGGGAACCAAAACTGAAAAGTCTTATTTTGGCACGAAAATTGCACCATGTGCCGAAAATGCACCGCTGGCACTTAAATTGGACAACGAGGCACCACGGACCTCAAAACTGAAAAGTACTTAGAGTATTATGCTTTTTTATGCATAAGGATGCACCAAGGATCAAAGGGCACCAAAACCCAAAAGTCTCATTTTGGCACCAAAATTGCACCACGGGCACCAAAGTTGGACCACCGGGCACCACGGACCTCAAAACTGAAAAGTGCTCAAAGCATTATGTTTTTTATGCATAAGAATGACCCAGGGATCACGCGTAACCAAAACCCAAAAGTCTTATTTTGACAATATTGGACCATGTGCCGAAAATGCAGCACGAGCACCAAAAATTGTCCACGGGGCACTACGGACCTCAAAACTGAAAAGTGCTCCAAGCATTATGATTTTTTATGCATAAGGATGCACCAAGGATCACGGGGCACGAAAACCCAAAAGTCTTATTTTGGCACGAAAATTACACCATGTGCCGAAAATGCACTAGGGGCACCAAAGTTGGACCACAGGGCACCACGGACCTCAAAACTAAAAAGTGCTCCGAGCATTATGGTTTTTTATGCGTAAGAATGCACCAGGGATCACAAGGCACCAAAACTCAAAAGTCTTATTTTCGCACGAAAATTGGACCATGTGCCGAAAATGCACCACAGGCACCAAAAATTGACCACGGGGCACCACGGACCTCACAATTGACAAGTGCTCCGAGCATTATGGTTTTTTATGCAAAAGAATGCCCCAGTGATCATGGGGCAGCAAAACCCAAAAGTCTTATCTTGGCACGAAAATTGCATCGTGGACCGAAAATGCACCACGGGCACCAAAATTGGACCACGGAGCACCACGGACCTCAAAACTGAAAAGTGCTCCGAGAATTATGGTTTTTTATGCATAGGGATGCACCAAGGTTCACAGGGCACTAAAATCCAAAAGTCTTATGTTGGCACGAAAATTGCACCATGTGCCAAACATGCACCACGGGCACCAAAATTGGTCCACGGTGCACCACGGAATTCAAAACTAAAAAGTGCTCTATGCACTATGGTTTTTATGCATAAGAATGCACTAGGGATCATGGGGCACTAAAACCCAAAAGTCTTATTTTGGCACAAAAATTGGACAATGTGACGAAAATGCACCACGGGCACAAAAATTGGACCACGGGGCACCACGGACCTCAAAACTGAAAAGTGCTCTGAGCATTATGAATTTTTATGCATAAGGATGCACCAATAATCACGGGGCACGAAACCCCAAAATTGCACCATGTGCCCAAAATGCACCACTGGCACCAAAATTGGACAACGAGGCACCACGGACCTGAAAAGTGAAAAGTGCTCAAAGCTTTATGGATTTTTATGCATAAGGATGCACAACAGATCACAGGGCACCAAAACCCAAAAGTCTAATTTTTGCACGAAAATTACAGCATGTGTCGAAAATGCAGCACGGCTACCAAAATTGGACCACGGGGCACCACGGACCTCAAAACTGAAAAGTGCTCAGAGCATTTTGGTTTTTTATGCATAAGGATGCACCAAGGATCACAGGGCACCAAAACCCAAAAGTCTCATTTTGGGACGAAAATTGGACCGTGTGTTGAAAATGCACCACGGGCACCAAAAATTGACCACGGACCTCAAAACTGAAAAGTGCTCCGAGCACTATCATTTTTTATGCATAAGGATGCACCACGGATTATGGGGCACCAAAACCCAAAAGTCTTATTTTGGCACGAAAATTGCACCATGTGCCGAAAATGTACCACGGGCACCAAAGTTGGACCACTGGGCACCACGGACCTGAAAATTGAAAAGTGCTCAGAGCATTATGTTTTTTTATGCATAAGAATGACCCAGGGATCACGGGGCATCAAAACCCAAAAGTCTTATTTTGGCACGAAAATTGCACCATGTGCCGAAAATGCACCATGGGCACCAAAATTGGACCACGGGGCACCACATACCTTAAAACGGAAAAGTGCTCCAAGCATTATGGTTTTTTATGCATAAGAATGCATTAGGGATCACGGGGCACCAAAACCCAAAAGTCTTATTTTGGCACGAAAATTGGACCATGTGCCGAAAATGCACCACAGGCACGAAAAATTGACCACGGGACACGACGGACCTCAAAACTGAAAAGTGCTCTGAGCATTATGGTTTTTTATGCATAAGGATGTACCAAGGATCACGGGGAACCAAAACCCAAAAGTCCTATTTATGCACGAAAATTTCACCATGTGCCAAAATTGCACTAGGGGCACCAAAGTTGGACCACGGGGCACCACGGACCTCAAAACTGAAAAAGTGCTCTGAGGATTATGGTTTTTTATGCATAAGAATGCCCCAGTGATCACTAGGCACAAAAACCCAAAAGTCTTATTTTCGCACGAAAATGGCACCATGTGCCGAAAATGCAACACGGGCACAAATATTGGACCACGGGGCACCACTGAGCTCAAAACTGAAAAATGTTCTGAGCATGATGTTTTTTTTGCATAAGAATGCCACAGGGATCACAGGGCACAAAAACCCAAAAGTCTTATTTTCGCATGAAAATTGCACCATGTACCGAAAATGCAACAAGGGCACCAATATTGGACTACGGGGCACCACGGACCTCAAAACTGAAAAGTGCTCAATGATATATGTTTTTTATGCGTAAGAATGCCCCAGGGATCATGGAGCACCAAAACCCAAAAGTCTTATTTTGGCACGAAAATTGCACCATGTGTCGAAAATGCAACACGGACACCCAAATTGGACCACGGGGCACCACTGAGCTCAAAACTGAAAAGTGCTCCGAGCATTATATTTTTTATGCATAAGAATGCCCCAAGGATTACGGGGCAATAAAACCCAAAAGTCTTATTTTGGCACGAAAATTGCACCGTTTTCCAAAAATGCACCACGGGCACAAAAATTAGACCATGGGCACCACAGACCTCAAAAGTGAAAAGTGCTCCAAGCATTATGGTTTTTTATGTATAAGAATGCACCAGGGATCGCGGGGCACCAAAACCCAAAAGTCTTATTTTCGCATGAAAATTGGACCATGTGCCGAAAATGCACCACAGGTACCAAATTTGACACGAGGCACCACGGACCTCAAAATTGACAAGTGCTTCGAGCATTATGATTTTTTATGCATAAGGATGCACCAGGGATCACGGGGCACCAAAATCCAAAAGTCTTATTTTCACACGAAAATTGGACCATTTGTCGAAAATGCACCCCAGGTACCAAAATTTGACCACCGGGCACCTTGGACCTCAAAATTGACAAGTGCTCCAAGTATTATGGTTTTTTATGCATAAGAATGCCCCAGGGATCACGGGGCACCAAAACCCAAAAGTCTTATTTTGGCACGAAAATTGCACAATGTGCCGAAAATGCAACACGGGCACCGAAATTGGACCACGGGGCCGCTCTGAGCTCAAAACTGAAAAGTGCTCTGAGCATCATGTTTTTTATGCATAAGAATGCCCCAGGGATCACGGGGCACCAAAATCGAAAAGTCTTATTTTGGCACGAAAATTGCACCGTATGCCAAAAATGCACCACGGGCACCAAAATTAGACCACGGGGCACCATGGACCTCAAAACTAAAAAGAGCTCCAAGCATTATGGTTTTTTATGCGTAAGAATGCACCAGGGATCACAGGGCACCAAAATCCAAAAGTCTTATTTTGGCACGAAAATTGCACCGTATGCCAAAAATGCACCACGGGCACCAAAATTAGACCACGGGGCACCATGGACCTCAAAACTAAAAAGAGCTCCAAGCATTATGGTTTTTTATGCGTAAGAATGCACCAGGGATCACAGGGCACCAAAACCCAAAAGTCTTATTTTTGCACGAAAATTGGACCATGTGCCGAAAATGCACCACAGGTAACAAAAATTGACCACGGGGCACGATGGACCTCAAAATTGACAAGTGCTCCGAGCATTATGATTTTTTATGCATAAGGATGCACCAAGGATGACGGGCAACAAAATCCAAAAGTCTTATCTTGGCACGAAAATTGGACCATGTGCCGAAAATGCACAGCAGGCACCAAAGTTGGACCACGAGGCACCACAGACCTTAAAACTGAAAAGTGGTCTGAGCATTATGGTTTTTTATGCATAAAATGCCCCAGGGATCACGGGTCACCAAAACCCAAAGGTCTTATTTTGGCACGAAAATTGCACCATGTGTCAAAAATATAACACGGGCACCAATATTGGACCATGAGGCACCACTGAGCTCAAAACTGAAAAGTGCTTTGAGCATTATGTTTTTTATGCATAAGAATGCCCCAGGGATCACGGGGCACCAAAACTCAAAAGATTTATTTTGGCACGAAAATTGCACCATATGCCGAAAAGTGCACCACGGGCACCAAAATTGGACCACAAGGCACCACGGACCTCAACACTGAAAAGTGCTTCAAGCATTATGGTTCTTTATGCATAAGAATGCACCAGGGATCACGGGACACCAAAATCCAAAAGTCTTATTTTCGCACGAAAATTGGACGATGTGTCGTAAATGCACCACAGGTACTATAAACTGACCACAGGGCACCACGGACCTCAAAATTTAAAAGTGCTCCAAGCATTATGGTTTTTTATGCATTAGGATGAACCAAGGATCACGGGGCACCAAAATCCAAAAGTCTTATTTTGGCACGAAAATTGCACCATGTGCCGAAAATGCACCACGGGCACCAAAGTTCAACCACGGGACACCACGAACCTCAAAACTGAAAAGTGCTTCTTGCATTATGGTTTTTTATGCATAAGGATGCACCAAGGATCACGGGGCACCAAAACCCAAAAGTCTTATTTTGGCACGAAAATTGCACGATAGGCCGAAAATGCACCAACTGGCACCGAAATTGGACCACGAGGCACCACGGACCTCAAAACTGAAAAGTTTTCTGAACATTATGGTTTTTTATGCATAAGGATGCACCAAGGATCACAGGGCACCAAAATTCAAAAGTTTTATTTTGGAACGAAAATTGCACCATGTGTCGAAATTGCACCATGTGTTGAAAATGCACCACGGGCACCACAATCGGACACTAGAAGATCTCTTAAGAGCCTGTACATTAGAAGAGAAAGGAAAACCTAACATTTGAAACAAAGCCTGTTAAGATTGAGGACAGAAGGATTAAGTACCTGAGAGGTAAAGAAATTTCTCTAGTTAAGGTTATTTGGGATGATATCAGAGGTGATGCTACATGGGAGTTAGAGGAGAAAATGAGAGAGGTATATCCTCATTTGTTTGTATAGTTATTTGGTTGTATAGTTGTATGGTTGTATATTTGTATTAGAAATTTCGAGGACGAAATTTTTATTAGTAGGGGAGAATTGTAACATCCTCATTTTATTAATTGTACGCATTTATATATGTATATTATTAACATTTATGCACTGTATTTTATAGAAATCTTATGTACATATTCTCTTAATGAAATTAATACAGTTTTACTTAGAAGAATTTTCTGAATTTCCAAATGTCTTTGTTTTTGCCGAAATTGATAGTTGACTGGACTGCTATGTCAGACAGCTGTCCAGGATAAATTTTCAAGTGTAGAATTTTGAACTCATTTATAACTTAAAAGAAAGGTAATATAATATAGATTAAAAATATATACAGATAAAGAATTAAAATGCTTATTCAGAATTGTTAGGATTTTCTGAAAGTTAGAACTTTGAGAAAATATTACGGTAAAATTCTAAGACAGAAAATTAAGTGAAAATTTGTAGGGTATCTATAAAATTATTTAATAATTGTAATATACTTAGAATAATTATTAAAAATGTTTAACCAAGAAAATTTTAATTTAGAACCTTAACCAATCAAAAAGTGACAACTTAGGCTTTTCTAAGATCACTAAATTAAGCTAATTAGGCTTGGATTAAGAGATAAGTAAGACACTACCCCAAGGTTTTTGATAGTGAGGAATCCAATGGTGATGTTATTTTCTTCAAATTCTAATCACATTGTAAAATAATTAGCAGCCCTAATTACCTTCTAGAAATTTCTACAAAGTTCTTGAAATGTTGACTTTTGGGGTAGGCAAGTGACTTGGAACTCCTTTGGCTGTCCAAGTGGATGGGAAAGCTTGGAGAACTGATCTCCCTTGGCCAATAGGGGCTGCTGGACGTGCAGGAGCTGCTGGATGTGAAGGAAACATTCAATTTGGTTAATAATTTGTTTAAAGAAGCATTAAAACTTAACACAAAAATAAAAGTCACCAAAAGCTAGCTTTTCCAAGACAGAACCGTGAGTTGCTTCCAGCTGCAGCCCTTCATTTTATTTCATCTTAACTTCATCTTTTCATCCCAAATTAAGAAACCAAACCATCCAAACTTCCTAAACCCTAAGCTAATCGGCAAAAAGGAAAAGAAATTGGAGGAAATCTCAAAAATTCATACAAGACCAAGGAGTGAGGGAGAAAGGAATTCAAGGCTTTTTCTTCAATTAAAGAGTTTAAGGTAAGGATCTAGGCATTTAATTTCAATTAGAACCCTTGGAATTAGAAGAAAACATGTTGTAGGGTTAAATTCAATTTGTGACCTAGAATCATGAAAACTTGAAATTGATTTAGGGGTTTTGTGTTTTTGATGCTTGTGATTGTAATTCATGGATTGGAATGATGTGTGATTGAATTTTTAATGTGTTGTGATGGTTGAAATTTGAGTTGCTTGATTTTTAATTGAATTGAGATTTGGTTGAATTTTGGTTGGAATTGGAGTTTGTTGCTTTGGAAAATATGTTGAGAATGGTAGTGAGACCATTCGGCCAGCCCTAAATGCAAGGGATATTATGTGGAAATTTTTGTAAAACCAAGGGCAAAATGGTCATTTTACATGTAGGGACACATTGGGTATTTTGGAAAAAGATTGAGGGCATTTTCGGAAATTACTAAAATACTAATGTTATAAGGTAAATTGCTTAAATTTTTGTATTCTTGTATGTTAATGTGTACAATTATTTATTTGATTGTGATCATGAACAAAATTCATTGGCAAGAGTCTTTTTGGGGGATTTATAAAGATTCAAGTGAAAAATAATTGATGTTGGCTAACCGGGATTGCGGTAGCCATGAGAATGAAAAAGAAAGAAAAGAAAAGAAAAGAAAAGAAAACAAAGAAAAGAAAGAATAAATGTTGACTAACCGGGACTGCGGTAGTCATGAGAAACGAGTTGATATATGAGAAATGATTTTGTTGACTAACCGGGACTGCGGTAGTCATGTGAAATGAATATGATTTGAGAATTGAATCTTTGGGGTGAGCAGAATAAGTTAGACAGGGCTGTATAGTCTGTGATTATATAGTCTGTGGGGTGAAGGATATTGGCAATTCCATATGTGGCTGTAATCTGGACAGAGATGCGGTCGTGGTGGCCTTCCGGGTATCCTGATCTCCTAATTCTATTTAGTTTATTCGCGTTTAGTAGGGGCTGATAGCTGAATTGCAGTGCGTAATGGTAGGCCAGTTTCTTACTAAACACTCAAAGGGGAAGTCTCCATGGAGCAGGGTCAAAATGAATTTGAGTCAAAAACTGCATTGCATAAATCATACTGCATTTAATTATGTGTGTAACTAATTAATTTGTTATGATATGTATTTGCTTGAAATTGTTTTAATTCTATGAGAAATTAAATGCCTGATCCGGTAATGTTGTCCCCAGATTTTAGGGGAGTGTGATTGCAGGTATTTGGAAGATTAATTAGAAGTTACAGATGCAGACATGGTCCAGAGCTATAGGATGGGGACTATTTTGGGTAGACAATAATGTTGTAGTAGTTAGAATTATTTTGTAGCAGTGTTTATATAAATTTTAATGATGTAAATTACAGAACATATTTTGGATTGTAATAGAACGTATTAGAACTTTGAAATAAATATATAAAATAAATTAAATAGTTAAATTATGTTTTATAAGAAAGGGGGGTTACAAAAGTGGTATCAGAGCTCTGGTTATGCATCTCTAGGACTTGCGAGTAGTGGGTCTATTAGGTGTTTTGCTGTGTTACCCTGATTAGAATTTTTGTTTGAATATTATGGGAAAAAGGGTAGTAACTAGATCTGAAATTTTAAGACATGTAGAAATGAGAAGAGGAAGGCTAGTTATAAATCCTAGAGTTGAAACCAATAGTATAGCTAAGATGGCAGAAAGGAAGAAAGAAAATCTTGATAAAGTTGTGAGGGTGCACACTCAGGACTCAGTCGAGATGACTTTCTCTCCTAATGCTTAAAATTTTATTATTATTAGTATTGTTCAAGTTGGATTATTTTCCATGGTACTTATATTGTGAATTTAAGACTTATAATCTTGAGTTAGTTGAGAAAGGAGATCTAAAGACCTGAGTTCGTAGATCAAGGTTGAGAATAGAGGTCCAAATATTTTAGTTTATAGGATAATAGTTGAGTTTGACAAAAGAAAGAAAACAAAATTTTGAAGGTACCTTGATGTTTGGAATATGATGAGATGTTGAAAGTATGGTTATTGCCATATTGTTCTAATGGATGTTTTCATGTGTTCTGAAGGCTGAAACAGTGTATCGTAGTATAAATTTGTCACAGGATTGATATCTTAACTATTAGGACTTGAAATTTTGTGTTTTAGACATGAGTTAGAACCAAAATAGTGCATTTTTCTGGTGCAGTAAAATAGCCTACGGGTTTAACATTGTTTAATTACATTACCATGGTGTAAGTGGTGATTAAGAGAGTAGAATAGGACCCAAATGCTAAGTTAGTAGCAGTTGTCCTAAGAATTTTTAAAGTTGAAAGAGTAAGTAATTGGAAGGCCTAAGGGTGTGTGTATTGATGTTGGAAATTAAGCCTAAGTAACAATTAAATTGGTAGTAGTGAATTGGAGTAATTTGAGGTACTTTGAAAGTCATTCTAATGGTGACTTGTTGGAATTATGGTTCTAAAGTACAGCTATAAGTTGAGGATGCTAATTATGTTTAAAATACCCTATACCTTGCTTGTTTCTGTGCCTACATCTAAACCAATCCTAACCTCTCAAATATGTTTGAATTGTATAATAACCATCAGAGATAGACCATTTGTTGTGAATTTGATTTGTTTGCCTATGACTAACCTTGATGTGATATTAGGAATGGATGGGTTAGCAGCCAACCATATTCTAATAGACCGTGCCTCTAAATTTGTGATTTTCCCTGAACTTGATGTTTCTAGACTTAAACCTGTCCAACCTAAAGAAATATCATTTAAAAGTGAAATTCAAAAATACATGTTATCATCTCTTGGAACTAAAGAAGATAAAAATTGAAATTGACTCTGTGCTAGTTGTAAATGAGTATCCTGAAGTTTTTCCTAATGATGTTTCTGGTTTGCGTCCTGAAAGAGAAATAGAATTTAGTATAGATTTGATGCTTGGTACTAGACCAATTTCTATGCAACCATATAGAATGTCATTATTGAAATTAATTGAGTTAAAGAAACAATTGGAAGAATTATTAAAAATAGTTTGTAAGGCCTAATGTGTCCCTATGGTAAGCCCCAGTATTATTAGTTAAAAAGAAAGATGGAGAATCTAGGTTATGTATAGATTATAGACAATTAAATAAAGTAACTATAAAGAATAAATATCCTTGATCTAGAATAGATGTTATATTAATATATTCTAAAAATAAAGAAGAACATGAAAATCATCTTAGAATAATATTAGAAATTTTAAAAGATAGAAAATTATATGCTAAATTGTCTAAGTGTGAATTTTGGTTGGAGGAAGTGAAAATTTTAGGACATGTAATTTCTAAAGATGGAATAAGTGTAGATTTTTCTAAGGTAGAAGCAGTTTTAGAATGGGAAAAGCCTAAGACAGTAACTGAGATTAATAGTTCTTAGGATTTGATGGATATTATAGAAGATTGATTGAAGGATTTTCTAAGATAGCTGGACCCTTAATAGAATTTTATTTGGAGCGAGAGTTGTGAGAAAATTTTCCATGAATTGAAACATAAATTGACTACCTCACTAGTTTTAGTTTTACCCGACCCAAATGAATCCTATGAGGTATACTGTGATGTTTCATCTCTAGGGTTAAGATGTGTGTTGATATAAAATAAGAAAGTGGTAGCTTATGCATCTAGGCGGTTGAAATCACATGAGAGAAATTATCCTACTCATGATTTGGAGTTAGCAGCTATAGTTTTTTGCTTTGAAGATTTGGAGACATTATTTATATGGATCAATATTTGATGTATATAGTGATCATAAGAGTTTAAAATATTTGTTTGAAAAAAAAAATTGGAAAGGAGAAAAAGAAGATGGATGGAGTTTATTAAAGATTATGATTTTCAATTAAGGTATCATCCAAGAGAGGCTAATGTAGTAGAAGATGCTTTAAGTAGGAAAATTGTGCATATGTCAACTATGAGGATTAAAGAATTAGAGTTAATAGAATAATTTAGAGATTTAAATCTATGTACAGTTAGGAAAAAGGATAAAATTCCATTTGGAATTATTACCATCACTAATGAATTTTTGGAAGAAATTAGGAAGAAACAAGATGCAGATGAATGTATTCCAGAAAAGAAAGGATTAATGGGATCAGGTAAGGAAAAAGAATTTAATTTAGGAATGGATATAATTATTAGGTTTAAAATAGAATTTGTGTACCTAATGATCAAGAATTTAAGGAATTAATTTTGGAGGAAGGGCACAAAATAAACTTAGTATTCATCCTAGAACAACAAAAATATATAAAGATTTAAAGGGAATGTTTTGGTGGTCTAGGATGAAGAGAGATGTAGCAGAATATGTGGCTAGATGTTTAACATGTTAGAAAGCAAAGATTGAATATCAGAAACCCTTTGATCTGTTACATCCTTTAGAGAATACCTACATGGAAACGGAATATTATATCAATGGATTTTGTGGTAAGATTACCTAGAACACATAGGAATTTTGATACCATTTGAGTAATTGTAGATAGATTAACTAAATTAGTACATTTTGCTTTCAATAAATATTAGGTATTCTTTAGAAAGATTAGCTTAATTGTACTTAAAGGAAATAGTTAGATTTTCTGGAGTACCTACTAGTATAGAGTCTAATAAAGACCCTAGCTTTGTTTTTAAATTTTTGGAAAGATTTTCAGAAAGCTTTAAGAAGTAAAATTATATCTTAGTTTAGTATAACACCCTAAGATTGATGGTCAAACAGAAAGGACTATTCGGACATTAGAAGATCTCTTAAGAGCCTGTACATTAGAAGAGAAAGGAAAACCTAACATTTGAAACAAAGCCTGTTAAGATTGAGGACAGAAGGATTAAGTACCTGAGAGGTAAAGAAATTTCTCTAGTTAAGGTTATTTGGGATGATATCAGAGGTGATGCTACATGGGAGTTAGAGGAGAAAATGAGAGAGGTATATCCTCATTTGTTTGTATAGTTATTTGGTTGTATAGTTGTATGGTTGTATATTTGTATTAGAAATTTCGAGGACGAAATTTTTATTAGTAGGGGAGAATTGTAACATCCTCATTTTATTAATTGTACGCATTTATATATGTATATTATTAACATTTATGCACTGTATTTTATAGAAATCTTATGTACATATTCTCTTAATGAAATTAATACAGTTTTACTTAGAAGAATTTTCTGAATTTCCAAATGTCTTTGTTTTTGCCGAAATTGATAGTTGACTGGACTGCTATGTCAGACAGCTGTCCAGGATAAATTTTCAAGTGTAGAATTTTGAACTCATTTATAACTTAAAAGAAAGGTAATATAATATAGATTAAAAATATATACAGATAAAGAATTAAAATGCTTATTCAGAATTGATAGGATTTTCTGAAAGTTAGAACTTTGAGAAAATATTACGGTAAAATTCTAAGACAAAAAATTAAGTGAAAATTTGTAGGGTATCTATAAAATTATTTAATAATTGTAATATACTTAGAATAATTATTAAAAATGTTTAACCAAGAAAATTTTAATTTAGAACCTTAACCAATCAAAAAGTGACAACTTAGGCTTTTCTAAGATCACTAAATTAAGCTAATTAGGCTTGGATTAAGAGATAAGTAAGACACTACCCCAAGGTTTTTGATAGTGAGGAATCCAATGGTGATGTTATTTTCTTCAAATTCTAATCACATTGTAAAATAATTAGCAGCCCTAATTACCTTCTAGAAATTTCTACAAAGTTCTTGAAATGTTGACTTTTGGGGTAGGCAAGTGACTTGGAACTCCTTTGGCTGTCCAAGTGGATGGGAAAGCTTGGAGAACTGATCTCCCTTGGCCAATAGGGGCTGCTGGACGTGCAGGAGCTGCTGGATGTGAAGGAAACATTCAATTTGGTTAATAATTTGTTTAAAGAAGCATTAAAACTTAACACAAAAATAAAAGTCACCAAAAGCTAGCTTTTCCAAGACAGAACCGTGAGTTGCTTCCAGCTGCAGCCCTTCATTTTATTTCATCTTAACTTCATCTTTTCATCCCAAATTAAGAAACCAAACCATCCAAACTTCCTAAACCCTAAGCTAATCGGCAAAAAGGAAAAGAAATTGGAGGAAATCTCAAAAATTCATACAAGACCAAGGAGTGAGGGAGAAAGGAATTCAAGGCTTTTTCTTCAATTAAAGAGTTTAAGGTAAGGATCTAGGCATTTAATTTCAATTAGAACCCTTGGAATTAGAAGAAAACATGTTGTAGGGTTAAATTCAATTTGTGACCTAGAATCATGAAAACTTGAAATTGATTTAGGGGTTTTGTGTTTTTGATGCTTGTGATTGTAATTCATGGATTGGAATGATGTGTGATTGAATTTTTAATGTGTTGTGATGGTTGAAATTTGAGTTGCTTGATTTTTAATTGAATTGAGATTTGGTTGAATTTTGGTTGGAATTGGAGTTTGTTGCTTTGGAAAATATGTTGAGAATGGTAGTGAGACCATTCGGCCAGCCCTAAATGCAAGGGATATTATGTGGAAATTTTTGTAAAACCAAGGGCAAAATGGTCATTTTACATGTAGGGACACATTGGGTATTTTGGAAAAAGATTGAGGGCATTTTCGGAAATTACTAAAATACTAATGTTATAAGGTAAATTGCTTAAATTTTTGTATTCTTGTATGTTAATGTGTACAATTATTTATTTGATTGTGATCATGAACAAAATTCATTGGCAAGAGTCTTTTTGGGGGATTTATAAAGATTCAAGTGAAAAATAATTGATGTTGGCTAACCGGGATTGCGGTAGCCATGAGAATGAAAAAGAAAGAAAAGAAAAGAAAAGAAAAGAAAACAAAGAAAAGAAAGAATAAATGTTGACTAACCGGGACTGCGGTAGTCATGAGAAACGAGTTGATATATGAGAAATGATTTTGTTGACTAACCGGGACTGCGGTAGTCATGTGAAATGAATATGATTTGAGAATTGAATCTTTGGGGTGAGCAGAATAAGTTAGACAGGGCTGTATAGTCTGTGATTATATAGTCTGTGGGGTGAAGGATATTGGCAATTCCATATGTGGCTGTAATCTGGACAGAGATGCGGTCGTGGTGGCCTTCCGGGTATCCTGATCTCCTAATTCTATTTAGTTTATTCGCGTTTAGTAGGGGCTGATAGCTGAATTGCAGTGCGTAATGGTAGGCCAGTTTCTTACTAAACACTCAAAGGGGAAGTCTCCATGGAGCAGGGTCAAAATGAATTTGAGTCAAAAACTGCATTGCATAAATCATACTGCATTTAATTATGTGTGTAACTAATTAATTTGTTATGATATGTATTTGCTTGAAATTGTTTTAATTCTATGAGAAATTAAATGCCTGATCCGGTAATGTTGTCCCCAGATTTTAGGGGAGTGTGATTGCAGGTATTTGGAAGATTAATTAGAAGTTACAGATGCAGACATGGTCCAGAGCTATAGGATGGGGACTATTTTGGGTAGACAATAATGTTGTAGTAGTTAGAATTATTTTGTAGCAGTGTTTATATAAATTTTAATGATGTAAATTACAGAACATATTTTGGATTGTAATAGAACGTATCAGAACTTTGAAATAAATATATAAAATAAATTAAATAGTTAAATTATGTTTTATAAGAAAGGGGGGTTACAAAGGACCTCAAAACTGGAAAGTGCTCCAAGCATTATGGTTCTTTATGCATAAGAATCCACCAGGGATCATGGGGAACCAAAACCCAACAGTCTTATTTTCGCATGAAAATTGCAGCATGTGCCGAAAATCCACCACGGGCACAAACATTTTACTTTACCTCGGGGCACCACGGACATCAAAACTGAAATGTGCTCCGAGCATTATGGTTTTTTATGCATAAGAATGCACCAGGGATCACGGGGCACCAAAATCCAAAAGTCTTATTTATGAACGAAAATTGCAAAATGGGCAGAAAATGCACCACGGGCACGAAAATTGGACCACGGGGCCCCACGGACCTCAAAATAGAAAAGTACTCCGAGCATTATAGTTTTCTATACATAAGTATGCCCCAAGGATCATGGGGCACCAAAACCCAAAAGTCTTATTTTGGCACAAAAATTGCACCATGTGCCAAAAATGCACTAGGGGCACCAAAGTTGGACCACGGGGCACCACAGAATTCATAATTGAAAAGTGCTCAGAGCATTATGTTTTTTATGCATAAGAATGACCTAGGGATCACGGGGCACCGAAACCCGAAAGTCTTATTTTCACAAAAAAATTGCATAATGGGCCGAAAATGCACCATGGGCACAAAAATTGGACCACGGGCACCACGGACCTCAAAACTTAAAAGTGCTCCGAGCATTATGGTCGTTTATGCCTGAGAATGCCCCAGAGATCACGGGACACGAAAACCCAAAAGTCTTATTTTGGCACGAAAATTGCACTATGGGCCAAAAATGCACCACGAGGCACCAAAATTGGAACACTGGACACCACGGACCTCAAAACTGAAAAGTGCTCCGAGCATTATGGTTTTTTTTTTGCATAAGAATGCACCAGGGATCACAGGGCACCAAATCCCACAAGTCTTATTTTCGAACAAAAATTGCACAATGGGCCGTAAATGCACCAGGGATCACAGGGCACCAAAACCCAAATGTCTTATTTTGGCACGAAAATTGCACCATGTGCCAAAAATGCACCACGGGCACCAAAGTTGGACCACGAGGCACAACGGAATTCAAAATTGAAAAGTACTCCAAGCATTATGGTTTTTTATGCATAACAATGCCCCAGGGATCACAGGGCACCAAAACCCAAAAGTCTTATTTTCGCACGAAATTTGCACCATTTGCCGAAAATGCACCACAGGCACCAAAAACTGACCACGGGGCACCACGGACCTCAAAATTGAAAAGTCCTCCGAGCATTATGATTTTTTATGCATCAGGATGCACCAAGGATCATGGGGCACCAAAATCCAAAAGTCTTATTTTGGCACGAAAATTGTCCGTATGCCGAAATGCAGCACGAGCACTAAAATTGGACCACGGGGCACCACGGACCTCAAAACTGAAAAGTGCTCTAAGCATTATGGTTTTTTACTCATAAGAATGCACCAGGGATCACGGGGCACCAAAACCCAAAAGTCTTATTTTCGTACGAAAATTGGACCATGTGCTGAAAATAATTTTCGTGCGATAATGCACCACGGGCACCAAAAATTGACCACGGGGCAGCACGAACATCAAAATTGAAAAGTGCTCTGAGCATTATTGTTTTTTATGCATAAGGATGCACCAAGAATCATGGGGTACCAAAACCCAAAAGACTTATTTTGGCACGAAAATTGAAACATGTGCCGAAAATGCACCACGGGCACCAAAGTTGAACCACGGGACACCACAGACCACAAAACTGAAAAGTGCTTCAACAATGAGAGAAAGAAACAAAGAAGAAACATGGCTTGGAATCAATCAAGAAGGGATCTTGATTCCTTTCTTCATTTCCTCCTTACTTTCTTGCTTGAAACACTGCTTTCTAGGTCAACAAGAAAGAAGTCAACTGAGCTTCTTGACTTATTCTTTCTTTGTCGCTTGTTTTTAACTAGTTTCTTGAATCAAGATCAGAATCAAGAAAGCATCTTGATTGCGCCCTTGGTTGCGATTGACCAAGGTAGAAGTCAAGAAAGAAAAAAGAGGACAAGAAACAACCATAAGAGAAAGAAACAAAGAATAAACACGGCTTGGAATCAATCAAGAAGGGATCTTGATTCCTTTGTTCATTTCCTCCTTGCCTTCTTGCTTGGAACATTGCTTTCTTGGTCAACAAGAAAGAAGGCAACTGAGCATCTGGACTTCTTCTTTCTTGGTCGCTTGTTCTTGGCTACATTCTTAATTGAAGATCGTAATCAAGAAAGCATCTTGATTGTGCCCTTGGTTGCGATTGACCAAGGTAGAACTCAAGAAAGAACAAAGAGGAAAAGAAATGACCATGAGAGAAAGAAACAAAGAAGAAACATGGCTTGGTATTAATCAAGAAGCAATCTTGATTCCTTTCTTCATTTCCTCCTTGCTTTCTTGCTTGAAACATTGCTTTGTTGGTCAACAAGAAAGAAGTCAACTGAGCTTCTTGACTTATTCTTTATTTGTCGCTTATTCTTGATTGCTTTCTTGAATCAAGATCGCAATCAAGAAAGCATCTTGATTGCGCCCTTGGTTGCGGTTGACCAAGGTAGAAGTCAAAGAAGTCAATTGAGATTCTTGAAACAAAAAAGAAACACATCTTGGAATCAATCAATAAGGGATCTTGATTCCTTTCTTCATTTCCTCCTTGCTTTCTTGGTTTCTTGCTTGAAACATTGTTTTCTTGCTTAACAATAAAGAAGTCAACAGAGCTTCTGTACTTCTTGCTTCTTAGTCGTTTGTTCTTGACTGCTTTCTTGAATCAAGATCGCAATCAAGAAAGTATCTTGATTGCGCCCATGGTTGCGACTGACCAAGGTAGAACTTAAGAAAGAAAAAACAAGACAAGAAACGACCGTGAAAGAAAGAAACAGAGAAGAATCACAGCTTGGAATCAATCAAGAAGGGATCTTGATTCCTTTCTTCATTACCTCCTAGCTTTCTTGGTTTCTTGCTTGAAACATTGCTTTCTTGGTCAATAAGAAAGAAGTCAACTGAGATTCCTGACTTCTTCTTTCTTGGTCATTTATTCTTGACTGCTTTCTTGAATGAAGATCACATTCGAGAAGGCATCTTTATTGCACCTATGGTTGCAACTGACCAAAGTAGAACTCATGAAAGAATAAAAAAAGTCAAGAAACAACCATGAAAGAAAGAAACAAAGAAGAAACATAGCTTGGAATCAATCAAGAAGGGATATTGATTACTTTGTACATTTCCTTCTTGCCTTCTTGGTTTCTTGCTTGAAACATTGCTTTGATGGTCAATAACAAAAAAATCAATTGAGATTCTTGAAACATAAAAGAAACACATCTTGGAATGAATCAATAAGCGATCTTGATTTCGTTCTTCATTTCCTCCTTGCTTTCTTGGTTTCTTGCTTGAAACATTATTTTCTTGCTCAACAACAAAGAAGTCAACAGAGCTTCTGTACTTCTTGCTTCTTGGTCGCTTGTTCTTAACTGCTTTCTTAAATCAATATCGCAATCAAGAAAGTATCTTGATTGCGTCCATGGTTGCGACTGACCAAGGTAGAACTCAAGAAAGAACAAACAAGACAAGAAACGATCATGAAAGAAAGAAACAAAGAAGAAACACAACTTGGAATCAATCAAGAAGGGATCTTGATTCCTTTCTTCATTACCTCCTAGCTTTCTTGGTTTCTTGCTTGAAACATTGCTTTCTTGGTCAATAAGAAAGAAGTGAACTGAGATTCCTGACTTCTTCTTTCTTGGTCATTTGTTCTTGACTGCTTTCTTGAATGAAGATCACATTCAAGAAACCATCTTTATTGCACCTATGGTTGCGACTGACCAAAGTAGAACTCATGAAAGAACAAAAAAAGTCAAGAAACGACCATGAAAGAAAGAAACAAAGAAGAAACATAGCTTGGAATCAATCAAGAAGGGATCTCGATTACTTTGTACATTTCCTTCTTGCCTTCTTGGTTTCTTGCTTGAAAGATTGCTTTGCTGGTCAACAACAAAGAAGTCAATTGAGATTCTTGAAACAAAAAAGAAACACATCTTGGAATGAATCAATAAGGGATCTTGATTTCGTTCTTCATTTCCTCCTTGCTTTCTTGGTTTCATGCTCGAAACATTGCTTTCTTGGTCAATAATAAAGAAGTCAACAGAGCTTCTGTACTTCTTGCTTCTTGGTCGCTTGTTATTGACTGCTTTCTTGAATCAAGATCGCAATCAATAAAGTATCTTGAATGCGTCCATGGTTGCGACTGACCAAGGTAGAACTCAAGAAAGAACAAACTAAACAAGAAATAACCATGAAAGAAAGAAACAAAGAAGAAACACAGCTTAAAATCAATCAAGAAGGGATCTTGATTCCTTTCTTCATTACCTTCTAGCTTTCTGGGTTTCTTGCTTGAAACATTGCTTTCTTGGTCAACAAGAAAGATGTCAACTGAGATTGCTGACTTCTTTCTTGGTCGTTTGTTCTTGACTACTTTCTTGAATGAAGATCATAATCAAGAAAGCATCTTTATTGCACCTATGGTTGCGACTGACTAAAGTAGAACTCTTGAAAGAACAAGAAAAGTCATGAAACAACCATGAAAGAAAGAAACATAGCTTAGAATCAATCAAGAAGGGATCTTGATTACTTTGTACATTTCCATCTTGCCTTCTTGGTTTCTTGATTGAAACATTGCTTTGTTGGTCAACAACAAAGAAGTCAATTGAGATTCTTGAAACAAAAAAGAAACACATCTTGGAATGAATCAATAAGGGATCTTGATGTTGTTCTTCATTTCCTCCTTACTTTCTTGGTTTCTTGCTTGAAACATTGTTTTCTTGCTCCATAATAAAGAAGTCAATAGAGCTTCTGTACTTCTTGCTTCTTGGTCGCTTGTTCTTGACTGCTTTCTTGAATGAAGATCACATTCAAGAAAGCATCTTTATTGCACCTATGGCTGCGACTGACCAAAGTAGAACTCATGAAAGAATCAAAAAAGTCAAGAAACAACCATGAAAGAAAGAAACAAAGAAGAAACATAGCTTGGAATCAATCAAGAAGGGATCTTGATTGCTTTGTACATTTCCTTCTTGCCTTCTTGGTTTCTTGCTTGAAACATTGCTTTGATGGTCAACAACAAAGAAGTCAATTGAGATTCTTGAAACAAAAAAGAAACACATCTTGGAATGAATCAATAAGGGATCTTGATTTTGTTCTTCATTTCCTCCTTACTTTCTTGGTTTCTTACTTGAAACATTGTTTTCTTGCTCAACAATAAAGAAGTCAACAGAGCTGCTGTACTTCTTGCTTCTT
This sequence comes from Pueraria montana var. lobata, assembly GCA_026413185.1. Classification (NCBI taxonomy): domain Eukaryota; kingdom Viridiplantae; phylum Streptophyta; class Magnoliopsida; order Fabales; family Fabaceae; genus Pueraria; species Pueraria montana. The sequence goes on from CM048647.1 coordinate 99,293,607, forward strand.
GGTCGCTTGTTCTTGACTGCTTTCTTGAATCAATATCGCAATCAAGAAAGTATCTTGGTTGCGTCCATGGTTGCGACTGACCAAGGTAGAACTCAAGAAAGAACAAACAAGACAAGAAATAATCATGAAAGAAAGTAACAAAGAAGAAACATAACTTGGAATCAATCAAGAAGGGATCTTGATTCCTTTCTTCATTACCTCCTAGCTTTCTTGGTTTCTTGCTTGAAACATTGCTTTCTTGGTCAATAAGAAAGAAGTCAACTGAGATTCCTGACTTCTTCTTTCTTGGTCGTTTGTTCTTGACTGCTTTCTTGAATGAAGATCACATTCAAGAAACCATATTTATTGCACCTATGGTTGCGACTGACCAAAGTAGAACTCTTGAAAGAACAAAAAAAGTCAAGAAAAGACCATGAAAGAAAGAAACAAAGAAGAAACATAGCTTGGAATCAATCAAGAAGGGATCTTGATTACTTTGTACATTTCCTTCTTGCCTTCTTGGTTTCTTACTTGAAACATTGCTTTGATGGTCAACAACAAAGAAGTCAATTTAGATTCTTGAAACAAAAAAGAAACACATCTTGGAATGAATCAATAAGGGATCTTGATTTCGTTCTTCATTTCCTCCTTACTTTCTTGGTTTCATGCTCGAAACATTGCTTTCTTGGTCAACAATAAAGAAGTCAACAGAGCTTCTATACTTCTTGCTTCTTGGTCGCTTATTCTTGACTGCTTTCTTGAATCAAGATTGCAATCAAGAAAGTATCTTGATTGCGCCCATAGTTGTGACTGACCAAGGTAGAACTCAAGAAAGAACAAACAAGACAAGAAACTACCATGAAAGAAAGAAACAAAGAAGAAACACAACTTAAAATCAATCAAGAAGGGATCTTGATTCCTTTCATCATTACCTCTTAGCTTTCTTGGTTTCTTGCTTGAAACATTGCTTTCCTGGACAACAAGAAAGACGTCAACTGAGATTCCTGACTTCTTCTTTCTTGGTCATTTGTTCTTGACTGCTTTCTTGAACGAAGATCACAATCAAGAATGCATCTTTATTGTGCCTATGGTTGTGACTGACCAAAGTAGAACTCATGAAAGAACAAAAAAAGTCAAGAAATGACCATGAAAGAAAGAAACAAAGAAGAAACATAGCTAGGAATCAATCTAGAAGGGATCTTGATTTCTTTCAACAATTCCTCCCTGCTTTCTTCGTTTCTTGCCTGAAACATTGTTTCCTTGGTCAATAAGAAAGAAGTCAATTGAGCTTCTTGACTGCTTCCTTCTTGGTCGCTTATTCTTGACTGCTTTCTTGAATCAAGATCGCAATGAAGATGTCAAATTGATTGTGCCCATGGTTGCTACTGATGAAGGTAGAACTCAAGAAAGAACAAACAAGATAAGAAACGACCATGAAAGAAAGAAACAAAGAAGAAACACAACTTGGAATCAATCAAGAACGGATCTTGATTCCTTTCTTCATTTCCTCCTTTCTTTCTTCGTTTCTTGCTTGAAACATTGCTTTCTTGGTCAACATGAAAGAAGTCAACTGAGTTTCTTAACTACTTCCTTCTTTGTCACTTGTTCTTGACTGCTTTCTTGAATCAAGATCGCAACCAAGAATGTATCTTGATTGCTTCCATGGTCGCGACTGACCAAGGCAGAACTTAAGAAAGAACAAACAAGACAAGAAACGACCTTGAAAGAAAGAAACAAAGAAGAAACACAGCTTGGAATCAATCAAGAAGGGATCTTAATTCGTTTCTTCATTTCCTCCTAGCTTTCTTGGTTTCTTGCTTGAAACATTGGTTTCTTGGTCAACGAGAAAGAAGTCAAATAGCTTCTTGACTTCTTGCTTCTTGTTTGCTTATTCTTGACAACTTTCTTAAATCATGATCACAATCAAGAAAGTATCTTGATTGCGCCTATGGTTGCGACTGACCAAGGTAGAACTCATGAAAGAGTAAACAAGACAAGAAACGACCATGAAAGAAACAATCAAAGAAGAAACACATATTGGAATCAATCAAGAAGGAATCTTGATTCCTTTCTTCATTTCCTCCTTGTTTTCTTGGTTTCTTGCTTGAAACATTGCTTTCTTGGTCAACAAGAAAGAAGTCAACTAAGCTTCTTGACTGCTTTCTTCTTGGTCGTTTGTTCTTGACTGCTTTCTTGAATCAATATCGCAATCAAGAAAGCATCTTGATCGCGCCCATGGTTGCGACTAACAAGGGTAGAACTCAAGAAAGAACAAACAAGACAAGAAATGACCATGAAAGAAATAAACAAAGAAGAAACACATCTTGGAATCAATCAAGAAGGAATCTTGATTCGTTTCTTCATTTCCTCCTTGTTTTCTTTTTTTCTTGCTTGAAACATTGCTTTCTTTGTCAACAAGAAAGAAGTCAATTGAGCTTCATGACTGCTACCTTCTTAGTCACTTGTTCTTAACTACTTTGTTGAATGAATATCACAATCAAGAAAGCATCTTGATTGCGCCCATGGTTGAGACTGACTAAGGTAGAACTCAAGAAAAAACAAATAAGACAACAAACGACTATGAAAGAATGAAACAAAGAAGAAACACAGCTTGGAATCAATCAAGAAGGGATCTTGATTCCTTTCTTCATTTCCTCCTAGCTTTCTTGGTTTCTTGCTTGAAATATTGCTTTCTTCGTAAACAAGAAAGATGGCAACTGAGGTTCTTGACTTCTTACCTCTTGTTCGCTTGTTCTTAACTGCTTTCTTGAATCATGATAGCAATCAAGAAAGTATCTTGATTACGCCCATTATTGTGACTGACCAAGGTAGAACTCAAGAAAGAACAAACTAGACAAGAAATGACCATGAAAGAAAGAAACAAAGAAGAAACACAGCTTGGAAGCAATCAAGAGGGGATCTTGATTCGTTTCTTCATTTCCTCCTTGCTTTCTTGCTTGAAACATTGCTTTCTTAGTCAACAAGAAAGAAGTCAACTAAGCTTCGTGACTGCTTCCTTCTTGGTCGTTTGTTCTTGACTGCTTTCTTGAATCAATATCACAATCAAGAAAGCATCTTGATTGCGCCCGTGGTTGCGACTGATTATGGTAGAACTTAAGAAAAAACAAACAAGACAAAAAATGACTATGAAAGAAAGAAACAAAGAAGAAACACAACTTGGAATCAATCAAGAAGGGATCTTGATTCCTTTCTTCATTACTAATTTCCATCTTCATTACATGCATGAAACATTGCTTTCTTGGTCAACAAGAAAGAAGTCAACTGACCTTCTTGACTGCTTCCTTCTTGATCGTTTGTTCTTGACTACTTTCTTGAATCAATATCGCAATCAAGAAGGCATCTTTATTGCGTCAATGGTTGTGACTGATGAAGGTAGACTCAACAAAGAACAAACAAGACAAGAAACGACCGTGGAAGAAAGAAACAACAAAGAAACATAGCTTGGAATCAATCAATAAGGGATTTTGATTCCTTTCCTTATTTCGTCCTTGCTTTCTTGGTTTCTTGCTTGAAACATTGCTTTCTTGGTCAACAAGAAAGAAGTCAACAAAGCTTCTTGACTTATTGATTCTTGGTCACTTGTTATTGACTGCTTTCTTGAATTAATATCGCAATAAAGAAAGCATCTTGATTGCGCGCAAGGTTGCGACTGACCAAGGTAGAACCCAAGAAAAAACAAACAAGACAAGAAACAACCATTAAAGAAAGAAACAAAGGAGAAACACAGCTTGGAATCAATCAAGAAGGGATCTTGATTCTTGTCTACATTTCCTCCTTGCTTTCTTGGTTTCTTGCTTGCAACACTGCTTTCTTGGTCAACAAGAAAGAAATCAATAGAGCTTCTTGACTTTTTGCTTCTTGGTTGCTTGTTCTTGACTGCTTTCTTGAATCATGATCGCATTCAAGGAAGTATCTTGATTGCGCCCGTGGTAGCAACTGACCAAGGTAGAACTCAAGAAGGAACAAACAAGACAAGAAACGACCGTGAAAGGAAAAAACAAAGAAGAAACGCAACTTGGAATCAAACAAGAAGGGATCTTGATTCCTTTCTTCATTTCCTCCTTGCATTCTTGGTTTCTTGCTTGAAACAATGCTTTCTTGGTCAACAAGAAAGAAGTCAACTGAGTTTCTTGACTTCTTCCTTCTTGGTCGCTTGTTCTTGACTGCTTTCTTGAATCAATATCGCAATCAAGAAGGCATCCTGATTGCGTCAATGGTTGTGACTGATGAAGGTAGACTCAACAAAGAACAAACAAGACAAGAAACGACCATCAAAGAAAGAAACAACAAAGAAACATAGCTTGGAATCAATCAATAAGGGATGTTTATTCCTTTCTTCACTTCGTCCTTGCTTTCTTTGTTTCTTGCTTGAAACATTGCTTTCTTGGTCAACAAGAAAGAAGTCAACAAAGCTTCTTGACTTATTGATTCTTGGTCACTTGTTATTGACTGCTTTCTTGAATCAATATCGCAATAAAGAAACCATCTTGATTGCGCGCATGGTTGCGACTGACCAAGGTAGAACCCAAGAAAGAACAAACAAGACAAGAAACGACCATTAAAGAAAGAAACAAAGGAGAAACACAACTTGGAATCAATCAAGAAGATATCTTGATTCTTATCTTCATTTCCTCCTTGCTTTCTTGGTTTCTTGCTTGCAACACTACTTTCTTGGTCAATAAGAAAGAAATCAATAGAGCTTCTTGACTTCTTGCTTCTTGGTTGCTTATTCTTGACTGCTTTCTTGAACCATGATCGCATTCAAGAAAGTTTCTTGATTACGCCCATGGTAGCGACTGACCAAGGTAGAACTCAAGAAGGAACAAACAAGACAAGAAACGACCGTTAAAGGAAGAAACAAAGAAGAAACACAACTTGTAATCAATCAAGAAGGGATTTTGATTCCTTTCTTCATTTCCTCCTTGCATTCTTGGTTTCTTGGTTGAAACATTACTTTCTTGGTCAACAAGAAAGAAGTCAACTGAGCTTCTTGACTTCTTCCATCTTGGTCGCTTATTCTTGACTGCTTTCTTAAATCAATATCGCAATCAAGAAAGTATCTTGGTTGCGCCCATGGTTGCGACTAACAAGGGTAGAACCCAAGAAAGAACAAATAAGACAAGAAATGAGCACGAAAGAAAGAAACAAAGAATAAACACATCTTGGAATCAATCAAGAAGGAATGTTGATTCCTTTCTTCATTTCCTCCTTAATTTCTTAGTTTCTTACTTTAAACATTGTTTTCTTAGTCAACAAGAAAGAAGTTAATCGAGCTTCTTGACTTCTTGGTTCTTGGTCGCTTGTTCTTGACTGCTTTCTTGAATCAAGATCACAATCAAGAAGGTATCGTGATATCGCGCATGGTTGCGACTGACCAAGGTAGAGCTCAAGAAAGAACAAACAAGAGAAGAAACGACCATGAAGGAAAGGAACAAAGAAGAAATACAACTAGGAACCAATCAAGAAGGGATCTTGATTTCTTTCTTCATTTCCTATTTGCTTTCTTGGTTTCTTGACTGAAACATTGCTTTCTTGGTCAATAAGAAAGAAGTCATCTGAGCTTCTCGACTTCTTGCTTCTTGGTTGCTTGTTCTTGACTGCTTTGTTGAATCAAGATCGCAATCCAGAAGGGATCTTGATTCCTTCCTTCAATTCCTCCTTGCTTTCTTGGTTTCTTACTAGACACAGTGCTTTCTTCGTCAACAAGAGAGAAGTCACCTGAGCTTCTTGACTTCTTCATTCTTTGTCGGTTGTTCTTGACTGCTTTCTTGAATCAATATCGCAAACAAGAAAGCATCTTGATTGCGCCCATGGTTGCGACTAACAAGGGTAGAACTCAAGAAAGAACAAACAAGACAAAAAATGACTATGAAAGAAAGAAACAAAGAAGAAACACAGCTTGGAATCAATCAAGAAGGGATCTTGATTCCTTTCTTCATTACTAATTGCCTTCTTCATTACATGCATGAAACATTGCTTTCTTGGTCAACAAGAAAGAAGTCAACTGACCTTCTTGACTGCTTCCTTCTTGATCGTTTGTTCTTGACTGCTTTCTTGAAACAATATCGCAATCAAGAAGGCATCTTTATTGCGTCAATGGTTGTGACTGATGAAGGTAGACTCAACAAAGAACAAACAAGACAAGAAACGACCGTCAAAGAAAGAAACAACAAAGAAACATAGCTTGGAATCAATCAATAAGGGATTTTGATTCCTTTCTTCATTTCGTCCTTGCTTTCTTGGTTTCTTGCTTGAAACATTGCTTTCTTGGTCAACAAGAAAGAAGTCAACAAAGCTTCTTGACTTATTGATTCTTGGTCACTTGTTATTTACTGCTTTCTTGAATTAATATTGCAATAAAGAAAGCATCTTGATTGCGCGCAAGGTTGCGACTGACCAAGCTAGAACCCAAGAAAAAACAAACAAGACAAGAAACAACCATTAAAGAAAGAAACAAAGGAGAAACACAGCTTGGAATCAATCAAGAAGGGATCTTGATTCTTGTCTTCATTTCCTCCTTGCTTTCTTGGTTTCTTGCTTGCAACACTACTTTCTTGGTCAACAAGAAAGAAATCAATAGAGCTTCTTGACTTCTTGCTTCTTGGTTGCTTGTTCTTGACTGCTTTCTTGAATCATGATCGCATTCAAGAAAGTTTCTTGATTGCGCCCGTGGTAGCAACTGACCAAGGTAGAACTCAAGAAGGAACAAACAAGACAAGAAACGACCGTGAAAGGAAAAAACAAAGAAAAAACGCAACTTGGAATCAATCAAGAAGGGATCTTGATTCCTTTCTTCATTTCCTCCTTGCATTCTTGGTTTCTTGCTTGAAACAATGCTTTCTTGGTCAACAAGAAAGAAGTCAACTGAGTTTCTTGACTTCTTCCTTCTTGGTCGCTAGTTCTTGATTGCTTTCTTGAATCAATATCGCAATCAAGAAGGCATCCTGATTGCGTCAATGGTTCTGACTGATGAAGGTAGACTTAACAAAGAACAAACAAGACAAGAAACGACCATCAAAGAAAGAAACAACAAAGAAACATAGCTTGGAATCAATCAATAAGGGATGTTTATTCCTTTCTTCACTTCGTCCTTGCTTTCTTTGTTTCTTGCTTGAAACATTGCTTTCTTGGTCAACAAGAAAGAAGTCAACAAAGCTTCTTGACTTATTGATTCTTGGTCACTTGTTATTGACTGCTTTCTTGAATCAATATCGCAATAAAGAAACCATCTTGATTGCGCGCATGGTTGCGACTGACCAAGGTAGAACCCAAGAAAGAACAAACAAGACAAGAAACGACCATTAAAGAAAAAAACAAAAGAGAAACACAACTTGGAATCAATCAAGAAGATATCTTGATTCTTATCTTCATTTCCTCCTTGCTTTCTTGGTTTCTTGCTTGCAACACTACTTTCTTGGTCAATAAGAAAGAAATCAATAGAGCTTCTTCACTTCTTGCTTCTTGGTTGCTTATTCTTGACTGCTTTCTTGAACCATGATCGCATTCAAGAAAGTTTCTTGATTACGCCCATGGTAGCGACTGACCAAGGTAGAACTCAAGAAGGAACAAACAAGACAAGAAACGACCGTTAAAGGAAGAAACAAAGAAGAAACACAACTTGTAATCAATCAAGAAGGGATTTTGATTCCTTTCTTCATTTCCTCCTTGCATTCTTGGTTTCTTGGTTGAAACAATGCTTTCTTGGTCAACAAGAAAAAAGTCAACTGAGTTTCTTGACTTCTTCCTTCTTGGTCGCTTGTTCTTGATTGCTTTCTTGAATCAATATCGCAATCAAGAAGGCATCCTGATTGCGTCAATGGTTGTGACTAATGAAGGTAGACTCAACAAAGAACAAACAAGACAAGAAACGACCATCAAAGAAAGAAACAACAAAGAAACATAGCTTGGAATCAATCAATAAGGGATGTTTATTCCTTTCTTCACTTCGTCCTTGCTTTCTTTGTTTCTTGCTTGAAACATTGCTTTCTTGGTCAACAAGAAAGAAGTCAACAAAGCTTCTTGACTTATTGATTCTTGGTCACTTGTTATTGACTGCTTTCTTGAATCAATATCGCAATAAAGAAACCATCTTGATTGCGCGCATGGTTGCGACTGACCAAGGTAGAACCCAAGAAAGAACAAACAAGACAAGAAACGACCATTAAAGAAAGAAACAAAGGAGAAACACAACTTGGAATCAATCAAGAAGATATCTTGATTCTTATCTTCATTTCCTCCTTGCTTTCTTGGTTTCTTGCTTGCAACACTACTTTCTTGGTCAATAAGAAAGAAATCAATAGAGCTTCTTGACTTCTTGCTTCTTGGTTGCTTATTCTTGACTGCTTTCTTGAACCATGATCGCATTCAAGAAAGTTTCTTGATTACGCCCATGGTAGCGACTGACCAAGGTAGAACTCAAGAAGGAACAAACAAGACAAGAAACGACCGTTAAAGGAAGAAACAAAGAAGAAACACAACTTGTAATCAATCAAGAAGGGATTTTGATTCCTTTCTTCATTTCCTCCTTGCATTCTTGGTTTCTTGGTTGAAACATTACTTTCTTGGTCAACAAGAAAGAAGTCAACTGAGCTTCTTGACTTCTTCCATCTTGGTCGCTTATTCTTGACTGCTTTCTTAAATCAATATCGCAATCAAGAAAGTATCTTGGTTGCGCCCATGGTTGCGACTAACAAGGGTAGAACCCAAGAAAGAACAAATAAGACAAGAAATGAGCACGAAAGAAAGAAACAAAGAATAAACACATCTTGGAATCAATCAAGAAGGAATGTTGATTCCTTTCTTCATTTCCTCCTTAATTTCTTAGTTTCTTACTTTAAACATTGCTTTCTTAGTCAACAAGAAAGAAGTTAATCGAGCTTCTTGACTTCTTGGTTCTTGGTCGCTTGTTCTTGACTGCTTTCTTGAATCAAGATCATAATCAAGAAGGTATCGTGATATCGCGCATGGTTGCGACTGACCAAGGTAGAGCTCAAGAAAGAACAAACAAGAGAAGAAACGACCATGAAGGAAAGGAACAAAGAAGAAATACAACTAGGAACCAATCAAGAAGGGATCTTGATTTCTTTCTTCATTTCCTATTTGCTTTCTTGGTTTCTTGACTGAAACATTGCTTTCTTGGTCAATAAGAAAGAAGTCATCTGAGCTTCTCGACTTCTTGCTTCTTGGTTGCTTGTTCTTGACTGCTTTGTTGAATCAAGATCGCAATCCAGAAGGGATCTTGATTCCTTCCTTCAATTCCTCCTTGCTTTCTTGGTTTCTTACTAGACACAGTGCTTTCTTCGTCAATAAGAGAGAAGTCACCTGAGCTTCTTGACTTCTTCATTCTTTGTCGGTTGTTCTTGACTGCTTTCTTGAATCAATATTGCAATCAAGAAAGCATCTTAATTGCGCCCATGGTTGCGACTAACAAGGGTAGAACTCAAGAAAGAACCAACAAGACTAGAAACGACCATGAAAGAAAGAAACAAAGAAGAAACACATCTTGCAATCAATCAAGAAAGGATCTTGATTCCTTTCTTCATTTCCTCCTTGCTTTCTTGGTTTCTTGATTGAAACATTGCTTTCTTGTTCAACAACAAAGAAGTCATCGGAGCTTCTCGACTTGTTGCTTCTTGGTCGCTTGTTCTTGACTGTTTTCATGAATCAAGATCGCAATCAAGAATGTATCTTGGTTGTTCCCATGGTTGTGATTGACCAAGGTAGAACTCAATAAAGAACAAACAAGACAAGAAACGACAATGAAAGAAGGAAACAGAGAAGAAATACAGCTTTGAATGAATCAAGAAGGGATCCTGATTCCTTTCTTCATTTCCACCTTGCTTTCTTGGTTTCTTGCTTGACACATTGCTTTCTTGGTCAACAAGCAAGAACTCACCTGAGCTTCTTGGCTTCTTCCTTCTTGGTCTGTTGTTGTTGACTGCTTTTTTGGATCAAAATTGCAATCAAGAAAGCATCTTCATTGCGCCCATGGTTGCGACTGACAAAGGTAGAACTCATGAAAGAACAAACAAGACAACAAACGACCATGAAAGGAAGAAACAAAGAAGAAACATAAGTTGGAATCAATCAAGAAGGGATCTTGATTCCTTTCTTCATTTCCTCCTTGCTTTCTTGGTTTCTTGCTTGAAACATTGCTTTCTTGGTCAACAAGAAAGAAGTCAACTGGGCTTCTTGACTTCTTCCTTCTTAGTCGCTTATTGTTGACTGCTTTCTTGAATCAATATCGTAATCAAGAAAGCATCTTGATTGCGCCCATGGTTGCTACTAACAAGGGTAGAACTGAAGAAAGAACAAACAAGACAAGAAACGACCATGAAAGAAAGAAACGTAGAAGAAACACAACTTAGAATCAATCAAGAAGGAATCTTGATTCCTCTCTTCATTTCCTCCTTGTTTTCTTTGTTTCTTGCTTGAAACATTGCTTTCTTGGTCAACAAGAAAGAAGTCAACTAAGCTTCTTGAGCGCTTCCTTCTTGGTCGTTTGTTCTTGACTGCTTTCTTGATTCAAGATCACAATCAAGAAATTATCTTGATTGCGCCCATGATTGTGACTGACCAAGGTAGAGCTCAAGAAAGAACAAACAAGACAAGAAATGACCAAGAGAGAAAGAAACAATGAAGAAATACAGCTTGGAATCAATCAAGAAGGGATATTGATTCCTTTCTTCATTTCCTATTTGCTTTCTTGATTTCTTGATTGAAACATTGCTTTCTTGGTCAATAAGAAAGAAGTCATATGAGCTTCTCGACTTCTTGCTTCTTGGTTGCTTGTTCTTGACTGCTTTGTTGAATCAAGATCGCAATCAAGAATGTATCTTTATTGCGCCCATGGTTGTGACTGACCAAGGTAGAACTCAAGAAAGAACAAACAAGACAAGAAATGACCATGAAAGAAAGAAACAAAGAAGAAACACTTCTTAGAATCAATCAAGAAGGGATCCTGATTCCTTTTTTCATTTCAACCTTGCTTTCTTGGTTTCTTGCTTGAAACATTGCTTTCTTAGTCAACAAGAAAGAAGTCAACTGAGCTTCTTGACTTCTTCCTTCTTAGTTGCTTATTCTTAACTGCTTTCTTGAATCAATATCGCAATCAAGAAAGCATCTTGATTGCGCCCATGGTTGCTACTAACAAGGGTAGAACTCAAGAAAGAACAAACAAGACAATAAATGACCATGAAAGAAAGAAACATAGAAGAAGCACATCTTAGAATCAATCAAGAAGGAACCTTGATTCCTTTCTTTATTTCCTCCTTGCTTTCTTGATCTCTTGATTGAAACATTGATTTCTTGGTCAACAAGAAAGAAGTCATCTGAGCTTCTTGACTTCTTCCTTCTTGGTCGCTTGTTCTTGACTGCCTTCTTGAATCAAGATAGCAATCAAGAATGTATCTTTATTGTTCCCGTTGTAACCCCCTCTTTCTTATAAAACATAATTTAACTATTTAATTCATTTTATATATTTATTTCAAAGTTCTGTTACGATCTCTTACAATCCAAAATATGTTCTGTAATTTACATCATTAAAATTTATATAAACACTGCTACAAAATAATTCTAACTATTACAAATTATTGTCTACCCAAAATAGTCCCATCCTATATGCTCTGGAATTTCTGCATCTTCATCATTTAACTATATCTTCCAAATACCTGCAATCACACTCCCCTAGAATCTGGGGACAGCATTACCGGATCAGGCATTTAATTTCTCATACAATTAAAACAATTTCAAACATATACATATCCGATCCAAATTAATTAGTCACACACATAATTAAATGCAGTATGATTTATGCAAATGCAGTTTTTGACTCAAATTCATTTTTGACCCTGCTCCATGGAGACTTCCCCTTTTGAGTGTTTAGTAAGTAACTGGCCTACCATTACGCACTGCAATTCAGCTATCAGCCCCTACTAAACGCGAATAAACTAAACAGAATTAGGAGATCAGGATATCCAGGAAGGCCACCACGACAGCAATCCCGTTCCGGATTACTGTCACATGTGGAATTGCCAATATCCCTCACCCCACAGGTTATATAATCACAGACCATACAACCCTGCCTAACTTATTCTGCTCACCCAAATATTCATTTCTCAATCATTTCCATTTCCACATGACTACCATAGTCTTGATTAGTCAACAATTCATTTCTCATAGATCAACTCAATTCTCATGACTACCGCAGTCCCGGTTAGTCAACATAATTCTTTCTCAATCATTTTCATTTCACATGACTACCGTAGTCCCGGTTAGTCAACATAATTCTTTCTTTTCTTTTCTTTTCTTTCTTTTAATGGCTACCGCAATCCCGGTTAGCCAACATCAATTGTTTTTCACTTGAATCTTTATAAATCCCCCAAAAAGACTCATGCAATGAATTATGTTCATGATCACAATTAAATAAATAATTTGTACACATTGACATACAAGAATACAAAAATTAAGCAATTTACATTAAAACATTAGTATTTTTGTAATTTCCGAAAATGCCCTCAATCTTTTTCCAAAATACCCAATGTGTCCCTACATGTAAAATGACCATTTTGCCCTTGGTTTTACAAAAATTTCCACATAATATCCCTTGCATTTAGGGCTGGCCGAATGGTCTCACTACCATTCTCAACATATTTTCCAAAGCAACAAACTCCAATTCCAACCAAAATTCAACCAAATCTCAATTCAATTAAAAATCAAGCAACTCAAATTTCAACCATCACAACACATTAAAAATTCAATCACACATCATTCCAATCCATGAATTACAATCACAAGCATCAAAAACACAAAACCCCTAAATCAATTTCAAGTTTTCATGATTCTAGGTCACAAATTGAATCTAACCCTACAACATGTTTTCTTCTAATTCCAAGGGTTTTAATTGAAATTAAATGCCTAGATCCTTACCTTGATCTCTTAATTGAAGAAAAATCCTTGAATTTCTTTCTCCCTCACTCCTTGATCCTCTTGAGATTTTTGAGATTTCCTCCAATTTCTTTCTCTACTAGCCAATTTAGCTTAGGGTTTTGGAAGTTTGGATGGTTGGGTTTCTTAATTTAAGAAGAAATGATGAGGTTAAGATGAAAATGAAAATGGAGCTGCAGCTGCTGTCCAGGAGGTTCACGGTTCTGTTTTTGAAGACAAATAGCTTTTGTGATTTTTTCTTCCTTTTACTTAAGCTAATTACTTCATTAAACCAAGAATTAACCAAATTGGACTTTGCCTTCAAGTCCAGCAGCTGCTGCACGTCCAACCACCCTTATTGGCCAAGGGAAATGAGTCACCAAAGGCACTTGGACAGCCAAGGAGTTCCAAGTCCTTTACCTACCTCAAAAGTCAACATTTCAAGAACTTTGTAGAAAATTCTAGAATGTTTTTAGGGCTGCTGATTATCTTACAATGTGATTAGAATTTGAAGAAAATAACATCACCATTGGATTCCTCACTATCAAAAACCTTGGGGTAGTGTCTTACTTGTCTCTTAATCCAAGCCTAATTAGCTTAATTTAGTGACATTAGAAAAGCCTAAGTTGTCACTTTTTGATTGGTTAAGGTTCTAATTTAAATTTTTCTTTGTTAAACATTTTTAATAATTATTCTAAGTATATTACAATTATTAGATAATTCTATAGATGTCCTATAAATTTTCGCTAAATTTTCTGTCTTAGAATTTTACCGAAATAATTCCTCAAAGTTCAAACTTTCAGAAAATCCTAACAATTTGGAATAAGCATTTTAATTCTTTATCTGTATATATTTTTAATCTATATTCAATTACCTTTCTATTAATTTATAAATGAGTCCAAAATTCCACACTTGAATTCTATCCTGGACAGCTGTCTGACATAGCAGTCCAGTCAACAATCAATTTCGGCAAAAACAAAGACATTTAAAGATTCAGAAAATTCTTCTAAGTAGAACTGTATTAATTTCATTAAGGAAATATGTGCATAAAGTTTCTATAAAATACAGTGCATAATTGTTCATAATATTCATATATAAATACGTACAAATAGTAAAATAAGGATGTTACACCCGTGGTTGTGAATGACCAAGGTAGAACTCAATAAAGAATAAACAAGATAAGAAACGACCATGAAAGAAAGAAACAAAGAAGAAACATAGCTTTGAATCAATCAAGAAGGGATCTTGATTCCTTTCTTCATTTCCACCTTGCTTTATTGGTTTCAGGCTTGACACATTGCATTCTTGGTCAACAAGAAAAAAGTCACCCGAGCTTCTTGACATGTTCCTTCTAGTTTTGTTGTTCTTAACTGCTTTTTTGAATCAATATCGCAATCAAGAAACCATCTTCATTGCGCCCATGGTTGCGACTGACAAAGGTAGAACTCAAGAAAGAACAAACAAGACAACAAACGACCATGAAAGAAGAAACACATATTGGAATCAATCAAGAAGGGATCTTGTTTCCTTTCTTCATTTCCTCCTCACTTTCTTGGTTTCTTGCTTGAAACATTGCTTTCTTGGTCAACAAGAAAGAAGTCAACTAAGCTTCTTGACTTCTTCCTTCTTAGTCGCTTGTTGTTGACTGCTCTCTTGAATCAATATCGTAATCAAGAACGCATCTTGATTGCGCACATGGTTGCTACTAACAAGGGTAGAACTAAAGAAAGAACAAACAAGGTAAGAAACGACCATGAAAGAAAGAAACATAGAAGAAACACATCTTAGAATCAATCAAGAAGGAATCTTGATTCCTTTCTTCATTTCCTCCTTGTTTTCTTGGTTTCTTGCTTGAAACATTCCTTTCTGGGTCAACAAGAAAGAAATCAACTAAGCTTCTTGAGCGCTTCCTTCTTGGTTGTTTGTTCTTGACTGCTTTCTTGACTCAAGATCACAATCAAGAAATTATCTTGATTGCGCCCATGATTGCGACTGACCAAGGTAGAGCTCAAGAAATAACAAACAAGACAAGAAACGACCATGAGAGAAAGAAACAAAGAAGAAATACAGCTTGGAATCAATCAAGAAGGGATCTTGATTCCTTTCTTCATTTCCTGTTTGCTTTCTAGATTTCTTGATTGAAACATTGCTTTCTTGGTCAACAAGAACGAAGTCATATGAGCTTCTCGACTTCTTGCTTCTTGGTCGCTTGTTCTTGACTGCCTTCTTGAATCAAGATCGCAATCAAGAATGTATCTTTATTGTGCCCATGGTTGTGACTGACCAAGGTAGAACTCATGAACGAACTAACAAGACAAGAAACGACCATGAAAGAAAGAAACAAAGAAGAAACACAGCTTGGAATCAATCAAGAAGGGATCCAGATTCCTTTTTTCATTTCCAGCTTGCTTTCTTGGTTTCTTGCTTGACACATTGCTTTCTTGGGCAACAAAAAAGAAGTCACCTGAGCTTCTTGACTTCTTCCTTCTTGGTCTGTTGTTCTTGACTGGTTTTTTGAATCAATATCACAATCAACAAAGCATCTTCATTGTGCCCATGGTTGCGACTGACAAAGGAAAAACTCAAGAAAGAACAAACAAGACAAGAAACGACCATGAAAGGAAGAAACAAAGAAGATACACAACTTGGAATCAATCAAGAAGGGATCTTGATTCCTTTCTTCACTTCCTCCTTGCTTTCTTGGTTTCTTGCTTGAAACATTGCTTTCTTTGTCAACAAGAAAGAAGTCACCTGAGCTTCTTGACTTCTTCCTTCTTCGTCGCTTGTTGTTGATTGCTCTCTTGAATCAATATCGCAATCAAGAAAGCATCTTGATTGCGCCCATGGTTGCGACTAACAAGGGTAGAACACAAGAAAGAACAAACAAGACAACAAACGACCATGAAAGAAAGAAACAAAGAAGAAACACATCTTAGAATCAATTAAGAAGGAATCTTGATTGCTTTCTTCATTTCCTCCTTGTTTTCTTGGTTTCTTGCTTGAAACATTGCTTTCTTGGTCAACAAGAAAGAAGTCAGCTAAGCTTCTTGAGCGCTTCCTTCTTGGTCATTTATTCTTGACTTCTTTCTTGATTCAAGATCGCAATCAAGAAAGTGTCTTGATGGCGCCCATGGTGCGACTGACTAAGGTAGAGCTCAAGAAAGAACAAACAAGACAAGAAACAACCATGAAAGATATAAAAAAATTTCAGGATATCTCGTTTAATTTTATTAAAAATACATATCTCCTCTCATTAATAACGGAAATTATTATAAACGTTGTGATAAAAAAAACTAATAAAGGAGACTATTAACGTGATTGTTATCTTTTTAATGTGATTGGTAATTTTCGTAGAAATATCAAAATTTCACGATATGTTTGGGAGTTGAAATAATAATAAAAAGATTATAAAAAAAAATTTGTGAGATCTAAAAAGATCATTCCCTTCCAAATTGGCGTAAAATGAGAGAAGACCTAAAAAAATCTCAGGATATCTCGTTTAATTTTATTAAAAATACATATCTCCTCTCATTAATAATGGAAATTATTATAAACGTTGTGATAATAAAAATTAATAAAGGAAACTATTAACGTGATTGTTATCTTTTTAATGTGATTGGTACTTGTCATAGAAATATCAAAATTTCATGATATGTTTGGGAGGTGAAATAATAAAAAGATTATAATTTTTTTGTTGAGATCGAAAAAGATCATTCCCTTCCAAATTGGCATAAAATGAGAGAAGACCTAAAAAAATTTCAGGATATCTCGTTTAATTTCATTAAAAATACATATCTCCTCTCATTAATAATGCAAATTATTATAAACGTTGTGATAAAACAAACTAATAAAGGAAACTATTAACGTGATTGTTATCTTTTTAATGTGATTGGTAATTGTTGTAGAAATATCAAAATTTCACGATATGTTTGGGAGGTGAAATAATAAAAAGATTATAATTTTTTTTGTGAGATCTAAAAGATCATTCCCTTCCAAATTGGCGTAAAATCATAGAATACCTAAAGAAATTTCAGGATATCTCGTTTAATTTTATTAAAAATACATATCTCCTCTCATTAATAATGGAAATTATTATAAACGTTGTGATAAAAAAAACTAATAAAGGAAACTATTAACATGATTGTTATCTTTTTAATGTGATTGGTAATTGTCGTAGAAATATCAAAATTTCACGATATGTTTGGGAGGTGAAATAATAAAAAGATTATAAATATTTTTTTGTGGGATGTAAAAAGATCATTCCCTTCCAAACTGGCATAAAATGAGAGAAGACCTAAAAAAATTTCAGGATATCTCGTTTTATTTTATTAAAAATACATATCTCCTCTCATTAATAATGGAAATTATTATAAACATTGTGATAAAAAATTAATAAAGGAAATTATTAATGTGATTGTTATCTTTTTAATGTGATTGGTAATTGTCGCAGAAATATCAAAATTTCACGATATGTTCGGGAGGTGAAATAATAAAAAGATTATAAATTTTTTTGTGAGATCTAAAAAGATCATTCCCTTCCAATAGGCATAAAATGAGATAGGACCTAAAAAAATTTCAGGATATCTCGTTTAATTTTATTAAAAAATGCATATCTCCTCTCATTAATAATGGAAATAATTATAAACACTATGATAAAAACTAATAAAGGAAACTATTAATGTGATTGTTATCTTTTTAATGTGAAGTCGTAGAAATATCAAATTTTCACGATATGTTTACGAGGTGAAATAATAAAATGTTTATAATTTTTTTTGTGAGATCTAAAAAGATCATTCCCTTCCAATAGGCATAAAATGAGATATGACCTAAAAAAATTTTAGGATATTTCGTTTAATTTATGAAAAGTACATGTCTCCTCTCATTAATAATGGAAATTATTATAAACATTGTGATAAAAAAACTAATAAAGGAAATTGTTAATGTGATTGTTATCTTTTTAATGTGATTGGTAATTGTCGTAGAAATATCAAAATTTCACGAAATGTTCGGGATGTGAAATAATAAAAAGATTATGATTTTTTTTGTGAGATCTAAAAAGATCATTCCCTTCCAATAGGAATAAAATGAGATAAGACCTAAAAAAATTTCAGGATATCTCGTTTAATTTTATTAAAAAATGCATATCTCCTCTCATTAATAATGGAAATTATTATAAACATTGTGATAAAAAAAACTAATAAAGGAAATTATTAATGTGATTGTTATCTTTTTAATGTCATTGGTAATTGTCGTAGAAATATCAAAATTTCACGATATGTTCGGGAGGTGAAATAATAAAAAGATTATGATTTTTTTTGTGAGATCTAAAAAGATCATTCCCTTCCAATAGGAATAAAATGAGATAAGACCTAAAAAAATTTCAGGATATTTCGTTTAATTTTATTAAAAAATGCATATCTCCTCTCATTAATAATGGAAATTATTATAAACACTGTGATAAAAACTAATAAAGGAAACTATTAATGTGATTGTTATCTTTTTAATGTGAAGTCGTAGAAATATCAAATTTTCATGATATGTTTGCGAGGTGAAATAATAAAATGTTTATAATTTTTTTTGTGAGATCTAAAAAGATCATTCCCTTCCAAATTGGCATAAAATGATAGAAGACCTAAAAAATTTTCAGGATATTTCGTTTAATTTTATTAAAAGTACATATCTCCTCTCATTAATAATGGAAATTATTATAAACATTGTGATAAAAAACTAATAAAGAAAATTATTAATGTGATTGTTATGTTTTTAATGTGATTGGTAATTGTCGTAGAAATATCAAAATTTAACGATATGTTCGGGAGGTGAAATAATAAAAAGATTATGATTTTTTTTGTGAGATCTAAAAAGATCATTCCCTTCCAATATGAATAAAATGAGAAAAGACCTAAAAAAATTTCAGGATATCTCGTTTAATTTTATTAAAAAATGCATATCTCCTCTCATTAATAATGGAAATTATTATAAACATTGTGATAAAAAAACTAATAAAGGAAATTATTAATGTGATTGTTATCTTTTTAATGTGATTGGTAATTGTCGTAGAAATATCAAAATTTCACGATATGTTCGGGAGGTGAAATAATAAAAAGATTATGATTTTTTTTGTGAGATCTAAAAAGATCATTCCCTTCCAATAGGAATAAAATGAGATAAGACCTAAAAAAATTTCAGGAAATCTCGTTTAATTTTATTAAAAAATGCATATCTCCTCTCAATAATAATGGAAATTATTATGAACATTGTGATAAAAAAAACTAATAAAGGAAATTATTATTGTGATTGTTATCTTTTTAATGTAATTAGTAATTGTCGTAGAAATATCAAAATTTTACGATATGTTCGGGAGGTGAAATAATAAAAAGATTATGATTTTTTTTGTGAGATCTAAAAAGATCATTCCCTTCCAATAGGAATAAAATGAGATAAGACCTAAAAAAATTTCAGGATATCTCGTTTAATTTTATTAAAAAATGCATATCTCCTCTCATTAATAATGGAAATTATTATAAACACTGTGATAAAAACTAATAAAGGAAACTATTAATGTGATTGTTACCCTTTTAATGTGAAGTCGTAGAAATATCAAAATTTAACGATATGTTCGGGAGGTGAAATAATAAAAAGATTATGATTTTTTTTGTGAGATCTAAAAAGATCATTCCCTTCCAATAGGAATAAAATGAGAAAAGACCTAAAAAAATTTCACGATATCTCGTTTTATTTTATTAAAAAATGCATATCTCCTCTCATTAATAATGGAAATTATTATAAACATTGTGATAAAAAAACTAATAAAGGAAATTATTAATGTGATTGTTATCTTTTTAATGTGATTGGTAATTGTCGTAGAAATATCAAAATTTCACGATATGTTCGGGAGGTGAAATAATAAAAAGATTATGATTTTTTTTTGTGAGATCTAAAAAGATCATTCCCTTCCAATAGGAATAAAATGAGATAAGACCTAAAAAAATTTCAGGAAATCTCGTTTAATTTTATTAAAAAATGCATATCTCCTCTCAATAATAATGGAAATTATTATGAACATTGTGATAAAAAAAACTAATAAAGGAAATTATTAATGTGATTGTTATCTTTTTAATGTAATTAGTAATTGTCGTAGAAATATCAAAATTTTACGATATGTTCGGGAGGTGAAATAATAAAAAGATTATGATTTTTTTTGTGAGATCTAAAAAGATCATTCCCTTCCAATAGGAATAAAATGAGATAAGACCTAAAAAAATTTCAGGATATCTCGTTTAATTTTATTAAAAAATGCATATCTCCTCTCATTAATAATGGAAATTATTATAAACACTGTGATAAAAACTAATAAAGGAAACTATTAATGTGATTGTTACCCTTTTAATGTGAAGTCGTAGAAATATCAAAATTTAACGATATGTTCGGGAGGTGAAATAATAAAAAGATTATGATTTTTTTTGTGAGATCTAAAAAGATCATTCCCTTCCAATAGGAATAAAATGAGAAAAGACCTAAAAAAATTTCACGATATCTCGTTTTATTTTATTAAAAAATGCATATCTCCTCTCATTAATAATGGAAATTATTATAAACATTGTGATAAAAAACTAATAAAGGAAACTATTAAAGTGATTGTTATCTTTTTAATATGAAGTCGTAGAAATATCAACATTTCATGATATGATGCGAGGTGAAATAATAAAACGTTTATAATTTTTTTTTGTGAGATCTAAAAAGATCATTCCCTTCCAAATTGGCACAAAATGAGAGAAAACCTAAAAAATTTCAGGATATCTCGTTTAATTTTATTAAAAATACATATCTCCTCTCATTAATAATGGAAATTATTATAAACATTGTGATAAAAAAAACTAATAAAGGAGACTATTAACGTGATTGTTATCTTTTTAATGTGATTGTTAATTTTCGTAGCAATATCAAAATTTCACGATATGTTTGGGAGGTGAAATAATAAAAAGATTATAATTTTTTTTTTGTGGGATCCAAAAAGATCATTCCCTTCCAAATTGGCATAAGATGAGAGAAGACCTAAAAAAATTTCAGGATATCTCGTTTAATTTTATTAAAAATACATATCTCCTCTCATTAATATTGGAAATTAGTATAAACGTTGTGATAAAACAACTAATATAGGAAACTATTAATGTGATTGTTATCTTTTTAATGTGATTTGTAATTGTCGTAGAAATATCAAAATTTCACGATATGTTCGGGAGGTGAAATAATAAAAAGAATATAATTTTTTTTGTGAGATCTAAAAATATCATTCCATTCCAATAGGCATAAAATGAGATAAGATCTAAAAAAATTTCAGGATATCTCGTTTAATTTTATTAAAAAATGCATATCTCCTCTCATTAATAATGGAAATTATTATAAACATTGTGATAAAAAACTAATAAAGGAAATTATTAATGTCATTGTTACCTTTTTAATGTAATTGGTAATTGTCGTAGAAATATCAAAATTTCACGATATGTTCGGGAGGTGAAATAATAAAAAGATTATAATTTTTTTTGTGAGATCTAAAAAGATCATTCCCTTCCAATAGGCATAAAATGAGATAAGATCTAAAAAAATTTCAGGATATCTCGTTTAATTTTATTAAAAAATGCATATCTCCTCTCATTAATAATGGAAATTATTATAAACATTGTCATAAAAAAACTAATAAAGGAAATTATTAATGTGATTGTTATCTTTTTAATGTGATTGGTAATTGTCGTAGAAATATCAAAATTTCACGATATGTTCGGGAGGTGAAATAATAAAAATATTATGATTTTTTTTGTGAGATCTAAAAAGATCATTCCCTTCCAATAGGAATAAAATGAGATAAGACCTAAAAAAATTTCAGGATATCTCGTTTAATTTTATTAAAAAATGCATATCTCCTCTCATTAATAATGGAAATTATTATAAACATTGTGATAAAAAAAACTAATAAAGGAAACTATTAATGTGATTGTTACCCTTTTAATGTGAAGTCGTAGAAATATCAAATTTTCACGATATGTTTCCGAGCTGAAATAATAAAACGTTTATAATTTTTTTTTGTGAGATCTAAAAAGATCATTCCCTTCCAAATTGGCATAAAATGAGGGAAGACCTAAAAAAATTTTAGGATATTTCGTTTAATTTTATTAAAAGTACATATATCCTCTCATTAATAATGGAAATTATTATAAACATTGTGATAAAAAAACTAATAAAGGAAATTATTAATGTGATTGTTATCTTTTTAATGTGATTGGTAATTGTCGTAGAAATATCAAAATTTCAAGATATGTTCGGGAGGTGAAATAATAAAAAGATTATAATTATTTTTGTGAGATCTAAAAAGATCATTCCCTTCCAATAGGCATAAAATGAGGTAGGACCTAAAAAAACTTCAGGATATCTCGTTTAATTTTATTAAAAAATGCATATCTCCTCTCATTAATAATGGAAATTATTATAAACATTAAGATAAAAAACTAATAAAGAAAACTATTAATGTAATTGTTATCTTTGTAATGTTATTGGTAATTGTCGTAGAAATATCAAAATTTCACGATATGTTCGGGAGGTGAAATAATAAAAAGATTATAATTTTTTTTGTGAGATCTAAAAAGATCATTCCCTTCCAATAGGCATAAAATGAGATATGACCTAAAAAAATTTTAGGATATTTCGTTTAATTTTATGAAAAGTACATGTCTCCTCTCATTAATAATGGAAATTATTATAAACATTGTGATAAAAAAACTAATAAAGGAAATTGTTAATGTGATTGTTATCTTTTTAATGTGATTGGTAATTGTCGTAGAAATATCAAAATTTCACGAAATGTTCGGGATGTGAAATAATAAAAAGATTATGATTTTTTTTGTGAGATCTAAAAAGATCATTCCCTTCCAATAGGAATAAAATGAGATAAGACCTAAAAAAATTTCAGGATATCTCGTTTAATTTTATTAAAAAATGCATATCTCCTCTCATTAATAATGGAAATTATTATAAACATTGTGATAAAAAAAACTAATAAAGGAAATTATTAATGTGATTGTTATCTTTTTAATGTCATTGGTAATTGTCGTAGAAATATCAAAATTTCACGATATGTTCGGGAGGTGAAATAATAAAAAGATTATAATTTTTTTTGTGAGATCTAAAAAGATCATTCCCTTCCAATAGGCATGAAATGAGATAGGACCTAAAAAAATTTCAGGATATCTTGTTTAATTTTATTAAAAAATGCATATCTGCTCTCATTAAAAATGGAAATAATTGTAAACATTGTGATAAAAACTAATAAAGGAAACTATTAATGTGATTGTTATCTTTTTAATGTGAAGTCGTAGAAATATCAAATTTTCACGATATGTTTGCGAGGTGAAATAATAAAACGTTTATAATTTTTTTTTGTGAGATCCAAAAAGATCATTCCCTTCCAAATTGGCATAAAATGAGAGAAAACCTAAAAAAATTTCAGGATATTTCGTTTAATTTTATTACAAGTACATATCTCCTATCATTAATAATGGAAATTATTATAAACATTGTGATAAAAAATTAATAAAGGAAATTATTAATGTGATTGCTATCTTTTGAATATGATTGGTAATTGTCGTAGAAATATCAAAATTTCATGATATGTTCGGGAGGTGAAATAATAAAAAGATTATAGTTTTTTTTGTGAGATCTAAAAAGATCATTCCCTTCCAATAGGAATAAAATGAGAAAAGACCAAAAAAAATTTCAGGATATCTCGTTTAATTTTATTAAAAAATGCATATCTCCTCTCATTAATAATGGAAATTATTATAAACATTGTGATAAAAAACTAATAAAGAAAACTATTAATGTAATTGTTATCTTTGTAATGTTATTGGTAATTGTCGTAGAAATATCAAAATTTCACGATATGTTCGGGAGGTGAAATAATAAAAAGATTATAATTTTTTTTGTGAGATCTAAAAAGATCATTCCCTTCCAATAGGCATAAAATGAGATATGACCTAAAAAAATTTCAGGATATCTCGTTTAATTTTATTAAAAAATGCATATCTCCTCTCATTAATAATGGAAATAATTATAAACATTGTGATAAAAAACTAATAAAGGAAACTATTAATGTGATTTTTATCTATTTAATGTGAAGTCGTAGAAATATCAAATTTTCACGATATGTTTGCGAGGTGAAATAATAAAACGTTTATAATTTTTTTGTGAGATCTAAAAAGATCATTCCCTTCCAAATTGGCATAAAATGAGAGAAGACCTAAAAAAATTTTAGGATATCTCGTTTTATTTTATTAAAAATACATATCTCCTCTCATTAATAATGGAAATTCTTATAAACGTTGTGATAAAAAAAACTAATAAAGGAAACTATTAATGTGATTGGCAATTGTCGCAGAAATATCAAAATTTCAAGTTAATAATGGTTTCTGATGTTCAATATTTACTTTCTGACACATTAAACATCTAGCTACATATTCTGCTACATCTCTCTTCACCCTAGGCCACCAAAACATCTCCTTTAAATCTTTATACATTTTTGTATTTCTAGGTTGAATACTAAATTTACTTGTGTCATTCCTTCCAAAATCAATTCCTTTAATTCTTGAATGTTAGGTACATAAATTCTATTTTTAAACCTAATAATTGCATCCATTCCTAAATTAAATCCTTTTACTTTATCTGTTCTTATTAATCCTTTTTTTTTTAAAATAAATTCATCTACATCTTGTTTCTTCCTAATTTCTTTCAAAAATTCATTAGTGATAATAATCATTCCTAATTGAATTTTTCTTTTTATCCTTTTCCTAATGTACATAAATTCAAATCTCTAAATTGTTCTACTAATTCTAATTCTTTAATCATCATGGTTGACCTATGTACAATTTTCCTACTTATAGCATCTGCTACGACATTAGCTTTTCTTGAATGATACATTACTGAAAATCATAATCCTTAATAAACTCCATCCATATTCTTTGTCTCGTATTGAATTCTTTTAATCAAACAATTGTTTTAAACTCTTATGGTCACTATATACATTAAATCTAGATCCATATAAATAATGTCTCCAAATCTTCAAAGTAAAAACTATAGCTGCTAACTCCAAATCATGAGTAGGATAATTTCTCTCATATGATTTCAACCGCCTAGATGCATAAGCTACCCCTTTCCTATTTTACATCAACACACATCCTAACCCTAGAGATGAAACATCACAATATACCTCATAGGATTCATTTGGGTCGGGTAAAACTAAAACTAGTGAGGTAGTCAATTTATGTTTCAATTCTTGGAAAATTTTCTCACAACTCTCACTCCAAATAAAATTCTATTAAGGGTCCAGCTATCTTAGAAAATCCTTCAATCAATCTTCTATAATATCCATCAAATCCTAAGAACTACTAATCTCAGTTACTGTTTTAGGTCTTTCCCATTCTAAAACCACTTCTACCTTAGAAAGATCCATACTTATTCCATCTCTAGAAATTACATCTCCTAAAAATTTTACTTCCTCCAACCAAAATTCACACTTAGCAATTTAGCATATAATTTTCTATCTTTCAAAGTTTGCAATGTTATTCTAAGATGATTTTCATGTTCCTCTTTATTTTAGAATATATTAATACATCATCTATAAATACTACTACAAACTGATCTAAGTATGGTCTAAACACCCTATTCATATAATCCAACACTGCTGGAGCATTAGTCACTCCAAATGGCATCACTTGATATTCATAATGTCCATATCTAGTCCTAAAAGCAGTCTTGGGCATATCTTCCTTTTTAGCTCTAATTGGATGGTACCCAGACCTTAAATCTATTTTAGATAAAATTGTTGCTCCTCTGAGTTGGTTCATTAAATCATCTACCCTAGGTAAAGGATATTTATTCTTTATAGTTACTTTAATTGTCTATAATCTACACATAACTTAGATCCTCCATCTTTCTTTTTAACTAATAATACTAGGGCTCACCATGGTGACACACTAGGTCTTATAAACTGTTTTTCTAATAATTCTTCCAATTATTTCTTTAACTCAGTTAATTCCAATGGTGACATCCTATATGGTTGCATAGAAATTGGTCTAGTACCAGGCATCAAATCTATACTAAATTCTATTTCTCTTTCAGGAGGCAAACCAGAAACATCATCAGGAAAAAATTAAGGATATTCATTTACAACTAGCACAGAGTCTATTTCAATTTTATCTTCCTTAGTTCCAAGAGATGATAACTTTTGAATTTCACTTTTAAATGATATTTTCTTAGGTTGGATAGGCTTAAGTCTAGAAACATCAAGTTTAGGAAAAATTAAAGTTTTAGAAGCACAATCTATTAGAATACGGTTGGCTGCTAACTAATCCATTCCTAATATCACATCAAGGTCAATCAAAGGCGAACAAATAAAGTTCACAACAAATTGTCTATCTCGGATAGTTATCACACAATTCAAACGTATTTTAGAGGTTAGGATTTTAAACATGATTAACATCCTCAACTTTTTTTTTTTTTTTTAAATTTTCTTAGGACAACTGCTACTAACTTAGCATTTGGGTCCTATTCTACTCTCTTAGTCAAGGTTTAACCATCAAGAACCCTCACTAATACCTACCCACTAAGTCCTATAACATGGATCATTAATAACCTCAATTATACAAGCCTTAAATCACCACTTACACCATGGAATGTAATTTAACAGTGTTACACCCGCAGGCTATTTTACTGCACCAGAAAAATGCACTATTTTGGTTCTAAATCATGTCCAAAACACAAAATTTCAAGTCCTAATAGTTAAGATATCAATCCTGTGACAAATTTATACTACGATACACTGTTTCAGCCTTCAAAACACATGAAAACATCCATTAGAACAATATGGCAATAACCATACTTTCAACATCTCATCATATTCCAAACATCAAGGTACTTTCAAAACTTTGTTTTCTTTCCATTGTCAAACTCAACTATTATACTATAAACTCAAATATTTGGACCTCTATTCTCAACCTTGATCTACGAATTCAGGTCTTTAGATCTCCTTTCTCAACTAACTCAAGATCATAACTCTTAAATTCACAAAATAAGTAACATGGAAAATAAACCAACTTGAACAATACTAATAATAATAAAATTCTAAGCATTAGGAGAGAAAGTCATCTCAACTGAGTCCTGAGTGTGCACCCTCACAACTCTATCAAGATTTCCTTTCTTCCTTTCTGCCATCTCAGCTATACTATTAGTTTGAACTCTAGGATTTATAACTAGCATTCCCCTTCTCATTTCTACTTGTCTTAAATTTTCAGATCTAGTTACTACCCTTTTTTCCATAATATTCTTAACAAACAAACAATTCTAGTCAGGGTAACACAGCAAAACACCTAATAGACCCACTACTCGCAAGTCCTAGAGATGCATAACCAGAGCTCTGATACCACTAATGTAACCCCCTTTCAATTTATTTAATTTACATATAATATTCATAAAAAAATCTAAATATAATAAATACAATCCATTAAAGTTCAAGATGTATCATTATAATTTACATTATTAAAATTTACAGAAATACTACTACAAAATAATTCTAATTATTACAAGCATTAAAATACCCCAAAAAGTCCCCATCCTATAGCTCTGGAAGTTGCTACATCTTTTCCATCTAACTATTCTTTAAAACACCTGCAAATCAAACTTCCCTAGAATCTAGAGACAGCATTACCGGATCAGGCATTTAATTTCTAATACATAGAAAAACAACCACAATCAATGACATTTCATTTCATAATTAAGAATTCACATAAATAATGCAAATGCAGTATGCTTTATGAAAATGCAAGTTTATAAAGCAGATACAGTTTTGACTCAAAATCCTTTTGACTCAAAATCATTTTGACCCGTGCTCCATGGAGACTTCCCTTTTGAGTGTTTAGTAAGTAACTGGCCTACCATTACCTCATGTAATTCAGCTATCAGCCCCTACTAAACGCGAATAAACTAGACAGAATTAGGAGGTTAGGATACCCAGGAAGGCCACCACGACAGTATCTGCGCTCCAGATTACGGTTGTAACGACCCATCTTCGTTACAGATTTGTTACACTAAATATTTTATTTCATTAAATTAAAAAAAAACTCTCTAATTAGTTTATTGATAAAATACTGGAGAATTTTTTTTTCGTGATTCCTAAAACTAACATATAAAATTTAAAGCTCAATTTATAAACATCTCTTATACAAAGCTTAACTAAATAAAACTATGTATACATACATTTTCACATGATAAATACAAAATACCCCTAAGCAAATCCATTCTATACATGAGACCAAACCAAGGAAAGAAAGAACGCAACTTCAAGCTCGTGCTCGCTCCATCTACCACAAATCCAAGAGGAGTCCACCTAAAAGCCATCTGCTCCCCCGAACGATGTTCGAGATCATCACAGGCACAAACCACACGTGCAAACATTGCAAGGGTAAGCTTACCAAACAAAACTATACATATAACTGAAACCGTTATACAAAACTTAGTTCATAAACTCATAACTCAATTCATCAATAAACAACAATATCATAGTTCAACCATCTCAAATAGTTCATACAACATAAACCATCACCACTCATCATCATGAGTCATAACCATCACAACGCCCTTTTTATGTAACACCCCTGGTCGCCAGCCTATTGGGTTGGGCCCCAACCCTCAACTGACTGCCCCAAGAACCCTCCAGGTCCAAGGCCCAAGTCCTTGGCTGCCTGGCTTCAACTCATGACCACTAGACAATCTTAGTCGACAAGACTGACTCTACTCCATGGAGTTTCGACACCATATGAGCGGTCCTCATAGGCCACCTCCCCCACCATAGTCAGTGTCTACTAACCATACAGGGAGTCCCCTGAGCTACCCTACGGGGAAAGTGTGATTTTATCGAAAATAGACAAGTGCTATAGTGGCTTACCTCTGTAGGTTTGCAAGACCATACATCTATAGGGATTCGCCCACTCATCTATTCTATAGGCTCACCGTTAGCCACCACGAAAATCCCCAGCACTAGGTTGAGAGCCCAACTGGCACCCTCAACTTACGTGCCTACTCATATGTCTGTGCACCATTGTGCACAACAACATTCGGAATATTTCTGTGCATCAACTATGCACACCCTGTATTCCAGCATCAAAACATATTTGGAATCCTTTACAATCTTATATACGGCACCTCTATACCCGCCATTACCAATGGCCTGACTTAAGGATCCAAATACATCTCAACAACATCAACAAATCTCAACCACGACAACAACCCATCCCCTATACACTAAAAGAGTCACTAAACCTCTTGGGAAGTATTTCTCAACACTCCAACACGCCATTCGGAGTCAAAACATAGGGGTGGTACTTGGAAAGATATCCCACTAGGCGAGACCCCCGGGTCGCTTTAGTGGGCCGGAGTTCTGGCGTGAAACTCCCCCTCCCAAGTATACCATTTTTTTCTATAAAAGTCTTCCCAAAGGACATAGCTAACTCCTCTTTAACATATAGGGATGGTTCCAACACATCATACATATCACATATATTGTCATCTTATCAACATTCCATTTCAATTTCTCAAAAATCTCGAAATTATATTTTCTTCACTGCAGATGGTCAATTTCAAGGAAACTTTTGAATTAGAAATATAATGAATTAGAAATCATACCATATACCGTTAGGAACCTTGAAATGTCTATTTTCTAACCATATAACTCGTTTTTGAATAAGATTTTTGTAGAAATACAGAATTGCAAACCAAGGTACGATGTCCATTAACGTTTTCCTGACTGGACGATCAACTTTCGAGGATCATAAATCCTTCGATTTTCAATCTTTTTGAACGTTTATTGTGCCAAAACTATAGCCCCAGATGTCTATTTTCATCTCCAACAAACAAAATCCAATTTCATTCACCACAGTGAAAGTTATCACAAAAATACTAACACATGTTCAGACAATAACGCACCAGAGTTGACTGGACGCTGGTCACTGGACGCTGGGTCATTGGACACTATGGTCACTGGACGCTGGGTCTCACTGGACGCTGAGCTTCACTGAAGGCTAATGATTGGACGATGGTTTTTCACTGGACGATGGTTTTCCTACTCACTAGTGTTCACTGGACGGTGGTTTCTCACTGGACGATGGTTTTCCTACTCACTAGTGTTCACTGGACGGTGGTTTCTCACTGGACGATGGTTTTCCTACTCACTAGTGTTCACTGAACATAGCTCAAAGAAATGTCAATTTCTCCCACTTCCCAAATCTGTTTTGAGCTGAACTTTTTACATGGTTAAAAAGCTTGTTCTGTCTAGTTTTTAATGGTGCAAAAACGAAAAAGAAACATTAATCACACAAGTGGGAATTTGAGAAAAATCGAGACATGTTCCAGGGGAAACCCGAAAAACAGAACAGCCACTTTGGGAGTCATGGATGAACTCCGAGATGAGGTTTTCTCTCTAAGGTGTAAAAATAAAAGTTTCTACATTTCATGTCTATTTTCATTCAAAACAAATTTCATGAAAAACCAACGGTTAGATCTTCCAAAAATCACAAAATCGTGGGGGCTATCCAGGGCTGGACGAACCAAACAGCCACTGCCACTTTGTTTTGTGGTTTGATTTTCACATGCAAAGCTTTGTCAAACAATTTTAATAAAATTTGGGCATGGTCTCCTTTGTTTTAAGAGCCTTTCCAAGTAATTTAGAGAGTCAAAAACAAAAACCATCAGCCCATACACACTCACACAGCCACTGCCAGGAAATCAACTACCCATTTTTACATCAATTTCAAACTCAACCACCAAGCAAATCAACATAAACAACAATAGGGGCAGGCATGCTATGTGTGGTTGAGCCCCCTAACTCTCAACCACACTTAAACTGAAAAACAATGGAGAAGCTTCCCTTACCTAAAATTTTTGACTCAAAACCTTGAAGAAGAAGTTAGAGAGGAGACTTGTTGATCCAAGAATGATCTCTACCCAACTTTGGCTATGAAATCAACTAGAGGACACCTAAATCAATTCCAAAATAAGCTTCAATTAAATTTTCACCCACCAACCAAGATTATACATGAGACCCATTTCATGTTCTTGGGGGAGAGAGGAAGAGATGAACAAGAGGATTAAAGAGATGAGATGAAAGGTTTACCCCTTACAATAGACACCAAAGAAATCTCTAGACAAGAAGAAAAATCCCTCCATGATGTAGTAATTCCAACTTGAGCTCAAGAAGAAGAGAGGTTTCGGGAGGCAGGAAGGAGGAAGAATTGGAGAAATTGGAAGAATGGAAGTTCACGGCTCAATTGGGGCTTTAATTTGCAAAAATTACTTTTTGCAACCATCTTCCTCTAAGGACACCCCCCTTCTCTTTTTTTTTTTTTTTATAACTTACGGAACTTACGTAAAAGTCTAAAAAAATCTCACAACAACTATAGATTTAAATTTAATTTCCTTTTACGGTATTGATCAAGCACTTAATATACGTTACGAAAAATTACAGTGTTACAACGGTCCTCTGTGGAATTGCCAATATCCTTCACCCCACAGACTATATAATCACAGACTATACGGTCCTGTCTAACTTACTCTGCTCACCCATTTCTCAGGACTATCATATTCTCTGTTCATAATCTCAATCATCTTTTCAAATACATGACTACCGCAGTCCGGTCAGTCAACACAGTTCTCTGTTCATAATCTCAATCA
The DNA here is from genome assembly GCA_026413185.1 of Pueraria montana var. lobata. Taxonomy (NCBI): domain Eukaryota; kingdom Viridiplantae; phylum Streptophyta; class Magnoliopsida; order Fabales; family Fabaceae; genus Pueraria; species Pueraria montana. The sequence goes on from CM048647.1 coordinate 99,325,299, forward strand.
TATTTTCAAATACATGACTACCGCAGTCCGGTCAGTCAACACAGTCCTGGAAATCAATTCCCCCAAAAATACTCATTTCTCATTTGAAATCTTTGTATTTTCCAAGAATTCAAGCTTATGCAATATGACAATGATGCTAATAAACAAATAATTAATATTAAGCAATCAGATAAAAATTATAAAAATTTACTATTTTGCATTATAACATCAATACCTTAATAAAATACTAATTAGTCCTTTACTAGGAAAAATTACTAAACTTTTACTATTTTCTAAAATTTCCCATTTTGCCCTTGATCTTTTTATGAAATTCCGAATATGTCCCTAATTGTTCTAGAATCTATGAAATTACCTAATTACCCTCAATCTTTTTATAAAATTCCAATTGTATCCTCTAAATGTGAAATTACCTAATTACCCTTGATCTTTTCCTGAAATTCCAATTATGTCCTAAAAATGTAAAATTACTAAATTACCCTTAATCTTTTCTCAAAATTCCAATTATGTCCTCCAACTTTCTAGAATATGTAAAATTACCATTGTGCCCTTATACTTTTTCATTATTGCCGAAAATGCCCTTAATCTTTTTGTAAAATTCCCAATGTGTCCATACATGTGAAATTACTATTTTGCCCTTGGTCTTTTAAAAAATTTCCACATGGTATCCTTCCAAACTCACCATGGCCGTGAGTCATTTCTACCAATTCCAACAATTTTCACAAAATCAACTAAGCCAATTTCCAATCAATAATCAACCAAATCAACCAATTCAAGATTCAATCAAGATCAAACAAGGTTCAATCCATCACACATCTCATTAAATCAACCAAACATTTGTTTCAATCATCTAATTTAAGATTCAAGCATCAAAACATATAAAAGCCCCAAATCAATTTCCTATTTTCATGGTTCTTAACAAAATTTTGAAATTAAACCTAAGAACATGTTTCTCCTACTTCCAATTTATCTAAATTGAAATTAAATGCCAAGATCCTTACCTTAGATCCTTAGTTTGAAGAGGAACCCTTGAATCTTCTTCTCCCTTTCTCCCTTGGTTTCTTGAAATTTTAAGGTTTTTCTTCAAATTTCTTCTCTTTGGACCGAAGCTATGTTAGAATTTGTGAGATTTAGGTTGGTTTCTTTCTTGATTTTGGTTGAAAAGATGAAGTGAAATGGAGGGGCAGCAGCTGCAGAAGCTCACGGGTTTGGGTTTCTTAAAGAGTTAAATTTTGTGCTTTTTGTTTTATATCAATTTCTATGTCTTTAATAAAAAGTTTTCTTCACCAAATTGAATGGCATTCACACGTCCAGCTGCTGCTGCTGCCTTGTTCCAATAGCAGCCAATTTGGACAAAAATCACAGCCACTTGCACGTTCAAGATGGCTTGCCTTGGTGACTTTTCAATTTGTGTCAAAAGTCAAAAATTTGGAAAATGGTAGATTAGTCTAGAAGGTCTTTTAGGGCTTTTAATTATCTTACAAACTAATTAGAATTTGAAGAAACTAACACCACCATTGGATTCCTCACTATCAAAAACCTTGGGGTAGTGTCTTACTTATCTCTTAATCCAAGTCTAATTAGCTTAATTTAGTGACATTAGAAACTTTGATTTGTCACCTTGTGATTGGTTAATACTCTAAATTTAATTTTTCTTGGTTAAACATTTTTTATAATTATTCTAAGTATATTACAATTATTAGATAATTCTATAGATGTCATACGAATTTTTTCTTAATTTTCCACCTTAGAATTTTATCGTAAGAATTTCTCAAAGTTCTAACTTTCAGAAAATTCTAACAATTCGGAATTAGCATTTTAATTCTTTAACTGTATATATTTTTAATCTATATTCACTTACCTTTTTATTAAGTTACAGATTAGTCCAAAATTTTACACTTGAAAATTTATCCTGGACAGCTGTCTGACATACTGTCCAGTCAACAAGTAATTTCATTTCTCAACTGTATATATTTTAAATCTACATTAAATTCTTGATTTATTAGAGTACAGTTTAATCCAAAATCTTATACTGAAAATCTTATCCTGAACAGCTGTCTGACACAACTGTCCGGTCAACAAGAAATTTAGGCCTAAACAAATGTATCAAAAGACTTAGAAAATTTTGCTGAGTAGAACTGTATAATTTTTAATATGAAAGTATGTACAGAAAATATTCTCTAAATACAGTACGTAATTCCTTATAATATTTATAGAAAAATATTCATAAATAGTAAAATAAAAATGAGGGTGTTACAGATAAGACCTAAAAAAATTTCAAGATATCTCGTTTAATTTTATTCAAAATACATATCTCCTCTCATTAATAATGGAAATTATTATAAATGGTGAGATAAAAAAACTAATAAAGGAAACTATTAATGTAATTGTTATCTTTTTAATGTGATTGGTAATTATCGTAGAAATATAAAAATTTCACGATATGTTTGGGTGGGGAATAAAAAGATTATATTTTTTTTTGTGAGATCTAAAATGATCATTCCCTTCCAAATTGGCATAAAATGAGAGAAGACGTTGAAAAATTTCAGGATATCTCGTTTAATTTTATTAAAAAATGCATATCTCCTCTCATTAATAATGGAAATAATTATAAACATTGTGATAAAAAACTAATAAAGGAAACTATTAATGTGATTTTTATCTTTTTAATGTGAAGTCGTAGAAATATCAAATTTTCACGATATGTTTGGAAGGTGAAATAATAAAACGTTTATAATTTTTTTTGTGAGATCTAAAAAGATCATTACCTTCCAAATTGGCATAAAATGAGAGAAGACCTAAAAAAATTTTAGGATATCTCGTTTAATTTTATTAAAAATACATATCTCCTCTCATTAATAATGGAAATTCTTATAAATGTTGTGATAAAAAAAATAATAACGGAAACTATTAATGTGATTGGCAATTTTCGTAGAAATATGAAAATTTCAAGTTATGTTCGGGAGGTGAAATAATAAAAAGATTATAATTTTTTTTGGAGATATCTAAAAAGATCATTCCCTTCCAAATTGGCATTAAATGAGAGAAGACCTAAAAAAATTTCAGGATATCTCGTTTAATTTTATTAAAATACATATCACCTCTCATTAATAATTGAAATTATTATAAATGGTGAGATAAAAAAACTAATAAAGGAAACTATTAATGTAATTGTTATCTTTTTAATGTGATTGATAATTGTCGTAGAAATATCAAAATTTCACGATATGTTCTGGAGGTGAAATAATAAAAAGATTATAATTTTTTTTGTGAGATCTAAAATGATCATTCCCTTCCAAATTGGCATAAAATGAGAGAAGACGTTGAAAAATGTCAGGATATCTCATTTAATTTTATTAAAAATACATATCTCCTCTCATTAATAATGGAAATTCTTATAAACGTTGTGATAAAAAACTAATAAAGGAAACTATTAATGTGATTGGTAATTGTCGTAGAAATATCAAAATTTCACGATATGTTTGGGAGGTGAAATAATAAAAAGATTATAATTTTGTTTTGTGAGATCTAAAAAGATGATTCCCTTCTAAATTGGCATAAAATGAGAGAAGACCTAAAAAAATTACAGGATATCGCGTTTAATTTTATTAAAAATACATATCTCCTCTCATTAATACTAGAAATTATTATAAACGGTGTGATAAAAAAACTAATAAAGGAAACTACTAATCTTATTCTTATTTTTTTAATGTGATTAGTAATTGTCGTAGAAATATCAAAATTTCAGACATGTTTGGGAGGTGAAATAATAAAAAGATTATAATTTTTTTTTTGGTGAGATCTGAAAAGATCATTCCCTTTCAAATTGGCATAAAATGAGAGAAGACCTAAAAAAATTTCAGGATATCTCGTTTAATTTTATTAAAATACATATCTCCTCTCATTAATAATTGAAATTATTATAAATGGTGAGATAAAAAAACTAATAAAGGAAACTATTAACGTAATTGTTATCTTTTTAAAGTGATTGATAATTGTCGTAGAAATATCAAAATTTCACGATATGTTCTGGAGGTGAAATAATAAAAAGATTATAATTTTTTTTTTGTCAGATCTAAAATGATCATTCCCTTCCAAATTGGCATAAAATGAGAGAAGACGTTGAAAAATTTCAGGATATCTCATTTAATTTTATTAAAAATACATATCTCCTCTCATTAATAATGGAAATTCTTATAAACGTTGTGATAAAAAACTAATAAAGGAAACTATTAATGTGATTGGTAATTGTCGTAGAAATATCAAAATTTCACGATATGTTTGGGAGGTGAAATAATAAAAATATTATAATTTTGTTTTGTGAGATCTAGAAAGATGATTCCCTTCTAAATTGGCATAAAATGAGAGAAGACCTAAAAAAATTTCAGGATATCGCGTTTAATTTTATTAAAAATACATATCTCCTCTCATTAATACTAGAAATTATTATAAACGGTGTGATAAAAAAACTAATAAAGGAAACTATTAATCTGATTCTTATCTTTTTAATGTGATTAGTAATTGTCGTAGAAATATCAAAATTTCAGACATGTTTGGGAGGTGAAATAATAAAAAGATTATAATTTTTTTTTTGGTGAGATCTGAAAAGATCATTCCCTTCCAAATTGGCATAAAATGAGAGAAGACCTAAAAAAATTTCAGGATATCTCGTTTAATTTTATTAAAAATACATATCTTCTCTCATTAATAATGGAAATTATTTTAAATGTTGGTATAAAAAAAAAACTAATAAAGGAAACTATTAATGTGATTGTTATCATTTTAATGTGATTGGTAATTGTCGTAGAAATATCAAAACTTCACAATATGTTTGGGAGGTGAAATAATAAAAAGATTATAATTTTTTTTATGAGATCTAAAAAGATCATTCCCTTCCAAATTGGCATAAAATGAGAGAAGACCAAAAAAATTTCAGCATATCACGTTTAATTTTATTGAAAATACGTATCTCCTCTCATTAATAATGGAAATTATTATAAACGTTGTGATAAAAAACTAATAAAGGAAACTATTAATGTGATTGGCAATTGTAGTAGAAATATCAAAATTTCACGATATGTTCGGGAGGTGAAATAACAAAAAGATTATAATTTTTTTCGTGAGATCTAAAAAGATCATTCCCTTCCAAATTGGCATAAAATGAGAGAAGACCTAAAAAAATTTTAGGATATCTCGTTTAATTTTATTAAAAATACATATCTCCTCTCATTAATAATGGAAATTCTTATAAACGTTGTGATAAAAAACGAATAACAGAAACTATTAATGTGATTGGAAATTGTCGTAGAAATATCAAAATTTCAAGTTATGTTCGGGAGGTGAAACAATAAAAAGATTATAATTTTTTTTGGTGATATCTAAAAAGATCATTCCCTTCCAAATTGGCATTAAATGAGAGAAGACCTAAAAAAATTTTAGGATATCTCGTTTAATTTTATTAAAAATACATATCTCCTCTCATTAATAATGGAAATTCTTATAAACGTTGTGATAAAAAACTAATAAAGGAAACTATTAATGTGATTGGCAATTGTCGTAGAAATATCAAAATTTCAAGTTATGTTCGGGAGGTGAGAGTGAAATAATAAAAAGATTATAATTTTTTTTGGTGATATCTAAAAAGATCATTCCCTTCCAAATTCGCATTAAATGAGAGAAGACCTAAAAAAATTTCAGGATATCTCGTTTAATTTTATTAAAAATACATATCTCCTCTCATTAATAATAGAAATTATTATAAATGGTGAGATAAAAAAACTAATAAAGAAAAACTATTAATGTAATTGTTATGTTTTTAATGTGATTGGTAATTGTCGTAGAAATATCAAAATTTCACGATATGTTTGGGTGGGGAAATAATAAAAAGATTATATTTTTTTTTATGAGATCTAAAATGATCATTCCCTTCCAAATTGGCATAAAATGAGAGAAGACGTTGAAAAATTTCAGGATATCTCGTTTAATTTTATTAAAAAATGCATATCTCCTCTCATTAATAATGGAAATAATTATAAACATTGTGATAACAAACTAATAATGGAAACTATTAATGTGATTTTTATCTTTTTAATGTGAAGTCGTAGAAATATCAAATTTTCACGATATGTTTGCGAGGTGAAATAATAAAACGTTTATAATTTTTTTTGTGAGATCTAAAATGATCATTTCCTTCCAAATTGGCATAAAATGAGTGAAGACCTAAAAAAATTTTAGGATATCTCGTTTAACTTTTTTAAAAATACATATCTCCTCTCATTAATAATGGAAATTCTTATAAACGTTGTGATAAAAAAACTAATAAAGGAAACTATTAATGTGATTGGCAATTGTCGTAGAAATATCAAAATTTCAAGTTATGTTCGGGAGGTGAAATAATAAAAAGATTATAATTTTTTTTGGTGATATCGAAAAAGATTATTCCCTTCCAAATTGGCATTAAATGAGAGAAGACCTAAAAAAATTTCAGGATATCTCGTTTAATTTTATTAAAAATACATATCTCCTCTCATTAATAATTGAAATTATTATAAATGGTGAGATAAAAAAACTAAAAAAGGAAACTATTAATGTAATTGTTATCTTTTTAATGTGATTGGTAATTGTCATAGAAATATCAAAATTTCACGATATGTTCTAGAGGTGAAATAACAAAAAGATTATAATTTCCTTTGTGAGATCTAAAATGATCATTCCCTTCCAAATTGGCATAAAATGAGAGAAGATGTTGAAAAATTTCAGGATATCTCGTTTAATTTTACTAAAAATACATATCTCCTCTCACTAATAATGGAAATTCTTATAAACGTTGTGATAAAAAACTAATAAAGGAAACTATTAATGTGATTGGCAATTGTCGTAGAAATATCAAAATTTCAAGTTATGTTCGGGAGGTGAGAGTGAAATAATAAAAAGATTATAATTTTTTTTGGTGATATCTAAAAAGATCATTCCCTTCCAAATTGGCATTAAATGAGAGAAGACCTAAAAAAATTTCAGGATATCTCGTTTAATTTTATTAAAAATACATATCTCCTCTCATTAATAATGGAAATTATTATAAATGGTGAGATAAAAAAACTAATAAAGAAAAACTATTAATGTAATTGTTATCTTTTTAATGTGATTGGTAATTGTCGTAGAAATATCAAAATTTCAAGATATGTTTGGGTGGGGAAATAATAAAAAGATTATATTTTTTTTATGAGATCTAAAATGATCATTCCCTTCCAAATTGGCATAAAATGAGAGAAGACCAAAAAAATTTCAGCATATCACGTTTAATTTTATTGAAAATACATATCTCCTCTCATTAATAATGGAAATTATTATAAACGTTGTGATAAAAAACTAATAAAGGAAACTATTAATTTGATTGGTAATTGTCGTAGAAATATCAAAATTTCACGATATGTTAGCGAGGTGAAATAATAAAAAGTTTATAATTTTTTTTGAGATCTAAAAAGATCATTCCCTTCCAAATTGGAATAAAATGAGAGAAGACCTAAAAAAATTTTAGGATATCTCGTTTAATTTTATTAAAAATACATATCTCCTCTCATTAATAATGGAAATTCTTATAAACGTTGTGATAAAAAACTAATAAAGGAAACTATTAATGTGATTAGCAATTGTCGTAGAAATATCAAAATTTCAAGTTATGTTCGGGAGGTGAGAGTGAAATAATAAAAAGATTATAATTTTTTTTGGTGATATCTAAAAAGATCATTCCCTTCCAAATTCGCATTAAATGAGAGAAGACCTAAAAAAATTTCAGGATATCTCGTTTAATTTTATTAAAAATACATATCTCCTCTCATTAATAATAGAAATTATTATAAATGGTGAGATAAAAAAACTAATAAAGAAAAACTATTAATGTAATTGTTATGTTTTTAATGTGATTGGTAATTGTCGTAGAAATATCAAAATTTCACGATATGTTTGGGTGGGGAAATAATAAAAAGATTATATTTTTTTTTATGAGATCTAAAATGATCATTCCCTTCCAAATTGGCATAAAATGAGAGAAGACGTTGAAAAATTTCAGGATATCTCGTTTAATTTTATTAAAAAATGCATATCTCCTCTCATTAATAATGGAAATAATTATAAACATTGTGATAAAAAACTAATAAAGGAAACTATTAATGTGATTTTTATCTTTTTAATGTGAAGTCGTAGAAATATCAAATTTTCACGATATGTTTGCGAGGTGAAATAATAAAACGTTTATAATTTTTTTTGTGAGATCTAAAATGATCATTTCCTTCCAAATTGGCATAAAATGAGTGAAGACCTAAAAAAATTTTAGGATATCTCGTTTAACTTTTTTAAAAATACATATCTCCTCTCATTAATAATGGAAATTCTTATAAACGTTGTGATAAAAAAACTAATAAAGGAAACTATTAATGTGATTGGCAATTGTCGTAGAAATATCAAAATTTCAAGTTATGTTCGGGAGGTGAAATAATAAAAAGATTATAATTTTTTTTGGTGATATCGAAAAAGATTATTCCCTTCCAAATTGGCATTAAATGAGAGAAGACCTAAAAAAATTTCAGGATATCTCGTTTAATTTTATTAAAAATACATATCTCCTCTCATTAATAATTGAAATTATTATAAATGGTGAGATAAAAAAACTAAAAAAGGAAACTATTAATGTAATTGTTATCTTTTTAATGTGATTGGTAATTGTCATAGAAATATCAAAATTTCACGATATGTTCTGGAGGTGAAATAACAAAAAGATTATAATTTCCTTTGTGAGATCTAAAATGATCATTCCCTTCCAAATTGGCATAAAATGAGAGAAGATGTTGAAAAATTTCAGGATATCTCGTTTAATTTTACTAAAAATACATATCTCCTCTCACTAATAATGGAAATTCTTATAAACGTTGTGATAAAAAACTAATAAAGGAAACTATTAATGTGATTGGCAATTGTCGTAGAAATATCAAAATTTCAAGTTATGTTCGGGAGGTGAGAGTGAAATAATAAAAAGATTATAATTTTTTTTGGTGATATCTAAAAAGATCATTCCCTTCCAAATTGGCATTAAATGAGAGAAGACCTAAAAAAATTTCAGGATATCTCGTTTAATTTTATTAAAAATACATATCTCCTCTCATTAATAATGGAAATTATTATAAATGGTGAGATAAAAAAACTAATAAAGAAAAACTATTAATGTAATTGTTATCTTTTTAATGTGATTGGTAATTTTCGTAGAAATATCAAAATTTCAAGATATGTTTGGTGGGGAAATAATAAAAAGATTATATTTTTTTTTATGAGATCTAAAATGATCATTCCCTTCCAAATTGGCATAAAATGAGAGAAGACCAAAAAAATTTCAGCATATCACGTTTAATTTTATTGAAAATACATATCTCCTCTCATTAATAATGGAAATTATTATAAACGTTGTGATAAAAAACTAATAAAGGAAACTATTAATTTGATTGGTAATTGTCGTAGAAATATCAAAATTTCACGATATGTTAGCGAGGTGAAATAATAAAAAGTTTATAATTTTTTTTGAGATCTAAAAAGATCATTCCCTTCCAAATTGGAATAAAATGAGAGAAGACCAAAAAAATTTCAGGATATCTCGTTTAATTTTATTAAAAATACGTATCTCCTCTTATTAATAATGGAAATTATTATAAACGTTGTGATAAGAAACTAATAAAGGAAACTATTAATGTGATTGGCAATTGTAGTAGACATATCAAAATTTCACGATATGTTCGGGAGGTGAAATAACAAAAAGATTATAATTTTTTTCGTGAGATCTAAAAAGATCATTCCCTTCCAAATTGGCATAAAATGAGAGAAGACCTACAAAAATTTTAGGATATCTCGTTTAATTTTATTAAAAATACATATCTCCTCTCATTAATAATGGAAATTCTTATAAACGTTGTGATAAAAAACGAATAACAGAAACTATTAATGTGATTGGAAATTGTCGTAGAAATATCAAAATTTCAAGTTATGTTCGGGAGGTGAAACAATAAAAAGATTATAATTTTTTTTGGTGATATCTAAAAAGATCATTCCCTTCCAAATTGGCATTATATGAGAGAAGACCTAAAAAAATTTTAGGATATCTCGTTTAATTTTATTAAAAATACATATCTCCTCTCATTAATAATGGAAATTCTTATAAACGTTGTGATAAAAAACTAATAAACGAAACTATTAATGTGATTAGCAATTGTCGTAGAAATATCAAAATTTCAAGTTATGTTCGGGAGGTGAGAGTGAAATAATAAAAAGATTATAATTTTTTTTGGTGATATCTAAAAAGATCATTCCCTTCCAAATTGGCATTAAATGAGAGAAGACCTAAAAAAATTTCAGGATATCTCGTTTAATTTTATTAAAAATACATATCTCCTCTCATTAATAATAGAAATTATTATAAATGGTGAGATAAAAAAACTAATAAAGAAAAACTATTAATGTAATTGTTATCTTTTTAATGTGATTGGTAATTGTCGTAGAAATATCAAAATTTCACGATATGTTTGGGTGGGGAAATAATAAAAAGATTATATTTTTTTTTATGAGATCTAAAATGATCATTCCCTTCCAAATTGGCATAAAATGAGAGAAGACGTTGAAAAATTTCAGGATATCTCGTTTAATTTTATTAAAAAATGCATATCTCCTCTCATTAATAATGGAAATAATTATAAACATTGTGATAAAAAACTAATAAAGGAAACTATTAATGTGATTTTTATCTTTTTAATGTGAAGTCGTAGAAATATCAAATTTTTACGATATGTTTGCGAGGTGAAATAATAAAACGTTTATAATTTTTTTTGTGAGATCTAAAATGATCATTTCCTTCCAAATTGGCATAAAATGAGAGAAGACCTAAAAAATTTTTCGGATATCTCGTTTAATTTTTTTAAAAATACATATCTCCTCTCATTAATAATGGAAATTCTTATAAACGTTGTGATAAAAAACTAATAAAGGAAACTATTAATGTGATTGGCAATTGTCGTAGAAATATCAAAATTTCAAGTTATGTTCGGGAGGTGAAATAATAAAAAGATTATAATTTTTTTTGGTGATATCGAAAAAGATTATTCCCTTCCAAATTGGCATTAAATGAGAGAAGACCTAAAAAAATTTCAGGATATCTCGTTTAATTTTATTAAAAATACATATCTCCTCTCATTAATAATTGAAATTATTATAAATGGTGAGATAAAAAAACTAATAAAGGAAACTATTAATGTAATTGTTATCTTTTTAATGTGATTGGTAATTGTCATAGAAATATCAAAATTTCACGATATGTTCTGGAGGTGAAATAACAAAAAGATTATAATTTCCTTTGTGAGATCTAAAATGATCATTCCCTTCCAAATTGGCATAAAATGAGAGAAGACGTTGAAAAATTTCAGGATATCTCGTTTAATTTTATTAAAAATACATATCTCCTCTCATTAATAATAGAAATTCTTATAAACGTTGTGATAAAAAACTAATAAAGGAAACTATTAATGTGATTGGCAATTGTCGTAGAAATATCAAAATTTCAAGTTATGTTCGGGAGGTGAGAGTGAAATAATAAAAAGATTATAATTTTTTTTGGTGATATCTAAAAAGATGATTCCCTTCCAAATTGGCATTAAATGAGAGAAGACCTAAAAAAATTTCAGGATATCTCGTTTTATTTTATTAAAAATACATATCTCCTCTCATTAATAATGGAAATTATTATAAATGGTGAGATAAAAAAACTAATAAAGAAAAACTATTAATGTAATTGTTATCTTTTTAATGTGATTGGTAATTGTCGTAGAAATATCAAAATTTCAAGATATGTTTGGGTGGGGAAATAATAAAAAGATTATATTTTTTTTTATGAGATCTAAAATGATCATTCCCTTCCAAATTGGCATAAAATGAGAGAAGACGTTGAAAAATTTTAGGATATCTCGTTTAATTTTATTAAAAAATGCATATCTCCTCTCATTAATAATGGAAATAATTATAAACATTGTGATAAAAAAAACTAATAAAGGAAACTATTAATGTGATCTTTATCTTTTTAATGTGAAGTCGTAGAAATATCAAATTTTCACGATATATTTGCGAGGTGAAATAATAAAACGTTTATAATTTTTTTTGTGAGATCTAAAATGATCATTCCCTTCCAAATTGGCATAAAATGAGAGAAGACCTAAAAAATTTTTAGGATATCTCGTTTAATTTTATTAAAAATACATATCTCCTCTCATTAATAATGGAAATTCTTATAAACGTTGTGATAAAAAAACTAATAAAGGAAACTATTAATGTGATTGGCAATTGTCATAGAAATATCAAAATTTCAAGTTATGTTCGGGAGGTGAAATAATAAAAAGATTATAATTTTTTTTGGTGATATCTAAAAAGATTATTCCCTTCCAAATTGGCATTAAATGAGAGAAGACCTAAAAAAATTTCAGGATATCTCGTTTAATTTTATTAAAAATACATATCTCCTCTCATTAATAATTGAAATTATTATAAATGGTGAGATAAAAAACTAATAAAGGAAACTATTAATCTGATTCTTATCTTTTTAATGTAATTAGTAATTGTCGTAGAAATATCAAAATTTCAGACATGTTTGGGAGGTGAAATAATAAAAAGATTATAATTTTTTTTTGGTGAGATCTGAAAAGATCATTCCCTTCCAAATTGGCATAAAATGAGAGAAGACCTAAAAAAATTTCAGGATATCTCGTTTAATTTTATTAAAATACATATCTCCTCTCATTAATAATTGAAATTATTATAAATGGTGAGATAAAAAAACTAATAAAGGAAACTATTAATCTGATTCTTATCTTTTTAATGTGATTAGTAACTGTCGTAGAAATATCAAAATTTCAGACATGTTTGGGAGGTGAAATAATAAAAAGATTATAATTTTTTTTTTGTGAGATCTGAAAAGATCATTCCCTTCCAAATTGGCATAAAATGAGAGAAGACCTAAAAAAATTTCAAGATATCGCGTTTAATTTTATTAAAAATACGTATCTCCTCTCATTAATAATGGAAATTATTATAAACGTTGTGATAAAAAACTAATAACGGAAACTATTAATTTGATTGGTAATTGTCGTAGAAATATCAAAATTTCATGATATGTTAGCGATGTGAAATAATAAAAAGTTTATAATTTTTTTTATGAGATCTAAAAAGATCATTCCCTTCCAAATTGGCATAAAATGAGAGAAGACCTAAAAAAATTTTAGGATATCTCATTTAATTTTATTAAAAATACATATCTCCTCTCATTAATAATGGAAATTCTTATAAACGTTGTGATAAAAAATGAATAACAGAAACTATTAATGTGATTGGCAATTGTCGTAGAAATATCAAAATTTCAAGTTATGTTCAGGAGGTGAAATAATAAAAAGATTATAATTTTTTTTGGTGATATCTAAAAAGATCATTCCCTTCCAAATTGGCATTATATGAGAGAAGACCTAAAAAAATTTTAGGATATCTCGTTTAATTTTATTAAAAATACATATCTCCTCTCATTAATAATGGAAATTCTTATAAACGTTGTGATAAAAAACTAATAAAGGAAACTATTAATGTGATTGGCAATTGTCGTAGAAATATCAAATTTTCAAGTTATGTTCGGGAGGTGAAATAATAAAAAGATTATAATTTTTTTTGGTGATATCTAAAAAGATCACTCCTTCCAAATTGGCATTAAATGATAGAAGACCTAAAAAAATTTCAGGATATCTCGTTTAATTTTATTAAAAATACATATCTCCTCTCATTAATAGTGGAAATTATTATAAATGGTGAGATAAAAAAACTAATAAAGGAAACTGTAACGACCCAACTTCGTTACAGATATGTTATACTAAACTCTCTATTTAATTATTATCATGTGAAAGAACGTATAAATTTTTCACATTTAAAATACATACATATGTACCTATATAAAACGTTCATCACCGCATCGTCCAAATGTAATATACCGATTTACATTTTAAAATACGAGGATACATATAACATCAGAAGAAAGATTCCTTTGTAGAGAACGTTCACACTAATCTTAATATTTATACAAAATCCTAAGTTGGTCCCCCTAATATGTACATACATACTAGAACAAAATTAGCAAAACAGGAGGATCGTCCAATCTTATGATCGTCCAATCAACATAGCAGGAGAATCGTCCAATCTTCAATCGTGACTAGCATGAGAGCCAGCACCATCACTGCTGCCTGCTCCCGTGTTAACCACACGATCATTGCAGTAAAACAATACAAACACAAATTGCAAGGGTAAGCTTACTTATAAAAAGAATGATATAATATACACAATTTCAATCAACATCATTCACAATAAACATTCAGTTCACTTCAAGTATCATTCCATACATCAATATCATCATGCAACATTATGCTGACTCGACTCCATGGAGATTTCAACAACTTTCGGGCGGTTCCCATAGGCCCCATCCCCTACCATTAGTCTCGCCTTAGACCATTCAGGGAGTCCCTTGAGCCACCATGTGGAGGAAGTGTGAATTTAATCCAATATAGACAAGTGTTGGTATTGGCTTACCTCTGTCAGGTTTGCAAAACCTTCCATCTTTAGGAATTCGCCCACTTGTCTATTCTATATGCCCGCCATTGGCCATCACGAAATCCTCCAGCACTAGGTTGAGAGCCCACCTAGCACCCTCAACTTACGTGCCTACCCTTATGCAATATCATGCACAATTCAACAACTCTGATTGCCACACGTTCTCTCTATGTTATAAATTCACCATTTTTCTCAAATCAAGCTTATGAACCCATCCAGCAGATCAATAAGCACAAGTAAGGCATTCTCAGCACTTGAATCCTTACTCACAACTCAACATCAACGTTAACCAAAAGTGTGAATTTCCTAACATAGCTCTAGAACTAAGATAGTGGCATATCAAACATCCTCGTTCGTAACAAGACTAGGTTCTGATTCTCTGTTAAACACACCCTCAAAATTTCACAACCACCATCGTTGGACGTCAGACTTTACTGAACATAAGGCACCACTGGACGCGGGTCATTATACACTGAATCATTGGACATTGGTCTCTAGACACTGGGTCATTGGACGCTGGTCACTAGACACTGGGTCATTGGACGCTAGTTACTAGACACTGGGTCATTGGACGCTGGTTTTACTACACTCTAGTATTCACTGGGCGTTGGTTTTTAGTCGTAGTATAGATAGATGGACGATGGTTTTCTTTGGACGAGTGGTCTTCTGCAGAGCCCAGAACCTTTCAAAACCCATTACGAACACATGCTTCAAAGATTTTGAAACCATTTTCCAACACTTACAATATCATTCCAAAGCATAACAACATATTATCACAACAAACTCAGCTCAGATCATCAAAACATCAAGAGAGCAAATATCATCACATCATCATAACAGATCTTTAAAGCATCCAAACAGAAACAGAATTCGAAACATATCACCACCAGATCAGTCAAACAAGTTTAAAGCTTCCCTTACCTACAGCTCTTAATTCAAACCGTGAAGAAGAAAAAGCTAGAGAGGATAACTTTGAGGTTCTCGAGTGATCTGTCCTCAAGTTTTGTTACAGAATCAACTAGGAGACACCAACTTAAAATCAGCTAAGAAATCTCTAGGAAAGAAGAAATCAAACTTCAAGCTAAGGTAGAAAATAGCTCTCTCACTCACGGTAAGGAAACTTATAGAAAAAGAAATATAAGAATGAAGGAGAATGGAAGAAACAGGAAGCTTTGCACGTTTAATAAGAAGATTTGTATGGAATTTTGCTATTTGTCCCCACCTTTCCTCTAAAGACACTCCCTTCTCTTATTATTTTCTTCTACAACTTACGGAACTTACGTAAAAATCCTGAGAATCTCCCAACACACACTCTGAGCCTAACACCTCATTAAATTCCAAGAGTAATACCACATCACATAGCACAACGTATAACTTAAGTTAATTATTATATTATTTCAACATAATTTAATTTTAATTTTTCTCTTGCATTATTAGTCAAACACTTAATCATACAATTAGGAAAACTACAACGCTACAGAAACTATTAATGTAATTGTTATGTTTTTAATATGATTGGTAATTGTCGTAGAAATATCAAAATTTCACGATATGTTTGGGTGGGGAAATAATAAAAAGATTATAATTTTTTGTTGTGAGATCTAAAATGATCATTCCCTTCCAAATTGGCGTAAAATGAGAGAAGACGTTGAAAAATGTCAGGATATCTCGTTTAATTTTATTAAAAATACATATATCCTCTCATTAATAATGGAAATTCTTATAAACGTTGTGATAAAAAACTAATAAAGGAAACTATTAATTTGATTGGTAATTGTCGTAGAAATATCAAAATTTCACGATATGTTTGGGAGGTGAAATAATAAAAAGATTATAATTTTTTTTTGTGAGATCTAAAAAGATGATTCCCTTCTAAATTGGCATAAAATGAGAGAAGCCCTAAAAAAATTTCAGGATATCTCGTTTAATTTTATTAAAAATACATATCTCCTCTCATTAAGAATGGAAATTATTATAAATGGTGAGATAAAAAAACTAATAAAGGAAACTATTAATGTAATTGTTATCTTTTTAATGTGATTGGTAATTGTCGTAGAAATATCAAAATTTCACGATATGTTCGGGAGGTGAAATAATAAAAAGATTATAATTTTTTTTTTGTGAGATGTAAAATGATGATTCCCTTCCGAATTGGCATAAAATGAGAGAAGACCTCAAAAAATGTTAGGATATCTCGTTTAATTTTATTAAAAATACATATCCCCTCTCATTAATAATGGAAATTCTTATAAACGTTGTGATAAAAAACTAATAAAGGAAACTATTAATGTGATTGGTAATTGTCGTACGAATAGCAAAATTTCATGATATGTTTGGGAGGTGAAATAATAAAAAGATTAAAAATTTTTTTGTGAGATCTAAAAAGATGATTCCCTTCTAAATTGGCATAAAATGAGAGAAGACCTAAAAAAATTTCAGGATATCTCGTTTAATTTTAAAAAAATACATAACTCTTGTCATTAATAAAAATTATACTTATTATTTTATTAATAAATCATTTAATTTAACTTAAAATACATTTTGTAAACTATAAATAGAGAATATTTGTTTTGCCAAAGAATCATTTTAAATCAACACATACATACTTATTAAATTGAACTACAATTTTAATAAAAATAGAAAAATACATAAGTTTTTTAACGATATTTTTTACATTTATGTAAACAATAGTTATACTTATTTTTTTAATTTAATTATCAATTAAATAAAAAATAAACATAGTAATCATGAACTGGAGATAGAAATTTTCTTTTAATCTAAAAATAATGGTAGATAAACAGATAAATCTTGAATTTCTAAAGAAATGGTTAAAAATAAAAATTATACTTATTTTTTTTTAACAAATCTTTTAATTTAACTTAAAATAAATTTTGTAAAATATAAATACAGATTTTTTTTTTGCCAAAGAATCATCTCAATTAAACACTTACATATTTATTAGATAGAACTATAATTTTTATAAAACAGAAAATATATAATTTTTTAACTATTTATTTATTTCATTTATGCCTTTAATAATTGTACTTATTTTTTGTATCAATTAAAAAAAAACTAAATATTTTTTTTCCAAAGAATCATCTCAAATCATCAGATACATATTTATTAAATAGAGCTACAATTTTAATAAAAACAGAAAATACACAAATTTTAACTATTTTTTTCATTTATGCCTTTGATAGATGTACTTATTTTTTTAATTTCTGTATCAATTAAATAAAAAAATAAACATAATAATCACGAACTGAAAATAGAAAATATAAATTTTCTTTAAAAAAAATTGTGGTCATCTAGTATTAAAAATATAATGTTTAAATGTATACGGATTATTTAATTAACAAGATTCTCTAAGTATAAAAAAATTAACAAAATGTTAATAATAATAATAATAATAATAATAATAATAATAATAAAGCAAATTTTTCCAGAAATAATAAAAAGATTATAACTTTTTTGTGAGATCTAAAAAGATCATTCCCTTCCAAATTGGCATAAAATGATAGAAGACCTAAAAAATTTCAGGATATATCGTTTAATTTTATTAAAAATACATATCTCCTCTCATTAGTAATGGAAATTATTATAAACGTTATGATAAAAAACTAATAAAGGAAACTATTAATGTGATTGTTGTCTTTTTAATGTGATTGGTAATTATCGTAGAAATATCAAAATTTCACGATATACTTGGGAGGTGAAATAATAAAAAGGTTATAATTTTTTTTGTGAGATCTAAAAAGATCATTCCCTTCCAAATTGGCATAAAATGAGAGAAGACTTAAAAAAATTTCAGGATATCTCCTTTAATTTTATTAAAAATACATATCTCCTCTCATTAATAATAGAAATTATTATAAACGTTGTGATAAAAAACTAATAGAGAAAACTGTTAATGTGATTGTTATCATTTTAATGTGATTGGTAATTGTCGTAGAAACATCAAACTTTCACGATATGTTAGGGAGGTGAAATAATAAAAAGATTATAATTTTTTTTGTGAGATCTAAAAAGATCATTCCCTTTCAAATTGGCATAAAATGAGAGAAGACCTAAAAAAATGTCAGGAAATCTCGTTTAATTTTATTAAAAATACATATCTCCTCTCATTAATAATGGAAATTATTATAAACGTTGTGATAAAAAAACTAATAAAGGAAACTATTAATGTGATTGTTATCTTTTAAATGTGATTGGTAATTGTCGTACATTTATCAAAATTTTAGGATATGTTTGGGAGGTTAAATAATAAAAAGATTATAATTTTTTTTGTGAGATCTAAAAAGTCATTCCCTTCCAAATTGGCATAAAATGGGAGAAGACCTTAAAAAATTTCAGGATATCGCATTTAATGTGATTGGTAATTGTCGTAGACATATCAAACTTTCACGATATGTTAGGGAGGTGAAATAATAAAAAGATTATAATTTTTTGTGAGATCTAAAAAGATCATTCCCTTCCAAATTGGAATAAAATGAGAGAAGACCTAAAAAAATTTCAGGATATCTCGTTTAATTTTATTAAAAATACATATCTCCTCTCATTAATAATGGAAATTATTATAAACGTTGTGATAAAAAACTAATAATGGAAACTATTAACGCGATTGTTATCTTTTTAATGTGATTGGTAATTGTCGTACATTTATCAAAATTTCATGATATGTTTGGGAGGTGAAATAATAAAAAGATTATAATTTTTTTTGTGAGATCTAAAAAGATCATTCCCTTCCAAATTGGCATAAAATGAGAGAAGACCTAAAAAAATTTCAGGATATCTCGTTTAATTTTATAAAAAATACATATCTGCTCTCATTAATAATGGAAATTATTATAAACGTTGTGATAAAAAACTAATAAAGGAAACTATTAATGTGATTGTTATCTTTTTAATGTGATTGGTAATTGTCGTAGAAATATCAAAATTTCACGATATGCTTGGGAGGTGAAATAATAAAAAGATTATAATTTTTTTTGTGAGATCTAAAAAGATCATTCCCTTCCAAATTGGCATAAAATGAGAGAAGACCTAAAAAAATTTCAGGATATCTCGTTTAACTTTATAAAAAATACATATCTCCTCTCATTAATAATGGAAATTATTATAAACGTTGTGATAAAAAACTAATAAAGGAAACTATTAATGTGATTGTTATCTTTTTAATGTGATTGGTAATTGTCGTAGAAATATCAAAATTTCACGGTATGCTTGGGAGGTGAAATAATAAAAAGATTAAAATTTTTTTTTGTGAGATCTAAAAAGATCATTCCCTTCAAAATTGGCATAAAATGAGACCAGACCTAAAAAAATTTCAGGAAATCTCGTTTAATTTTATTAAAAATACATATCTCCTCTCATTAGTAATGGAAATTATTATAAACGTTGTGATAAAAAACTAATAAAGGAAATTATTAATGTGATTGTTATCTTTTAAATGTGATTGGTAATTGTCGTACATTGATCAAAATTTCAGGATATGTTTGGGAGGTGAAATAATAAAAAGATTATAATTTTTTTTGTGAGATCTAAAAAGATCATTCCCTTCCAAATTGGCATAAAATGAGAGAAGACCTTAAAAAATTTCAGGATATCTCATTTAATTTTATTAAAAATACATATCTTCTCTCATTAATAATGAAAATTATTATAAACGTTATGATAAAAAAACTAAAAAAGGAAACTATTAATGTGAATGTTATCTTTTTAATGTGATTGGTAATTGTCGTAGAAATATCAAAATTTGACGATATGCTTGGGAGGTGAAATAATAAAAAGGTTATAATTTTTTTTGTGAGATCTAAAAAGATCATTCCCTTCCAAATTGGCATAAAATGAGAGAAGACCTAAAAAAATTTCAGGATATCTCGTTTAATTTTATTAAAAATACATATCTCCTCTCATTAATAATGGAAATTATTATAAACGTTGTGATAAAAAACTAATAATGGAAACTATTAATGTGATTGTTATCTTTTTAATGTGATTGGTAATGGTCGTACATTTATCAAAATTTCACGATATGTTTGGGAGGTGAAAAAATAAAAAAGATTATAATTTTTTTTGGGAGATCTAAAAAGATCATTCCCTTCCAAATTGGCATAAAATGAGAGAAGACCTAAAAAAATTTCAGGATATATCGTTTAATTTTATAAAAAATACATATCACCTCTCATTAATAATGGAAATTATTATAAACGTTGTGATAAAAAACTAATAAAGGAAACTATTAATGTGATTGTTATCTTTTTAATGTGATTGGTAATTGTCGTAGAAATATCAAAATTTCACGGTATGCTTGGGAGGTGAAATAATAAAAAGATTAAAATTTTTTTTTGTGAGATCTAAAAAGATCATTCCCTTCAAAATTGGCATAAAATGAGACCAGACCTAAAAAAATTTCAGGAAATCTCGTTTAATTTTATTAAAAATACATATCTCCTCTCATTAGTAATGGAAATTATTATAAACGTTGTGATAAAAAACTAATAAAGGAAATTATTAATGTGATTGTTATCTTTTAAATGTGATTGGTGTAACCCCCTTCTAATTAATTAATTTTACCTCTAATATATATAAAAAAAAATATAGTTTCCAAGGAAAATAAATACAATCCATTAAGTTCAAAGTTTGTCATTATAATTTACATTATTAAAATTTACAGAAAATACTATTACAAAATTATTTCTAATTAATACAAAAGTATCTAAAACCAAAAACCCATATTCCTATAGCTCTGGAACATGTCTGCATCTATGACTTCTAATTATTCTTCTTTATACCTGCAATCACACTCCCCTAGTATCTGGGGACAGCATTACCGGATCAGGCATTTAATTTCTCATAGAATAAAACAATTTCAAACAATTACACATCATAACAATTTAATTAATTACACACATAATTAAATGCAGTATGATTTATGCAAATGCAATTTTTGACTCAAATTCATTTTTGACCCTGCTCCATGGAGACTTCCCCTTTGAGTGTTTAGTAAGTAACTGGCCTACCATTACGTACAGCAATTCGGCCATCAGCCCCTACTAAACGCGAATAAACTAAACAGAATTAGGAGATCAGGATACCCAGGAAGGCCACCACGACCGCATCTCTGTCCAGATTACAGCCACATATGGAATTGCCAATATCCTTATCCCCACAAACTATATAATCACAGATTATACGGTCCTGTTTAACAAATTCTACTCACCCCAAAAATCCTTTCTCAATCATTTTCATTTCACATGACTACCGCAGTCCCGGTTAGTCAACAATTCATTTCTCAACTAGTTTCATTTCACATGACTACCGCAGTCCCGGTTAGTCAACAATTCATTTCTCAATCAGTTTCATTTCACATGACTACCGCAGTCCCGGTTAGTCAACAATTCATTTCTCATTTGATACTTTTATAAATCCCCCAAAAAGACTCATGCTAATGAATTTTGTTCATGATCACAATCAAATAAATAATTTGTACACATTAACATACAAGGATATAAAAATTTAAGCAATTTACATTATAACATTAGTATTTTTAATAATTCCCAAAAATGCCCTCAATCTTTTTCCAAAATACCCAATGTGTCCCTACATGTAAAATGACCATTTTGCCCTTGGTTTTATAAAAATTTCCACATAATATCCCTTGCATTTAGGGCTGGCCGAATGGTCTACAAGCCATTCTCAACAATTCTTCCAAAGCTACAAACTCCAATTCCAACCAATTTCAATCAAATCACAATTTCAATCAAAATTCAACAAACCAAATTTCAACCATTACAACACCTTAAAAATTCAATCAAACATCATTCCAATCCATGAATTTCAATCACAAGCATCAAAAACACAAAACCCCTAAATCAATTTCAAGTTTTCATGATTCTAGGTCAAAATTTTAATCTAAGCCTACAACATGTTTTCTTCTAATTCCAAGGGTTCTAATTGAAATTAAATGCCTAGATCCTTACCTTGAATCCTTATTTTGATGAAAAACCCTTGAATTCTTTTACTCCCTTCCTCCTTGGTCTTCTTGTCTTTTGGAATTTTGAGCTTTTTCTCCTAATTCTCTTCTCTTTGGTTGAAGGTGGTTTAAATTTTGTGAGGTTTAGATTGGTTTCTCTCTTGATTTTTAGAAGAAAAGGTGAAAAGAAAATGAAGGGGCTGCTGGACAGAGAGCTCACGGTTTGGAGAGTTTTTGAGAGCTAGCTTTGCTTGCTTTTTCCTTTGTGTTGATTTCTTATATTTTAATTAAATTTTCTGCACCCCATTTAATTAGTGTTTCACGTCCAGCTGCTGGCCAAAGGCAGTCACTTACGTGAGAATGGGGCAGCCAATTTAGCATAAGTGGACAGCCAAGAAAGTTTCCTACGTGACTTGCCATTTGCTTGGCCAAAAGTCAATAATTGTAGGCAATTTTGTAGACTTTTCTTCTTCACTCAATTTGATTAAATCTTCCCATCCAGCTGCTGTCCAAGGTTAGTAATTCACGTGAGAATGAGGCAGCCAATTTGGCTAAATTTCCAGCCCCACTTGAACGTCCCAAAATGGTGCCTTGTGTGACCTTCCAACTAACTTGGTCAATTGGTCAAAGATGTAGACTTTTCTAGAATATTTTTAGGGCTCTTAATTATCTTACAAACTAATTAGAATTTGAAGAAACTAATACCACCATTGGATTCCTCACTATCAAAAACATTGGGGTAGTGTATCACTTATCTCTTAATCAAAGTCTAATTAGCTTAATTTAGTGACATTAGAAAATTTGAGTTGTCACCCTTTGATTGGTTAATGCTCTAAATTTAATTTTTCTTGGTTAAACATTTTTAATAATTATTCTAAGTATATTAAAATTATTAGATAATTCTATAGATGTCATACGAATTTTCTCTAAATTTTCTGCTTTAGAATTTTACCGTAATAATTTCACAGAGTTCTAACATTCAGAAAATTCTAACAATTCGGAATAAGCATTTTAATTCTTTATCTGTATATATTTTTAATCTATATTCAATTATCTTTTTATTAGGTTACAGATTTATCCAAAATGCTACACTGGAGAATTTATCCTGGACAGCTGTTTGACACACTGTCCAGTCAACAGTCAGTTTAACCAAAAACACAGATATCAGAAGATTCAGAAAGTTTTTCTGAATAGAAATGTATTAATTTTATTATGAAACTATGTATAGTAGGTTTTTATAAAATACAGTCCTGGACAGTTGTTTGACACAACTATCCGGTCAACAAGCAATTCAAAGAAAAACAAAGATATTAGAAGATTCAGAAAATTCTTCTGAGTAGAACTGTATTAATTTCATTAGGAAAATATGTACAGAAAGTTTCTATAAAATACAGTACATAATTGTTCATAATATTCATATATAAATACGTACAATTAGTAAAATAAAATGAGGATGTTACAATTCTCCCCTACTAATAAAATTTCGTCCTCGAAATTTCTAATACAACTATACAACCATACAACTATACAACTATAGAACTATACAACTATACAAACAAATGAGGATATGCTCCCCTCATTTTCTCCTCTAACTCCCAAGTAGCATCACCTCTGATATCATCCCAAATAACCTTAACCAGAGGAATCTCTTTACCTCTCAGGTACTTAATCCTTCTGTCCTAAATCTTAACAGGCTTTGTTTCAAATGTTAGGTTTTCCTTTCTCTTCTAATGTACAGGCTCTTAAGAGATCTTCTAATGTCCGAATAGTCCTTTCTGTTTGACCATCAATCTTAGGGTGTTATAATAAACTAAGATATAATTTTACTTCTTAAAGCTTTCTGAAAATCTTTCCAAAAATTTAAAAACAAAGCTAGGGTCTTTATTAGACTCTATACTAGTAGGTACTCCAGATAATCTAACTATTTCCTTTAAGTACAATTAAACTAATTTTTCTAAAGAATACCTAATATTTATTGAAAGCAAAATGTACTAATTTAATTAATCTATCTACAATTACTCAAACGATATCAAAATTCCTATGTGTTCTAGGTAGTCCTACCACAAAATCCATTGATATACTATTCTGTTTCCATATAGGTATCTCTAAAGGATGTAACAGATCAAAGGGTTTCTGATATTCAATCTTTGCTTTCTAACATGTTAAACATCTAGCCACATATTCTGCTACATCTCTCTTCATCCTAGACCACTAAACATTCCCTTTAAATCTTTATATATTTTGTTGTTCCAGGATGAATACTAAGTTTACTTTTGTGCCCTACCTTCAAAATTAATTCCTTAAATTCTTGATTATTAGGTACACAAATTCTATTTTTAAATCTAATAATTCCATCTGTTCCTACATTAAATTCTTTTACTTTATTTGTTCCTATTAATGCTTTCTTTTCTTGAATAAATATATCTACATCTTGTTTCTTCTTAATCTCTTCCAAAAATCATTAGTAATCCTTCCTAATTGAATTTTATCTTTTTCCCTAACTGTACACAAATTCAAATCTCTAATTATTGTATTAATTCTAATTCTTTAATCATCATAGTTGACACACGTACAATTTTCCTACTTAAGGCAGCTGCTACTACATTAGCTTTTCCTGGATGATACATTAACTGAAAATCATAATCTTTAATAAACTCCATCCATCTTCTTTGTCTCCTTTCCATTTTTTTTTTTTTTCCAAACAAATATTTTAAACTCTTATGATCACTATATACATCAAATCTTGATCCATATAAATAATGTCTCCAAATCTTCAAAGCAAAACTATAGCTGCTAACTCCAAATCATGAGTAGGATAATTTCTCTCATGTGATTTCAACCGCCTAGATGCATAAGCTACCACTTTCCTATTTTATATCAACACACATCCTAACCCTAGAGATGAAACACCACAGTACACCTCATAGGATTCATTTGGGTCAGGTAAAACTAAAACTAGTGAGGTAGTCAATTTATGTTTCAATTCTTGGAAAATTTTCTCACAAGTCTCACTCCAAATAAAATTCTATTAAGGGTCCAGCTATCTTAGAAAATCCTTCAATCAATCTTCTATAATATCCGGCTAATCCCAAGAAACTCCTAATTTTAGTTACTGTTTTAGGTCTGTCCCATTCCAAAAACCGCTTCTACCTTAGAAAAATCTACACTTAGTCCATCTTTAGAAATTACATGTGCTAAAATTTTCACTTCCTACAACCAAAATTCACACTTAGACAATTTAGCATATAATTTTCTATCTTTCAAAGTTTGCAATGTTATTCTAAGATGATTTTCATGTTCCTCTTTATTTTTAGAATATATTAATATATCATCTATAAATACTACTACAAAATGATCTAAGTATGGTCCAAACATCCTATTCATATAATCCAACACTGCTGGGGCATTAGTCACTCCAAATGGCATCACTTGATATTCATAATGTCCATATCTAGTCCTAAAAGCAGTCTTGGGTATATCCTCCTTTTTACTGTAATTTGTTGGTACCCAAACCTTAAATCTATTTTAGAGAAAATTGTTGCTCCTCTAAGTTGGTCCATTAAATCATCTATTCTAGGTAAAGGATATTTATTCTTTATAGTTACTTTATTTAATTTTCTATAATCTACACATAACCTAGATCCTCCATCTTTCTTTTTAACTAATAATACTGGGCTCACCATATGGACACACTAGGCCTTACAAACTGTTTTTCTAATAATTCTTCCAATTGTTTCTTTAACTCAATTAATTTCAATAATGACATTCTATATGGTTGCATAGAAATTGGTCTAGTACCAGGCATCAAATCTATACTAAATTCTATTTCTCTTTCAGGAGGCAAACTAGAAACATCCTCAGGAAAAATTTCAAGATACTCATTTACAACTAGTACAGATTCAATTTCAATTTTATCTTCTTTAGTTCCAAGAGATGATAACATGTATTTTTGAATTTCACTTTTAAATGATATTTCCTTTGGTTGGATAGGGTTAAGTCTAGAAACATCAAGTTTAGGAAAAATTAAAGTTTTAGAAACACAATCTATTAGAATACGGTTGGCTGCTAACCAATCCATTCCTAATATCACATCAAGGTCAATCAAAGGCGAACAAATCAAGTTCACAACAAATTGTCTATCTCGGATAGTTATCACACAATTCAAACGTATTTTAGAGGTTAGGATTTTAAACATGATTAACATCCTCAACTTACAGCTGTACTTTAGAACCCTAATTCCAACAAATCACTATTAGAAAGACTTTCAAAATACCTCAAATTACTCCAATTCACTACTACCAATTTAATTGTTACTTGGGCTTAATTTCCAACATCAAAACACACACCCTTAGGCCTTCCAATCACATACTCTTTCAATTAAAAATATTCTTAGGACAACTTCTACTAACTTAGTATTTGGGTCCTATTCTACTCTCTTAATCAAGGTTTGACCAACAAGAATTCTCATATATATATACCTACCAACTAAGACCTACAACATGGATCCTTGATAACCTCAATTATACAAGTCTTAAATCATCACTTCCACCATGGGAATGTAATTAAACATATTAAACCCGCAGGCTATTTTACTGCACCAGAAAAATGCACTATTTTGGTTCTAATTCATGTCTAAAACACAAAATTTCAAGTCCTAATAGTTAAGATATCAATCCTGTGACAAATTTATACTACGATACATTGTTTCAGCCTTCAAAACTTTATTTTCTTTCCTTTGTTAAACTCATCCTATAAACTCAAATATTTGGACCTTTATTCTCAATCTTGATCTATAAATAGATCTCCTTCCTCAACTAACTCAAGATTATAACTCTTAAATCCACAAAATAAGAAACATGGAAAATAACCTAACTTGAACAATACTAATAATAATAAAATTTTAAGCATTAGGAGAGAAAGTCATCTCGACTGAGTCCTGAGTGTGCACCCTCACAACTTTATCAAGATTTTCTTTCTTCCTTTCTGCCATCTTAGCTATACTATTGGTTTCAACTCTAGGATTTATAACTAGCCTTCCTCTTCTCATTTCTACATGTCTTAAAATTTCAGATCTAGTTACTACTCTTTTTCCTATAATATTCTTAACAAACAAAAAATTCTAATCAGGGTAACACAGCAAAACACCTAATAGACCCACTACTCGCAAGTCCTAGAGATGCATAACCAGAGCTCTGATACCACTAATGTAACCCCCTTCTAATTAATTAATTTTACCTCTAATATATATAAAAAAAAATATAGTTTCCAAGGAAAATAAATACAATCCATTAAGTTCAAAGTTTGTCATTATAATTTACATTATTAAAATTTACAGAAAATACTATTACAAAATTATTTCTAATTAATACAAAAGTATCTAAAACCAAAAACCCATATTCCTATAGCTCTGGAACATGTCTGCATCTATGACTTCTAATTATTCTTCTTTATACCTGCAATCACACTCCCCTAGTATCTGGGGACAGCATTACCGGATCAGGCATTTAATTTCTCATAGAATAAAACAATTTCAAACAATTACACATCATAACAATTTAATTAATTACACACATAATTAAATGCAGTATGATTTATGCAAATGCAATTTTTGACTCAAATTCATTTTTGACCCTGCTCCATGGAGACTTCCCCTTTGAGTGTTTAGTAAGTAACTGGCCTACCATTACGTACAGCAATTCGGCCATCAGCCCCTACTAAACGCGAATAAACTAAACAGAATTAGGAGATCAGGATACCCAGGAAGGCCACCACGACCGCATCTCTGTCCAGATTACAGCCACATATGGAATTGCCAATATCCTTATCCCCACAGACTATATAATCACAGATTATACGGTCCTGTTTAACAAATTCTACTCACCCCAAAAATCCTTTCTCAATCATTTTCATTTCACATGACTACCGCAGTCCCGGTTAGTCAACAATTCATTTCTCAACTAGTTTCATTTCACATGACTACCGCAGTCCCGGTTAGTCAACAATTCATTTCTCAATCAGTTTCATTTCACATGACTACCGCAGTCCCGGTTAGTCAACAATTCATTTCTCATTTGATACTTTTATAAATCCCCCAAAAAGACTCATGCTAATGAATTTTGTTCATGATCACAATCAAATAAATAATTTGTACACATTAACATACAAGGATATAAAAATTTAAGCAATTTACATTATAACATTAGTATTTTTAATAATTCCCAAAAATGCCCTCAATCTTTTTCCAAAATACCCAATGTGTCCCTACATGTAAAATGACCATTTTGCCCTTGGTTTTATAAAAATTTCCACATAATATCCCTTGCATTTAGGGCTGGCCGAATGGTCTACAAGCCATTCTCAACAATTCTTCCAAAGCTACAAACTCCAATTCCAACCAATTTCAATCAAATCACAATTTCAATCAAAATTCAACAAACCAAATTTCAACCATTACAACACCTTAAAAATTCAATCAAACATCATTCCAATCCATGAATTTCAATCACAAGCATCAAAAACACAAAACCCCTAAATCAATTTCAAGTTTTCATGATTCTAGGTCAAAATTTTAATCTAAGCCTACAACATGTTTTCTTCTAATTCCAAGGGTTCTAATTGAAATTAAATGCCTAGATCCTTACCTTGAATCCTTATTTTGATGAAAAACCCTTGAATTCTTTTACTCCCTTCCTCCTTGGTCTTCTTGTCTTTTGGAATTTTGAGCTTTTTCTCCTAATTCTCTTCTCTTTGGTTGAAGGTGGTTTAAATTTTGTGAGGTTTAGATTGGTTTCTCTCTTGATTTTTAGAAGAAAAGGTGAAAAGAAAATGAAGGGGCTGCTGGACAGAGAGCTCACGGTTTGGAGAGTTTTTGAGAGCTAGCTTTGCTTGCTTTTTCCTTTGTGTTGATTTCTTATATTTTAATTAAATTTTCTGCACCCCATTTAATTAGTGTTTCACGTCCAGCTGCTGGCCAAAGGCAGTCACTTACGTGAGAATGGGGCAGCCAATTTAGCATAAGTGGACAGCCAAGAAAGTTTCCTACGTGACTTGCCATTTGCTTGGCCAAAAGTCAATAATTGTAGGCAATTTTGTAGACTTTTCTTCTTCACTCAATTTGATTAAATCTTCCCATCCAGCTGCTGTCCAAGGTTAGTAATTCACGTGAGAATGAGGCAGCCAATTTGGCTAAATTTCCAGCCCCACTTGAACGTCCCAAAATGGTGCCTTGTGTGACCTTCCAACTAACTTGGTCAATTGGTCAAAGATGTAGACTTTTCTAGAATATTTTTAGGGCTCTTAATTATCTTACAAACTAATTAGAATTTGAAGAAACTAATACCACCATTGGATTCCTCACTATCAAAAACATTGGGGTAGTGTATCACTTATCTCTTAATCAAAGTCTAATTAGCTTAATTTAGTGACATTAGAAAATTTGAGTTGTCACCCTTTGATTGGTTAATGCTCTAAATTTAATTTTTCTTGGTTAAACATTTTTAATAATTATTCTAAGTATATTAAAATTATTAGATAATTCTATAGATGTCATACGAATTTTCTCTAAATTTTCTGCTTTAGAATTTTACCGTAATAATTTCACAGAGTTCTAACATTCAGAAAATTCTAACAATTCGGAATAAGCATTTTAATTCTTTATCTGTATATATTTTTAATCTATATTCAATTATCTTTTTATTAGGTTACAGATTTATCCAAAATGCTACACTGGAGAATTTATCCTGGACAGCTGTTTGACACACTGTCCAGTCAACAGTCAGTTTAACCAAAAACACAGATATCAGAAGATTCAGAAAGTTTTTCTGAATAGAAATGTATTAATTTTATTATGAAACTATGTATAGTAGGTTTTTATAAAATACAGTCCTGGACAGTTGTTTGACACAACTATCCGGTCAACAAGCAATTCAAAGAAAAACAAAGATATTAGAAGATTCAGAAAATTCTTCTGAGTAGAACTGTATTAATTTCATTAGGAAAATATGTACAGAAAGTTTCTATAAAATACAGTACATAATTGTTCATAATATTCATATATAAATACGTACAATTAGTAAAATAAAATGAGGATGTTACAATTGGTAATTGTCGTACATTGATCAAAATTTCAGGATATGTTTGGGAGGTGAAATAATAAAAAGATTATAATTTTTTTTGTGAGATCTAAAAAGATCATTCCCTTCCAAATTGGCATAAAATGAGAGAAGACCTTAAAAAATTTCAGGATATCTCATTTAATTTTATTAAAAATACATATCTTCTCTCATTAATAATGAAAATTATTATAAACGTTATGATAAAAAAACTAAAAAAGGAAACTATTAATGTGAATGTTATCTTTTTAATGTGATTGGTAATTGTCGTAGAAATATCAAAATTTGACGATATGCTTGGGAGGTGAAATAATAAAAAGGTTATAATTTTTTTTGTGAGATCTAAAAAGATCATTCCCTTCCAAATTGGCATAAAATGAGAGAAGACCTAAAAAAATTTCAGGATATCTCGTTTAATTTTATTAAAAATACATATCTCCTCTCATTAATAATGGAAATTATTATAAACGTTGTGATAAAAAACTAATAATGGAAACTATTAATGTGATTGTTATCTTTTTAATGTGATTGGTAATGGTCGTACATTTATCAAAATTTCACGATATGTTTGGGAGGTGAAAAAATAAAAAAGATTATAATTTTTTTTGGGAGATCTAAAAAGATCATTCCCTTCCAAATTGGCATAAAATGAGAGAAGACCTAAAAAAATTTCAGGATATATCGTTTAATTTTATAAAAAATACATATCACCTCTCATTAATAATGGAAATTATTATAAACGTTATGATAAAAAACTAATAAAGGAAACTATTAATGTGATTGTTGTCTTTTTAATGTGATTGGTAATTGTCGTAGAAATATCAAAATTTCACGGTATGCTTGGGAGGTGAAATAATAAAAAGGTTATAATTTTTTTTGTGAGATCTAAAAATGTCATTCCCTTCCAAATTGGAATAAAATGAGAGAAGACCTAAAAAAATTTCAGGATATCTCGTTTAATTTTATTAAAAATACATATCTCCTCTCATTACTAATGGAAATTATTATAAACGTTGTGATAAAAAACTAATAAAGGAAACTATTAATGTGATTGTTATCTTTTAAATGTGATTGTTAATTGTCGTACATTGATCAAAATTTCAGGATATGTTTGGGAGGTGAAATAATAAAAAGAATATAATTTTTTTTGTGAGATCTAAAAAGATCATTCCCTTCCAAATTGGCATAAAATGAGAGAAGACCTAAAAAAATTTCAGGATATCTCGTTTAATTTTATAAAAAATACATATCACCTCTCATTAATAATGGAAATTATTATAAACTTTATGATAAAAAACTAATAAAGGAAACTATTAATGTGATCGTTGTCTTTTTAATGTGATTGGTAATTGTCGTAGAAATATCAAAATTTCACGGTATGCTTGGGAGGTGAAATAATAAAAAGGTTATAATTTTTTTTGTGAGATCTAAAAAGATCATTCCCTTCCAAATTGGCATAAAATGAGAGAAGACCTAAAAAAATTTCAGGATATCTCGTTTAATTTTATTAAAAATACATATCTCCTCTCAATAATAATGGAAATTATTATAAACGTTGTGATAAAAAAACTAATAATGGAAACTATTAATGTGATTGTTATCTTTTTAATGTGATTGGTA
This sequence comes from Pueraria montana var. lobata, assembly GCA_026413185.1. Taxonomy (NCBI): domain Eukaryota; kingdom Viridiplantae; phylum Streptophyta; class Magnoliopsida; order Fabales; family Fabaceae; genus Pueraria; species Pueraria montana. The sequence continues at coordinate 99,357,666 of CM048647.1, forward strand.
ATTGTCGTACATTTATCAAAATTTCAAGATATGTGTGGGAGGTGAAAAAATAAAAAGATTATAATTTTTTTTGGGAGATCTAAAAAGATCATTCCCTTCCAATTTGGCATAAAATGAGGGAAGACCTAAAAATTTTTTAGGATATCTCGTTTAATTTTATTAAAAATACATATCTCCTCTCTTTAATAATGGAAATTATGATAAACGTTGTGATAAAAAACTAATAAAGGAAACTATTAATGTGATTGTTATCTTTTAAATGTGATTGGTAATTGTCGTACATTTATCAAAATTTCAGGATATGTTTGGGAGGTGAAATAATAAAAAGATTATAATTTTTTTTTGTGAGATCTAAAAAGATCATTCCCTTCCAAATTGGAATAAAACGAGAGCAGGCCTAAAAAAATGTCAGGAAATCTCGTTTAATTTTATTAAAAATACATATCTCCTCTCATTAATAATGGATATTAATATAAATGTTGTGATAAATAACTAATAAAGGAAACTATTAATGTGATTGTTATCTTTTTAATGTGATTGGTAATTGTCGTAGAAATATCAAAATTTCACGATATGCTTGGGAGGTTAAATAATAAAAAGGTTATAATTTTTTTTGTGAGATCTAAAAAGATCATTCCCTTCCAAATTGGCATAAAATGAGAGAAGACCTAAAAAAATTTCAGGATATCTCGTTTAATTTTATTAAAAATACATATCTCCTCTCATTAATAATGGAAATTATTATAAACATTGTGATAAAAAAACTAATAATGGAAACTATTAATGTGATTGTTATCGTTTTAATGTGATTGGTAATTGTCGTACATTTATCAAAATTTCACGATATGTTTGGGAGGTGAAAAAATAAAAAGATTATAATTTTTTTTGGGAGATCTAAAAAGATCATTCCCTTCCAAATTGGCATAAAATGAGAGAAGACCTAAAAAAATTTCAGGATATCTCGTTTAATTTTATAAATAATACATATCACCTCTCATTAATAATGGAAATTATTATAAACTTTATGATAAAAAACTAATAAAGGAAACTATTAATGTGATCGTTGTCTTTTTAATGTGATTGGTAATTGTCGTAGAAATATCAAAATTTCACGGTATGCTTGGGAGGTGAAATAATAAAAAGGTTATAATTTTTTTTGTGAGATCTAAAAAGATCATTCCCTTCCAAATTGGCATAAAATGAGAGAAGACCTAAAAAAATTTCAGGATATCTCGTTTAATTTTATTAAAAATACATATCTCCTCTCAATAATAATGGAAATTATTATAAACGTTGTGATAAAAAAACTAATAATGGAAACTATTAATGTGATTGTTATCTTTTTAATGTGATTGGTAATTGTCGTACATTTATCAAAATTTCACGATATGTGTGGGAGGTGAAAAAATAAAAAGATTATAATTTTTTTTGGGAGATCTAAAAAGATCATTCCCTTCCAATTTGGCATAAAATGAGAGAAGACCTAAAAATTTTTTAGGATATCTCGTTTAATTTTATTAAAAATACATATCTCCTCTCATTAATAATGGAAATTATTATAAACGTTGTGATAAAAAACTAATAAAGGAAACTATTAATGTGATTGTTATCTTTTAAATGTGATTGGTAATTGTCGTACATTTATCAAAATTTCAGGATATGTTTGGGAGGTGAAATAATAAAAAGATTATAATTTTTTTTTGTGAGATCTAAAAAGATCATTCCCTTCCAAATTGGAATAAAATGAGACCAGGCCTAAAAAAATGTCAGGAAATCTCGTTTAATTTTATTAAAAATACATATCTCCTCTCATTAATAATGGATATTAATATAAATGTTGTGATAAATAACTAATAAAGGAAACTATTAATGTGATTGTTATCTTTTTAATGTGATTGGTAATTGTCGTAGAAATATCAAAATTTCACGATATGCTTGGGAGGTTAAATAATAAAAAGGTTATAATTTTTTTTGTGAGATCTAAAAAGATCATTCCCTTCCAAATTGGCATAAAATGAGAGAAGACCTAAAAAAATTTCAGGATATCTCGTTTAATTTTATTAAAAATACATATCTCCTCTCATTAATAATGGAAATTATTATAAACGTTGTGATAAAAAACTAATAATGGAAACTATTAATGTGATTGTTATCTTTTTAATGTGATTGGTAATGGTCGTACATTTATCAAAATTTCACGATATGTTTGGGAGGTGAAAAAATAAAAAAGATTATAATTTTTTTTGTGATATCTAAAAAGATCATTCCCTTCCAAATTGGCACAAAATGAGAGAAGACCTAAAAAAATTTCGGGATATCTCGTTTAATTTTATAAAAAATACATATCTCCTCTCATTAATAATGGAAATTAATATAAATGTTGTGATAAAAAACTAATAAAGGAAACTATTAATGTGATTGTTGTCTTTTTAATGTGATTGGTAATTGTCGTAGAAATATCAAAATTTCACGGTATGCTTGGGAAGTGAAATAATAAAAAGGTTATAATTTTTTTTGTGAGATCTAAAAAGGTCATTCCCTTCCAAATTGGCATAAAATGAGAGAAGACCTAAACAAATTTCAGGATATGTCGTTTAATTTTATTAAAAATACATATCTCCTCTCATTACTAATTAAATTTATTATAAACGTTGTGATAAAAAACTAATAAAGGAAACTATTAATGTGATTGTTATCTTTTAAATGTGATTGTTAATTGTCGTACATTGATCAAAATTTCAGGATATGTTTGGGAGGTGAAATAATAAAAAGATTATAATTTTTTTTTGTGAGATCTAAAAAGATCATTTTCTTCCAAATTGGCATAAAATGAGAGAAGACCTTAAAAAATTTCAGGATATCTCATTTAATTTTATTAAAAATACATATCTTCTCTCATTAATAATGAAAATTATTATAAACGTTATGATAAAAAAACTAAAAAAGGAAACTATTAATGTGATTGTTATCTTTTTAATGTGATTGGTAATTGTCGTAGAAATATCAAAATTTCACGATATGTTTGGGAGGTGAAAAAATAAAAAGATTATAATTTTTTTTGGGAGATCTAAAAAGATCATTCCCTTCCAAATTGGCATTAAATGAGAGAAGACCTAAAAAAATTTCAGGATATCTCGTTTAATTTTATAAAAAATACATATCACCTCTCATTAATAATGGAAATTATTATAAACGTTATGATAAAAATCTAATAAAGGAAACTATTAATGTGATTGTTGTCTTTTTAATGTGATTGGTAATTGTCATAGAAATATCAAAATTTCACGGTATGCTTGGGAGGTGAAATAATAAAAAGGTTATAATTTTTTTTGTGAGATCTAAAAAGATCATTCCCTTCCAAATTGGCATAAAATGAGAGAAGACCTAAAAAAATTTCAGGATATCTCGTTTAATTTTATTAAAAATACATATCTCCTCTCATTACTAATGGAAATTATTATAAACGTTGTGATAAAAAACTAATAAAGGAAACTATTAATGTGATTGTTATCTTTTAAATGTGATTGTTAATTGTCGTACATTGATCAAAATTTCAGGATATGTTTGGGAGGTGAAATAATAAAAAGATTATAATTTTTTTTTGTGAGATCTAAATAGATCATTCCCTTCCAAATTGGCATAAAATGAGAGAAGACCTTAAAAAATTTCAGGATATCTCATTTAATTTTGTTAAAAAGACATATCTTCTCTCATTAATAATGAAAGTTATTATCAACGTTATGATAAAAAAACTAAAAAAGGAAACTATTAATGTGATTGTTATCTTTTTAATGTGATTGGTAATTGTCGTAGAAATATCAAAATATCACTATATGCTTGGGAGGTGAAATAATAAAAAGGTTATAATTTTTTTTGTGAGATCTAAAAAGATCATTCCCTTCCAAATTGGCAAAAAATGGGAGAAGACCTAAAAAAATTTTAGGATATCTCGTTTAATTTTATTAAAAATACATATCTCCTCTCATTAATAATTTAATTTATTATAAACGTTGTGATAAAAAACTAATAATGGAAACTATTAATGTGATTGTTATCTTTTTAATGTGATTGCTAATTGTCGTACATTTATCAAAATTTCACGATATGTTTGGGAGGTGAAAAAATAAAAAGGTTATAATTTTTTTTGTGAGATCTAAAAAGATCATTCCTTTCCAAATTGGCATAAAATGAGAGAAGAACTAAAAAAATTTCAGGATATCTCGTTTAATTTTATTAAAAATACATATCTCCTCTCATTACTAATGGAAATTATTATAAACGTTGTGATAAAAAACTAATAAAGGAAACTATTAATGTGAATGTTATCTTTTAAATGTGATTGTTAATTGTCGTACATTGATCAAAATTTCAGGATATGTTTGGGAGGTGAAAAAATAAAAAGATTATAATTTTTTTTGGGAGATCTAAAAAGATCATTCCCTTCCAAATTGGCATAAAATGAGAGAAGACCTAAAAAAATTTCAGGATATCTCGTTTAATTTTATAAAAAATACATATCACCTCTCATTAATAATGGAAATTATTATAAACCATATGATAAAAAACTAATAAGGAAACTATTAATGTGATTGTTGTCTTTTTAATGTGATTGGTAATTGTCGTAGAAATATCAAAATTTCACGGTATGCTTGGGAGGTGAAATAATAAAAAGGTTATAATTTTTTTTGTGAGATCTAAAAAGATCATTCCCTTCCAAATTGGCATAAAATGAGAGAAGACCTAAAAGAATTTCAGGATATCTCGTTTAATTTTATAAAAAATACATATCTCCTCTCATTACTAATGGAAATTATTATAAACGTTGTGTTAAAAAACTAATAAAGGAAACAATTAATGTGATTGTTATCTTTTAAAAGTGATTGTTAATTGTCGTACATTGATCAAAATTTCAGGATATGTTTGGGAGGAGAAATAATAAAAAGATTATAATTTTTTTTTGTGAGATCTAAATAGATCATTCCCTTCCAAATTGGCATAAAATGAGAGAAGACCTTAAAAAATTTCAGGATATCTCATTTAATTTTATTAAAAATACATATCTTCTCTCATTAATAATGAAAATTATTATAAACGTTATGATAAAAAAACTAATAAAGGAAACTATTAATGTGATTGTTATCTTTTTAATGTGATTCGTAATTGTCGTAGAAATATCAAAATTTCACGATATGCTTGGGAGGTGAAATAATAAAAAGGTTATAATTTTTTTTCTAAGATCTAAAAAGATCATTCCCTTCCAATTTGGCCTAAAATGAGAGAAGACCTAAAAAAATTTTAGGATATCTCGTTTAATTTTATTAAAAATACATATCTCCTCTCATTAATAATGGAAATTATTATAAACGTTGTGATAAAAAACTAATAAAGGAAACTATTAATGTGATTGTTATCTTTTAAATGTGATTGGTAATTGTCGTACATTTATCAAAATTTCAGGATATGTTTGGGAGGTGAAATAATAAAAAGATTATAATTTTTTTTGTGATATCTAAAAAGATCATTCCCTTCCAAATTGGCATAAAATGAGAGCAGACCTAAAAAAATGTCAGGAAATCTAGTTTAATTTTATTAAAAATACATATCTCCTCTCATTAATAATGGAAATTAATATAAATGTTGTGATAAAAAAACAAATAAAGGAAACTATTAATGTGATTGTTATCTTTTTAATGTGATTGGTAATTGTCGTAGAAATATCAAAATTTCACGGTATGCTTGGGAGGTGAAATAATAAAAAGGTTATAATTTTTTTTGTGAGATCTAAAAAGATCATTCACTTCCAAATTGGCATAAAATGAGAGAAGACCTAAAAAAATTTCAGGATATCTCGTTTAATTTTATTAAAAATACATATCTCCTCTCATTACTAATGGAAATTATTATAAACGTTGTGATAAAAAACTAATAAAGGAAACTATTAATGTGATTGTTGTCTTTTTAATGTGATTGGTAATTGTCGTAGAAATATCAAAATTTCACGGTATGCTTGGGAGGTGAAATAATAAAAAGGTTATAATTTTTTTTGTGAGATCTAAAAAGATCATTCCCTTCCAAATTGGCATAAAATGAGAGAAGACCAAATTGGCATAAAATTTCAGGATATCTCGTTTAATTTTATTAAAAATACATATCTCCTCTCATTAATAATGGAAATTATTATAAACGTTGTGATAAAAAACTAATAATGGAAACTATTAATGTGATTGTTATCTTTTTAATGTGATTGGTAATGGTCGTACATTTATCAAAATTTCACGATATGTTTGGGAGGTGAAAAAATAAAAAAGATTATAATTTTTTTTGTGAGATCTAAAAAGATCATTCCCTTCCAAATTGGCACAAAATGAGAGAAGACCTAAAAAAATTTCGGGATATCTCGTTTAATTTTATAAAAAATACATATCTCCTCTCATTAATAATGGAAATTAATATAAATGTTGTGATAAAAAACTAATAAAGGAAACTATTAATGTGATTGTTGTCTTTTTAATGTGATTGGTAATTGTCGTAGAAATATCAAAATTTCACGGTATGCTTGGGAAGTGAAATAATAAAAAGGTTATAATTTTTTTTGTGAGATCTAAAAAGGTCATTCCCTTCCAAATTGGCATAAAATGAGAGAAGACCTAAAAAAATTTCAGGATATCTCGTTTAATTTTATTAAAAATACATATCTCCTCTCATTACTAATTAAATTTATTATAAACGTTGTGATAAAAAACTAATAAAGGAAACTATTAATGTGATTGTTATCTTTTAAATGTGATTGTTAATTGTCGTACATTGATCAAAATTTCAGGATATGTTTGGGAGGTGAAATAATAAAAAGATTATAATTTTTTTTTGTGAGATCTAAAAAGATCATTCCCTTCCAAATTGGCATAAAATGAGAGAAGACCTTAAAAAATTTCAGGATATCTCATTTAATTTTATTAAAAATACATATCTTCTCTCATTAATAATGAAAATTATTATAAACGTTATGATAAAAAAACTTAAAAAGGAAACTATTAATGTGATTGTTATCTTTTTAATGTGATTGGTAATTGTCGTAGAAATATCAAAATTTCACGATATGTTTGGGAGGTGAAAAAATAAAAAGATTATAATTTTTTTTGGGAGATCTAAAAAGATCATTCCCTTCCAAATTGGCATAAAATGAGAGAAGACCTAAAAAAATTTCAGGATACCTCGTTTAATTTTATAAAAAATACATATCACCTCTCATTAATAATGGAAATTATTATAAACGTTATGATAAAAATCTAATAAAGGAAACTATTAATGTGATTGTTGTCTTTTTAATGTGATTGGTAATTGTCATAGAAATATCAAAATTTCACGGTATGCTTGGGAGGTGAAATAATAAAAAGGTTATAATTTTTTTTGTGAGATCTAAAAAGATCATTCCCTTCCAAATTGGCATAAAATGAGAGAAGACCTAAAAAAATTTCAGGATATCTCGTTTAATTTTATTAAAAATACATATCTCCTCTCATTACTAATGGAAATTATTATAAACGTTGTGATAAAAAACTAATAAAGGAAACTATTAATGTGATTGTTATCTTTTAAATGTGATTGTTAATTGTCGTACATTGATCAAAATTTCAGGATATGTTTGGGAGGTGAAATAATAAAAAGATTATAATTTTTTTTTGTGAGATCTAAATAGATCATTCCCTTCCAAATTGGCATAAAATGAGAGAAGACCTTAAAAAATTTCAGGATATCTCATTTAATTTTGTTAAAAAGACATATCTTCTCTCATTAATAATGAAAGTTATTATCAACGTTATGATAAAAAAACTAAAAAAGGAAACTATTAATGTGATTGTTATCTTTTTAATGTGATTGGTAATTGTCGTAGAAATATCAAAATATCACTATATGCTTGGGAGGTGAAATAATAAAAAGGTTATAATTTTTTTTGTGAGATCTAAAAAGATCATTCCCTTCCAAATTGGCAAAAAATGGGAGAAGACCTAAAAAAATTTTAGGATATCTCGTTTAATTTTATTAAAAATACATATCTCCTCTCATTAATAATTTAATTTATTATAAACGTTGTGATAAAAAACTAATAATGGAAACTATTAATGTGATTGTTATCTTTTTAATGTGATTGCTAATTGTCGTACATTTATCAAAATTTCACGATATGTTTGGGAGGTGAAAAAATAAAAAGGTTATAATTTTTTTTGTGAGATCTAAAAAGATCATTCCTTTCCAAATTGGCATAAAATGAGAGAAGAACTAAAAAAATTTCAGGATATCTCGTTTAATTTTATTAAAAATACATATCTCCTCTCATTACTAATGGAAATTATTATAAACGTTGTGATAAAAAACTAATAAAGGAAACTATTAATGTGAATGTTATCTTTTAAATGTGATTGTTAATTGTCGTACATTGATCAAAATTTCAGGATATGTTTGGCAAGTTAAATAATAAAAAGATTATAATTTTTTTTGTGAGATCTAAATAGATCATTCCCTTCCAAATTGGCATAAAATGAGAGAAGACCTTAAAAAATTTCAGGATATCTCATTTAATTTTATTAAAGATACATATCTTCTCTCATTAATAATGAAAATTATTATAAACATTATGATAAAAAATCTAATAAAGGAAACTATTAATGTGATTGTTATCTTTTTAATGTGATTGGTAATTGTCGTACATTTATCAAAATTTCACGATATGTTTGGGAGGTGAAAAAATAAAAAGATTATAATTTTTTTTGGGAGATCTAAAAAGATCATTCCCTTCCAAATTGGCATAAAATGAGAGAAGACCTAAAAAAATTTCAGGATATCTCGTTTAATTTTATAAAAAATACATATCACCTCTCATTAATAATGGAAATTATTATAAACCATATGATAAAAAACTAATAAGGAAACTATTAATGTGATTGTTGTCTTTTTAATGTGATTGGTAATTGTCGTAGAAATATCAAAATTTCACGGTATGCTTGGGAGGTGAAATAATAAAAAGGTTATAATTTTTTTTGTGAGATCTAAAAAGATCATTCCCTTCCAAATTGGCATAAAATGAGAGAAGACCTAAAAGAATTTCAGGATATCTCGTTTAATTTTATAAAAAATACATATCTCCTCTCATTACTAATGGAAATTATTATAAACGTTGTGTTAAAAAACTAATAAAGGAAACAATTAATGTGATTGTTATCTTTTAAATGTGATTGTTAATTGTCGTACATTGATCAAAATTTCAGGATATGTTTGGGAGGAGAAATAATAAAAAGATTATAATTTTTTTTTGTGAGATCTAAATAGATCATTCCCTTCCAAATTGGCATAAAATGAGAGAAGACCTTAAAAAATTTCAGGATATCTCATTTAATTTTATTAAAAATACATATCTTCTCTCATTAATAATGAAAATTATTATAAACGTTATGATAAAAAAACTAATAAAGGAAACTATTAATGTGATTGTTATCTTTTTAATGTGATTGGTAATTGTCGTAGAAATATCAAAATTTCACGATATGCTTGGGAGGTGAAATAATAAAAAGGTTATAATTTTTTTTCTGAGATCTAAAAAGATCATTCCCTTCCAATTTGGCCTAAAATGAGAGAAGACCTAAAAAAATTTTAGGATATCTCGTTTAATTTTATTAAAAATACATATCTCCTCTCATTAATAATGGAAATTATTATAAACGTTGTGATAAAAAACTAATAAAGGAAACTATTAATGTGATTGTTATCTTTTAAATGTGATTGGTAATTGTCGTACATTTATCAAAATTTCAGGATATGTTTGGGAGGTGAAATAATAAAAAGATTATAATTTTTTTTGTGATATCTAAAAAGATCATTCCCTTCCAAATTGGCATAAAATGAGAGCAGACCTAAAAAAATGTCAGGAAATCTAGTTTAATTTTATTAAAAATACATATCTCCTCTCATTAATAATGGAAATTAATATAAATGTTGTGATAAAAAAACAAATAAAGGAAACTATTAATGTGATTGTTATCTTTTTAATGTGATTGGTAATTGTCGTAGAAATATCAAAATTTCACGGTATGCTTGGGAGGTGAAATAATAAAAAGGTTATAATTTTTTTTGTGAGATCTAAAAAGATCATTCACTTCCAAATTGGCATAAAATGAGAGAAGACCTAAAAAAATTTCAGGATATCTCGTTTAATTTTATTAAAAATACATATCTCCTCTCATTACTAATGGAAATTATTATAAACGTTGTGATAAAAAACTAATAAAGGAAACTATTAATGTGATTGTTGTCTTTTTAATGTGATTGGTAATTGTCGTAGAAATATCAAAATTTCACGGTATGCTTGGGAGGTGAAATAATAAAAAGGTTATAATTTTTTTTGTGAGATCTAAAAAGATCATTCCCTTCCAAATTGGCATAAAATGAGAGAAGACCTAAAAAAATTTCAGGATATCTCGTTTAATTTTATTAAAAATACATATCTCCTCTCATTAGTAATGGAAATTATTATAAACGTTGTGATAAAAAACTAATAAAGGAAACTATTAATGTGATTGTTATCTTTTAAATGTGATTGGTAATTGTCGTACATTGATCAAAATTTCAGGATATGTTTGGGAGGTGAAATAATACAAAGATTATAATTTTTTTTTGTGAGTTCTAAATAGATCATTCCCTTCCAAATTGGCATAAAATGAGAGAAGACCTTAAAAAATTTCAGGATATCTCATTTAATTTTGTTAAAAATACATATCTTCTCTCATTAATAATGAAAGTTATTATAAACGTTATGATAAAAAAACTAATAAAGGAAACTATTAATGTGATTGTTATCTTTTTAATGTGATTGGTAATTGTCGTAGAAATATCAAAATTTCACGATATGCTTGGGAGGTGAAATAATAAAAAGGTTATAATTTTATTTGTGAGATCTAAAAAGATCATTCCCTTCCAATTTGGCATAAAATGAGAGAAGACCTAAAAAATTTTTAGGATATCTCGTTTAATTTTATTAAAAATACATATCTCCTCTCATTAATAATGGAAATTATTATAAACGTTGTGATAAAAAACTAATAAAGGAAACTGTTAATGTGATTGTTATCTTTTAAATGTGATTGGTAATTGTCGTACATTTATCAAAATTTCAGGATATGTTTGGGAGGTAAAATAATAAAAAGATTATAATTTTTTTTTGTGAGATCTAAAAAGATCATTCCCTTCCAAATTGGCATAAAATGAGAGCAGACCTAACAAATGTCAGGATATCTCGTTTAATTTTATTAAAAATACATATCTCCTCTCATTAATAATGGAAATTAATATAAATGTTGTGATAAAAAAACTAACAAATGAAACTATTAATGTGATTGTTATCTTTTTAATGTGATTGGTAATTGTCGTAGAAATATCAAAATTTCACGATATGCTTTGGAGGTGAAATAATAAAAAGGTTATAATTTTTTTTGTGAGATCTAAAAAGATCATTCCCTTCCAAATTGGCATAAAATGAGAGAAGACCTAAAAAAATTTCAGGATATCTCGTTTAATTTTATTAAAAATACATATCTCCTCTCAATAATAATGGAAATTATTATAAACGTTGTGATAAAAAAACTAATAATGGAAACTATTAATGTGATTGTTATCTTTTTAATGTGATTGGTAATTGTCGTACATTTATCAAAATTTCACGATATGTTTGGGAGGTGAAAAAATAAAAAGATTATAATTTTTTTTGGGAGATCTAAAAAGATCATTCCCTTCCAAATTGGCATAAAATGAGAGAAGACCTAAAAAAATTTCAGGATATCTCATTTAATTTTATAAAAAATACATATCACTTCTCATTAATAATGGAAATTATTATAAACGTTATGATAAAAATCTAATAAAGGAAACTATTAATGTGATTGTTGTCTTTTTAATGTGATTGGTAATTGTCATAGAAATATCAAAATTTCACGGTATGTTTGGGAGGTGAAATAATAAAAAGGTTATAATTTTTTTTGTGAGATCTAAAAAGATCATTCCCTTCCAAATTGGCATAAAATGAGAGAAGACCTAAAAAAATTTCAGGATATCTCGTTTAATTTTATTAAAAATACATATCTCCTCTCATTACTAATGGAAATTATTATAAACGTTGTGATAAAAAACTAATAAAGGAAACTATTAATGTGATTGTTATCTTTTAAATGTGATTGTTAATTGTCGTACATTGATCAAAATTTCAGGATATGTTTGGGAGGTGAAATAATAAAAAGATTATAATTTTTTTTTGTGAGATCTAAATAGATCATTCCCTTCCAAATTGGCATAAAATGAGAGAAGACCTTAAAAAATTTCAGGATATCTCATTTAATTTTGTTTAAAATACATATCTTCTCTCATTAATAATGAAAGTTATTATAAACGTTATGATAAAAAAACTAAAAAAGGAAACTATTAATGTGATTGTTATCTTTTTAATGTGATTGGTAATTGTCGTAGAAATATCAAAATATCACTATATGCTTGGGAGGTGAAATAATAAAAAGGTTATAATTTTTTTTGTGAGATCTAAAAAGATCATTCCCTTCCAAATTGGCAAAAAATGGGAGAAGACCTAAAAAATTTTTAGGATATCTCGTTTAATTTTATTAAAAATACATATCTCCTCTCATTAATAATTTAATTTATTATAAACGTTGTGATAAAAAACTAATAATGGAAACTATTAATGTGATTGTTATCTTTTTAATGTGATTGCTAATTGTCGTACATTTATCAAAATTTCACGATATGTTTGGGAGGTGAAAAAATAAAAAGGTTATAATTTTTTTTGTGAGATCTAAAAAGATCATTCCTATCCAAATTGGCATAAAATGAGAGAAGAACTAAAAAAATTTCAGGATATCTCGTTTAATTTTATTAAAAATACATATCTCCTCTCATTACTAATGGAAATTATTATAAACGTTGTGATAAAAAACTAATAAAGGAAACTATTAATGTGAATGTTATCTTTTAAATGTGATTGTTAATTGTCGTACATTGATCAAAATTTCAGGATATGTTTGGCAAGTTAAATAATAAAAAGATTATAATTTTTTTTGTGAGATCTAAATAGATCATTCCCTTCCAAATTGGCATAAAATGAGAGAAGACCTTAAAAAATTTCAGGATATCTCATTTAATTTTATTAAAAATACATATCTTCTCTCATTAATAATGAAAATTATTATAAACATTATGATAAAAAATCTAATAAAGGAAACTATTAATGTGATTGTTATCTTTTTAATGTGATTGGTAATTGTCGTACATTTATCAAAATTTCACGATATGTTTGGGAGGTGAAAAAATAAAAAGATTATAATTTTTTTTGGGAGATCTAAAAAGATCATTCCCTTCCAAATTGGCATAAAATGAGAGAAGACCTAAAAAAATTTCAGGATATCTCGTTTAATTTTATAAAAAATACATATCACCTCTCATTAATAATGGAAATTATTATAAACCATATGATAAAAAACTAATAAGGAAACTATTAATGTGATTGTTGTCTTTTTAATGTGATTGGTAATTGTCGTAGAAATATCAAAATTTCACGGTATGCTTGGGAGGTGAAATAATAAAAAGGTTATAATTTTTTTTGTGAGATCTAAAAAGATCATTCCCTTCCAAATTGGCATAAAATGAGAGAAGACCTAAAAGAATTTCAGGATATCTCGTTTAATTTTATAAAAAATACATATCTCCTCTCATTACTAATGGAAATTATTATAAACGTTGTGTTAAAAAACTAATAAAGGAAACAATTAATGTGATTGTTATCTTTTAAATGTGATTGTTAATTGTCGTACATTGATCAAAATTTCAGGATATGTTCGGGAGGTGAAATAATAAAAAGATGATAATTTTTTTTTTGTGAGATCTAAATAGATCATTCCCTTCCAAATTGGCATAAAATGAGAGCAGACCTAAAAAAATGTCAGGAAATCTTGTTTAATTTTATTAAAAATACATATCTCCTCTCATTAATAATGGAAATTAATATAAATGTTGTGATAAAAAAACTAATAAAGGAAACTATTAATGTGATTGTTATCTTTTTAATGTGATTGGTAATTGTCGTAGAAATATCAAAATTTCACGATAAGCTTTGGAGGTGAAATAATAAAAAGGTCATAATTTTTTTTGTGAGATCTAAAAAGATCATTCCCTTCCAAATTGGCATAAAATGAGAGAAGACCTAAAAAAATTTCAGGATATCTCGTTTAATTTTATTAAAAATACATATCTCCTCTCATTACTAATGGAAATTATTGTAAACGTTGTGATAAAAAACTAATAAAGGAAACTATTAATGTGATTGTTATCTTTAAAATGTGATTGGTAATTGTCGTACATTTATCAAAATTTCAGGATATGTTTGGGAGGTGAAATAATAAAAATATTATAATTTTTTTTGTGAGATCTAAAAAGATCATTCCCTTCCAAATTGGCATAAAATGAGAGCAGACCTAAAAAAATGTCAGGAAATCTTGTTTAATTTTATTAAAAATACATATCTCCTCTCATTAATAATGGAAATTAATATAAATGTTGTGATAAAAAAACAAATAAAGGAAACTATTAATGTGATTGTTATCTTTTTAATGTGATTGGTAATTGTCGTAGAAATATCAAAATTTCACGGTATGCTTGGGAGGTGAAATAATAAAAAGGTTATAATTTTTTTTGTGAGATCTAAAAAGATCATTCACTTCCAAATTGGCATAAAATGAGAGAAGACCTAAAAAAATTTCAGGATATCTCGTTTAATTTTATTAAAAATACATATCTCCTCTCATTACTAATGGAAATTATTATAAACGTTGTGATAAAAAACTAATAAAGGAAACTATTAATGTGATTGTTGTCTTTTTAATGTGATTGGTAATTGTCGTAGAAATATCAAAATTTCACGGTATGCTTGGGAGGTGAAATAATAAAAAGGTTATAATTTTTTTTGTGAGATCTAAAAAGATCATTCCCTTCCAAATTGGCATAAAATGAGAGAAGACCTAAAAAAATTTCAGGATATCTCGTTTAATTTTATTAAAAATACATATCTCCTCTCATTAGTAATGGAAATTATTATAACCGTTGTGATAAAAAACTAATAAAGGAAACTATTAATGTGATTGTTATCTTTTAAATGTGATTGGTAATTGTCGTACATTGATCAAAATTTCAGGATATGTTTGGGAGGTGAAATAATACAAAGATTATAATTTTTTTTTGTGAGATCTAAAAAGATTATTCCCTTCCAAATTGGCATAAAATGAGAGAAGACCTAAAAAAATTTCAGGATATCTCGTTTAATTTTATTAAAAATACATATCTCCTCTCAATAATAATGGAAATTATTATAAACGTTGTGATAAAAAAACTAATAATGGAAACTATTAATGTGATTGTTATCTTTTTAATGTGATTAGTAATTGTCGTACATTTATCAAAATTTCAGGATATGTTTGGGAGGTGAAATAATAAAAAGATTATAATTTTTTTTGTGATATCTAAAAAGATCATTCCCTTCCAAATTGGCATAAAATGAGAGCAGACCTAAAAAAATGTCAGGAAATCTAGTTTAATTTTATTAAAAATACATATCTCCTCTCATTAATAATGGAAATTAATATAAATGTTGTGATAAAAAAACTAATAAAGGAAACTATTAATGTGATTGTTATCTTTTTAATGTGATTGGTAATTGTCGTAGAAATATCAAAATTTCACGGTATGCTTGGGAGGTGAAATAATAAAAAGGTTATAATTTTTTTTGTGAGATCTAAAAAGATCATTCACTTCCAAATTGGCATAAAATGAGAGAAGACCTTAAAAAATTTCAGGATATCTCATTTAATTTTGTTAAAAATACATATCTTCTCTCATTAATAATGAAAGTTATTATAAACGTTATGATAAAAAAACTAATAAAGGAAACTATTAATGTGATTGTTATCTTTTTAATGTGATTGGTAATTGTCGTAGAAATATCAAAATTTCACGATATGCTTGGGAGGTGAAATAATAAAAAGGTTATAATTTTGTTTGTGAGATCTAAAAAGATCATTCCCTTCCAATTTGGCATAAAATGAGAGAAGACCTAAAAATTTTTTAGGATATCTCGTTTAATTTTATTAAAAATACATATCTCCTCTCATTAATAATGGAAATTATTATAAACGTTGTGATAAAAAACTAATAAAGGAAACTGTTAATGTGATTGTTATCTTTTAAATGTGATTGGTAATTGTCGTACATTTATCAAAATTTCAGGATATGTTTGGGAGGTGAAATAATAAAAAGATTATAATTTTTTTTGTGAGATCTAAAAAGATTATTCCCTTCCAAATTGGCATAAAATGAGAGAAGACCTAAAAAAATTTCAGGATATCTCGTTTAATTTTATTAAAAATACATATCTCCTCTCAATAATAATGGAAATTATTATAAACGTTGTGATAAAAAAACTAATAATGGAAACTATTAATGTGATTGTTATCTTTTTAATGTGATTAGTAATTGTCGTACATTTATCAAAATTTCACGATATGTTTGGGAGGTGAAAAAATAAAAAGATTATAATTTTTTTTGGGAGATCTAAAAAGATCATTCCCTTCCAAATTGGCATAAAATGAGAGAAGACCTAAAAAAATTTCAGGATATCTCGTTTAATTTTATAAAAAATACATATCACCTCTCATTAATAATGGAAATTATTATAAACGTTATGATAAAAATCTAATAAAGGAAACTATTAATGTGATTGGTAATTGTCATAGAAATATCAAAATTTCACGGTATGCTTGGGAGGTGAAATAATAAAAAGGTTATAATTTTTTTTGTGAGATCTAAAAAGATCATTCCCTTCCAAATTGGCATAAAATGAGAGAAGACCTAAAAAAATTTCAGGATATCTCGTTTAATTTTATTAAAAATACATATCTCCTCTCATTAATAATGGAAATTATTATAAACGTTGTGATAAAAAACTAATAAAGGAGACTATTAATGTGATTGTTATCTTTTAAATGTGATTGGTAATTGTCGTACATTTATCAAAATTTCAGGATATGTTTGGGAGGTGAAATAATAAAAAGATTATAATTTTTTTTGTGATATCTAAAAAGATCATTCCCTTCCAAATTGGCATAAAATGAGAGCAGACCTAAAAAAATGTCAGGAAATCTAGTTTAATTTTATTAAAAATACATATCTCCTCTCATTAATAATGGAAATTAATATAAATGTTGTGATAAAAAAACAAATAAAGGAAACTATTAATGTGATTGTTATCTTTTTAATGTGATTGGTAATTGTCGTAGAAATATCAAAATTTCACGGTATGCTTGGGAGGTGAAATAATAAAAAGGTTATAATTTTTTTTGTGAGATCTAAAAAGATCATTCACTTCCAAATTGGCATAAAATGAGAGAAGACCTAAAAAAATTTCAGGATATCTCGTTTAATTTTATTAAAAATACATATCTCCTCTCATTACTAATGGAAATTATTATAAACGTTGTGATAAAAAACTAATAAAGGAAACTATTAATGTGATTGTTGTCTTTTTAATGTGATTGGTAATTGTCGTAGAAATATCAAAATTTCACGGTATGCTTGGGAGGTGAAATAATAAAAAGGTTATAATTTTTTTTGTGAGATCTAAAAAGATCATTCCCTTCCAAATTGGCATAAAATGAGAGAAGACCTAAAAAAATTTCAGGATATCTCGTTTAATTTTATTAAAAATACATATCTCCTCTCATTAGTAATGGAAATTATTATAAACGTTGTGATAAAAAACTAATAAAGGAAACTATTAATGTGATTGTTATCTTTTAAATGTGATTGGTAATTGTCGTACATTGATCAAAATTTCAGGATATGTTTGGGAGGTGAAATAATACAAAGATTATAATTTTTTTTTGTGAGATCTAAAAAGATTATTCCCTTCCAAATTGGCATAAAATGAGAGAAGACCTAAAAAAATTTCAGGATATCTCGTTTAATTTTATTAAAAATACATATCTCCTCTCAATAATAATGGAAATTATTATAAACGTTGTGATAAAAAAACTAATAATGGAAACTATTAATGTGATTGTTATCTTTTTAATGTGATTAGTAATTGTCGTACATTTATCAAAATTTCAGGATATGTTTGGGAGGTGAAATAATAAAAAGATTATAATTTTTTTTGTGATATCTAAAAAGATCATTCCCTTCCAAATTGGCATAAAATGAGAGCAGACCTAAAAAAATGTCAGGAAATCTAGTTTAATTTTATTAAAAATACATATCTCCTCTCATTAATAATGGAAATTAATATAAATGTTGTGATAAAAAAACTAATAAAGGAAACTATTAATGTGATTGTTATCTTTTTAATGTGATTGGTAATTGTCGTAGAAATATCAAAATTTCACGGTATGCTTGGGAGGTGAAATAATAAAAAGGTTATAATTTTTTTTGTGAGATCTAAAAAGATCATTCACTTCCAAATTGGCATAAAATGAGAGAAGACCTTAAAAAATTTCAGGATATCTCATTTAATTTTGTTAAAAATACATATCTTCTCTCATTAATAATGAAAGTTATTATAAACGTTATGATAAAAAAACTAATAAAGGAAACTATTAATGTGATTGTTATCTTTTTAATGTGATTGGTAATTGTCGTAGAAATATCAAAATTTCACGATATGCTTGGGAGGTGAAATAATAAAAAGGTTATAATTTTATTTGTGAGATCTAAAAAGATCATTCCCTTCCAATTTGGCATAAAATGAGAGAAGACCTAAAAAATTTTTAGGATATCTCGTTTAATTTTATTAAAAATACATATCTCCTCTCATTAATAATGGAAATTATTATAAACGTTGTGATAAAAAACTAATAAAGGAAACTGTTAATGTGATTGTTATCTTTTAAATGTGATTGGTAATTGTCGTACATTTATCAAAATTTCAGGATATGTTTGGGAGGTGAAATAATAAAAAGATTATAATTTTTTTTGTGAGATCTAAAAAGATTATTCCCTTCCAAATTGGCATAAAATGAGAGAAGACCTAAAAAAATTTCAGGATATCTCGTTTAATTTTATTAAAAATACATATCTCCTCTCAATAATAATGGAAATTATTATAAACGTTGTGATAAAAAAACTAATAATGGAAACTATTAATGTGATTGTTATCTTTTTAATGTGATTAGTAATTGTCGTACATTTATCAAAATTTCACGATATGTTTGGGAGGTGAAAAAATAAAAAGATTATAATTTTTTTTGGGAGATCTAAAAAGATCATTCCCTTCCAAATTGGCATAAAATGAGAGAAGACCTAAAAAAATTTCAGGATATCTCGTTTAATTTTATAAAAAATACATATCACCTCTCATTAATAATGGAAATTATTATAAACGTTATGATAAAAATCTAATAAAGGAAACTATTAATGTGATTGGTAATTGTCATAGAAATATCAAAATTTCACGGTATGCTTGGGAGGTGAAATAATAAAAAGGTTATAATTTTTTTTGTGAGATCTAAAAAGATCATTCCCTTCCAAATTGGCATAAAATGAGAGAAGACCTAAAAAAATTTCAGGATATCTCGTTTAATTTTGTTAAAAATACATATCTCCTCTCATTAATAATGGAAATTATTATAAACGTTGTGATAAAAAACTAATAAAGGAGACTATTAATGTGATTGTTATCTTTTAAATGTGATTGGTAATTGTCGTACATTTATCAAAATTTCAGGATATGTTTGGGAGGTGAAATAATAAAAAGATTATAATTTTTTTTGTGATATCTAAAAAGATCATTCCCTTCCAAATTGGCATAAAATGAGAGCAGACCTAAAAAAATGTCAGGAAATCTAGTTTAATTTTATTAAAAATACATATCTCCTCTCATTAATAATGGAAATTAATATAAATGTTGTGATAAAAAAACAAATAAAGGAAACTATTAATGTGATTGTTATCTTTTTAATGTGATTGGTAATTGTCGTAGAAATATCAAAATTTCACGGTATGCTTGGGAGGTGAAATAATAAAAAGGTTATAATTTTTTTTGTGAGATCTAAAAAGATCATTCACTTCCAAATTGGCATAAAATGAGAGAAGACCTAAAAAAATTTCAGGATATCTCGTTTAATTTTATTAAAAATACATATCTCCTCTCATTACTAATGGAAATTATTATAAACGTTGTGATAAAAAACTAATAAAGGAAACTATTAATGTGATTGTTGTCTTTTTAATGTGATTGGTAATTGTCGTAGAAATATCAAAATTTCACGGTATGCTTGGGAGGTGAAATAATAAAAAGGTTATAATTTTTTTTGTGAGATCTAAAAAGATCATTCCCTTCCAAATTGGCATAAAATGAGAGAAGACCTAAAAAAATTTCAGGATATCTCGTTTAATTTTATTAAAAATACATATCTCCTCTCATTAGTAATGGAAATCATTATAAACGTTGTGATAAAAAACTAATAAAGGAAACTATTAATGTGATTGTTATCTTTTAAATGTGATTGGTAATTGTCGTACATTGATCAAAATTTCAGGATATGTTTGGGAGGTGAAATAATACAAAGATTATAATTTTTTTTTGTGAGATCTAAATAGATCATTCCCTTCCAAATTGGCATAAAATGAGAGAAGACCTTAAAAAATTTCAGGATATCTCATTTAATTTTGTTAAAAATACATATCTTCTCTCATTAATAATGAAAGTTATTATAAACGTTATGATAAAAAAACTAATAAAGGAAACTATTAATGTGATTGTTATCTTTTTAATGTGATTGGTAATTGTCGTAGAAATATCAAAATTTCACGATATGCTTGGGAGGTGAAAAAATAAAAAGGTTATAATTTTATTTGTGAGATCTAAAAAGATCATTCCCTTCCAATTTGGCATAAAATGAGAGAAGACCTAAAAATTTTTTAGGATATCTCGTTTAATTTTATTAAAAATACATATCTCCTCTCATTAATAATGGAAATTATTATAAACGTTGTGATAAAAAACTAATAAACGAGACTATTAATGTGATTGTTATCTTTTAAATGTGATTGGTAATTGTCGTACATTTATCAAAATTTCAGGATATGTTTGGGAGGTGAAATAATAAAAAGATTATAATTTTTTTTGTGATATCTAAAAAGATCATTCCCTTCCAAATTGGCATAAAATGAGAGCAGACCTAAAAAAATGTCAGGAAATCTAGTTTAATTTTATTAAAAATACATATCTCCTCTCATTAATAATGGAAATTAATATAAATGTTGTGATAAAAAAACAAATAAAGGAAACTATTAATGTGATTGTTATCTTTTTAATGTGATTGGTAATTGTCGTAGAAATATCAAAATTTCACGGTATGCTTGGGAGGTGAAATAATAAAAAGGTTATAATTTTTTTTGTGAGATCTAAAAAGATCATTCACTTCCAAATTGGCATAAAATGAGAGAAGACCTAAAAAAATTTCAGGATATCTCGTTTAATTTTATTAAAAATACATATCTCCTCTCATTACTAATGGAAATTATTATAAACGTTGTGATAAAAAACTAATAAAGGAAACTATTAATGTGATTGTTGTCTTTTTAATGTTATTGGTAATTGTCGTAGAAATATCAAAATTTCACGGTATGCTTGGGAGGTGAAATAATAAAAAGGTTATAATTTTTTTTGTGAGATCTAAAAAGATCATTCCCTTCCAAATTGGCATAAAATGAGAGAAGACCTAAAAAAATTTCAGGATATCTCGTTTAATTTTATTAAAAATACATATCTCCTCTCATTAGTAATGGAAATCATTATAAACGTTGTGATAAAAAACTAATAAAGGAAACTATTAATGTGATTGTTATCTTTTAAATGTGATTGGTAATTGTCGTACATTGATCAAAATTTCAGGATATGTTTGGGAGGTGAAATAATACAAAGATTATAATTTTTTTTTGTGAGATCTAAATAGATCATTCCCTTCCAAATTGGCATAAAATGAGAGAAGACCTTAAAAAATTTCAGGATATCTCATTTAATTTTGTTAAAAATACATATCTTCTCTCATTAATAATGAAAGTTATTATAAACGTTATGATAAAAAAACTAATAAAGGAAACTATTAATGTGATTGTTATCTTTTTAATGTGATTGGTAATTGTCGTAGAAATATCAAAATTTCACGATATGCTTGGGAGGTGAAAAAATAAAAAGGTTATAATTTTATTTGTGAGATCTAAAAAGATCATTCCCTTCCAATTTGGCATAAAATGAGAGAAGACCTAAAAAATTTTTAGGATATCTCGTTTAATTTTATTAAAAATACATATCTCCTCTCATTAATAATGGAAATTATTATAAACGTTGTGATAAAAAACTAATAAAGGAGACTATTAATGTGATTGTTATCTTTTAAATGTGATTGGTAATTGTCGTACATTTATCAAAATTTCAGGATATGTTTGGGAGGTGAAATAATAAAAAGATTATAATTTTTTTTGTGATATCTAAAAAGATCATTCCCTTCCAAATTGGCATAAAATGAGAGCAGACCTAAAAAAATGTCAGGAAATCTAGTTTAATTTTATTAAAAATACATATCTCCTCTCATTAACAATGGAAATTAATATAAATGTTGTGATAAAAAAACAAATAAAGGAAACTATTAATGTGATTGTTATCTTTTTAATGTGATTGGTAATTGTCGTAGAAATATCAAAATTTCACGGTATGCTTGGGAGGTGAAATAATAAAAAGGTTATAATTTTTTTTGTGAGATCTAAAAAGATCATTCACTTCCAAATTGGCATAAAATGAGAGAAGACCTAAAAAAATTTCAGGATATCTCGTTTAATTTTATTAAAAATACATATCTCCTCTCATTACTAATGGAAATTATTATAAACGTTGTGATAAAAAACTAATAAAGGAAACTATTAATGTGATTGTTGTCTTTTTAATGTGATTGGTAATTGTCGTAGAAATATCAAAATTTCACGGTATGCTTGGGAGGTGAAATAATAAAAAGGTTATAATTTTTTTTGTGAGATCTAAAAAGATCATTCCCTTCCAAATTGGCATAAAATGAGAGAAGACCTAAAAAAATTTCAGGATATCTCGTTTAATTTTATTAAAAATACATATCTCCTCTCATTAGTAATGGAAATCATTATAAACGTTGTGATAAAAAACTAATAAAGGAAACTATTAATGTGATTGTTATCTTTTAAATGTGATTGGTAATTGTCGTACATTGATCAAAATTTCAGGATATGTTTGGGAGGTGAAATAATACAAAGATTATAATTTTTTTTTGTGAGATCTAAATAGATCATTCCCTTCCAAATTGGCATAAAATGAGAGAAGACCTTAAAAAATTTCAGGATATCTCATTTAATTTTGTTAAAAATACATATCTTCTCTCATTAATAATGAAAGTTATTATAAACGTTATGATAAAAAAACTAATAAAGGAAACTATTAATGTGATTGTTATCTTTTTAATGTGATTGGTAATTGTCGTAGAAATATCAAAATTTCACGATATGCTTGGGAGGTGAAAAAATAAAAAGGTTATAATTTTATTTTTGAGATCTAAAAAGATCATTCCCTTCCAATTTGGCATAAAATGAGAGAAGACCTAAAAAATTTTTAGGATATCTCGTTTAATTTTATTAAAAATACATATCTCCTCTCATTAATAATGGAAATTATTATAAACGTTGTGATAAAAAACTAATAAACGAGACTATTAATGTGATTGTTATCTTTTAAATGTGATTGGTAATTGTCGTACATTTATCAAAATTTCAGGATATGTTTGGGAGGTGAAATAATAAAAAGATTATAATTTTTTTTGTGATATCTAAAAAGATCATTCCCTTCCAAATTGGCATAAAATGAGAGCAGACCTAAAAAAATGTCAGGAAATCTAGTTTAATTTTATTAAAAATACATATCTCCTCTCATTAATAATGGAAATTAATATAAATGTTGTGATAAAAAAACAAATAAAGGAAACTAGTAATGTGATTGTTATCTTTTTAATGTGATTGGTAATTGTCGTAGAAATATCAAAATTTCACGGTATGCTTGGGAGGTGAAATAATAAAAAGGTTATAATTTTTTTTGTGAGATCTAAAAAGATCATTCACTTCCAAATTGGCATAAAATGAGAGAAGACCTAAAAAAATTTCAGGATATCTCGTTTAATTTTATTAAAAATACATATCTCCTCTCATTACTAATGGAAATTATTATAAACGTTGTGATAAAAAACTAATAAAGGAAACTATTAATGTGATTGTTGTCTTTTTAATGTGATTGGTAATTGTCGTAGAAATATCAAAATTTCACGGTATGCTTGGGAGGTGAAATAATAAAAAGGTTATAATTTTTTTTGTGAGATCTAAAAAGATCATTCCCTTCCAAATTGGCATAAAATGAGAGAAGACCTAAAAAAATTTCAGGATATCTCGTTTAATTTTATTAAAAATACATATCTCCTCTCATTAGTAATGGAAATCATTATAAACGTTGTGATAAAAAACTAATAAAGGAAACTATTAATGTGATTGTTATCTTTTAAATGTGATTGGTAATTGTCGTACATTGATCAAAATTTCAGGATATGTTTGGGAGGTGAAATAATACAAAGATTATAATTTTTTTTTTGTGAGATCTAAATAGATCATTCCCTTCCAAATTGGCATAAAATGAGAGAAGACCTTAAAAAATTTCAGGATATCTCATTTAATTTTGTTAAAAATACATATCTTCTCTCATTAATAATGAAAGTTATTATAAACGTTATGATAAAAAAACTAATAAAGGAAACTATTAATGTGATTGTTATCTTTTTAATGTGATTGGTAATTGTCGTAGAAATATCAAAATTTCACGATATGCTTGGGAGGTGAAAAAATAAAAAGGTTATAATTTTATTTGTGAGATCTAAAAAGATCATTCCCTTCCAATTTGGCATAAAATGAGAGAAGACCTAAAAAATTTTTAGGATATCTCGTTTAATTTTATTAAAAATACATATCTCCTCTCATTAATAATGGAAATTATTATAAACGTTGTGATAAAAAACTAATAAACGAGACTATTAATGTGATTGTTATCTTTTAAATGTGATTGGTAATTGTCGTACATTTATCAAAATTTCAGGATATGTTTGGGAGGTGAAATAATAAAAAGATTATAATTTTTTTTGTGATATCTAAAAAGATCATTCCCTTCCAAATTGGCATAAAATGAGAGCAGACCTAAAAAAATGTCAGGAAATCTAGTTTAATTTTATTAAAAATACATATCTCCTCTCATTAATAATGGAAATTAATATAAATGTTGTGATAAAAAAACAAATAAAGGAAACTATTAATGTGATTGTTATCTTTTTAATGTGATTGGTAATTGTCGTAGAAATATCAAAATTTCACGGTATGCTTGGGAGGTGAAATAATAAAAAGGTTATAATTTTTTTTGTGAGATCTAAAAAGATCATTCACTTCCAAATTGGCATAAAATGAGAGAAGACCTAAAAAAATTTCAGGATATCTCGTTTAATTTTATTAAAAATACATATCTCCTCTCATTACTAATGGAAATTATTATAAACGTTGTGATAAAAAACTAATAAAGGAAACTATTAATGTGATTGTTGTCTTTTTAATGTGATTGGTAATTGTCGTAGAAATATCAAAATTTCACGGTATGCTTGGGAGGTGAAATAATAAAAAGGTTATAATTTTTTTTGTGAGATCTAAAAAGATCATTCCCTTCCAAATTGGCATAAAATGAGAGAAGACCTAAAAAAATTTCAGGATATCTCGTTTAATTTTATTAAAAATACATATCTCCTCTCATTAGTAATGGAAATCATTATAAACGTTGTGATAAAAAACTAATAAAGGAAACTATTAATGTGATTGTTATCTTTTAAATGTGATTGGTAATTGTCATAGAAATATCAAAATTTCACGGTATGCTTGGGAGGTGAAATAATAAAAAGGTTATAATTTTTTTTGTGAGATCTAAAAAGATCATTCCCTTCCAAATTGGCATAAAATGAGAGAAGACCTAAAAAAATTTTAGGATATCTCGTTTAATTTTATTAAAAATACATATCTCCTCTCATTACTAATGGAAATTATTATAAACGTTGTGATAAAAAACTAATAAAGGAAACTATTAATGTGATTGTTATCTTTTAAATGTGATTGTTAATTGTCGTACATTGATCAAAATTTCAGGATATGTTTGGGTGGTGAAATAATAAAAAGATTATAATTTTTTTTTGTGAGATCTAAATAGATCATTCCCTTCCAAATTGGCATAAAATGAGAGAAGACCTTAAACAATTTCAGGATATCTCATTTAATTTTATTAAAAATACATATCTTCTCTCATTAATAATGAAAATTATTATAAACGTTATGATAAAAAAACTAATAAAGGAAACTATTAATGTGATTGTTATCTTTTTAATGTGATTGGTAATTGTCGTAGAAATATCAAAATTTCACGATATGCTTGGGAGGTGAAATAATAAAAAGGTTATAATTTTTTTTCTGAGATCTAAAAAGATCATTCCCTTCCAATTTGGCCTAAAATGAGAGAAGACCTAAAAAAATTTTAGGATATCTCGTTTAATTTTATTAAAAATACATATCTCCTCTCATTAATAATGGAAATTATTATAAACGTTGTGATAAAAAACTAATAAAGGAGACTATTAATGTGATTGTTATCTTTTAAATGTGATTGGTAATTGTCGTACATTTATCAAAATTTCAGGATATGTTTGGGAGGTGAAATAATAAAAAGATTATAATTTTTTTTGTGAGATCTAAAAAGATCATTCCCTTCCAAATTGGCATAAAATGAGAGCAGACCTAAAAAAATGTCAGGAAATCTAGTTTAACTTTATTAAAAATACATATCTCCTCTCATTAATAATGGAAATTAATATAATTGTTGTGATAAAAAAACTAATAAAGGAAACTATTAATGTGATTGTTATCTTTTTAATGTGATTGGTAATTGTCGTAGAAATATCAAAATTTGACGGTATGCTTGGGAGGTGAAATAATAAAAAGGTTATAATTTTTTTTGTGAGATCTAAAAAGATCATTCACTTCCAAATTGGCATAAAATGAGAGAAGACCTAAAAAAATTTCAGGATATCTCGTTTAATTTTATTAAAAATACACATCTCCTCTCATTACTAATGAAAATTATTATAAACGTTGTGATAAAAAACTAATAAAGGAAACTATTAATGTGATTGTTATCTTTTAAATGTGATTGTTAATTGTCGTACATTGATCAAAATTTCAGGATATGTTCGGGAGGTGAAATAATAAAAAGATGATAATTTTTTTTTTGTGAGATCTAAATAGATCATTCCCTTCCAAATTGGCATAAAATGAGAGAAGACCTAAAAAAATGTCAGGAAATCTTGTTTAATTTTATTAAAAATACATATCTCCTCTCATTAATAATGGAAATTAATATAAATGTTGTGATAAAAAAACTAATAAAGGAAACTATTAATGTGATTGTTATCTTTTTAATGTGATTGGTAATTGTCGTAGAAATATCAAAATTTCACGATAAGCTTTGGAGGTGAAATAATAAAAAGGTCATAATTTTTTTTGTGAGATCTAAAAAGATCATTCCCTTCCAAATTGGCATAAAATGAGAGAAGACCTAAAAAAATTTCAGGATATCTCGTTTAATTTTATTAAAAATACATATCTCCTCTCATTACTAATGGAAATTATTGTAAACGTTGTGATAAAAAACTAATAAAGGAAACTATTAATGTGATTGTTATCTTTAAAATGTGATTGGTAATTGTCGTACATTTATCAAAATTTCAGGATATGTTTGGGAGGTGAAATAATAAAAATATTATAATTTTTTTTGTGAGATCTAAAAAGATCATTCCCTTCCAAATTGGCATAAAATGAGAGCAGACCTAAAAAAATGTCAGGAAATCTTGTTTAATTTTATTAAAAATACATATCTCCTCTCATTAATAATGGAAATTAATATAAATGTTGTGATAAAAAAACTAATAAAGGAAACTATTAATGTGATTGTTATCTTTTTAATGTGATTGGTAATTGTCGTAGAAATATTAAAATTTCACGATATGCTTTGGATGTGAAATAATAAAAAGGTTATAATTTTTTTTGTGAGATCTAAAAAGATCATTCCCTTCCAAATTGGCATAAAATGAGAGAAGACCTAAAAAAATTTCAGGATATCTCGTTTAATTTTATTAAAAATACATATCTCCTCTCAATAATAATGGAAATTATTATAAACGTTGTGATAAAAAAACTAATAATGGAAACTATTAATGTGATTGTTATCTTTTTAATGTGATCGGTAATTGTCGTACATTTATCAAAATTTCACGATATGTTTGGGAGGTGAAAAAATAAAAAGATTATAATTTTTTTTGTGAGATCTAAAAAGATCATTCCCTTCCAATTTGGCATAAAATGAGAGAAGACCTAAAAAAATTTCAGGATATCTCGTTTAATTTTATTAAAAATACATATCTCCTCTCAATAATAATGGAAATTATTATAAACGTTGTGATAAAAAAACTAATAATGGAAACTATTAATGTGATTGTTATCGTTTTAATGTGATTGGTAATTGTCGTACATTTATCAAAATTTCACGATATGTTTGGGAGGTGAAAAAATAAAAAGATTATAATTTTTTTTGGGAGATCTAAAAAGATCATTCCCTTCCAAATTGGCATAAAATGAGAGAAGACCTAAAAAAATTTCAGGATATCTCGTTTAATTTTATTAAAAATACATATCTCCTCTCAATAATAATGGAAATTATTATAAACGTTGTGATAAAAAAACTAATAATGGAAACTATTAATGTTATTGTTATCTTTTAAATGTGATTGTTAATTGTCGTACATTGATCAAAATTTCAGGATATGTTCGGGAGGTGAAATAATAAAAAGATGATAATTTTTTTTTGTGAGATCTAAATAGATCATTCCCTTCCAAATTGGCATAAAATGAGAGCAGACCTAAAAAAATGTCAGGAAATCTTGTTTAATTTTATTAAAAATACATATCTCCTCTCATTAATAATGGAAATTAATATAAATGTTGTGATAAAAAAACTAATAAAGGAAACTATTAATGTGATTGTTATCTTTTTAATGTGATTGGTAATTGTCGTAGAAATATCAAAATTTCACGATAAGCTTTGGAGGTGAAATAATAAAAAGGTCATAATTTTTTTTGTGTGATCTAAAAAGATCATTCCCTTCCAAATTGGCATAAAATGAGAGAAGACCTAAAAAAATTTCAGGATATCTCGTTTAATTTTATTAAAAATACATATCTCCTCTCATTACTAATGGAAATTATTGTAAACGTTGTGATAAAAAACTAATAAAGGAAACTATTAATGTGATTGTTATCTTTTAAATGTGATTGGTAATTGTCGTACATTTATCAAAATTTCAGGATATGTTTGGGAGGTGAAATAATAAAAAGATTATAATTTTTTTTTGTGAGATCTAAAAAGATCATTCCCTTCCAAATTGGCATAAAATGAGAGCAGACCTAAAAAAATGTCAGGAAATCTTGTTTAATTTTATTAAAAATACATATCTCCTCTCATTAATAATGGAAATTAATATAAATGTTGTGATAAAAAAACTAATAAAGGAAACTATTAATGTGATTGTTATCTTTTTAATGTGATTGGTAATTATCATAGAAATATCAAAATTTCAAGATATGTTTGGGAGTTGAAATAATAAAAAGATGATAATTTTTTTTTGCGAGATCTAAAAAGATCATTCCCTTCCAAATTGGCATAAAATGAGAGAAGACCTAAACAAATTTCAGGATATCTAGTTTAATTTTATTAAAACTACATATCTCCTCTCATTAGTAATGGAAATTATTATAAATGTCGTGATAATCCATAAATACTGTCAAGGCAAGATAAGAATTATGAGCTCAACTAATAAGCTTCAAATCAATATTCACATTAATATCCTTGTAAAACGATTTCTATAGATTCCTTAATCTTAATAAATTATTACTTGTCTATATTCGATTACATCCACACTTCCTCCACAGGGTAGCTCATGGGACTCTCTGAATGGTCAAAGGTGAGACTATGGTAGGGGATGGGGCCTATGAGGATCGCTCATATGGTGTCAAAACTCCATGGAGTAGAGTCGGTCTTGTTGACTGAGGTTGTCTAGTGGTTTATATTGTACATCGTTTGTGATGAATGATGTTGGTAGTTGTATTGTGTTGAGGTTTGCGACGGTTGATGTCAGATGTGACTTATGATGTTTATGGCTCATGATGATGAGCGGTGATGGTTTATGTCATTGATATTTTGAGGATTCATGTTATAACTATGTTGTATGAACTATTTGAGATGATTGAACCATGATGGTGTTGTTTATTGGTGTTTATTGCTGAACTGAATTTTGAGTTTATGAACTAATTTTTTGTATGTCATTTTAAGTTATTATGTATAGTATTTTGAAGTATACAAAATCCATTTTTATCATCCTTTTCCTTAATAATTAGAAATTCACTTATCTACTTATATGTATAGTTTTGTTTGGTAAGCTTACCCTTGCAATGTTTGCACGTGTGGTTCGTGCCTGTGATGATCTCGGACATCGTGTTCGGGGGAGCAGATGGTTTTAGGTGGATCTTTCTCTTGGAGATTTTGTGGATAGAGCGTACGAGGAATTGAAGACATTATCAATTCTTTCTCTTTCTTTGTTTGGTCTTATGTATAAAATGAACTAGTTAGGAGTATTGTGTATTTATCATGTGAAAATATGTATGTACACATAGTTTTAAAATAAGAATCTTTTACTGATATAAAACGGGTAGATTTAAACCCAAAGGCAATACTCTTATTATGCATGATATTTCTACGACAATTACCAATC
Source organism: Pueraria montana var. lobata (assembly GCA_026413185.1). Taxonomy (NCBI): domain Eukaryota; kingdom Viridiplantae; phylum Streptophyta; class Magnoliopsida; order Fabales; family Fabaceae; genus Pueraria; species Pueraria montana. The sequence goes on from CM048647.1 coordinate 99,388,727, forward strand.
ACATTAAAAAGATAACAAGCACATTAATAGTTTCCTTTATTAGTTTTTTATCACAACATTTAATTTATGCACATAGATAATTGCCCTTGAATATTAATGTGATTGTTATCTTTTCAATGTAATTGGTAATTGTCGGAGAAATATCAAAATTTCCATTAAAAATCACATTTAATTGGCTTAAAACGGGTTATATACATTATTAAATCTATGTGTATGGAACAATATATCAAATAAATACAAAACAATTATGGTACTACATGTCCATAAGAGACAAGAAATATTTACAAACAGTAAAATAAAATAAGGCATGAGCTCAATATATTGATTTAGAGAAGACAAAAGTCATAACATCCCCTGGGGCATTCTTATGCATAAAAAACCATAATGCTCTGAGTACTTTTCAGTTTTGAGGTCCGTGATGCCCCGTGGTGCAATTTTCGTGTTCGTGGTGCATTTTTTGCTCATTGTGCAATTTTTGTGCGAATTCTAATGCATAAAAAACCATCATGGTCAGGGCACTTTTTAGTTTTGAGGTCCGTGGTGCCCTGTGGTCCAATTTTGGTGCCCGTGGTGCATTTTCGGCACATGGTGCAATTTTCGTGCCAAAATAAGTCTTTTGGGTTTTGGTGCCACGTGATTCCTGGTGCATTCTTATGCATAAAATACCATAATGCTCAGAGCACTTTTCAGTTTTGAGGTCTGTGGTGCTCCGTTGTCCAATTTTGGTGCCCCTGGTGCATTTTCGGCCCATGGTGAAATTTTCATGCCAAAATAAGAGTTTTGGATTTTGGTGCCTCGTGATCCTTGGTACATGGTTATGCATAAAAAACCATAATGCTCAGAGCACTTTTCAGTTTTGAGGTCCGTGGTGCCCCGTGGTCCAACTTTTGTGCCCGTGTGGATTTTCGACCCATGGTGCCATTTCCGTGCCAAAATAAGACTTTCGGGTTTTGGTGCCTTGTGATCCTTGTTGCATCCTTATGCATAAAAATCCATAATGCTTGGAGCACTTTTTAGTTTTGAGGTCCGTGGTGCCCCGTGGTCCAATTTTGGTGCCCGTTGTGGATGTTCGGCACACGGTCCAATTTTCCTGCCAAAATAAGACTTTTGGGTTTTGGTGCCACGTGATCCCTGGTGCATTCTTATGCAGAAAATACCATAATGCTCTGAGCACTTTTCAGTTTTGAGGTCTGTGGGTCCCCGTTGTCCAATTTTGGTACCCGTGTTGCATTTTCGGCCCATGGTGCAATTTTCGTGCCAAAAATAAGTCTTTTGGGTTTTGGTGCCACGTGATTCCTGGTGCATTCTTATGCATAAAATACCATAATGCTCGGAGCACTTTTTAGTTTTGAGGTCTGTGGTGCCCCGTTGTCCAATTTTGGTGCCCGTGGTGCATTTTCGGCCCATGGTGCAATTTTTGTGCCAAAATAAGAGTTTTGGGTTTTGGTGCCCCGTGATCCTTGGTACATGCTTATGCATAAAAAACCATAACGCTTGGAGCACTTTTCAGTTTTGAGGTCCGTGGTGCCCCGTGGTCCAATTTTGGTGCCCGTGGTGGATTTTCGACCCATGGTGCAATTTTCGTGCCAAAATAAGACTTTCGGGTTTTGGTGCCTCGTGATCCTTGTTGCATCCTTATGCATAAAAAACCATAATGCTTGGAGCACTTTTTAGTTTTGAGGTTCGTGGTGTCCCGTGGTCCAATTTTGGTGCCCGTGGTGCATTTTGGGCACTTAGTCCAATTTTCTTGCCAAAATAAGAGTTTTGGGTTTCGGTGCCCCATGATCCGTGGTACATTCTTATGCATAAAAAACCATAATGCTCTAAGCACTTTTAACTTTTCAGGTCTGTGGTGCCCCGTGGTCCAATTTTGGTGCCCGTGGTGCATTTTCGGCACATGGTGCAATTTTCGTGCCAAAATAAGACTTTTGCGTTTTGGTGCCCAGTGATCCTTGGTGCGTCCTTATGCATAAAAAACCATAATGCTCGGAGCACTTTTCAGTTTTGAGGTTCATGGTGCCCTATGACCAATTTTGGTGCCCGTGGTGCATTATCGGCCCATTGTGCAATTTTTGTGCGAAAATAAGAATTTTGGGTTTTGGTGCCCCGTGATCCCTGGTGCATTCTTATGCATAAAAAACCATAATCCTCAGAGCACCTTTTAGTTTTGACGTCCGTGGTGCCCCGTGGTCCAATTTTGGTGCCCGTCGTGCATTTTCGGCACATGGTGAAATTTTCGTGCCAAAATAAGAATTTTGGGTTTTGCTGCCCCATGATCCTTGGTGCATCCTTATGCACAAAAAATCATAATGCTCAGAGCACTTTTCAATTTTGAGGTCCATGGTGCCCCGTGGTCAAATTTTGGTGCCCGTGGTGCATTTTCGACCCATGGTGCAATTTTCGTGCCAAAATATGTCTTTTGGGTTTTGGTGCCACGTGATTCCTGGTACATTCTTATGCATAATATACCATAATGCTTAGAGCACTTTTCAGTTTTGAGGTCTGTGGTGCCCCGTTGTCCAATTTTGGTGCCCGTGGTGCATTTTCGGCCCATGGTGCAATTTTCATGCCAAAATAAGAGTTTTGGGTTTTGGTGCCCCGTGATCCTTGGTACATGCTTATGCATAAAAAACCATAATGCTTGGAGCACTTTTCAGTTTTGAGGTCCGTGGTGCCCCGTGGTCCAATTTTGGTGCCCGTGGTGGATTTTCGACCCATGGTGCAATTTTCGTGCCAAAATAAGACTTTCGGGTTTTGGTGCCTCGTGATCCTTGTTGCATCCTTATGCATAAAAAACCATAATCCTTAGAGCACTTTTTAGTTTTGAGGTCCGTGGTGCCCCGTGGTCCAATTTTGGTGCCCGTGGTGCATTTTGGGCACATAGTCCAATTTTCTTGCCAAAATAAGAGTTTTGGGTTTTGGTGCCCCATGATCCATGGTACATTCTTATGCGTAAAAAACCATAATTCTCTAAGCACTTTTAACTTTTCAGGTCCGTGGTGCCCCGTGGTCCAATTTTGGTGCCGGTGGTGCATTTTTGGCACATGGTGCAATTTTCGTGCCAAAATAAGACTTTTGCGTTTTGGTGCCCCGTGATCCTTGGTGCGTCCTTATGCATAAAAAACCATAATGCTCGGAGCTTTTTTCAGTTTTGAGGTCCGTGTTGTCCAGTGCTCCAATTTTGGTGCCCCATGGTGTATTTTTGGCCCATGGTGCAATTTTGTGCCAAAATAAGACCTTTTGGTTGTGGTGCCCCATGATCCCTAGTGGATTCTTATGCATGAAAAACCATAAAGCTAGGAGCACTTTTAACTTTTGAGGTCAGTGGTGCCCCGTGGTCCAATTTTGGGGCCCGTGGTTGATTTTCGGCCCATGGTGCAATTTTCATGCCAAAATAAGACTTTTGGATTTTTGTGCTCGTGATACTTGTTGCATGCTTACGCATAAAAAAAACATAATGCTCATAGCACTTTTTAGTTTTGAGGTTCGTGGAGCCCCATGGTCCAATTTTGGTGCTCGTGGTGGATGTTCGGCACACGGTCCAATTTTCCTGCCAAAATAAGACTTTTGGGTTTTGGTGCCACATGATCTCTGGTGCATTCTTATGCAGAAAATACCATAATGCTTGAAGCACTTTTCAGTTTTGAGGTCTGTGGGGCCCCGTTGTCCAATTTTGGTACCCGTGTTGTATTTTCGGCCTATGGTGCAATTTTCGTGCCACAATAAGACTATTGGGTTTTGGTGCCATATGATCCCTGGGGCATTCTTATGCATAAAAAACCATAATTCTATGAGCACTTTTCAGTTTTGAGGTCCGTGGACCCCCATGGTCCAGTTTTGGTGTCCGTGGTGCATTTTTGCCCATTGTTTAATTTTCGTACGAATTATTATGCATAAAAAACCATAATGCTTGGAGCACTTTTTAGTTTTGAGGTCTTTCGTCCCTCGTGGTCAAATTTCGGTGCACGTGGTGCATTTTCGGCACATGGTGCAATTTTCGTGCCAAAATAAGACTTTGGGGTTTTGTTGCCCCGTCATCCTTAGTGCATCCTTATGCATAAAAAACCATAATGCTCGGAGCACTTTTCAGTTTTGAGGTCCATGGTGCCCTATGACCAATTTTGGTGCCCGTGGTGCATTATCGGCCCATTGTGCAATTTTCGTGCGAAAATAAGACTTTTGGGTTTTGGTGCCCCGTGATCCCTGGTGCATTCTTATGCATAAAAAACCATAATGCTCATAGCACCTTTTAGTTTTGACGTCCGTGTTGCCCCGTGGTCCAATTTTGGTGCCCATTGTGCATTTTCGGCACATGGTGCAATTTTCGTGCCAAAATAAGAATTTTGGGTTTTGGTGCCCCATGATCCTTGGTGCATCCTTATGCATAAAAAACCATAATGCTCAGAGCACTTTTCAGTTTTGAGGTCCGTGGTGCCCCGTGGTCCAACTTTGGTGCCCGTTGTGCATTTTCAGCCCATTGTACATTTTTGGTGCGAAAATAAGACATTTGGGTTTTGGTGCCAGGTGATCCCTGGTGCTCTCTTATGCATAAAACACCATAATGATCAGAGAACTTTTCAGTTTTGAGGTCCGTGGTGCCCCGTGGTCAAATTTTGGTGCCTGTGGTGCATTTTCGGCCCATGGTACAATTTTCGTGCCAAAATATGTCTTTTGGGTTTTGGTGCCACGTGATTCCTGGTGCATTCTTATGCATAAAATACCATAATGCTCGGAGCACTTTTCAGTTTTGAGGTCTGTGGTGCCCCGTTGTCCAATTTTGGTGCCCGTGGTGCATTTTCGGCCCATGGTGCAATTTTCATGCCAAAATAAGAGTTTTGGGTTTTGGTGCCCCGTGATCCTTGGTACATGCTTATGCATAAAAAACCATAATGCTTGGAGCACTTTTCAGTTTTGAGGTCCGTGGTGCCCCGTGGTCCAATTTTGGTTCCCGTGGTGCATTTTCGGCCCATGGTGCAATTTTCATGCCAAAATAAGTCTTTTGGGTTTTGGTGCAACGTGATTCCTGGTGCATTCTTATGCATAAAATACCATAATGCTCGGAGCACTTTTCAGTTTTGAGGTCTGTTGTAACATCCTCATTTTATTAATTGTACGCATTTATATATGTATATTATTAACATTTATGCACTGCATTTTATAGAAACCTTATGTATATATTCTCTTAATGAAATTAATACAGTTTTACTCAGAAGAATTTTCTGAATTTCCAAATGTCTTTGTTTATGCCGAAATTGATAGTTGACTGGACTGCTATGTCAGACAGCTGTCCAGGATAAATTTTCAAGTATAGAATTTTGAACTCAATTATAACTTAAAAGAAAGGTAATAGAATATAGATTAAAAATATATACAGATAAAGAATTAAAATGCTTATTCAGAATTGTTAGGATTTGCTGAAAGTTAGAACTTTAAGGAATTATTACGGTAAAATTCTAAGATAGAAAATTAAGCAAAAAATTTGTAGGGCATCTATAGAATTATCTAATAATTGTAATATACTTAGAATAATTATTAAAAATGTTTAACCAAGAAAATTTTAATTTAGAACCTTAACCAATCAAAAAGTGACAACTTAGGCTTTTCTAATGTCATTAAATTAAGCTAATTAGGCTTGGATTAAGAGATAAGTAAGACACTACCCCAAGGTTTTTGATAGTGAGGAATCCAATGGTGGTGTTATTTTCTTCAAATTCTAATCACATTGTAAAATAATTAGCAGCCCTAATTACCTTCTAGAAATTTCTACAAAGTTCTTGAAATGTTGACTTTTGGGGTAGGCAAGTGACTTGGAACTCCTTGGCTGTCCAAGTGGGCTGGAAAGGCTTGGCAAGTGGACTTCCCTTGGTCCAATTGAGCTGCTGGACGTGCAGGGCAGCAGCTGGACTTGAAGGCAAAGTCCAATTTAGTTAATAATTTGTTTTAAGAAGCATTTAACTTAAGTAAAAGGAGAAAAAGTCACAAAAAGCTATTTTCTCTCAAAACAGAACCTTGAGCTCTCCAAACCCAGCAGCTGCAGTTTTCATTTCAATTTCATCTTAACTTCATCATCTCATCCCAAATTAAGAAACCAAACCATCCAAACTTCCTAAACCCTAAGCTAATCGGCAAAAAGGAAAAGAAATTGGAGGAAATCTCAAAAATTCATACAAGACCAAGGAGTGAGGGAGAAAGGAATTCAAGGCTTTTTCTTCAATTAAAGAGTTTAAGGTAAGGATCTAGGCATTTAATTTCAATTAGAACCCTTGGAATTAGAAGAAAACATGTTGTAGGGTTAAATTCAATTTGTGACCTAGAATCATGAAAACTTGAAATTGATTTAGGGGTTTTGTGTTTTTGATGCTTGTGATTGTAATTCATGGATTGGAATGATGTGTGATTGAATTTTTAATGTGTTGTGATGGTTGAAATTTGAGTTGCTTGATTTTTAATTGAATTGAGATTTGGTTGAATTTTGGTTGGAATTGGAGTTTGTTGCTTTGGAAAATATGTTGAGAATGGTAGTGAGACCATTCGGCCAGCCCTAAATGCAAGGGATATTATGTGGAAATTTTTGTAAAACCAAGGGCAAAATGGTCATTTTACATGTAGGGACACATTGGGTATTTTGGAAAAAGATTGAGGGCATTTTCGGAAATTATTAAAATACTAATGTTATAAGGTAAATTGCTTATTTTTTTGTATTCTTGTATGTTAATGTGTACAAATTATTTATTTAATTGTGATCATGAACATAATTCATTGCATGAGTCTTTTTGGGGAATTTATAAAGATTCAAGTGAAAAATAATTGATGTTGGCTAACCGGGATTGCGGTAGCCATGAAAAGAAAGAAAAGAAAAGGAAAGAAAGAAAAGAAAAGAAAAGAAAAGAAAAGAAAGAAAAGAAAAGAAAAGAAAAGAAAAGAAAGAAAAGAAAAGAAAAGAAAAGAAAAGAAAGAATTATGTTGACTAACCGGGACTGCGGTAGTCATGTGAAATGAAAATGATTGAGAAAGAATTATGTTGACTAACCGGGACTGCGGTAGTCATGAGAATTGAGTTGATCTATGAGAAATGACTTTTGTTGACTAGCCAGGATTGCGGTAGTCATGTGAAATGAAAATGATTGAGAAATGAATTGTTGACTAACCGAGACTACGGTAGTCATGTGGAAATGGAAATGATTGAGAAATGAATATTTGGGTGAGCAGAATAAGTTAGGCAGGGTTGTATGGTCTGTGATTATATAACCTGTGGGGCGAGGGATATTGACAATTCCACATGTGACAGTAATCCGGAACGGGATTGCTGTCGTGGTGGCCTTCCTGGATATCCTGATCTCCTAATTCTGTTTAGTTTATTCGTGTTTAGTAGGGGCTGATAGCTGAATTGCAGTGCGTAATGGTAGGCCAGTTACTTACTAAATACTCAAAAGGGGAAGTCTCCATGGAGCAGGGTCAAAACGAATTTGAGTCAAAAACTGCATTGGATAAATCATACTGCATTTAATTATGTGTGTAACTAATTAATTTGTTATGATATGTATTTGTTTGAAATTGTTTTAATTGTATGAGAAATTAAATGCCTGATCCGGGAATGCTGTCCCCAGATTCTAGGGGAGTGTGATTGCAGGTATTTGGAAGATATAGTTAAATGATGAAGATGCAGAAATTCCAGAGCATATAGGATGGGGACTATTTTGGGTAGACAATAATTTGTAGTAGTTAGAATTATTTTGTAGCAGTGTTTATATAAATTTTAATGATGTAAATTACAGAACATATTTTGGATTGTAAGAGATCGTATCAGAACTTTGAAATAAATATATAAAATGAATTAAATAGTTAAATTATGTTTTATAAAAAAAGGGGGGTTACATTAGTGGTATCAGAGCTCTGGTTATGCATCTCTAGGACTTGCGAGTAGTGGGTCTATTAGGTGTTTTGCTGTGTTACCCTGATTAGAATTTTTGTTTGTTAAGAATATTATGAAAAAAAAAGGGTAGTAACTAGATCTGAAAATTTAAGACAAGTAGAAATGAGAAGAGGAATGCTAGTTATAAATCATAGAGTTCAAACTAATAGTATAGCTGAGATGGCAGAAAGGAAGAAAGGAAATCTTGATAGAGTTGTGAGGGTGCACACTCAGGACTCAGTCGAGATGACTTTCCCTCCTAATATTAAATTTTTTTAAGTTGTGTTATTTTCCATGTTCCTTATATTGTGAATTTACAAGTTATACCCTTGAGTTAGTTGAGGAAGGAGATCTAAAGATCTGAGTTAGTAGATCAAGGTTGAGAATAGAGGTCTAAATATTTGAGTTTATAGGATAATAGTTGAGTTTGACAAAAGAAAGAAAACAAAGTTTTGAAGGTACCTTGATGTTTGGAATATGATGAGATGTTGAAAGTATGGTTATTGCCATATTGTTCTAATGGATGTTTTCCTGTGTTTTGAAGGCTGAAACAGTGTATCGTAGTATAAATTTGTCACAGGATTGATATCTTAACTATTAGGACTTGAAATTTTGTGTTTTAGACATGAGTTAGAACCAAAATAGTGCATTTTTCTGGTGCAGTAAAATAGCCTGCGGGTTTAACATTGTTTAATTACATTACCATGGTGTAAGTGGTGATTAAGAGAGTAGAATAGGACCCAAATGCTAAGTTAGTAGCAGTTGTCCTAAGAATTTTTAAAGTTGAAAGAGTAAGTAATTGGAAGGCCTAAGGGTGTGTGTATTGATGTTGGAAATTAAGCCTAAGTAACAATTAAATTGGTAGTAGTGAATTGGAGTAATTTGAGGTACTTTGAAAGTCATTCTAATGGTGACTTGTTGGAATTATGGTTCTAAAGTACAGCTATAAGTTGAGGATGCTAATTATGTTTAAAATACCCTATACCTTGCTTGTTTCTGTGCCTACATCTAAACCAATCCTAACCTCTCAAATATGTTTGAATTGTATAATAACCATCAGAGATAGACCATTTGTTGTGAATTTGATGTGTTTGCCTATGACTAACCTTGATGTGATATTAGGAATGGATGGGTTAGCAGCCAACCATATTCTAATAGACTGTGCCTCTAAATCTGTGATTTTCCCTGAACTTGATGTTTCTAGACTTAAACCTGTCCAACCTAAAGAAATATCATTTAAAAGTGAAATTCAAAAATACATGTTATCATCTCTTGGAACTAAGGAGATAAAATTGAAATAGACTCTGTGCTAGTTGTAAATGAATATCCTGAAATTTTCCTGATGATGTTTTTGGATTGCCTCCTGAAAGAGAAATAGAATTTAGTATAGATTTGATGCCTGGTACTAGACCAATTTCTATGCAACCATATAGAATGTCATTATTGAAATTAATTGAGTTAAAGAAATAATTGGAAGAATTATTAGAAAAACAGTTTGTAAGGCCTAGTGTGTCCATATGGTGAGCCCAGTATTATTAGTTAAAAAGAAAGATGGAAGATCTAGGTTATGTATAGATTATAGACAATTAAATAAAGAAACTATAAAGAATAAATATCCTTGATCTAGAATAGATGATATATTAATATATTTTAAAAATAAAGAAGAACATGAAAATCATCTTAGAATAATATTAGAAATTTTAAAAGATAGAAAATTATATGCTAAATTGTTTAAGTGTGAATTTTGGTTGGAGGAAGTGAAAATTTTAGGACATGTAATTTCTAAAGATGGAATAAGTGTAGATTTTTCTAAGGTAGAAGCAATTTTAGAATGGGAAAGGCCTAAGACAGTAACTGAGATTAGTAGTTCTTAAGATTTGATGGATATTATAGAAGATTGATTGAAGGATTTTCTAAGATAGCTGGACCCTTAATAGAATTTTATTTGGAGTGAGAGTTGTGAGAAAATTTTCGAAGAATTGAAACATAAATTGACTACCTCACTAGTTTTAGTTTTACCCGACCCAAATGAATCCTATGAGGTATACTGTGATGTTTCATCTCTAGGGTTAGGATGTGTGTTGATGTAAAATAGGAAAGTGGTAGCTTATGCATCTAGGCGGTTGAAATCACATGAGAGAAATTATCCTACTCATGATTTAGAATTAGCTGCTATAGTTTTTGCTTTGAAGATTTGGAGACATTATTTATATGGATCAATATTTGATGTATATAGTGATCATAAGAGTTTAAAATATTTGTTTGAAAAAAAAAATTTGGAAAGGAGACAAAGAAGATGGATGGAGTTTATTAAAGATTATGATTTTCAATTAAGGTATCATCCAAGAGAGGCTAATGTAGTAGAAGATGCTTTAGTAGGAAAATTGTGCATATGTCAACTATGAGGATTAAAGAATTAGAATTAATAGAATAATTTAGAGATTTAAATTTGTGTACAGTTAGAAAAAAAAAATTCAATTAGGAAGGATTACTAATGATTTTTGGAAGAAATTAGGAAGAAACAAGATGCAGATGAATGTATTCCAGAAAAGAAAGGATTAATGGGATCAGGTAAGGAAAAATAATTTAATTTAGGAATAGATATAATTATTAGGTTTAAAATAGAATTTGTGTACCTAATGATCAAGAATTTAAGGAATTAATTTTGAAGGAAGGGCACAAAAGTAAACTTAGTATTCATCCTGGAACAACAAAATATATAAAGATTTAAAGGGAATGTTTTGGTGGTCTAGGATGAAGAGAGATGTAGCAGAATATGTGGCTAGATGTTTAACATGTTAGAAAGCAAAGATTGAATATCAGAAACCCTTTGATCTGTTACATCCTTTAGAGATACCTATATGGAAACGGAATAGTATATCAATGGATTTTGTGGTAGGATTACCTAGAACACATAGGAATTTTGATACCATTTGAGTAATTGTAGATAGATTAACTAAATTAGTACATTTTGCTTTCAATAAATATTAGGTATTCTTTAGAAAGATTAGCTTAATTGTACTTAAAGGAAATAGTTAGATTTTCTAGAGTACCTACTAGTATAGAGTCTAATAAAGACCCTAGCTTTGTTTTTAAATTTTTGGAAAGATTTTCAGAAAGCTTTAAGAAGTAAAATTATATCTTAGTTTAGTAAAATTATATCTTAGTAAAATTATAACACCCTAAGATTGATGGTCAAACAGAAAGGACTATTCGGACATTAGAAGATCCCTTAAGAGCCTGTACATTAGAAGAGAAAGGAAAACCTAACATTTGAAACAAAGCCTGTTAAGATTGAGGACAGAAGGATTAAGTACCTGAGAGGTAAAGAAATTTCTCTAGTTAAGGTTATTTGGGATGATATCAGACGTGATGCTACATGGGAGTTAGAGGAAAAAATGAAAGAAACATATCCTCATTTGTTTGTATAGTTATTTGGTTGTATAGTTGTATGGTTGTATATTTGTATTAGAAATTTCGAGGACGAAATTTTTATTAGTAGGGGAGAATTGTAACATCCTCATTTTATTAATTGTACGCATTTATATATGTATATTATTAACATTTATGCACTGCATTTTATAGAAACCTTATGTACATATTCTCTTAATGAAATTAATACAGTTTTACTCAGAAGAATTTTCTGAATTTCCAAATGTCTTTGTTTATGCCGAAATTGATAGTTGACTGGACTGCTATGTCAGACAGCTGTCCAGGATAATTTTTCAAGTATAGAATTTTGAACTCAATTATAACTTAAAAGAAAGGTAATAGAATATAGATTAAAAATATATACAGATAAAGAATTAAAATGCTTATTCAGAATTGTTAGGATTTGCTGAAAGTTAGAACTTTGAGGAATTATTACGGTAAAATTCTAAGATAGAAAATTAAGCAAAAAATTTGTAGGGCATCTATAGAATTATCTAATAATTGTAATATACTTAGAATAATTATTAAAAATGTTTAACCAAGAAAATTTTAATTTAGAACCTTAACCAATCAAAAAGTGACAACTTAGGCTTTTCTAATGCCATTAAATTAAGCTAATTAGGCTTGGATTAAGAGATAAGTAAGACACTACCCCAAGGTTTTTGATAGTGAGGAATCCAATGGTGGTGTTATTTTCTTCAAATTCTAATCACATTGTAAAATAATTAGCAGCCCTAATTACCTTCTAGAAATTTCTACAAAGTTCTTGAAATGTTGACTTTTGGGGTAGGCAAGTGACTTGGAACTCCTTGGCTGTCCAAGTGGGCTGGAAAGGCTTGGCAAGTGGACTTCCCTTGGTCCAATTGAGCTGCTGGACGTGCAGGGCAGCAGCTGGACTTGAAGGCAAAGTCCAATTTAGTTAATAATTTGTTTTAAGAAGCATTTAACTTAAGTAAAAGGAGAAAAAGTCACAAAAAGCTATTTTCTCTCAAAACAGAACCTTGAGCTCTCCAAACCCAGCAGCTGCAGTTTTCATTTCAATTTCATCTTAACTTCATCATCTCATCCCAAATTAAGAAACCAAACCATCCAAACTTCCTAAACCCTAAGCTAATCGGCAAAAAGGAAAAGAAATTGGAGGAAATCTCAAAAATTCATACAAGACCAAGGAGTGAGGGAGAAAGGAATTCAAGGCTTTTTCTTCAATTAAAGAGTTTAAGGTAAGGATCTAGGCATTTAATTTCAATTAGAACCCTTGGAATTAGAAGAAAACATGTTGTAGGGTTAAATTCAATTTGTGACCTAGAATCATGAAAACTTGAAATTGATTTAGGGGTTTTGTGTTTTTGATGCTTGTGATTGTAATTCATGGATTGGAATGATGTGTGATTGAATTTTTAATGTGTTGTGATGGTTGAAATTTGAGTTGCTTGATTTTTAATTGAATTGAGATTTGGTTGAATTTTGGTTGGAATTGGAGTTTGTTGCTTTGGAAAATATGTTGAGAATGGTAGTGAGACCATTCGGCCAGCCCTAAATGCAAGGGATATTATGTGGAAATTTTTGTAAAACCAAGGGCAAAATGGTCATTTTACATGTAGGGACACATTGGGTATTTTGGAAAAAGATTGAGGGCATTTTCGGAAATTATTAAAATACTAATGTTATAAGGTAAATTGCTTATTTTTTTGTATTCTTGTATGTTAATGTGTACAAATTATTTATTTAATTGTGATCATGAACATAATTCATTGCATGAGTCTTTTTGGGGAATTTATAAAGATTCAAGTGAAAAATAATTGATGTTGGCTAACCGGGATTGCGGTAGCCATGAAAAGAAAGAAAAGAAAAGGAAAGAAAGAAAAGAAAAGAAAAGAAAAGAAAAGAAAGAAAAGAAAAGAAAAGAAAAGAAAAGAAAGAAAAGAAAAGAAAAGAAAAGAAAAGAAAGAATTATGTTGACTAACCGGGACTGCGGTAGTCATGTGAAATGAAAATGATTGAGAAAGAATTATGTTGACTAACCGGGACTGCGGTAGTCATGAGAATTGAGTTGATCTATGAGAAATGACTTTTGTTGACTAGCCAGGATTGCGGTAGTCATGTGAAATGAAAATGATTGAGAAATGAATTGTTGACTAACCGAGACTACGGTAGTCATGTGGAAATGGAAATGATTGAGAAATGAATATTTGGGTGAGCAGAATAAGTTAGGCAGGGTTGTATGGTCTGTGATTATATAACCTGTGGGGCGAGGGATATTGACAATTCCACATGTGACAGTAATCCGGAACGGGATTGCTGTCGTGGTGGCCTTCCTGGATATCCTGATCTCCTAATTCTGTTTAGTTTATTCGTGTTTAGTAGGGGTTGATAGCTGAATTGCAGTGCGTAATGGTAGGCCAGTTACTTACTAAATACTCAAAAGGGGAAGTCTCCATGGAGCAGGGTCAAAACGAATTTGAGTCAAAAACTGCATTGGATAAATCATACTGCATTTAATTATGTGTGTAACTAATTAATTTGTTATGATATGTATTTGTTTGAAATTGTTTTAATTGTATGAGAAATTAAATGCCTGATCCGGGAATGCTGTCCCCAGATTCTAGGGGAGTGTGATTGCAGGTATTTGGAAGATATAGTTAAATGATGAAGATGCAGAAATTCCAGAGCATATAGGATGGGGACTATTTTGGGTAGACAATAATTTGTAGTAGTTAGAATTATTTTGTAGCAGTGTTTATATAAATTTTAATGATGTAAATTACAGAACATATTTTGGATTGTAAGAGATCGTATCAGAACTTTGAAATAAATATATAAAATGAATTAAATAGTTAAATTATGTTTTATAAAAAAAGGGGGGTTACATTAGTGGTATCAGAGCTCTGGTTATGCATCTCTAGGACTTGCGAGTAGTGGGTCTATTAGGTGTTTTGCTGTGTTACCCTGATTAGAATTTTTGTTTGTTAAGAATATTATGAAAAAAAAAGGGTAGTAACTAGATCTGAAAATTTAAGACAAGTAGAAATGAGAAGAGGAATGCTAGTTATAAATCATAGAGTTCAAACTAATAGTATAGCTGAGATGGCAGAAAGGAAGAAAGGAAATCTTGATAGAGTTGTGAGGGTGCACACTCAGGACTCAGTCGAGATGACTTTCCCTCCTAATATTAAATTTTTTTAAGTTGTGTTATTTTCCATGTTCCTTATATTGTGAATTTACAAGTTATACCCTTGAGTTAGTTGAGGAAGGAGATCTAAAGATCTGAGTTAGTAGATCAAGGTTGAGAATAGAGGTCTAAATATTTGAGTTTATAGGATAATAGTTGAGTTTGACAAAAGAAAGAAAACAAAGTTTTGAAGGTACCTTGATGTTTGGAATATGATGAGATGTTGAAAGTATGGTTATTGCCATATTGTTCTAATGGATGTTTTCCTGTGTTTTGAAGGCTGAAACAGTGTATCGTAGTATAAATTTGTCACAGGATTGATATCTTAACCATAATGCTCGGAGCACTTTTTAGTTTTGAGGTTCGTGGTTCCCCATGGTCCAATTTTGGTGCCCGTGGTGGATTTTCGGCCCATGGTGCAATTTTCGTGCCTAAATAAGACTTTTAGGTATTGGTGCCCCGTGGACTAATTTTCGTGTCCGTGTTGCTTTTTCTGCTCATTGTGCAATTTTTGTGTGAATTCTTAAGCATAAAAAAGCGTAATGCTCGGAGCACTTTTTAGTATTGAGGTCTGTGGTGCCCCTTGTCCATTTTTGGTGCCCATGGTGCATTTTCGGCACATGGTGCAATTTTCATGCCAAAATAAGACTTTTGAGTTTTGGTGCCCCGTGATCTTTGTTGCATCCTTGTGCATAAAAACCCATAATGCTCGGACCACTTTTTAGTTTTGAGTTCCGTCGTGCCATGTGGTCCAATTTTGGTGCCTGTGGGGGATTTTCGGCACATGGTCCAATTTTCGTGCAAAAATAAGACTTTTAGGTTTTGGTGCCACGTGATCCTTGGTGCATTCTTATGCATAAAAAACCATAAGGCTCGGAGCACTTTTCGGTTTCTAGGTCTGTGGTGTCCCGTGGTCCAATTTTTGTGCCCATTGGTGCATTTTCGGCCCAAGGTGCAATTTTCGTCCCAAAATAAGACTTTTGGGTTTTGGTGCCCCGTGATCCCTGGTGGATTCTTATGCATAAAAAAACTATAAAGCTCGGAGCACTTTTCATTTTTGAGGTCAGTGGTGCCCCGTTTTCCAATTTTGGTGCCCGTGGTACATTTTCGGCCCATAGTGCAATTTTCATGCCAAAATAAGACTTTTAGGTTTGGGTGCCCCGTGATCATTGTTGCATCGATATGCATAAATAACCATAATGCTCGGAGTACTTTTTAGTTTTGAGTTCCGTGGTGCCCCGTGGTCCAATTTTGGTGCCCGTGGTGGATTTTCGACACATGGTCCAATTTTCGTGCCAAAATAAGACTTTTGGGTTTTGGTGCCACGTGATCCCTGGTGTATTCTTATGCATAAAATACCATAATGCTTGGAGCACTTTTCAGTTTTGAGGTCTATGGTTCCCCGTTGTCCAATTTTGGTGCCCGTGGCGCATTTTCGGCACATGGTTCAATTCTCGTGCCAAAATAAGACTTTTGGGTTTTGGTTCCACGTGATCCCTGGTGTATTCTTATGCATAAAAAACCATAATGCTCGGAGCACTTTTAAGTTTTGAGGTCCATGGTGCCCCATGGTCCAATTTTGCTACCCATGGTGGATTTTCGGCAAATGGTGCAATTCTCTTGCCAAAATAAGACTTTTGAGTTTTGGTGTCCCGTGATCCTTGGTGTCCAATTTTGGTCCCCGTGATGCATTTTCGGCACATGGTGCAATTTTCGTGCCAAAATAAGACTTTTGGCTTTTAGTGCCCTGTGATCCTTGGTGCATCCTTATGCATAAAAAATAATAATGCTCTGAGCACTTTTCAGTTTTGAGGTCCGTGGTGCCCCGTGGTCCAATTTTGGTGCCCGTGGTGCATTTTCGGCAAATGGTTCAATTCTCGTGCCAAAATAAGACTTTTGGGTTTTGGTGCCCGGTGATCCTTGGTGCATCCTTATGCATAAAAAAAACCATAATGCTTGACCAATTTTCAGTTTTGAGGTCCGTGGTGCCCCGTGGTCCAATTTTGGTGCCCCTGGTGGATTTTCGACAAATGGTCCAATTTTTGTGCCAACATAAGACTTTTAGGTTTTCGTGCCCTGTGGTCCAATTTTGGTGCCCGAGGTGCATTTTCGGCCCATTGTGCAATTTTTGTAAGACAATAAGACTTTTGGGTTTTGGTGCCCTGTGACCCCTGATGCATTCTTATGCATAAAAAATCATAATGCTCCTAATACTTTTCAGTTTTGAGGTCCGTGGTGCCCCGTGGTCCAATTTTGGTGCCGGTGGAGCTTTTTCAGCCATTTGTGCAATTTTCGTGCGAAAATAAGACTTTTGGGTTTTGGTGCCCCGTGATCCCTGGTGCATTCTTATGCATTAAAAACCATAATGCTTGCAGCATTTTTCAGTTTTGAGGTCTGTGGTGCCCCGTGGTCCAATTTTGGTGCCCGTGGTGCATTTTCGGCAAATGGTTCAATTCTCGTGCCAAAATAAGACTTTTGGGTTTTGGTGCCCGGGGATCCTTGGTGCATTCTTATGAAAAAAAAAACCATAATGCTTGAGCAATTTTCAGTTTTGAGGTCTGTGCTACCGTGGTCCAATTTTTGTGCTCGTGGTGGATTTTCGGCACATGGTCCAATTTTTGTGCCAACATAAGACTTTTGGGTTTTTGTGCCCTGTGGTCTAATTTTGGTGCTCTAGGTGCATTTTCGGCCCATTGTGCAATTTTCGTGCGACAATAATACTTTTGGGTTTTGGTGCCCTGTGATCCCTGATGCATTCTTATGCATAAAAACCATAATGCTAACAACACATTTCAGTTTTGAGGTCAGAGGTGCCCCGCGGTGCATTTTCGTCCCATTGTGCAATTTTCGTGCGAAAATTAGACTTTTGGGTTTTGGTGCCCCGTGATCACTGGTGCATTCTTATGCATAAAAAACCATAATGCTCAGAGAACTTTCCATTTTTAAGGTCCGAGGTGCCCCGTGTTCAAATTTTGGTGCCCGTGATGCATTTTCGGCCCATTGTGCAATTTTCGTGCGAAAATAAGACTTTTGGGTTTTGGTGCCCGTGATCCCTGGTGCATTCTTATGCATAAAAAACCATAATGCTCGGAACACTTTTCAATTTTGAGGTCCGTGGTCCCCTGTGGTCCAATTTTGCTGCCGGTTGTGCATTTTCGGCCATTTGTGCAATTTTTGTGCGAAAATAAGACTCTTCGGTTTTGGTGCCCCGAGATCTATGGTGCATTCTTATGAAAATAAAACCATAATGCTCGGAGCACTTTTCAGTTTTGAGGTCCGAGGAGGCCTGTGGTGCATTTTCGACCATTTGTACAATTTTCGTGCGAAAATAAGACTTTTGGGTTTTGGTGTCCTGTCATCCCTGGTGCATTCTTATGCATAAAAAACCATAATGCTCGGAGCACTTTTCAGATTTGAGGTTCGAGGTGCCCTGTAGTCCAATTTTGGTGCCCGTGGTGCATTTTCGACCCATTGTGCAATTTTTGTGCGAAAATAAGACTTTTGGATTTTGGTGCCCCGTGATCCCTGGTGCATTCTTATGCATAAAAAACCATAATTCTTGGAGCACTTTTCATTTTGAGGTCTGTGGAGCCCCGTGGTCCCATTTTGGTACCGATGGTGCATATTCGGCCAATTGTGAAATTTTCGTGCGAAAATAAGACTTTTGGATTTTGGTGTCCCGTGATCCCTGGTGCATTCTTATGCAAAAAAAAATTATAATGGTCAGAACTCTTTTTCAGTTTTGAGGTTCGTGGTGCCCCGTGGTCCAATTTTCGTGTTTATTTTGCATTTTCGGCCCATTGTGCAATTTTCGTGCGAAAATAAGTCTTTTGGGTTTTGGTGCCCCCTGATCCCAGGTGCATTCTTATGCGTAAAAAACCATAATGCTTGAAGCAATTTTCAGTTTTGAGGTCTGTGGTGCCCCGTGGTCCAATTTTGGTGTCGGCGGTGCATTTCGGCCATTTGTGCAATTTTCGTGCGAAAATAAGACTTTTGGGTTTTGGTGCCCCGTCATCCCTGGTGCATTCTTATGCATTAAAAATCATAATGGTCGGAGAACTTTCCAGTTTTGAGGTCCGAGGTGCGCCGTGGTCAAATTTTGGTGCCCGTGGTGCATTTTCGGCGATTTGTGAAATTTTCGTGTGAAAATAAGACTTTTGGTTTTTGGTGCCACGTGATCCCTGGTGCATTCTTCTGCATACAAAACCATAAAGCTCGGAACCCTTTTCAGTTTTGAGGTCCGTGGTGCCCCGTGGTTCAATTTTGGTGCCGGTGGTGCATTTTCGACCATTTGTACAATTTTCGTGCGAAAATAAAACTTTTGGGCTTTCGTGCCCCATGATCCCTGGTGCGTTCTTATGCATAAAACACCATAATGCATGGAGCACTTTTCAGTTTTAAGGTCCGTTGTGTCCCGTGGTCAAATTTTGGTGTCGTTGTTGCATTTTCGGCCATTTGTGAAATTTTTGTGCGAAAATAAGCCTTTTGGGTTTTGGTGCCCCGTGATCCCAGGTGCATTCTTATGTATAAAAAACCATAATGGTCAGAGCACTTTTCAGTTTTAAGGTCCGTGGTGTCCCGTGGTCCAATTTTCGTGCCGGTGGTGCATTTTTTGCCATTTGCGCAATTTTCGTGCGAAAATAAGACTTTTGGATTTTGGTGCCTCGTGATCCCTGGTGCATTCTTATGCATACAAAACCATAAAGCTCAAAACCCTTTTTCGTTTTCAGGTCCGTGGTGCCCTGTGGTCCAATTTTGGTGCCGGTGGTGCATTTTCGACCATTTGTACAATTTTCGTGCGAAAATAAGACTTTTGGGTTTTGGTGCCCTGTCATCCCTGGTGCATTCTTATGCATAAAAAACCATAATGCAAGGAGAACTTTTCAGTTTTGAGGTTCGAGGTGCCCTGTGGTCCAATTTTGGTGCCCGTGGTGCATTTTCGGCCCATTGTGCAATTTTTTATGCGAAAATAAGACTTTTGGATTTTGGTGCCCCGTGATCCCTGGTGCATTCTTATGCATAAAAAACCATAATTCTTGGAGCACTTTTCATTTTGAGGTCTGTGGTGCCCCGTGGTCCGATTTTGGTGCCGATCGTGCATATTCGGCCAATTGTGATATTTTCGTGCGAAAATAAGACTTTTGGATTTTGGTGCCCCGTGATCCCTGGTGCATTCTTATGCAAAAAAAAATTATAATGCTCAGAACTCTTTTTCAGTTTTGAGGTTCGTGGTGCCCCGTGGTCCAATTTTCGTGTTTATTTTGCATTTTCGGCCCATTGTGCAATTTTCGTGCGAAAATAAGTCTTTTGGGTTTTGGTGCCCCTTGATCCCAGGTGCATTCTTATGCGTAAAAAACCATAATGCTTGGAGCAATTTTCAGTTTTGAGGTCCGTGGTGCCCCGTGGTCCAATTTTGGTGTCGGCGGTGCATTTCGGACATTTGTGCAATTTTCGTGCGAAAATAAGACTTTTGGGTTTTGGTGCCCCGTGATCCCTGGTGCATTCTTATGCATTAAAAATCATAATGGTCGGAGAACTTTCCAGTTTTGAGGTCCGAGGTGCGCCGTGGTCAAATTTTGGTGCCCGTGGTGCATTTTCGGCGATTTGTGAAATTTTCGTGTGAAAATAAGACTTTTGGTTTTTGGTGCCACGTGATCCCTGGTGCATTCTTCTGCATACAAAACCATAATGCTCAGAACCCTTTTCAGTTTTGAGGTCCGTGGTGCCCCGTGGTCCAATTTTGGTGCCGGTGGTGCATTTTCGACCATTTGTACAATTTTCGTGCGAAAATAAAACTTTTGGGCTTTCGTGCCCCATGATCCCTGGTGCGTTCTTATGCATAAAAAACCATAATGCATGGAGCACTTTTCAGTTTTGTGGTCCGTTGTGTCCTGTGGTCAAATTTTGGTGTCGTTGTTGCTTTTTCGGCCATTTGTGAAATTTTTGTGCGAAAATAAGCCTTTTGGGTTTTGGTGCCCCGTGATCCCAGGTGCATTCTTATGTATAAAAAACCATAATGGTTAGATCACTTTTCAGTTTTGAGGTCCGTGGTGCCCCGTGGTCCAATTTTCGTGCCGGTGGTGCATTTTTTGCCATTTGCGCAATTTTTGTGCGAAAATAAGACTTTTGGATTTTGGTGCCTCGTGATCCCTGGTGCATTCTTATGCATACAAAACCATAAAGCTCAAAACACTTTTTCGTTTTGAGGACCGTGGTGCCCTCTGGTCCAATTTTGGTGCCGGTGGTGCATTTTCGACCATTTGTACAATTTTCGTGCGAAAATAAGACTTTTGGGTTTTGGTGCCCTGTCATCCCTGGTGCATTCTTATGCATAAAAAACCATAATGCAAGGAGAACTTTTCAGTTTTGAGGTTCGAGGTGCCCTGTGGTTCAATTTTGGTGCCCGTGGTGCATTTTCGGCCCATTGTGGAATTTTTTGTGCGAAAATAAGACTTTTGGATTTTGGTGCCCCGTGATCCCTGGTGCATTCTTATGCATAAAAAACCATAATTCTTGGAGCACTTTTCATTTTGAGGTCTGTGGTGCCCCGTGGTCCGATTTTGGTGCCGATGGTGCATATTCGGCCAATTGTGAAATTTTCGTGCGAAAATAAGACTTTTGGATTTTGGTGCCCCGTCATCCCTGGTGCGTTCTTATGCAAAAAAAATTATAATGCCCGGAACTCTTTTTCAGTTTTGAGGTTCGTGGTGCCCCGTGTTCCAATTTTCGTGTTTATTTTGCAATTTCGGCCCATTATGCAATTTTCGTGCGAAAATAAGTCTTTTGGGTTTTGGTGCCCCTTGATCCCAGGTGCATTCTTATGCGTAAAAAACCATAATGCTTGGAGCAATTTTCAGTTTTGAGGTCCGTGGTGCCCCGTGGTCCAATTTTGGTGCCGGCAGTGCATTTCGGCCATTTGTGCAATTTTCGTGCGAAAATAAGACTTTTGGGTTTTGGTGCCCCGTGATCCCTGGTGCATTCTTATGCATTAAAAATCATAATGGTCGGAGAACTTTCCAGTTTTGAGGTCCGAGGTGCGCCGTGGTCAAATTTTGGTGCCCGTGGTGCATTTTCGGCGATTTGTGAAATTTTCGTGTGAAAATAAGACTTTTGGTTTTTGGTGCCACGTGATCCCTGGTGCATTCTTCTACATACAAAACCATAAAGCTCGGAACCCTTTTCAGTTTTGACGTCCGTGGTGCCCCGTGGTCCAATTTTGGTGCCGGTGGTGCATTTTCGACCATTTGTACAATTTTCGTGCGAAAATAAAACTTTTGGGCTTTCGTGCCCCATGATCCATGGTGCATTCTTATGCATAAAAACCCATAATGCATGGAGCACTTTTCAGTTTTGAGGTCCGTTGTGTCCCGTGGTCAAATTTTGGTGTCGTTGTTGCATTTTTGGCCATTTGTGAAATTTTTGTGCGAAAATAAGCCTTTTGGGTTTTGGTGCCCCGTGATCCCAGGTGCATTATTATGTATAAAAAACCATAATGGTCAGAGCACTTTTCAGTTTTGAGGTCCGTGGTGCCCCGTGGTCCAATTTTCGTGCCGGTGGTGCATTTTTTGCCATTTGCGCAATTTTCGTGCGAAAATATGACTTTTGGATTTTGGTGCCTCGTGATCCCTGGTGCATTCTTATGCATACAAAACCATAAAGCTCAAAACCCTTTTCCGTTTTGAGGTCCGTGGTGCCCTGTGGTCCAATTTTGGTGCCGGTGGTGCATTTTCGACCATTTGTACAATTTTCGTGCGAAAATAAGACTTTTGGGTTTTGGTGCCCTGTCATCCCTGGTGCATTCTTATGCATAAAAAACCATAATGCTCAGAGCACTTTTCAATTTTGAGGTTCGAGGTGCCCTGTGGTCCAATTTTCGTGCTGGTGGTGCATTTTCGGCCCATTGTGCAATTTTTTGTGCAAAAATATGACTTTTGGATTTTGGTGCCCCGTGATCCCTGGTGCATTCTTATGCATAAAAAACCATAATTCTTGGAGCACCTTTCATTTTGAGGTCTGTGGTGCCCCGTGGTCCGATTTTGGTGCCGATGGTGCATATTCGGCCATTTGTGAAATTTTTGTGCGAAAATAAGCCTTTTGGGTTTTGGTGCCCCGTGATCCCAGGTGCATTCTTATGTATAAAAAACCATAATGGTCAGAGCACTTTTCAGTTTTAAGGTCCGTGGTGTCCCGTGGTCCAATTTTCGTGCCGGTGGTGCATTTTTTGCCATTTGCGCAATTTTCGTGCGAAAATAAGACTTTTGGATTTTGGTGCCTCGTGATCCCTGGTGCATTCTTATGCATACAAAACCATAAAGCTCAAAACCCTTTTTCGTTTTCAGGTCCGTGGTGCCCTGTGGTCCAATTTTGGTGCCGGTGGTGCATTTTCGACCATTTGTACAATTTTCGTGCGAAAATAAGACTTTTGGGTTTTGGTGCCCTGTCATCCCTGGTGCATTCTTATGCATAAAAAACCATAATGCAAGGAGAACTTTTCAGTTTTGAGGTTCGAGGTGCCCTGTGGTCCAATTTTGGTGCCCGTGGTGCATTTTCGGCCCATTGTGCAATTTTTTATGCGAAAATAAGACTTTTGGATTTTGGTGCCCCGTGATCCCTGGTGCATTCTTATGCATAAAAAACCATAATTCTTGGAGCACTTTTCATTTTGAGGTCTGTGGTGCCCCGTGGTCCGATTTTGGTGCCGATCGTGCATATTCGGTCAATTGTGATATTTTCGTGCGAAAATAAGACTTTTGGATTTTGGTGCCCCGTGATCCCTGGTGCATTCTTATGCAAAAAAAAATTATAATGCTCGGAACTCTTTTTCAGTTTTGAGGTTCGTGGTGCCCCGTGGTCCAATTTTCGTGTTTATTTTGCATTTTCGGCCCATTGTGCAATTTTCGTGCGAAAATAAGTCTTTTGGGTTTTGGTGCCCCTTGATCCCAGGTGCATTCTTATGCGTAAAAAACCATAATGCTTGGAGCAATTTTCAGTTTTGAGGTCCGTGGTGCCCCGTGGTCCAATTTTGGTGTCGGCGGTGCATTTCGGACATTTGTGCAATTTTCGTGCGAAAATAAGACTTTTGGGTTTTGGTGCCCCGTGATCCCTGGTGCATTCTTATGCATTAAAAATCATAATGGTCGGAGAACTTTCCAGTTTTGAGGTCCGAGGTGCGCCGTGGTCAAATTTTGGTGCCCGTGGTGCATTTTCGGCGATTTGTGAAATTTTCGTGTGAAAATAAGACTTTTGGTTTTTGGTGCCACGTGATCCCTGGTGCATTCTTCTGCATACAAAACCATAATGCTCAGAACCCTTTTCAGTTTTGAGGTCCGTGGTGCCCCGTGGTCCAATTTTGGTGCCGGTGGTGCATTTTCGACCATTTGTACAATTTTCGTGCGAAAATAAAACTTTTGGGCTTTCGTGCCCCATGATCCCTGGTGCGTTCTTATGCATAAAAAACCATAATGCATGGAGCACTTTTCAGTTTTGTGGTCCGTTGTGTCCTATGGTCAAATTTTGGTGTCGTTGTTGCTTTTTCGGCCATTTGTGAAATTTTTGTGCGAAAATAAGCCTTTTGGGTTTTGGTGCCCCGTGATCCCAGGTGCATTCTTATGTATAAAAAACCATAATGGTTAGATCACTTTTCAGTTTTGAGGTCCGTGGTGCCCCGTGGTCCAATTTTCGTGCCGGTGGTGCATTTTTTGCCATTTGCGCAATTTTTGTGCGAAAATAAGACTTTTGGATTTTGGTGCCTCGTGATCCCTGGTGCATTCTTATGCATACAAAACCATAAAGCTCAAAACACTTTTTCGTTTTGAGGACCGTGGTGCCCTCTGGTCCAATTTTGGTGCCGGTGGTGCATTTTCGACCATTTGTACAATTTTCGTGCGAAAATAAGACTTTTGGGTTTTGGTGCCCTGTCATCCCTGGTGCATTCTTATGCATAAAAAACCATAATGCAAGGAGAACTTTTCAGTTTTGAGGTTCGAGGTGCCCTGTGGTTCAATTTTGGTGCCCGTGGTGCATTTTCGGCCCATTGTGGAATTTTTTGTGCGAAAATAAGACTTTTGGATTTTGGTGCCCCGTGATCCCTGGTGCATTCTTATGCATAAAAAACCATAATTCTTGGAGCACTTTTCATTTTGAGGTCTGTGGTGCCCCGTGGTCCGATTTTGGTGCCGATGGTGCATATTCGGCCAATTGTGAAATTTTCGTGCGAAAATAAGACTTTTGGATTTTGGTGCCCCGTCATCCCTGGTGCGTTCTTATGCAAAAAAAATTATAATGCCCGGAACTCTTTTTCAGTTTTGAGGTTCGTGGTGCCCCGTGTTCCAATTTTCGTGTTTATTTTGCAATTTCGGCCCATTATGCAATTTTCGTGCGAAAATAAGTCTTTTGGGTTTTGGTGCCCCTTGATCCCAGGTGCATTCTTATGCGTAAAAAACCATAATGCTTGGAGCAATTTTCAGTTTTGAGGTCCGTGGTGCCCCGTGGTCCAATTTTGGTGCCGGCAGTGCATTTCGGCCATTTGTGCAATTTTCGTGCGAAAATAAGACTTTTGGGTTTTGGTGCCCCGTGATCCCTGGTGCATTCTTATGCATTAAAAATCATAATGGTCGGAGAACTTTCCAGTTTTGAGGTCCGAGGTGCGCCGTGGTCAAATTTTGGTGCCCGTGGTGCATTTTCGGCGATTTGTGAAATTTTCGTGTGAAAATAAGACTTTTGGTTTTTGGTGCCACGTGATCCCTGGTGCATTCTTCTACATACAAAACCATAAAGCTCGGAACCCTTTTCAGTTTTGACGTCCGTGGTGCCCCGTGGTCCAATTTTGGTGCCCGTGGTGCATTTTCGACCATTTGTACAATTTTCGTGCGAAAATAAAACTTTTGGGCTTTCGTGCCCCATGATCCATGGTGCGTTCTTATGCATAAAAACCCATAATGCATGGAGCACTTTTCAGTTTTGAGGTCCGTTGTGTCCCGTGGTCAAATTTTGGTGTCGTTGTTGCATTTTTGGCCATTTGTGAAATTTTTGTGCGAAAATAAGCCTTTTGGGTTTTGGTGCCCCGTGATCCCAGGTGCATTATTATGTATAAAAAACCATAATGGTCAGAGCACTTTTCAGTTTTGAGGTCCGTGGTGCCCCGTGGTCCAATTTTCGTGCCGGTGGTGCATTTTTTGCCATTTGCGCAATTTTCGTGCGAAAATATGACTTTTGGATTTTGGTGCCTCGTGATCCCTGGTGCATTCTTATGCATACAAAACCATAAAGCTCAAAACCCTTTTCCGTTTTGAGGTCCGTGGTGCCCTGTGGTCCAATTTTGGTGCCGGTGGTGCATTTTCGACCATTTGTACAATTTTCGTGCGAAAATAAGACTTTTGGGTTTTGGTGCCCTGTCATCCCTGGTGCATTCTTATGCATAAAAAACCATAATGCTCAGAGCACTTTTCAATTTTGAGGTTCGAGGTGCCCTGTGGTCCAATTTTGGTGCCCGTGGTGCATTTTCGGCCCATTGTGCAATTTTTGTGCAAAAATATGACTTTTGGATTTTGGTGCCCCGTGATCCTTGGTGCATTCTTATGCATAAAAAACCATAATGGTCAGAGCACTTTTCAGTTTTCAGGTCCGTGGTGCCCCGTGGTCCAATTTTCGTGCCGGTGGTGCATTTTTTGCCATTTGCGCAATTTTCGTGCGAAAATATGACTTTTGGATTTTGGTGCCTCGTGATCCCTGGAGCATTCTTATGCATACAAAACCGTAAAGCTCAAAACCCTTTTCCGTTTTGAGGTCCGTGGTGCCCTGTGGTCCAATTTTGGTGCTCGTGGTGGATTTTCGGCACATGGTCCAATTTTTGTGCAAAAATAAGACTTTGGGTTTTGGTGCCCCGTTATCCCTGGTGCATTCTATGCATAAAAACCTTAATGCTCGGAGCACTTTTAAGTTTTCAGGTTTGTGGTGCCCCGTGGCCCAATTTTGGTGCCCGTGGTGCATTTTCGACACATGGTGCAATTTTCGTGCAAAAATAAGACCTTTGCATTTTAGTGCCCCGTGATCCTTGGTGTATCCTTATGCATAAAAAACCATAATGCTCGTAGCTCTTTTTAGTTTTGAAGTCCGTGGTGTCTAGTGCTCCAATTTTGGTGCCCCGTGGTGCATTTTTGGCCCATGGTGCAATTTCGTGCCAAAATAAGACTTTTGGGTTTTGGTGCCCCGTGATCCCTGGTGGATTCTTATGCATAAAAAACCATAAAGCTCATAGCACTTTTCAGTTTTTAGGTCAGTGGTGCCCTGTGGTTCAATTTTGGTGCCCGTGGTAGATTTTCGGCCCATGGTGCAATTTTCAAGCCAATATAAGCCTTTTGGGTTTTGGTGCTCCATGATCCTTGTTGCATCCTTATGCATAAAAAACCATAATGCTCGGAGCACTTTTTAGTTTTGAGGTCCGTGGTGCCTAGTGGTCCAATTTTGGTGCCCGTGGAGGATTTTCGGCCCATGGTGCAATTTTCGTGCCTAAATAAGACTTTTAGGTATTGGTGCTCCGTGGTCCAATTTCTATGTCCGTGTTGCATTTTCTGCTCATTGTGTAATTTTCGTGTGAATTCTTATTCATAAAAAAGCATAATGCTCGGAGCACTTTTTAGTATTGAGGTCCGTGGTGCCCCGTGGTCCAATTTTGGTGCCCATGGTGCATTTTCGGCACATGGTGCAATTTTCGTGCCCAAATAAGACTTTTGGGTTTTGGTGCCCCATGATCCCTTGTGCATCCTTCTGCATAAAAAATCATAATGCTCGGAGCACTTTTCAGTTTTGAGGTCCGTGGTGCCCTGTGGTCCAATGTTGGTGCCTGTGGTCGATTTTCGGCACATGGTCCAATTTTCTTGGGAAAATAAGACTTTTGGATTTTGGGGCTCCATGATCCCTGGTGCATTCTTATGCATTAAAAACCATAATGCCTGGAGCATTTTTCAATTTTGAGGTCAGTGGTGCCCCGTGGTCCAATTTTGGTGCCCGTGGTAGATTTTCAGCCCATGGTGCAATTTTCAAGCCAAAATAAGAATTTTGGGTTTTGGTGCCCCGTGATCCTTGTTGCATCCTTGTGCATGAAAAACCATAATGCCCATAGCACTTTTTAGTTTTGAGGTCCGTGGTGCCCCGTGGTCCAATTTTGGTGCCTGTGGTGGATTTTCGGCACATGGTCCAATTTTCGTGCCAAAATAAGACTTTTGGGTTTTGGTGCCACGTGATCCCTTGTGCATTCTTATGCATAAAATACCATAATGCTCAGAGCACTTTTCAGTTTTAAGGTCTGTGGTGCCCCGTTGTCCAATTTTGGTGCCCGTGGTGCATTTTCGGCCCACGGTGCAATTTTCGTGCCAAAATAGGACTTTAGGGTTTTTGAGCCCCATGATCCCTGAGGCATTCTTATGTGTAGAAAACCATAATGCTCTGAGCACTTTCCAGTTTTGAGGTCCGTGGTCCCCCATGGTCCAATTTTGGAGTCTGTGGTGCATTTTATGCCCATTATGCAATTTTCGTGCAAATTATTATGCATCAAAAATCATAATGCTCATAGCACTTTTTAGTTTTGAGGTCTGTGGTGCCTCGTGGTCCAATTTTGGTGCCTGTGGTGCATTTTCGGCACATGGTGCAATTTTCGTGCCAAAATAAGACTTTTGGGTTTTTGTGCCCCGTGATACTTGGTGCGTCCTTACGCATAACAATCCATAATGCTCGGAGCACTTTTCAGTTTTGAGGTCCATAGTGCCCAGTGTCCAATTTTGGTGCCGGTGGTGCATTATCGGCCCATTATGCAATTTTCGTGCGAAAACAAGACTTTTGGGTTTTGGTGCCCAGTGATCCCTGGTGCATTCTTATGCATAAAAACCATAATGCTCAGAGCACTTTTAATTTTGAGGTCCGTGGTGCCCCGTGGTCCAATTTTGGTGCCCGTGGTGCATTTTCGGCACATGGTGCAATATTCGTGCCAAAATAAGACTTTTGGGTTTTGGTGCCCTGTGATCCTTGGTGCATCCTTATGCATAAAAATCCATAATGCTCGGAGCACTTTTCAGTTTTGAGGTCCGTGGTGCCACGTGGTCCAATTTTGATGCCCGTGGTAGATTTTTCCCCATGGTGCAATTTTCATGCCAAAATAAGACTTTTGGGTTTCGGTGCCTCGTGATCCTTGTTCCATCGTTATGCATAAAAAACCATAATGCTCGAAGCACTTTATAGTTTTAATGTCCGTGGTGCCCCGTGGTCCAATTTTGGTGCCCGTGCTAGATTTTTTGCCCATGGTGCAATTTTCATGCCGAAATAAGACTTTTGGGTTTTGGTGCCCCATAATCCTTGTTCCATCCTTATGCATAAAAAACCATAATGCTCGGAGCACTTTCCAGTTTTGAGGTCCGTGGTGCCTCGCGTCCAATTTTGGTGCTCGTGGTGCATTTCCGGCCAATTGTGGATTTTCATGCGAAAATAACACTTTTGGGTTTTGGTGCCACGTGATCCCTGGTGCCTTTTTATGCGTAAAATACCATAATGTTCGGAGAACTTTTCAGTTTAGAGGTCTGTGGTGCCCCGTTGTCCAATTTTAGTGCCCGTGGTGCATTTTCGGCCCATGGTGGAATTTCCGTGCCAAAATAAGACTTTCGGGTTTTGGTGCCCCGTGATCCTTGGGGCATTCTTATGCATAAAAAACCATAATGCTCTGAGCACTTTTCAGTTTTGAGGTCC
This sequence comes from Pueraria montana var. lobata, assembly GCA_026413185.1. Taxonomy (NCBI): domain Eukaryota; kingdom Viridiplantae; phylum Streptophyta; class Magnoliopsida; order Fabales; family Fabaceae; genus Pueraria; species Pueraria montana. The sequence continues at coordinate 99,417,973 of CM048647.1, forward strand.
GTGGTCCCCCATGGTCCAATTTTGGTGTCTGTGGTGCATTTTATGCATATTGTGCAATTTCTAGGCGAATTATTATGGATAAAAAACCATTATGCTCGGAGCGCTTTTCAATTTTGAGGTCCATGGTGCCTCGTGGTCCAATTCTGGTCCCCGTGGTGGATTTTTGACCCATGGTGCAATTTTTGTGCCAAAATAAGACTTTTGGGTTTTGGTGCCCCGTGATCCTTGTTGCATCCTTGTGCATAAAAAACCATAATGCTCAGAGCACTTTAAAGTTTTGAAGTCCGTGTTGCCCCGTGGTCCAATTTTGGTGCCTGTGGTGGATTTTCGGCACATGGTCCAATTTTCCTTGAAAAATAAGACTTTTGGATTTTGGTGCCCCGTGATCCCTGATGGATTCTTATGCATAAAAAACTATAATGCTCGGAGCACTTTTCAGTTTTGAGGACAATGGTGCCCCGTTGTCCAATTTTGGTGTCGGTGGTGCTTTTTCAGCCATTTGTGCAATTTTTGTGCGAAAATAAGACTTTTGGGTTTTGGTGCCCCGTGATCCATGGTGCATTCTTATGCATTAAAAACCATAATGCTCGCAGCATTTTTCAGTTTTGAGGTCCGTGGTGCCCCGTGGTGCAATTTTGGTGCCCGTGGTGGATTTTCGACATATGGTCCAATTTTCGTGCCAAAATAAGACTTTTGGGTTTTGGTGCCATGTGATCCCTGTTGTATTCTTATGCATAAAATACCATAATGCTCGGAGCACTTTTCAGTTTTGAGGTCTGTGGTTCCCCGTTTTCCAATTTTTGTGCCTATGGTCCAATTTTCGTGCCATAATAAGACTTTTGGGTTTTGGTGCCACATGATCCCTGGTGCATTCTGATGCATAGAATACCATAATGCTCGGAGCACTTTTCAATTTTAAGGTCTGTGGTTCCCGATTGTCCAATTTTGGTGCCCGTGGTGCATTTTCAACCCATGGTGCAATTTTCCTGCCAAAATACGACTTTTGGGTTTTGGTGCCCCGTGATCCCTTGTGCATCCTTATGCATAAAAAACCATATTGCTCGGAGCACTTTTCAGTTTTGAGGTTTGTGGTGCCCCGTGCTCCAATTTTGATGCTCATGGTATATTTTCGGCACATGGTCCAATTTTCGTGCGAAAATAAGACTTTTGGGTTTTGGGGCCCCGTGATCCCTGGTGCATTCTTATGCATTAAAAACCATAATGCTCGCAGCATTTTTCAGTTTTGAGGTCCGTGGTGCCCCGTGGTCCAATTATGGTGCCTGTGGTTGATTTTCGACATATGGTCCAATTTTCGTGCCAAAATAAGACTTTTGGGTTTTGGTGCCATGTGATCCCTGTTGTATTCTTATGCATAAAATACCATAATGCTCGGAGCACTTTTCAGTTTTGAGGTCTGTGGTTCCCCGTTTTCCAATTTTGGTGCCTATGGTCCAATTTTCGTGCCATAATAAGACTTTTGGGTTTTGGTGCCACATGATCCCTGGTGCATTCTGATGCATAGAATACCATAATGCTCGGAGCACTTTTCAATTTTAAGGTCTGTGGTTCCCGATTGTCCAATTTTGGTGCCCGTGGTGCATTTTCAACCCATGGTGCAATTTTCCTGCCAAAATACGACTTTTGGGTTTTGGTGCCCCGTGATCCCTTGTGCATCCTTATGCATAAAAAACCATATTGCTCGGAGCACTTTTCAGTTTTGAGGTTTGTGGTGCCCCGTGCTCCAATTTTGGTGCTCATGGTAGATTTTCGGCACATGGTCCAATTTTCGTGCGAAAATAAGACTTTTGGGTTTTGGTGCCCCGTGATCCCTGGTGCATTCTTATTCATAAAAAACCATAATGCTCGGAGCACTTTTAAGTTTTCAGGTCCGTGGTGCCCCGTGGTCCAATTTTGGTGCCCGTGATGCATTTTTGGCCCTTGGTGCAATTTCGTGCCAAGACTTTTGGGTTTTTGTGCCCCGTGATCCCTAGTGGATTCTTATGCATAAAAAACCATAAAGCTCGGAGCACTTTTCAGTTTTGAGGTCAGTGGTGCCCCATGGTCCAATTTTGGTGCCCGTAGTAGATTTTCAGCCCATGGTGCAATTTTCATGCCAAAATAAGACTTTTGGATTTTGGTGCCCCGTGATCCCTGGGGCATTCTTATGCATAAAAAACCATAATGCTCTGAGCACTTTTCAGTTTTGAGGTCCGTGGTCCCCCATGGTGCAATTTTGGGTTTTTGTGGTGCATTTTATGCCCATGGTGAAATTTTCGTGCGAATTATTATGCATAAAAAACCATAATGCTCGGAGCACTTTTTAGTTTTGAGGTCTGTGGTGCCTCGTGGTCCAATTTTGGTGCCCGTGGTGCATTTTCGGCACATGGTGCAATTTTCGTGCCAAAATAAGACTTTTGGGTTCTGCTGCCCCATGATCATTGGTGCATCCTTAAGCATAAAACACCATAATGCTCGAAGCACTTTTCAGTTTTGAGGTCCATGGTGCCCCGTGTCCAATTTTGGTGCCCGTGGTGCATTATCGACCCATTGTGCAATTTTCGTGGGAAAATAAGACTTTTGGGTTTTGGTGCCCCATGATCCTTGGTGCATTCTTTTGCATAAAACACCATAATTCTTAGAGCACCTTTTAGTTTTGAGGTCCGTGGTGCCCCGTGGTCCAATTTTGGTGACCGTGGTGCATTTTCGGCACATGGTGCAATTTTCGTGCCAAAATAAGACTTTTGGGTTTTGGTGCCCCGTGATCGTTGGTGCATCCTTATGCATAAAAACCCATAATGCTCGGAGCACTTTTCAGTTTTGAGGTCCGTGGTGCCCTGTGGTCCAATTTTGGTGCTCGTGGTGGATTTTCGACCCATGGTGCAATTTTCATGCCAAAATAAGACTTTTGGGTTTTGGTGCCCTGTGATCCTTGTTGCATCCTTGTGCATAAACCATACAGCTCACAGTACTTTTCAGTTTTTAGTTCCGTGGTGCCCCGTCGTCCAATTTTGGTGCCTGTGGGGGATTTTCGGCACATGGTCCAATTTTCGTGCAAAAATAAGACTTTTGGGTTTTGGTGCCACGTGATACTTGTTGCATGCTTATGCATAAAAAACCATAATGCTCGGAGCACTTTTTAGTTTTGAGGTTCGTGGTTCCCCATGGTCCAATTTTGGTGCCCGTGGTGGATTTTCGGCCCATGGTGCAATTTTCGTGCCTAAATAAGACTTTTAGGTATTGGTGCCCCGTGGACTAATTTTCGTGTCCGTGTTGCTTTTTCTGCTCATTGTGCAATTTTTGTGTGAATTCTTAAGCATAAAAAAGCGTAATGCTCGGAGCACTTTTTAGTATTGAGGTCTGTGGTGCCCCTTGTCCAATTTTGGTGCCCATGGTGCATTTTCGGCACATGGTGCAATTTTCATGCCAAAATAAGACTTTTGAGTTTTGGTGCCCCGTGATCTTTGTTGCATCCTTGTGCATAAAAAACCATAATGCTCGGACCACTTTTCAGTTTTGAGTTCCGTCGTGCCATGTGGTCCAATTTTGGTGCCTGTGGGGGATTTTCGGCACATGGTCCAATTTTCGTGCAAAAATAAGACTTTTAGGTTTTGGTGCCACGTGATCCTTGGTGCATTCTTATGCATAAAAAACCATAAGGCTCGGAGCACTTTTCGGTTTCTAGGTCTGTGGTGTCCCGTGGTCCAATTTTTGTGCCCATTGGTGCATTTTCGGCCCAAGGTGCAATTTTCGTCCCAAAATAAGACTTTTGGGTTTTGGTGCCCCGTGATCCCTGGTGGATTCTTATGCATAAAAAAACTATAAAGCTCGGAGCACTTTTCATTTTTGAGGTCAGTGGTGCCCCGTTTTCCAATTTTGGTGCCCGTGGTACATTTTCGGCCCATAGTGCAATTTTCATGCCAAAATAAGACTTTTAGGTTTGGGTGCCCCGTGATCATTGTTGCATCGATATGCATAAATAACCATAATGCTCGGAGTACTTTTTAGTTTTGAGTTCCGTGGTGCCCCGTGGTCCAATTTTGGTGCCCGTGGTGGATTTTCGACACATGGTCCAATTTTCGTGCCAAAATAAGACTTTTGGGTTTTGGTGCCACGTGATCCCTGGTGTATTCTTATGCATAAAATACCATAATGCTTGGAGCACTTTTCAGTTTTGAGGTCTATGGTTCCCCGTTGTCCAATTTTGGTGCCCGTGGCGCATTTTCGGCACATGGTTCAATTCTCGTGCCAAAATAAGACTTTTGGGTTTTGGTTCCACGTGATCCCTGGTGTATTCTTATGCATAAAAAACCATAATGCTCGGAGCACTTTTAAGTTTTGAGGTCCATGGTGCCCCATGGTCCAATTTTGCTACCCATGGTGGATTTTCGGCAAATGGTGCAATTCTCTTGCCAAAATAAGACTTTTGAGTTTTGGTGTCCCGTGATCCTTGGTGTCCAATTTTGGTCCCCGTGATGCATTTTCGGCACATGGTGCAATTTTCGTGCCAAAATAAGACTTTTGGCTTTTAGTGCCCTGTGATCCTTGGTGCATCCTTATGCATAAAAAATAATAATGCTCTGAGCACTTTTCAGTTTTGAGGTCCGTGGTGCCCCGTGGTCCAATTTTGGTGCCCGTGGTGCATTTTCGGCAAATGGTTCAATTCTCGTGCCAAAATAAGACTTTTGGGTTTTGGTGCCCGGTGATCCTTGGTGCATCCTTATGCATAAAAAAAACCATAATGCTTGACCAATTTTCAGTTTTGAGGTCCGTGGTGCCCCGTGGTCCAATTTTGGTGCCCCTGGTGGATTTTCGACAAATGGTCCAATTTTTGTGCCAACATAAGACTTTTAGGTTTTCGTGCCCTGTGGTCCAATTTTGGTGCCCGAGGTGCATTTTCGGCCCATTGTGCAATTTTTGTAAGACAATAAGACTTTTGGGTTTTGGTGCCCTGTGACCCCTGATGCATTCTTATGCATAAAAAACCATAATGCTCCTAATACTTTTCAGTTTTGAGGTCCGTGGTGCCCCGTGGTCCAATTTTGGTGCCGGTGGAGCTTTTTCAGCCATTTGTGCAATTTTCGTGCGAAAATAAGACTTTTGGGTTTTGGTGCCCCGTGATCCCTGGTGCATTCTTATGCATTAAAAACCATAATGCTTGCAGCATTTTTCAGTTTTGAGGTCTGTGGTGCCCCGTGGTCCAATTTTGGTGCCCGTGGTGCATTTTCGGCAAATGGTTCAATTCTCGTGCCAAAATAAGACTTTTGGGTTTTGGTGCCCGGGGATCCTTGGTGCATTCTTATGAAAAAAAAAACCATAATGCTTGAGCAATTTTCAGTTTTGAGGTCTGTGCTACCGTGGTCCAATTTTTGTGCTCGTGGTGGATTTTCGGCACATGGTCCAATTTTTGTGCCAACATAAGACTTTTGGGTTTTTGTGCCCTGTGGTCTAATTTTGGTGCTCTAGGTGCATTTTCGGCCCATTGTGCAATTTTCGTGCGACAATAATACTTTTGGGTTTTGGTGCCCTGTGATCCCTGATGCATTCTTATGCATAAAAACCATAATGCTAACAACACATTTCAGTTTTGAGGTCAGAGGTGCCCCGCGGTGCATTTTCGTCCCATTGTGCAATTTTCGTGCGAAAATTAGACTTTTGGGTTTTGGTGCCCCGTGATCACTGGTGCATTCTTATGCATAAAAAACCATAATGCTCAGAGAACTTTCCATTTTTAAGGTCTGAGGTGCCCCGTGTTCAAATTTTGGTGCCCGTGATGCATTTTCGACCCATTGTGCAATTTTCGTGCGAAAATAAGACTTTTAGGTTTTGGTGCCCGTGATCCCTGGTGCATTCTTATGCATAAAAAACCATAATGCTCGGAACACTTTTCAATTTTGAGGTCCGTGGTCCCCTGTGGTCCAATTTTGCTGCCGGTTGTGCATTTTCGGCCATTTGTGCAATTTTTGTGCGAAAATAAGACTCTTCGGTTTTGGTGCCCCGAGATCTATGGTGCATTCTTATGAAAATAAAACCATAATGCTCGGAGCACTTTTCAGTTTTGAGGTCCGAGGAGGCCTGTGGTGCATTTTCGACCATTTGTACAATTTTCGTGCGAAAATAAGACTTTTGGGTTTTGGTGTCCTGTCATCCCTGGTGCATTCTTATGCATAAAAAACCATAATGCTCGGAGCACTTTTCAGTTTTGAGGTTCGAGGTGCCCTGTAGTCCAAATTTGGTGCCCGTGGTGCATTTTCGGCCCATTGTGCAATTTTTGTGCGAAAATAAGACTTTTGGATTTTGGTGCCCCGTGATCCCTGGTGCATTCTTATGCATAAAAAACCATAATTCTTGGAGCACTTTTCATTTTGAGGTCTGTGGAGCCCCGTGGTCCCATTTTGGTACCGATGGTGCATATTCGGCCAATTGTGAAATTTTCGTGCGAAAATAAGACTTTTGGATTTTGGTGCCCCGTGATCCCTGGTGCATTCTTATGCAAAAAAAAATTATAATGCTCGGAACTCTTTTTCAGTTTTGAGGTTCGTGGTGTCCCGTGGTCCAATTTTCGTGTTTATTTTGCATTTTCGGCCCATTGTGCAATTTTCGTGCGAAAATAAGTCTTTTGGGTTTTGGTGCCCCTTGATCCCAGGTGCATTCTTATGCGTAAAAAACCATAATGCTTGGAGCAATTTTTAGTTTTGAGGTCCGTGGTGCCCCGTGGTCCAATTTTGGTGCCGGCGGTGCATTTCGGCCATTTGTGCAATTTTCGTGCGAAAAAAAGACTTTTGGGTTTTGGTGCCCCGTGATCCCTGGTGCATTCTTATGCATTAAAAATCATAATGCTCGGAGAACTTTCCAGTTTTGAGGTCCGAGGTGCGCCGTGGTCAAATTTTGGTGCCCGTGCTGCATTTTCGGCGATTTGTGAAATTTTCGTGTGAAAATAAGACTTTTGGTTTTTGGTGCCACGTGATCCCTGGTGCATTCTTCTGCATACAAAACCATAAAGCTCGGAACCCTTTTCAGTTTTGAGGTCCGTGGTGCCCCGTGGTCCAATTTTGGTGCCGGTGGTGCATTTTCGACCATGTGTACAATATTCGTGCGAAAATAAAACTTTTGGGTTTTCGTGCCCCATGATCCCTGGTGCGTTCTTATGCATAAAAAACCATAATGCATGGAGCACTTTTCAGTTTTGAGGTCCGTTGTGTCCCGTGGTCAAATTTTGGTGTCGTTGTTGCATTTTCGGCCATTTGTGAAATTTTTGTGCGAAAATAAGCCTTTTGGGTTTTGGTGCCCCGTGATACCAGGTGCATTATTATGTATAAAAAACCATAATGGTCAGAGCACTTTTCAGTTTTGAGGTCCGTGGTGCCCCGTGGTCCAATTTTCGTGCCGGTGGTGCATTTTTTGCCATTTGCGCAATTTTCGTGCGAAAATATGACTTTTGGATTTTGGTGCCTCGTGATCCCTGGAGCATTCTTATGCATACAAAACCATAAAGCTCAAAACCCTTTTCCGTTTTGAGGTCCGTGGTGCCCTGTGGTCCAATTTTTGTGCCGGTGGTGCATTTTCAACCATTTGTACAATTTTCGTGCGAAAATAAGACTTTTGGGTTTTGGTGCCCTGTCATCCCTGGTGCATTCTTATGCATAAAAAACCATAATTCTCAGAGCAATTTTCAGTTTTGAGGTTCGAGGTGCCCTGTGGTCCAATTTTGGTGCCCGTGGTGCATTTTCGGCCCATTGTGCAATTTTTGTGCAAAAATATGACTTTTGGATTTTGGTGCCCCGTGATCCCTGGTGCATTCTTATGCATAAAAAACCATAATTCTTGGAGCACTTTTCATTTTGAGGTCTGTGGTGCCCCGTGGTCCGATTTTGGTGCCGATCGTGCATATTCGGCCAATTGTGAAATTTTCGTGCGAAAATAAGACTTTTGGATTTTGGTGCCCCGTGATCCCTGGTGCGTTCTTATGCAAAAAAAATTATAATGCTCGGAACTCTTTTTCAGTTTTGAGGTTCGTGGTGCCCCGTGGTCCAATTTTCGTGTTTATTTTGCATTTTCGTCCCATTGTGCAATTTTCGTGCGAAAATAAGTCTTTTGGGTTTTCGTGCCCTTGATACCAGGTGCATTCTTATGCGTAAAAAACCATAATGCTTGGAGCAATTTTTTGTTTTGAGGTCCGTGGTGCCCCGTGGTCCAATTTTGGTGCCCGCGGTGCATTTCGGCCATTTGTGCAATTTTCGTGCGAAAAAAAGACTTTTGGGTTTTGGTGCCCCGTGATCCCTGGTGCATTCTTATGCATTAAAAATCAAAATGCTCGGAGAACTTTCCAGTTTTGAGGTCCGAAGTGCGCCGTGGTCAAATTTTGGTTCCCGTGCTGCATTTTCGGCGATTTGTGAAATTTTCGTGTGAAAATAAGACTTTTGGTTTTGGTGCCACGTGATCCCTGGTGCATTCTTCTGCATACAAAACCATAAAGCTCGGAACCCTTTTCAGTTTTGAGGTCCGTGGAGCCCCGTGGTCCAATTTTGGTGCCGATGGTGCATTTTTGACCATTTGTACAATTTTTGTGCGAAAATAAAACTTTTGGGTTTTGGTGCCCCATGATCCCTGGTGCGTTCTTATGCATAAAAAACCATAATGCATGGAGCACTTTTCAGTTTTGAGGTCTGTTGTGTCCCGTGGTCAAATTTTGGTGTCGTTGTTGCATTTTCGGCCATTTGTGAAAATTTTGTGCGAAAATAAGCCTTTTGGGTTTTGGTGCCCCGTGATCCCAGGTGCATTATTATGTATAAAAAACCATAATGGTCAGAGCACTTTTCAGTTTTGAGGTCCGTGGTGCCCCGTGGTCCAATTTTCGTGCCGGTGGTGCATTTTTTGCCATTTGCGCAATTTTCGTGCGAAAATATGACTTTTGGATTTTGGTGCCTCGTGATCCCTGGTGCATTCTTATGCATACAAAACCATAAAGCTCAAAACCCTTTTCCGTTTTGAGGTCCGTGGTGCCCTGTGGTCCAATTTTGGTGCCGGTGGTGCATTTTCGACCATTTGTACAATTTTCGTGCGAAAATAAGACTTTTGGGTTTTGGTGCCCTGTCATCCCTGGTGCATTCTTATGCATAAAAAACCATAATGCTCAGAGCACTTTTCAGTTTTGAGGTTCGAGTTGCCCTGTGGTCCAATTTTGGTGCCCGTGGTGCATTTTCGGCCCATTGTGCAATTTTTGTGCAAAAATATGACTTTTGGATTTTGGTGCCCCGTGATCCCTGGTGCATTCTTATGCATAAAAAACCATAATTCTTGGAGCACTTTTCATTTTGAGGTCTGTGGTGCCCCGTGGTCCGATTTTGGTGCCGATCGTGCATATTCGGCCAATTGTGAAATTTTCGTGTGAAAATAAGACTTTTGGATTTTGGTGCCCCGTGATCCCTGGTGCGTTCTTATGCAAAAAAAATTATAATGCTCGGAACTCTTTTTCAGTTTTGAGGTTCGTGGTGTCCCGTGGTCCAATTTTCGTGTTTATTTTGCATTTTCGGCCCATTGTGCAATTTTCGTGCGAAAATAAGTCTTTTGGGTTTTGGTGCCCCTTGATCCCAGGTGCATTCTTATGCCTAAAAAACCATAATGCATGGAGCACTTTTCAGTTTTGAGGTCCGTTGTGTCCCGTGGTCAAATTTTGGTGTCGTTGTTGCATTTTCGGCCATTTGTGAAATTTTTGTGCGAAAATAAGCCTTTTGGGTTTTGGTGCCCCGTGATCCCAGGTGCATTCCTATGTATAAAAAACCATAATGGTCAGACAACTTTTCAGTTTTGAGGTCCGTGGTGCCCCGTGGTCCAATTTTCGTGCCGGTGGTGCACTTTTTGCCATTTGCGCAATTTTTGTGCGAAAATAAGACTTTTGGATTTTGGTGCCTCGTGATCCCTGGTGCATTCTTATGCATACAAAACCATAAAGCTCAAAACCCTTTTCCGTTTTGAGGTCCGTGGTGCCCTGTGGTCCAATTTTGGTGCCGGTGGTGCATTTTCGACCATTTGTACAATTTTCGTGCGGAAATAAGACTTTTGGGTTTTGGTGCCCTGTCATCCCTGGTGCATTCTTATTCATAAAAAACCATAATGCTCGGAGCACTTTTCAGTTTTGAGGTTCGAGGTGCCCTGTGGTCCAATTTTGGTGGCCGTGGTGCATTTTTGGCCCATTGTGCAATTTTCGTGCGAAAATAAGACTTTTGGGTTTGGGTGCCCCGTGATCCCAGGTGCATTCTTATGCGTAAAAAATCATAATGCTTGGAGCAAATTTCAGTTTTGAGGTCCGTGGTACCCCGTGGTCCAATTTTGGTGCCGGTGGTGCATTTTCAGCCATTTGTGCAATTTTCGTGCGAAAATAAAACTTTTGGGTTTCGGTGCCGCTTGATCCCTGGCGTATTCTTAATCTTAAAAAACCATAATGCTCGGAGAACTTTCCAGATTTGAGTTCGAGGTGCCCCGTGGCCAAATTTTGGTGCACTTGGTGCATTTTCAGCCCATTGTGAAATTTTCGCGCGAAAATAAGACTTTTGGATTTTGGTGCCCTTTGATCCCTGGCGTATTCTTAATCTTAAAAAACCATAATGCTCGGAGAACTTTCCAGTTTTGAGTTCGAGGTGCCTCGTGGCCAAATTTTGGTGCACTTGGTGCATTTTCAGCCCATTGTGAAATTTTCGCACGAAAATAATACTTTTGGGTTTTGGTTCCCCGTGATCCCTAGTGCATTCTTATGCATAAAAAACCATAATGCTCAGAGAACTTTCCAGTTTTGAGGTCCAAGGTGCCCCGTGGTAAAATTTTGGTGCCCGTGGTTCATTTTCGGCCTAATGTGCAATTTTCTTGCGAAAATAAAACTTTTGGGTTTTGGTGCCCCTTGATCCCTGGTGCATTCTTATGCATAAAAAACCATGTTGCTCAAAACACTTTTCTGTTTTGAGGTTCGTGGTGCCTCGTGGTCCAATTTTGGTGCCAGTCGTGCATTTTCAGCCATTTGTGCAATTTTCGTGCGAAAATAAGACTTTTGGTTATTGGTGTCCCGTTAACCCTAGTGCACTCTTATGAATAAAAAACTATAATGCTCGCAGCACTTTTCAGTTTTGAGGTCCGAGGTGTCCCGTGTTCCAATTTTGGTGCCCGTGGTGCATTTTCGTCCCATTGTGCAATATTCTTGCGAAAATTAGACTTTTGGGTTTTAGTGCCCCTTGATCCCTTGCGCATTATTATGCATAACAAACCATAATGCTCAGAGAACTTTTCAATTTTGAGTTATGAGGTTCCCTGATCAGTGCATCTTCATGCACATTCTTCTACTGTTATTCTTAGGCATTTCCTTAGTTTATTTCATTAGTTTCACCATTTTAGTGTGTTTTCATATTTAAGTTTGTTTCTAGCTTTATTTAATTTTCGTATTTTATTTTCAGCATTAGCAGTTTTCAATGGAAGATTCATAACTGGAGTTACAGGAATCAGATTGAAGCGTTCTAATATTCGTTGGAAACCTCTGTCTGGAATACCACGGCCGTGGTATCCTAAGCACGGCCGTGCTAATCCACCACAGCCGCGGTGAAATAACCACGGCCAAGCAGAAATCACTGAAAGTTTTGCATCAGCGTCAACTTTCCGAGCACAGCCGTGGTTAATTTACCATGACCGTGCTCGGAAAGCACGTAGATTGGACCTCCAGACTATGCAAGGACCACGGCCGTGGTTAATTTACCACGACCGTGCTCGGAAAGCACGTAGATTGGACCTCCAGACTATGCAAGGATCACGGCCGTGGTCATCTCCTCAGAACGGCCGTGGTGATCCGCATTAGCAGTTTAAAACTTTATAAATATAGAACAGAGGGCTGCGTACTGTACACGTTTTTTACTGTAGACTCTCATTCACTGTTCACGAAATTCTTTTAGAAGGTTTTGAACAATTGTAATGGAGAACTAAGTTCCGAAGAATCGATCTGCTGTAATCGGATTCCACTTTGAGGTTCTTTTATAAATTCCATATCAATCTGTTTCCTTTGATTTATTCCAATAATCTCAATTGATTGCTTAATTTGATTGTTGTTATAGGATATAATTCTTAAATTAGATTGGTTGTGTGATCTTGAATCAATTTCGCGTTAACGTAGCTTTTGCATTATCGCGTTTGATCATAATTCCGTTTGCTTAATCCGGAATTCAGGAACATACGCCGTATAATTTCTATTGCGCTTATCAGTAGTTATTATAGTCGAATAGGATCTGATCCGTTAGGGAATTGGAATTTATAGGGATCAATGATAAGTTGGAAGTCGATACAGTAGATTGATTCGCTTTAGCTTACTTGATAATCACAATTTATTTTAATCCCTTTTTCTTGATATCATACTCAAACCCCCCATTAATCGTTACTGTATTGATTGATAATAATACAAGAATCCTTGAGAACGATACTTGAGTTGTCGTTGCCGTAACTATACTTTCAAAATCACTCGGTTTTGATCCGTGCGCGACAGCGGATCATTCCCCGTGGTCAAATTTTGGTGCCCATGGTGCATTTTCAGCCCATTGTGAAATTTTTGTACGAAAATAAGACTTTTGGGTTTTGGTGCCCCGTGATCCCTGGTGCATTCTTATGCATAAAAAACCATAATGCTTGGAAAACTTTCCAGTTTTGAGGTCCGAGGTACCCCGTGGTGAAATTTTGGTGCTCGTGGTTCATTTTCGGCCCATTGTGCAATTTTCGTGCAAAAATAAGACTTTTGGGTTTTGGTGCCCCGTGATCCCTGGTGCATTCTTATGCATAAAAAACCATAATGCTCGGAACACTTTTCAGTTTTGAGGTCTGTGGTGCCCCTTGGTCCAATTTTGGTGCCAGTGGTGCATTTTCAGCCATTTGTGCAATTTTCGTGCGAAAATAAGACTTCTGGTTTTTGGTGCCCCATGATCCCTGGTGCATTCTTTTGAATAAAAAACCATAATGCTCACATCACTTTTTAGTTTTGAGGTCCAAGGTTCCCTGAGTTCCAATTTTTGTGCCCGTGGTGCATTTTTGTCCCATTGTGCAATATTCTTGCGAAAATTAGACTTTTGGGTTTTGGTGCCCCTTGATCCCTGGTGCATTCTTATGCATAAAAACCATAATGCTCGGAGAACTTTCTAGTTTTGAGTTCTGAGGTTCCCCGTGATCAAATTTTGGTGCCCGTGGTGCATTTTCAGCCTATTGTGAAATTTTCGTGCGAAAATAAGACTTTTGGGTTTTGGTGCCCCGTGATCCCTGGTGCATTCTTATGCATAAAAAACCGTAATGCTCGGAGCACTTTTAACTTTTTAGGTGCCCCGTGGTCAAATTTTGGTGCTCGTGGTACATCTTCGCACATTTGTGCAATTTTCGTACGAAAATAAGAGTTTTGGGTATTGGTGCCCCGTGATCCCTGGTGGTTTCTTATCCATAAAAAACCATAATGCTCATAGCACTTTTCAATTTTGGTGCCCGTGGTGCATTTTCGGCCCATTGTGCAATTTTCGTGCGAAAATAAGACTTTTGGGTTTTGGTGCCCCGTGATCCCTGGTGCATTCTTATGAATAACAAACCATAATGCTTGGAACTCTTTTCAGTTTTAAGGTTCATGCTGCCCCGTGGTCCAATTTTGGTGTCGGTGGTGCATTTTCGGCCATTTGTGCAATTTTCATGTGAAAATAAGACTTTTGGGTTTTGGTGCCCCATGATCCCTGGTGCATTCTTATGCATAAAAAACCATAATTTTCGAAGCACTTTTCAGTTTTGAGGTCCGAGGTGCACCGTGGTCCAATTTTTGTGCTCGTTGTGCATTTTCGGCCCATTGTGCAATCTTAGTGCAAAAATAAGACTTTTGGGTTTTGGTGCCCCGTAATCCCTGGTTCATTCTTATGCATAAACAACCATAATGCTCGACACACTTTTCAGTTTTGAGGTTTGCGGTGCCCCGTGGTCCAATTTTTGTGCCGGTGGTGCATTTTCGGGCATTTGTACAATTCTCGTGCGGAAAGAAGACTTTGGGATTTTGGTGCCCCGTGATCCCTGTTGAATTCTTATGCATAAAAAACCATAATGCCTGGAGGACTTTTCAATTTTGAGGTTCGTGGTGTCCCGTGGTCCAATTTTGGTGTCGATGGTGCATTTTCGACAATTTGTGCAATTTTCATGCGAAAATAAGACCTTTGGGTTTTGGTGCCTTGTGATCCCTAGTGCATTTTTATGCATAAAATACCATAATTCTTCGTAGCACTTCTCAGTTTTGAGTTCCAAGGTGCCCCGTGGTCGAATTTTGGTTCCTGTGGTGCATTTTCGGTCCATTGTGCAATTTCATGCGAAAATAAGACTTTTGGGTTTTGGTGACCCATGATCCCTGGTGCATTCTTATGCATAAAAAACTATAATTCTTGGAACACTTTTCAGTTTTGAGGTCCGTGGTGTGGTCCAACTTTGGTGTCCGTTGTGCATTTTCGGCCTATTGTGCAATTTTCGTGCGAAAATAAGACTTTTGGGTTTTGGTGCCCTGTGATCCCTGGTGCATTATTATGCATAAAAAACCATAATGCTCGGAACACTTTTCAGTTTTGAGGTCCGTGGTGCACTTGGTCCAATTTTGGTGCTAGTGGTGCATTTTCAGCCATTTGTGCAATTTTCGTGCGAAAATAAGATTTTATGTTTTTGGTGCCCCGTGATCTGTGGTGCATTCTTAAGAATAAAAAACCATAATGCTCATAGCACTTGTCATTTCTGAGGTCCGAGGTGCCCCGTGTTCCAATTTTGGTGCCCGTGGTGCATTTTCGTCCCATTGTGCAATATTCTTGCAATAATTAGACTTTTGGGTTTTAGTGCCCCTTGATCCCTTGCGCATTATTATGCATAAAAAACCATAATGCTCAGAGAACTTTCCAGTTTTGAGTTCCGAGGTCCCCGTGGTCAAATTTTGGTGCCCGTGGTGCCTTTTCAGCCCATTGTGAAATTTTCGTGCGAAAATAAGATTTTTGGGTTTTGGTGCCCCGTGATCCCTGGTGCATTCTTATGCATAAAAAAACCACAATGCTCGTAGAACTTTCCAGTTTTGAGGTCCGAGGTGCCCCGTGGCCAAATTTTGGTGCCCGTGGTTCATTTTCGGCCCTTTGTGCAATTTTCGTGTGAAAATAAGACTTTTGGGTTTTGCTGCCCAGTGATCCCTGGTGCATTCTTATGCATAAAAAACCGTAATGCTCGGAACACATATCAATTTTCAGGTCCATGGTGCCTCGTGGTCCAATTTTGGAGCCAGTGGTGCATTTTCAGCCATTTGTGCAATTTTCGTGCGAAAATAAGACTTTTGGTTTTTGGTGCCTCGTTAACCCTGGTGCATTCTTATGAATAAAAAACAATAAAGCTCATAGCACTTTTCAGTTTTGAGGTCCGAGGTGCCTCATGTTCCAATTTTGGTGCCCGTGGTGCATTTTTGACCCATTGTGCAACTTTCGTGCGAAAATAAGACTTTTTGGTTTTGGTGCCCCGTGATCCCTGTTGCATTCTCATGCATAAAAAACCATAATGCTCGGAGAACTTTCCAGTTTTGAGGTCCGAGGTGCCCCGTGGCCAAATTTTCGTGCACGTGGTTCATTTTCGGCACATTGTGCAATTTTCGTGCGAAAATAAGACTTTTGGGTTTTGGTACCCTGTGACCCCTGGTGCATTCTTATGCATAAAAAACCGTACTGCTCGGAACACTTTTCAGTTTTCAGGTCTGTGGTGCCTCGTGGTCCAATTTTGGTGCCAATGGTGCATTTTCAGCCATTTGTGCAATTTGTGCGAAAATAAGACTTTTGGGTTTTGCTGCCCCGTGATCCCTAGTGCATTCTTATGCATAAAAAACCGTAATGCTCGAAACACATATCAATTTTCAGGTCCGTGGTGCCTCGTGGTCCAATTTTGGAGCCAGTGGTGCATTTTCAGCCATTTGTGCAATTTTCGTGCGAAAATAAGACTTTTGGTTTTTGGTGCCTCGTTAACCCTGGTGCATTCTTATGAATAAAAAACAATAAAGCTCATAGCACTTTTCATTTTTGAGGTCCGAGGTGCCTCATGTTCCAATTTTGGTGCCCGTGGTGCATTTTTGACCCATTGTGCAATTTTCGTGCGAAAATAAGACTTTTTGGTTTTGGTGCCCCGTGATCCCTGTTGCATTCTCATGCATAAAAAACCATAATGCTCGGAGAAATTTCCAGTTTTCAGGTCCGAGGTGCCCCGTGGCCAAATTTTAATGCCCATGGTGCATTTTCTGCCCATTGTGCAATTTTCGTGCGAAAATAAGACTTTTGGGTTTTGGTGCCCCGTGATCCCTGTTGCATTCTCACGCATAAAAAACCATAATGCTCGGAGCACTTTTATGTTTTGAGGTCCGAGGTGCCGCGTGATCCCTGGTGCTTTCTTATCGATAAAAATCCATAATGCTCAGAGTACTTTTCAATTTTGGTGCCCGTGGTGCATTTTCGTCGCATTTTGCAATTTTCGTGCGAAAATAAGACTTTTGGGTTTTGGTGGCTCGTGATCCCTGGTGCATTCATATGTATAAAAAACCATAATGCTTGGAACTCTTTTCAGTTTTAAGGTCCGTGCTGCCCCGTGGTCCAATTTTGGTGTCGGTGGTGCAGTTTCGGCCATTTGTGCAATTTTCATGTGAAAATAAGACTTTTGGGTTTTGGTGGCCCGTGATCCCCGGTGCATTCTTATGCATAAAAAACCATAATGTTCAAAGCACTTTTCAGTTTTGAGGTCCGAGGTGCACCGTGGTCCAATTTTTGTGCCCGTTGTTCATTTTCGGCCCATTGTGCAATCTTAGTGCGAAAATAAGACTTTTGGGTTTTGGTGCCCCGTAATCCCTGGTGCATTCTTATGCATAAAAAACCATAATGCTCAACACACTTTTCAGTTTTCAGGTTCGTGGTGCCCCGTGGTCCAATTTTTGTGTCGGTGGTGCATTTTCGGCCATTTGTACAATTTTCGTGCGAAAACAAGACTTTGGGTTTTGGTGCCCCGTGATCCCTGGTGTATTCTTATGCACAAAAAACCATAATGCCTGGAGGACTTTTCAGTTTTGAGGTTCGTGGTGTCCCGTGGTCCAATTTTGGTGCCGATGGTGCATTTTCTGCCATTTGTACAATTTTCATGCGAAAATAAGACTTTTGGGTTTTGGTGCCCTGTGATCCCTGGTGCATTCTTATGCATAAAAAACCACAATGCTCGGAGAACTTTCTAGTTTTGTGGTCCGAGGTGCCCTGTGGCCAAATTTTGGTGCCCGTGGTTCATTTTCGGTCGTTTGTGCAATTTTTGTGCGAAAATAAGACTTTTGGGTTTTGGTGCCCCATGATCCCTGGTGCATTCTTATGCATAAAAAACCGTAATGCTTGGAACACTTTTCAGTTTTGAGGTCCGTGGTGCCTCGTGGTCCAATTTTGGTGCCAGTGGTGCATTTTCAGCCATTTGTGCAATTTTCGTGCGAAAATAAGACTTTTGGCTTTTGGTGCCTCGTTAACACTGGTGCATTCTTACGAATAAAAAACCATAATGCTCATAGCACTTTTCAGTTTTGAGGTCCGAGGTGCCCCATGTTGCAATTTTGGTGCCCGTGGTACATTTTCGGCCCATTGTGTAATTTTCGTGCGAAAATAAGACTTTTGGGTTTTGGTGCCCCATGAACCCTGTTGCATTTTCATGCATAAAAAACCATAATGCTCGGAGCACTTTTCAACTGTGAGGTCCGAGGTGCCCCGTGGCCAAATTTTGGTGCCCGTGGTTCATTTTCGGCCCTTTGTGCAATTTTCGTGTGAAAATAAGACTTTTGGGTTTTGCTGCCCAGTGATCCCTGGTGCATTCTTATGCATAAAAAACCGTAATGCTAGGAACACATATCAATTTTCAGGTCCATGGTGCCTCGTGGTCCAATTTTGGAGCCAGTGGTGCATTTTCAGCCATTTGTGCAATTTTCGTGCGAAAATAAGACTTTTGGTTTTTGGTGCCTCGTTAACCCTGGTGCATTCTTATGAATAAAAAACAATAAAGCTCATAGCACTTTTCAGTTTTGAGGTCCGAGGTGCCTCATGTTCCAATTTTGGTGCCCGTGGTGCATTTTTGACCCATTGTGCAATTTTCGTACGAAAATAAGACTTTTTGGTTTTGGTGCCCCGTGATCCCTGTTGCATTCTCATGCATAAAAAACCATAATGCTCGGAGAACTTTCCAGTTTTGAGGTCCGAGGTGCCCCGTGGCCAAATTTTTGTGCCCGTGGTTCATTTTCGGCACATTGTGCAATTTTCGTGCGAAAATAAGACTTTTGGGTTTTGGTACCCTGTGACCCCTGGTGCATTCTTATGCATAAAAAACCGTACTGCTCGGAACACTTTTCAGTTTTCAGGTCTGTGGTGCCTCGTGGTCCAATTTTGGTGCCAATGGTGCATTTTCAGCCATTTGTGCAATTTGTGCGAAAATAAGACTTTTGGGTTTTGCTGCCCCGTGATCCCTGGTGCATTCTTATGCATAAAAAACCGTAATGCTCGAAACACATATCAATTTTCAGGTCCGTGGTGCCTCGTGGTCCAATTTTGGAGCCATTGGTGCATTTTCAGCCATTTGTGCAATTTTCGTGCGAAAATAAGACTTTTGGTTTTTGGTGCCTCGTTAACCCTGGTGCATTCTTATGAATAAAAAACAATAAAGCTCATAGCACTTTTCATTTTTGAGGTCCGAGGTGCCTCATGTTCCAATTTTGGTGCCCGTGGTGCATTTTTGACCCATTGTGCAATTTTCGTGCGAAAATAAGACTTTTTGGTTTTGGTGCCCCGTGATCCCTGTTGCATTCTCATGCATAAAAAACCATAATGCTCGGAGAAATTTCCAGTTTTGAGGTCCGAGGTGCCCCGTGGCCAAATTTTAATGCCCATGGTGCATTTTCTGCCCATTGTGCAATTTTCGTGCGAAAATAAGACTTTTGGGTTTTGGTGCCCCGTGATCCCTGTTGCATTCTCACGCATAAAAAACCATAATGCTCGGAGCACTTTTAAGTTTTGAGGTCCGAGGTGCCGCGTGATCCCTGGTGCTTTCTTATCGATAAAAAACCATAATGCTCAGAGTACTTTTCAATTTTGGTGCCCGTGGTGCATTTTCGTCGCATTTTGCAATTTTCGTGCGAAAATAAGACTTTTGGGTTTTGGTGGCTCGTGATCCCTGGTGCATTCATATGTATAAAAAACCATAATGCTTGGAACTCTTTTCAGTTTTAAGGTCCGTGCTGCCCCGTGGTCCAATTTTGGTGTCGGTGGTGCAGTTTCGGCCATTTGTGCAATTTTCATGTGAAAATAAGACTTTTGGGTTTTGGTGGCCCGTGATCCCCGGTGCATTCTTATGCATAAAAAACCATAATGTTCAAAGCACTTTTCAGTTTTGAGGTCTGAGGTGCACCGTGGTCCAATTTTTGTGCCCGTTGTTCATTTTCGGCCCATTGTGCAATCTTAGTGCGAAAATAAGACTTTTGGGTTTTGGTGCCCCGTAATCCCTGGTGCATTCTTATGCATAAAAAACCATAATGCTCAACACACTTTTCAGTTTTCAGGTTCGTGGTGCCCCGTGGTCCAATTTTTGTGTCGGTGGTGCATTTTCGGCCATTTGTACAATTTTCGTGCGAAAACAAGACTTTGGGTTTTGGTGCCCCGTGATCCCTGGTGTATTCTTATGCACAAAAAACCATAATGCCTGGAGGACTTTTCAGTTTTGAGGTTCGTGGTGTCCCGTGGTCCAATTTTGGTGCCGATGGTGCATTTTCTGCCATTTGTACAATTTTCATGCGAAAATAAGACTTTTGGGTTTTGGTGCCCTGTGATCCCTGGTGCATTCTTATGCATAAAAAACCACAATGCTCGGAGAACTTTCTAGTTTTGTGGTCCGAGGTGCCCTGTGGCCAAATTTTGGTGCCCGTGGTTCATTTTCGGTCGTTTGTGCAATTTTTGTGCGAAAATAAGACTTTTGGGTTTTGGTGCCCCATTATCCCTGGTGCATTCTTATGCATAAAAAACCGTAATGCTTGGAACACTTTTCAGTTTTGAGGTCCGTGGTGCCTCGTGGTCCAATTTTGGTGCCAGTGGTGCATTTTCAGCCATTTGTGCAATTTTCGTGCGAAAATAAGACTTTTGGCTTTTGGTGCCTCGTTAACACTGGTGCATTCTTACGAATAAAAAACCATAATGCTCATAGCACTTTTCAGTTTTGAGGTCCGAGGTGCCCCATGTTGCAATTTTGGTGCCCGTGGTACATTTTCGGCCCATTGTGTAATTTTCGTGCGAAAATAAGACTTTTGGGTTTTGGTGCCCCGTGAACCCTGTTGCATTTTGATGCATAAAAAACCATAATGCTCGGAGCACTTTTCAACTGTGAGGTCCGAGGTGCCCCGTGGCCAAATTTTGGTGCCCGTGGTTCATTTTCGGCCCTTTGTGCAATTTTCGTGTGAAAATAAGACTTTTGGGTTTTGCTGCCCAGTGATCCCTGGTGCATTCTTATGCATAAAAAACCGTAATGCTCGGAACACATATCAATTTTCAGGTCCATGGTGCCTCGTGGTCCAATTTTGGAGCCAGTGGTGCATTTTCAGCCATTTGTGCAATTTTCGTGCGAAAATAAGACTTTTGGTTTTTGGTGCCTCGTTAACCCTGGTGCATTCTTATGAATAAAAAACAATAAAGCTCATAGCACTTTTCAGTTTTGAGGTCCGAGGTGCCTCATGTTCCAATTTTGGTGCCCGTGGTGCATTTTTGACCCATTGTGCAATTTTCGTGCGAAAATAAGACTTTTTGGTTTTGGTGCCCCGTGATCCCTGTTGCATTCTCATGCATAAAAAACCATAATGCTCGGAGAACTTTCCAGTTTTGAGGTCCGAGGTGCCCCGTGGCCAAATTTTCGTGCCCGTGGTTCATTTTTGGCACATTGTGCAATTTTCGTGCGAAAATAAGACTTTTGGGTTTTGGTACCCTGTGACCCCTGGTGCATTCTTATGCATAAAAAACCGTACTGCTCGGAACACTTTTCAGTTTTCAGGTCTGTGGTGCCTCGTGGTCCAATTTTGGTGCCAATGGTGCATTTTCAGCCATTTGTGCAATTTGTGCGAAAATAAGACTTTTGGGTTTTGCTGCCCCGTGATCCCTGGTGCATTCTTATGCATAAAAAACCGTAATGCTCGAAACACATATCAATTTTCAGGTCCGTGGTGCCTCGTGGTCCAATTTTGGAGCCAGTGGTGCATTTTCAGCCATTTGTGCAATTTTCGTGCGAAAATAAGACTTTTGGTTTTTGGTGCCTCGTTAACCCTGGTGCATTCTTATGAATAAAAAACAATAAAGCTCATAGCACTTTTCATTTTTGAGGTCCGAGGTGCCTCATGTTCCAATTTTGGTGCCCGTGGTGCATTTTTGACCCATTGTGCAATTTTCGTGCGAAAATAAGACTTTTTGGTTTTGGTGCCCCGTGATCCCTGTTGCATTCTCATGCATAAAAAACCATAATGCTCGGAGAAATTTCCAGTTTTGAGGTCCGAGGTGCCCCGTGGCCAAATTTTAATGCCCATGGTGCATTTTCTGCCCATTGTGCAATTTTCGTGCGAAAATAAGACTTTTGGGTTTTGGTGCCCCGTGATCCCTGTTGCATTCTCACGCATAAAAAACCATAATGCTCGGAGCACTTTTAAGTTTTGAGGTCCGAGGTGCCGCGTGATCCCTGGTGCTTTCTTATCGATAAAAAACCATAATGCTCAGAGTACTTTTCAATTTTGGTGCCCGTGGTGCATTTTCGTCGCATTTTGCAATTTTCGTGCGAAAATAAGACTTTTGGGTTTTGGTGGCTCGTGATCCCTGGTGCATTCATATGTATAAAAAACCATAATGCTTGGAACTCTTTTCAGTTTTAAGGTCCGTGCTGCCCCGTGGTCCAATTTTGGTGTCGGTGGTGCAGTTTCGGCCATTTGTGCAATTTTCATGTGAAAATAAGACTTTTGGGTTTTGGTGGCCCGTGATCCCCGGTGCATTCTTATGCATAAAAAATCATAATGTTCAAAGCACTTTTCAGTTTTGAGGTCCGAGGTGCACCGTGGTCCAATTTTTGTGCCCGTTGTTCATTTTCGGCCCATTGTGCAATCTTAGTGCGAAAATAAGACTTTTGGGTTTTGGTGCCCCGTAATCCCTGGTGCATTCTTATGCATAAAAAACCATAATGCTCAACACACTTTTCAGTTTTCAGGTTCGTGGTGCCCCGTGGTCCAATTTTTGTGTCGGTGGTGCATTTTCGGCCATTTGTACAATTTTCGTGCGAAAACAAGACTTTGGGTTTTGGTGCCCCGTGATCCCTGGTGTATTCTTATGCACAAAAAACCATAATGCCTGGAGGACTTTTCAGTTTTGAGGTTCGTGGTGTCCCGTGGTCCAATTTTGGTGCCGATGGTGCATTTTCTGCCATTTGTACAATTTTCATGCGAAAATAAGACTTTTGGGTTTTGGTGCCCTGTGATCCCTGGTGCATTCTTATGCATAAAAAACCACAATGCTCGGAGAACTTTCTAGTTTTGTGGTCCGAGGTGCCCTGTGGCCAAATTTTGGTGCCCGTGGTTCATTTTCGGTCGTTTGTGCAATTTTTGTGCGAAAATAAGACTTTTGGGTTTTGGTGCCCCATTATCCCTGGTGCATTCTTATGCATAAAAAACCGTAATGCTTGGAACACTTTTCAGTTTTGAGGTCCGTGGTGCCTCGTGGTCCAATTTTGGTGCCAGTGGTGCATTTTCAGCCATTTGTGCAATTTTCGTGCGAAAATAAGACTTTTGGCTTTTGGTGCCTCGTTAACACTGGTGCATTCTTACGAATAAAAAACCATAATGCTCATAGCACTTTTCAGTTTTGAGGTCCGAGGTGCCCCATGTTGCAATTTTGGTGCCCGTGGTACATTTTCGGCCCATTGTGTAATTTTCGTGCGAAAATAAGACTTTTGGGTTTTGGTGCCCCGTGAACCCTGTTGCATTTTCATGCATAAAAAACCATAATGCTCGGAGCACTTTTCAACTGTGAGGTCCGAGGTGCCCCGTGGTCAAATTTTGGTGCCCTTGGTACATTTTCGCCCATTTGTGCAATTTTCGTGCGAAAATAAGACTGTTGGGTATTGGTGCCTCGTGATCCCTTGTGCTTTCTTATCCATAAAAAACCATAATGCTCGGAGCACTTTTCAGTTTTGGTGCCCGTGGTGCATTTTCGGCCCATTGTGCAATTTTCGTGCGAAAATAAGACTTTTGGGTTTTGGTGCCCCGTGATTCCTGGTGCATTCTTATATAGAAAAAACCATAATGCTTGGAACTCTTTTATGTTTTAAGGTCCGTGCTACCCCGTGGTTCAATTTTGGTGTCGGTGGTGCATTTTCGGCCATTTGTGCAATTTGCATGTGAAAATAAGACTTTTCGATTTTGGTGCCCCGTGATCCCTGCTGCATTCTTATGCACAAAAAACCATCATGTTCAAAGCACTTTTCAATTTTGAGGTCCATCGTACCCCGTGGTCCAATTTTGGTGCCGGTGGTGCATTTTCGGCCTTTTGTGCAATTTTCGTTCGAAAATAAGACTTTTGGGTATTGGTTCCCCATGATCCTTGGTGCATTCTTATCCATAAAAAACCATAATGCTCGGAGGACTTTCAGTTTTGAGGTCCGAGGTACCCCGTGGTCCAATATTGGTGCCCGTGGTGCATTTTCCGCCCATTGTGCAATTTTCGTGAGAAAATAAGACTTTTGGATTTTGGTTCCCCGTGATCCCTGGTGCATTCGTATCCATAAAAAATCATAATGCTCGGAGGACTTTTCAGTTTTGAGGTCCGAGGTGCCCGTAATCCAATTTTGGTGTCGGTGGTGCAGTTTCGGCCATTTGTTCAATTTTTGTGCGAAACTAATACTCTTGGATTTTGGTGCCCCGTGATCCATGCCGCATTCTTATGCATAAAAAACCATCATGCTCGGAGCACTTTTCAGTTTTGAGGTCCGTCGTACCCCATGGTTCAATTTTGTTGTCGGTGGTGCATTTTCGGCCATTTGTGCAATTTTCATGCGAAAATAAGACTTTTGGGTTTTGGTACCCCGTGATCCCTGCTGCATTCTTATGCACAAAAAACCATCATGTTTAGAGCACTTTTCAGTTTTGAGGTCCGTCGTACCCCGTGGTCCAATATTGGTGCCGGTGGTGCATTTTCGGCCTTTTGTGCAATTTTCTGCGAAAATAAGACTTTTGGGTATTGGTTCCCCGTGATCCTTGGTGCATTCTTATCCATAAAAAACCATAATGCTCGGAGGACTTTCAGTTTTGAGGTCCGAGGTACCCCGTGGTCCAATATTGGTGCCCGTGGTGCATTTTCCGCCCATTGTGCAATTTTCGTGAGAAAATAAGACTTTTGGGTTTTGGTTCCCCGTGATCCCTGGTGCATTCATATCCATAAAAAATCATAATGCTCAGAGGACTTTTCAGTTTTGAGGTCCGAGGTGCCCGTAATCCAATTTTGGTGTCGGTGGTGCAGTTTCGGCCATTTGTTCAATTTTTGTGCGAAACTAATACTCTTGGATTTTGGTGCCCCGTGATCCATGCCGCATTCTTATGCATAAAAAACCATAATGCTCGGAGCACTTTTCAGTTTTGAGGTCCGTCGTACCCCATGGTTCAATTTTGTTGTCGGTGGTGCATTTTCGGCCATTTGTGCAATTTTCATGCGAAAATAAGACTTTTGGGTTTTGGTGCCCCGTGATCCCTGCTGCATTCTTATGCACAAAAAACCATCATGTTCAGAGCACTTTTCAGTTTTGAGGTCCGTCGTACCCCGTGGTCCAATATTGGTGCCGGTGGTACATTTTCGACCTTTTGTGCAATTTTCGTGCGAAAATAAGACTTTTGGGTATTGGTTCCCCATGATCCTTGGTGCATTCTTATCCATAAAAAACCATAATGCTCGGAGGACTTTCAGTTTTGAGGTCCGAGGTACCCCGTGGTCCAATATTGGTGCCCGTGGTGCATTTTCCGCCCATTGTGCAATTTTCGTGAGAAAATAAGACTTTTGGGTTTTGGTTCCCCGTGATCCCTGGTGCATTCATATCCATAAAAAATCATAATGCTCGGAGGACTTTTCAGTTTTCAGGTCTGAGGTGCCTGTAATCCAATTTTGGTGCCGGTGGTGCAGTTTCGGCCATTTGTTCAATTTTTGTGCGAAAATAAGACTTTTGGGTTTTGGTGCACCATGATCCCTAGTGCATTCTTATGCATAAAAAACCATAATGTTTGGAGCACTTTTCAGTTTTAAGGTCCGAGGTACCCCGTGGTCCAATTTTGGTGTCAGTGGTGCATTTTCGGCCTTTTGTGCAATTTTCATGCAAAAATAAGACTTTTGGGTATTAGTGCCGCGTGATCCCTGGTGCTTTCTTATCCATAAAAAAACCATAATGCTCAGAGTACTTTTCAATTTTGGTGCCCGTGGTGCATTGTCGGCACATTGTGCAATCTTCGTGCGAAAATAAGACTTTTGGGTGTTGGTGCCCCGCGATCCCTGGTGCATTCTAATGCATAAAAAACCATAATGCTATGAGCACTTTTAAGTTTTGACGTCCGAGGTTCCCCGTGATCGAATTTTTTTTCCCGTGGTACATTTTCGTCCATTTGTGCAATTTTCATGCGAAAATAAGACATTTGGGTTTTGGTTC
The DNA here is from genome assembly GCA_026413185.1 of Pueraria montana var. lobata. NCBI lineage: Eukaryota > Viridiplantae > Streptophyta > Magnoliopsida > Fabales > Fabaceae > Pueraria > Pueraria montana. The sequence goes on from CM048647.1 coordinate 99,443,725, forward strand.
CCTTGAGCCCTGGTGCATTCTTATCCGTAAAAAACCACAATGCTCAGAGAACTTTTCAGTTTTGAGGTTCGAGGTGCCCTGTGGATGAATTTTGGTGCCCGTGTTGCATTTTCGGCCCATTGTGCAATTTAGTGCGAAAAAAAGACTTTTGGGTGTTGGTTCCCCGTGATCCATAGTGCATTCTTAACCATAAAAAATCATAATGCCCAGAGCACTTTTCAGTTTTGAGGTCCGAGGTGCCCCGTGGTCCAATTTTGGTGCTCGTGGTACATTTTCGGCCATTTGTGGAATTTTCGTGCGAAAATAAGACTTTTGGGTTTTGGTGCCCCATGATCTCTGGTGCATTCTTATGCATAAAAAACAATAATACTCAGAGAACTTTTCAGTTTTGAGGTCCGAGGTGCCCCGTGGTCCAATTTTGGTGCCGGTGGTGCATTTTCCGCCCATTGTGCAATTTTCGGGCGAAAATAAGAGTTTTGGGTTTTGGTGCCCCGTGATCCCTGGAGCATTCTTATGCATAAAATCCGCAATGCTCGAAGCACTTTTCAGTTTTGAGGTCCGAGGTGCCCCGTGGTCCAATTTTGGTGCCGGTTGTGCATTGTCGGCACATTGTGCAATCTTCGTGCGAAAATAAGACTTTTGGGTGTTGGTGCCCCGCGATCCCTGGTGCATTCTAATGCATAAAAAACATAATGCTATGAGCACTTTTAAGTTTTGACGTCCGAGGTTCCCCGTGATCGAATTTTTGTTCCCGTGGTACATTTTCGTCCATTTGTGCAATTTTCATGCGAAAATAAGACATTTGGGTTTTGGTTCCCTTGAGCCCTGGTGCATTCTTATCCGTAAAAAACCACAATGCTCGGAGAACTTTTCAGTTTTGAGGTTCGAGGTGCCCTGTGGACGAATTTTGGTGCCCGTGTTGCATTTTCGGCCCATTGTGCAATTTAGTGCGAAAAAAAGGACTTTTGGGTGTTGGTTCCCCGTGATCCATAGTGCATTCTTAACCATAAAAAATCATAATGCCCAGAGCACTTTTCAGTTTTGAGGTCCGAGGTGCCCCGTGGTCCAATTTTGGTGCTCGTGGTACATTTTCGGCCATTTGTGGAATTTTCGTGCGAAAATAAGACTTTTGGGTTTTGGTGCCCCATGATCTCTGGTGCATTCTTATGCATAAAAACAATAATACTCAGAGTACTTTTTAGTTTTGAGGTCCGAGGTGCCCCGTGGTCCAATTTTGGTGCCAGTGGTGCATTTTCCGCCCATTGTGCAATTTTCGGGCGAAAATAAGAGTTTTGGGTTTTGGTGCCCCGTGATCCCTGGAGCATTGTTATGCATAAAAAACCTGAATGCTCGGAGCACTTTTCAGTTTTGAGGTCCGATGTGCCCCGTGGTCCAATTATGTGCCCATGGTGCAATTTCTGCCCATTTTGTAATTTTCGTGCGAAAATAAGAGTTTTGGGTTTTGGGGACCCGTGATCCCTGGTGCATTCTTATGCATAAAAAACCCTAATGCTTGGAGAACCTTTCAGTTTTGAGTTCCAAGGTGCCCCGTGGTCCAATTTTGGTGCCGGTCGTGCATTTTCGGCCATTTGTGCAATTTTCGTGCGAAAATAAAACTTTTGGGTTTTGGTGCCCCGTGATCCCTGGTGCATTCTCATGCATAAAAAACCATAATGCTCGGAGCACTTTTTAGTTTTGAGGTCCGAGGTGCCCAGTGGTCCAATTTTGTTGCCCGTGGTGCATTTTCCGCCTGTTGTTCAATTTTCGTGCGAAAATAAGACTTTTGGGTTTTGGTGCCCCGTTATCCCTGGTGCATTCTTATGCATAAAAAACAATAATGCTCGAAGCACTTTTCAGATTTGAGGTCCGAGGTGCCCCGTGGTCCAATTTTGGTACCGGTGGTGCATTTTCGGCCATTTGTACAATTTTCGTGCGAAAATAAGACTTTTGGGTTTTTGTGCCCCATGAACCCTTGTGCATTCTTATGCATAAAAAACCATAATGCTCAGGGCACTTTTCAGTTTTGAGGTCCGAGGTGCCCCGTGGTCCAATTTTAGTGCCGGTGGTGCATTTTCGGCCCATTGTGCATCTTCGTGCGAAAATAAGACTTTTGGGTTTTGGTGCCCCGTAATCCCTAGTGCATCTTATTCATAAAAAAACCATAATGCTAGGAGCACTTTTCAGTTTTGAGGTCTGAGGTGCCCCATGATCCAATTTTTGTGGTCGTGGTACATTTTGGGCCATTTGTGCAATTTTCATGCGAAAATAAGACTTTTGGGTTTTGGTTCCCCGTGATCCCTGGTGCATTCTTATCCATAAAAAACCACAAAGCTCGGAGTACTTTTCAGTTTTGGGGTTCGAGGTGCACCGTGGTCGAATTTGGGTGCCAGTGTTGCATTTTCGGCCCACTGTGCAATTTTCGTACGAAAAAAAGACTTTTGGGTTTTGGTGCCCCGTGATCCCTGCTGCATTCTTATGCATAAAAAACCATAATTCTTGGAGAACCTTTCAATTTTGAGGTCCAAGGTGCCCTGTTGTCCAATTTTGGTGCTGGTGGTGTATTTTCGGCCATTTGTGCAATTTTCGTGCGAAAATAAGACTTTCGGATTTTGGTGCCCCGTGATCCTTGGTGCATTCTTATGCATAAAAAACCATCATGCTCGGAGCACTTTTCAGTTTTGAGGTCCGTGGTGCCCCGTGGTCCAATTTTGGTACCCGTGGTACGTTTTCGGCGATTTGTGCAATTTTCGTGCGAAAATAAGACTTTTGGGTTTTAGTGCCCCGTTATCCCTAGTGCATTCTTATGCATAAAAAACCACAATGCTCGGAGCACTTTTCAGTTTTGAGGTCCGAGGTGCCCCGTCGTCCAATTTTGGTGTCGGTGCTGCATTGTCGGCACATTGTGCAATCTTGATGCGAAAATAAGACTTTTGGGTTTTGGTTCCCCGCGATCCCTGGTGCATTCTTGTCCATAAAAAACCACAATGCTCAGAGCACTTTCCAGTTTTGAGGTCCGTTGTGCCCGGTGGTCCAAATTTGGTGCCAATGGAGCATTTTCGGCCATTTGTGCAATTTTCGTGCGAAAGTAAGACTTTTGGGTTTTTGTGCGCCGCGATCCCTGGTGCATTCTTATGAATATAAAACCATAATGCTCAGACCACTTTTCAGTTTTGAGGTCCAACGTGCCCCGTGGTCCAATTTTGGTGCCCATGGTACATTTTCTGAAATTTGTGCAATTTTCATGCAAAGCTAAGACTTTTGGGTTTTGGTGCCCAGCGATCCCTGGTGCATTCTTATGCATAAAAAACCATAATGCTTGGAACTCTTTTCAGTTTTAAGGTGTGTGGTGCCCCATGGTCCAATTTTGGTGTCGGTGGTGCATTTTCGGCCATTTGTGCAATTTTCATGCGAAAATAAGACTTTTGCGTTTTGGTACCCCATGATCCCTGGGGCATTCTTATGCATAAAACCATAATGCTCAGAAGACTTTTTTTATTTGAGGTCTGTGGTTCCCCGTGGTCCAATTTTGGTGTCGGTAGTGCATTTTCGGCCATTTGTGCAATTTTCGTGCGAAAAAAAGTTTTTTGGGTTTTAGTGCCCTGTGATCCATGGTGCATTCTTATGCATAAAGAACCATAACGCTCAGAACACTTTTCAATTTTGAGGTCCGTGGTGCCTCGTGGTCCAAAATCCGGTGTTGCATTTTTTGCCATTTGTACGATTTTCGTGCGAAAATAGTCCTTTTGGGTTTTGGTGCCCCATGATGACTGGTGCATTCTTATGCATAAAGAACCATAATGCTTGGAACACTTTTCAATTTTGAGGTTCGTGGTGCCTCGTGGTCCAATTTTGGTTCCGGTGTTGCATTTTTTGCCATTTCTGCAATTTTCGTGCGAAAATAAGCCTTTTGGGTTTTGGTGCCCCGTGATCCCTGGTGCATTCTTATGCATAAAAAATCATAATGCTTTGTGGACTTTTCAGTTTTGAGGTTTGAGGTGCCCCGTGGTCCAATTTTGGTGCCGGTGGTCCATTTTGGCCATTTGTGCAATTTTAGTGGGAAAATAAGACTTTTGCGTTTTGGTGCCCCGTGATCCCTGGTGCATTCTTATGCATAAAAAACCATCATGCGTAGAGCACTTTTCAGTTTTGAGGTCCGTGGTGCCCGATGGTCCAATTTTGGTGCCGATGGAGCATTTTCGGCCATTTGTGCAATTTTCGTGCCAAAATAAGACTTTTGTGTTTTGGTGCCCCGTGATCCCTGGTGCATTCTTATCCATAAAAAACCATAATGCTCAGAGCACTTTTTAGTTTTGAGGTCCGAGGTGCCCCGTGGACAGATTTTGGTGCCCGTCGTGCATTTTCGGCCCATTGTGCAATCTTCGTGCGAAAATAAGACTTTTAGGTTTCGGTGCCCCATTATTCCTGGGGCATTCTTATGCATAAAAAACCATAACGCTCAGAGCACTTTTCAGTTTTGAGGTCCAAGGTGCCCCGTGGTCCAATTTTGGTGCCGGAGGTGCCTTTTCGGCCCATTGTGCAATTTTCGTGCAAAAAAAAGACTTTTGGGTTTTGGTGTCCCATGATCCTTGGTGCATTCTTATGCATAAAAAACCATAATGCTCAGAGAACCTTTCAGTTTTGAGGTCCGAGGTACCCTGTGGTCCAATTTTCGTGCCAGTGGTCCATTTTCGGCCATTTGTGCAATTTTCGTGGGAAAATAAGACTTTTGGGTTTTGGTGCCCCGTGATCCCTGGTGCATTCTTATGCATAAAAAACCATCATGCTTAGAGAACTTTTCAGTTTTGAGGTCCGAGGTGCTCGGTGGTCCAATTTTGGTGTCGGTGGTACATTTTCGGCCATTTGTACAATTTTAGTCGGAAAATAAGACTTTTGGGTTTTGGTACCCCATGATCCCTGGAGCATTCTTATGCATAAAAAACCATCATGCTTGGAGCACTTTTCATTTTTGAGATCCGTTGTGCCCGGTGGTCCAATTTTGGTGCCGATGGAGCATTTTCGGCAATTTGTACAATTTTCGTGCGAAAATAAGACTTTTGGTTTTTGGTGCCACGTGATCCCTGGTGCATTCTTCTGCATACAAAACCATAAAGCTTGAAACCCTTTTCAATTTTGAGGTCCGTGGTGCCCCGTGGTCCAATTTTGGTGCCGGTGGTGCATTTTCGACCATTTGTACAATTTTGGTGCATGTGGTGCATTTTCGGCATATTGTCCAATTTTCGTGCCAAAATAATACTTTTGGGTTTCGGTGCTTATTGATCCCTGAGTATTCTTACGCGTAAAATACCATAAAGCTCGGAGCACTTTTCGCTTTTGAGGTCCGTGGTGCCCCGTGGTCCATTTTTGGTGCCCGTGGTGGATTTTCGGCACATGGTCTAATTTTTGTGCCAAAATAAGACTTTTGGGTTTTGGTGCCCATTGATCCCTGGAGCATTCTTATGCATAAAATACCATAATGCTCGAAGCACTTTTCAGTTTTGAGGTCTGTGGTGCCCCGTGGTCCATTTTTGGTGCCCGTGGTGCATTTTCCGCACATGGTCCAATTTTAGTGCCAAAATAAGACTTTTGGGTTTTGGTGCCCCGTGATCCCTGGTGCATTCTTATGCATAAAAAACAATAATGCTCGGAGCACTTTTCAATTTTGAGGTCCGTGGTGCCCCGTGGTTCAATTTTGGTGCTCGTGGTGCATTTCGGCACATGCCTTAATTTTCGTCCCAAAATAAGACTTTTGGGTTTTGGTGCCCCGTGATCCCTGGTGCATTCTTATGCATAAAAAACCATAATGCTCAGAGCACTTTTCAGTTTTGAGGTCCGTGGTGCCCCGTGGTCCAAATTTGATGCTCATGGTGCATTTTTCGCCACATGGTTTAATTTTCGTGCCAAAATAAGACTTTTGGTTTTTGGTGCCCTGTTATCCCTAGTGCATTCTTATGCATAAAAACCCATCATGCTTGGATCACTTTTAGGTTTTGAGGTCCGTGGTGTCCAGTGGTCCAATTTTGGTGCCCATTGGTGTCTTTTTGGCATATGGTGCAATTTTCATGCCAAAATCAGACTTTTGGGTTTTCATGCTATGTTATCCCTGGTGCATTCTTATGAATAAAAAACCATCATGCTCGCAACACTTTTCAATTTTGAGGTCCATGGTGCCCCGTGATCCAACTTTGGTGCCTGTGGTGCATTTTCGGCACATGGGTCAATTTTCATTCCAAAATAAGACTTTTGGATTTTGGTACCCTGTGATCCTTGGTGCATCCTAATGCATAAAAAACCATAATTCTCTAAGCACTTTTCAGTTTTGAGGTACGTGGTGCCCCGTGGTTCAATTTTGGTGCCCGTGGTGCATTTTCGGCCTATTATGCAATTTTCGTGCAAAAATAAGACTTTTGGGTTTCTGTGCCCCGTGATCCATGGAGCATTTTTATGCATAAAAAACCATAACGCTTCGACCACTTTTCAGTTTTGAGGTCCATGGTTCCCTGTGGTCCAATTTTGGAACCCGTGGTGCATTTTCGGCAAATGGTGCAATTTTCGTGCCAAAGTAAGAGTTTTGGGTTTTGGTGCCCCGCGATCCCTGGTGCATCCTTATCCCTAAAAAAACCTTAATGCTTTGAGCACTTTTCATTTTTGAGGTCCGTGGTGTCCAGTGGTCCAATTTTGGTGTCCCAAGGATCACGGGGCCCCAAAACGCAAAAGTCTTATTTTGGCACGAAAATTGCACCATGTGCCGAAAATGCACCACGGGGCACCACGGACCTAAAAACCTAAAAGTGCTATGAGCATTATGGTTTTTATGCATAAGAATGCAAAAGGAATCACGGGGCACCAAAACCCAAAAGCCTTATTTTGGCAACAAAATTGCACAATGGGCCAAAAATGCACCACGGACCTCAAAACGGGGACCATGGTTTTTTACTTTTGAGTCCAATTCTGATGCCGGTGGTGCATTTTTGGCCCATTGTACAATTTTCGCGCGAAAGTAAGACTTTTGGGTTTTGGTGCCATGTGATCCCTGGTGCATTCTTATTCATAATATACCATAATACTTCATAGCACTTTTCAGTTTTGAGGTCCGAGGTGCCCCGTGGTCCAATTTTGGTTCCCGTGGTGCATTTTCGGCACATTGTACATTTTTCGTGCGAAAATAAGACTTTTGGATTTTGGTGCCGAGTGATCCCTGGTGCATTCTTATGCACAAACAACCATAATGCTCGAAACTCTTTTCAGTTTGGAGGTCCATGGTGCCCCGTGGTCCAATTTTGGTATCGGTGATGCATTTTTGGCCATTTGTGCAATTTTAATGCGAAAATAAGACTTTTGGGTTTTGGTACCCCGTGATCCCTGGCACATTCTTATGCATAAAAAACCATAATGCTTGAAGCACTTTTCAGTTTTGAGGTCCGACGTGCCCCGCGGTCCAATTTTGGTGCCCGTGGTGCATTTTCGACCCATTGTGCAATTTTCGTGCAAAAATAGGACTTTTGGGTTTTGGTGCCCCGTGATCCATGGTGTATTCTTATGCATAAAACCATAATTCTTGGAGCACTTTTTAGTTTTGAGGTCCGTGGTGCCCCGTGGTCCAATTTTGGTGCCGGTGGTGCATTTTCGGCCATTTGTGCAATTTTCGTGCGAAAATAAGACTTTTGAGTTTTGGTGCCCCGTGATCCCTGGTGCATTCTTATAAATAATATGCCATAATCCTTTGGAGCACTTTTCAGTTTTGAGGTCCGAGGTTCCCTGTGGTCCAATTTTGGTGCCTGAAGTGCATTTTCAGCCCATTGTGTCATTTTCGTGCGAAAATAAGACTTTTGGGTTTTGGTGCCCCGTGATCCCTGGTGCATTCTTATGCATAAAAAACCATAATACTCGGAGTACTTTTCAGTTTTGAGGTCCGAGGTGCACCGTGGTCCAATTTTGGTGCCCGTTGTGCATTTTCGGCCCATTGTGCAATTTTCGTGCAAAAATAAGACTTTTGGGTTTTGGTGCCCCATGATCCCTGGTGCATTCTTATGTATAAAAAACCATAATGCTTGGAGCACTTTTCAGTTTTGAGGACCGAGGTGCCCCGAGGTCAAATTTTAGTGCCCTGCTGCATTTTCGGTCCATTGTGCAATTTTCGTGCAAAAATAAGACTTTTGGGTTTTGGTGCCTCGGGATCCCTGGTGGATTGTTATGCATAAAAACCATAATGCTTAGAACTCTTTTCAGTTTGGAGGTCCATCCTGCCCCGTGGTCTAATTTTGGTGTCGATTGGGCATTTTCGGCCATTTGTGCAATTTTCATACGAAAATAAGAATTTTGGGTTTTGGTGCCCCGTGATCCTTGGTGCATTCCTATGCATAAAAAACCATAATACTCGGAGAACTTTTCAGTTTTGAGGTCCGACGTGCCCTGTGGTCCAATTTTGGTGCCCATGGCGCATTTTCGGGCCATTGTACAATTTTCGTGCGAAAATAGGACTTTTGGGTTTTGGTGCCCCATGATCCCTAGTGCATTCTTTGCATAAAAAACCATAATGCTTGAAGCACTTTTTAGTTTTGAGGTCCGTGGTGCCCCGTGGTCCAATTTTGGTGCTGGTGGTGCATTTTTCGGCATTTGTGCAATTTTCATGCGAAAGTAACACTTTTGGGTTTAGGTGCCCCGTGATCCCTGGTGCATTTTTATGCATAAAATACCATAATGCTTCGGAGCACTTTTTAGTTTTGAGGTCCAAGGTACCCCATGGTCCAATTTTGGTGCTCGTGGTGCATTTTTGGCCCATTGTGCAATTTTCGTGCGAAAATAAAAGTTTTGGGTTTTGGTGCCCCGTGATCCCTGGTGGATTCTTATGCATAAAAAACCATAATGCTTGAAGCACTTTTCAGTTTTGAGGTCCGTGGAGCCCCGTGGTCCAATTTAGGTGCCGGTGGTGCATTTTCGACCATTTGTGCAATTTTCATGCGAAAATAATACTTTTGGGTTTGGGTGCCCCATGATCCCTGGTGCATTCTTATACATAAAATACCATAATGCTCAAAGTACTTTTCAGTTTTGAGGTCCGACGTGCCCCGTGGTCTAACTTTGGTACCGGTGGTGCATTTTCGGCCCATTGTGCAATTTTCGTGCACAAATAAGACTATTGGGTTTTGGTGCCCCGTGATCCCTGGTGCATTCTTGTGCATAAAAAACCAAAATGCTCGGAGCACTTTTAAGTTTTGAGGTCCGAGGTGACTCGTAGTCCAATTTTGGTTCCAGTGGTACATTTTCAGCTGTTTGTGCAATTTTCATACGAAAATAAGACTTTAGGGTTTGGGTAAACCGTTATCCCTGGTGCGTTCTTATCCATAAAAAAACCAAAATTCTCGGAGCACTTTTCAGTTTTGAGGTCCGAGGTGCCCCGTGGTCCAATTTTGGTGCCCATGGTGCATTTTCGGCCCATTGTGCAATTTTCGTGGGAAAATAAGAATTTGGGGTTTTGGTGCGCCGTGAACCCTGGTGCATTCTTATGCATAAATAACCATAATACCCGGAGAACTTTTCAGTTTTGAGGTCCGACATGCCCCATGGTCCAATTTTGGTGCCCGTGGTGCATCTTCGGCCCATTGTGCAATTTTCGTGCGAAAATAGGACTTTTGGGTTTTGGTGCCCCGTGATCCATGGTGCATTCTTATGTATAAAAAACCATAATGTTCAGAGAACTTTTCAGTTTTGAGGTCCGAGGTGCCCCGTGGTCCAATTTTGGTGCCGGTGGTGCATTTTCGGCCCATTGTGCAATTTTCGTGCGAAAATAAGACTTTTGGGTTTTGGTACCCCGTGATCCCTGGCGCATTCTTATGCATAAAAAACCATAATGCTCGAACCACTTTTCAGTTTTGAGGTCCGACGTTCCCCGCGGTCCAATTTTGGTGCCCGTTGTGCATTTTCGGCCCATTGTGCAATTTTCGTGCAAAAATAAGACTTTTGGGTTTTGGTGCCCCATGATCCCTGGTGCATTCTTATGCATAAAAAACCATAATGCTTGGAGCACTTTTCAGTTTTGAGGACCGAGGTGCCCCGAGGTCAAATTTTGGTGCCCTGCTGCATTTTCGGTCCATTGTGCAATTTTCGTGCGAAAATAAGAGTTTTGGGTTTTGGTGCCTCGGGATCCCTGGTGGATTGTTATGCATAAAAAACCATAATGCATAGAACTCTTTTCAGTTTGGAGGTCCGTCGTGCCCCGTGGTCTAATTTTGGTGTCGATTGTGCATTTTCGGCCATTTGTGCAATTTTCATACGAAAATAAGAATTTTGGGTTTTGGTGCCCCATGATCCTTGGTGCATTCCTATGCATAAAAAACCATAATACTCGGAGAACTTTTCAGTTTTGAGGTCCGACGTGCCCTGTGGTCCAATTTTGGTGCCCGTGGCGCATTTTCGGCCCATTGTACAATTTTCGTGCGAAAATAGGACTTTTGGGTTTTGGTGCCCCATGATCCCTAGTGCATTATTTGTATAAAAAACCATAATGCTTGAAGCACTTTTTAGTTTTGAGGACCGTGGTGCCCCGTGGTCCAATTTTGGTGCTGGTGGTGCATTTTTCGGCATTTATGCATTTTTCCTGCGAAAGTAACACTTTTGGGTTTAGGTGCCCCGTGATCCCTGGTGCATTCTTATGCATAAAATACCATAATGCTTCGGAGCACTTTTCAGTTTTGAGGTCCAAGGTGCCCCATGGTCCAATTTTGGTGCCCGTGGTGCATTTTCGGCCCATTGTGCAATTTTCGTGCGAAAATAAAACTTTTGGGTTTTGGTGCCCCGTGATCCCTGGTGCAATCTTATGCATAAAAAACCAAAATGCTCGGAGCACTTTTAAGGTTTGAAGTCCGGGGTGACTTGTGGTCCAATTTTGGTTCCAGTGGTACATTTTCAGCCGTTTGTGCAATTTTTCATGCGAAAATAAGACTTTTGGGTTTGGGTAAACCGTCATCCCTGGTGCCTTTTTATCCATAAAAAAACCATAATTCTCAGAGCACTTTTGAGTTTTGAGGTCCGAGGTGCCCCGTGGTCCAATTTTTGTGCCCGTGGTGCATTTTCGGCCCATTGTGCAATTTTCGTGCCAAAATAAGACTTTTGGGTTTTGGTGCCCCGTGACCCCTGGTGCATTCTTATGCATAAAGAACCATAATGCTTATAGCACTATTCAGTTTTGAGGTCCGAGGTGCCCCGTGGTCCAATTTTGGTGTCTGTGGTGCATTTTCGGCCCATTATGCAATTTTCATGGGAAAATAAGGCTTTGGGGTTTTGGTGCGCCATGAACCCTAGTGCATTCTTATGCATAAATAACCATAATTCCTGGAGAACTTTTCAGTTTTGAGGTCTGACATGCCCCATGGTCCAATTTTGGTTCCCGTGGTGGATCTTCAGCCCATTGTGCAATTTTCGTGCGAAAATAGGACTTTTGGGTTTTGGTGCCCCGTGATCCATGGTGCATTCTTATGCATAAAATACCATAATGTTCAGAGAACTTTTCAGTTTTGAGGTCCGAGGTGCCCCGTGGTCCAATTTTGGTGCTGGTGGTGCAATTTCGGCCCATTGTGCAATTTTTGTGCGAAAATAAGAATTTTGGGTCTTGCTACCCCGCAATCCCTGGTGCATTCTTATGCATAAAAAATCGTAAAGCTTGAAGCACTTTTAAGTTTTGAGGTCCGTGGTGCCCCGTGGTCCAATTTTGCTGCCGGTGGTGCATTTTCGGCCCATTGTGCAATTTTCATTCGAAAATAAGAATTTTGGGTTTTGGTGCCCCGTGATCCCTGGTGCATTCTTATCCATAAAAACCATAAAGCTTAGAGCACTTTTCAGTTTTGAGGTCCGAGGTGCACCGTGGTCCAATTTTGGTGCCTGTGGAGCATTTTCAGTACATTGTGCAATTTTCGTGCGAATGTAAGAGTTTTGGGTTTTGGTGCCCCATGATCCCTGGTACATTCTTATGCATAAAAAACAATAATGCTCAAAATTCTTTTTAGTTTTGTGGTCCATGGTTCCCCGTGGTCCAATTTTGGTGTCAGTGGTGCATTTTCGGCCATTTGTGCAATTTTCATGCGAAAATAAGACTTTTGGGTTTTGGTGCCCCGTGATCCCTGGTGCATTCTTATGCATAAAAAACCATCATGCTCAGAGCACTTTTCAGTTTTGAGGTCCGTGGTGTCCCGTGGTCTAATTTTGGTGCTAGTGGTGCATTTTCAGTCATTTTTGCAATTTTCGTGCGAAAATAAGACTTTTGGATTTCGGTGCCCCGTGATCCTTGGTGCATTCTTATGCATAAAAAACCATAATGCTTGGACCACTTTAAAGTGTTTGAGGTCCGTGGTGTCCCGTGGTCCAATTTTGGTGCCGCTGGTGCATTTTCGGCCATATTTTGCAATTTTAGTGCGTAAATAAGACTATTGGGTTTTGGTTCCCCGTGATCCCTGGTGCATTCTTATGCATAAAAAAGCATAATGCTCGGAGCACTTTTCAGTTTTGATGTCCTAGGTGCCCGTGGTCCAATTTTGGTGCCCGTGGAACATTTTCGGGCATTTGTGCATTTTTCATGCGAAAATAAGACTTTTGGGTTTTGGTGGCCCGTGATCCCTGGTGTATTCTTATGCATAAAATACCATAATGCTCAGAGCACTTTTCAGTTTTGAGGTCCGAGGTGCCCCGTGGTCTAACTTTGGTACCGGTGGTGCATTTTCGGCCCATTGTGCAATTTTCGTGCAAAAATAAGACTATTGGGTTTTAGTGCCCCGTGATCCCTGGTGCATTCTTGTCCATCAAAAACCAAAATTCTCAGAGCACTTTTAAGTTTTGAGGTCAGAGGTGACTCGTGGTCCAATTTTGGTTCCAGTGGTACATTTTCAGCCGTTTGTGCAATTTTCATGCGAAAATAAGACTTTTGGGTTTGGGTAATCCGTCATCCCTGGTGCATTCTTATCCATAAAAAAACCATAATTCTCGGAACACTTTTTAGTTTTGAGGTCCGAGGTGCCCCGTGGTCCAATTTTTGTGCCAGGTGAGCATTTTTGGCCCATTGTGCAATTTTCGTGCGAAAATAAGACTTTTGGGTTTTGGTGCCCCGTGACCCCTGGTGCATTCTTATGCATAAAAAAACCATAATGCTCATAGCACTATTCAGTTTTGAGGTCCGAGGTGTCCCATGGTCCAATTTTGGTGCCCGTGGTGCATTTTCGGCCCATTGTGCAATTTTCGTGGGAAAATAAGACTTTGGGGTTTTGGTGTGCCGTGAACCCTGGTGCATTCTTATGCATAAAAACCGATAATCCCTGAAGAACTTTTCAGTTTTGAGGTCCGACATGCCCCATGGTCCAATTTTGGTGCCCGTGGTGCATCTTCAGCCCATTGTGCAATTTTTGTGCGAAAATAGGACTTTTGGGTTTTGGTGCCCCGTGATCCATGGTGCATTCTTATGCATAAACAACCATAATGTTCAGAGAACTTTTCATTTTTGAGGTCCGAGGTGCTCCGTGGTCCAATTTTGGTGCCCGTGGTGCATTTTCGGCCCATTGTGCAATTTTCGTGCGAAAATAAGACTTTTGGGTTTTGGTACCCCGTGATCCCTGGCGCATTCTTATGCATAAAAAACCATAATGCTCGAACCACTTTTCAGTTTTGAGGTCCGACGTTCCCCGCGGTCCAATTTTGGTGCCCGTGGTGCATTTTCGACCCATTGTGCAATTTCCGTGCAAAAATAGGACTTTTCGGTTTTGGTGCCCCGTGATCCATGGTGTATTCTTATGCATAAAACCATAATTCTTGGAGCACTTTTTAGTTTTGAGGTCCGTGGTGCCCCGTGGTCCAATTTTCGTGCCGGTGGTGCATTTTCGGCCCATTGTGCAATTTTCGTGCGAAAATAAGAATTTTGGGTTTTGCTGCCTCGCGATGCCTGGTGATTCTTATGCATAAAAAATCGTAATGCTTGAAGCACTTTTCAGTTTTGAGGTTCGTCGTGTCCCGTGGTCCAATTTTGCTGTCGGTGGTGCATTTTCGGCCCATTATGCAATTTTCGTTCGAAAATAAGAATTTTGGGTTTTGGTGCCCCGTGATCCCTGGTGCATTCTTATCCATAAAAACCATAAAGCTTAGACCACTTTTCAGTGTTGAGGTCCGAGGTGCCCCGTGGTCCAATTTTGGTGCTTGTGGAGCATTTTCGGTCCATTATGCAATTTTCGTGCGAATGTAAGACTTTTGGGTTTTGGTGCCCCGTGATCCCTGGTGCATTCTTATGCATAAAAAACAATAATGCTCAGAAATCTTTTTAGTTTTGTGGTCCATGGTTCCCCGTGGTCCAATTTTGGTGTCGGTGGTGCATTTTCAGCCATTTGTGCAATTTTCATGCGAAAATAAGACTTTTGGGTTTTGGTGCCCCGTGATCCCTGGTGCATTCTTATGCATAAAAAACCATCATGCTCAGAGCACTTTTCAGTTTTGAGGTCCGTGGTGTCCCGTGGCCTAATTTTGGTGCTAGTGGTGAAATTTCGGTCATTGTTGCAATTTTCGTGCGAAAATAAGACTTTTGGGTTTTGGTGCCCCATGATCCTTGGTGCACTCTTATGTATAAAAAACCATAATGCTTGGACCACTTTAAAGTGTTTGAGGTCCGAGGTGTCCCGTGGTCCAATTTTGGTGTCCCGTGGTGCATTTTCGACCCATTGTGCAACTTTCGTTCGAAAATAAGACTTTTGGGTTTTGGTGCCCCATGATCCCTAGTGCATTCTTATGCATAAAAACCATCATGCTCAGAGCACTTTTCAGTTTTGAGGTCTGTGGTGCCCCGTGGTCCAATTTTGGTGCCGCTGGTGCATTTTCGGCCATATTTTGCAATTTTAGTGCGAAAATAAGACTTTTGGATTTTGGGCCCCCGAGATCCCTGGTGCATTCTTATGCATAAAAAACCATAATGCTCGGAGCACTTTTAGGTATTGAGGTCCGGGGTGTCCCATGGTCGAATTTTGGTTCCCGTCGTGCATCTTCGGCCCGTTGCGCAATTTTCGTTCGAAAATATTACTTTTTGGTTGTGGTGCCCTGTGATCCCTGGTGCATTCTTAAGCATAAAAAACCATCATGCTCGCAGCACTTTTCAGTTTTGAGGTCCGACGTGCCCCGCGGTCCAATTATGGTGCCCGTGGTGCATTTTTGGCCCATCGTGCAATTTTCGTGCGAAAATAAGACTTTTGGATTTTGGTACCCTGTGATCCTTGGTGCATTCTTATGCCTAAAAAACCATAATGCTTCGAGCACTTTTCAGTTTTGAGGTCCGACGTGCCCCGTGGTCGAATTTTGGTGCCCATGGTGCATTTTCGGCCCATTGTGTAACTTTCGTGCGAAAATAAGACTTTTGGGTTTTGCTGCCCCGTGCTCCCTGGCACAATCTTATGCATAAAAAACAATAATGCTCGGAACTCTTTTCAGTTTTAAGGTCCGCGGTGCCCCGTTGTCCAATTTTGGTGTCGGTGGTGTATTTTCTACCATTTGTGCAATTTTCATGCGAAAATAAGACTTTTAGGTTTTGGTGCCCCGTAATCCCTGGTGCATTCTTTTGCATAAAATACCATAATGCTCGGATCGCTTTTAGGTATTGAGGTCCGAGGTGCCCCTTGGTCACATTTTGGTGCCCGTGGTGCAATTTCAGCCTATTGTGCAATTTTCGTGCGAAAATAAAACTTTTGGGTTTTTGTGGCCTGTGATCCCTGGTGCATGGTTATGCATAAAAAACCATAATGCTGAGACCACTTATCAGTTTTGAGGTCCGATGTGTCTTGCGCTCCAATTTTGGTGCCCGTGGTACATTTTCGGCCCATTATACAATTTTCATGCGAAAATAAGACTTTTGGGTTTTCGTGCCCTGTGATCCCTGGTGCATTCTTACGCATAAAAAATAATAATGCTCGGAGAACTTTTAGGTATTGAGGTCCGAGGTGCCCCTTGGTCAAACTTTGGTGCCCGTGGTGCAATTTCGGCCCATTGTGCAATTTTTGTGTGAAAATAAGACTTTTGGATTTTGGTGCCATGTGATCCCTGGTGCATTCTTATGCACAAAAAACCATAATGCTCAGAGAACTTTTCAGTTTTGAGGTCCGAGGTGCCCCGTGGTCCAATTTTGGTGCCGGTGGAGCATTTTCGGCCATTTTTGCAATTTTCGTGCGAAAATAAGACTTTTGGGTTTTTGTGCCCCGCTATTCTTGGTGCATTCTAAAGCATAAAAAACCATAATGCTCAAAGCACTTTTCAGTTTTGGGGTCCTAAGTGCCCCGTGGTCCAATTTTGGTGCTCATGGTATAATTTCGGCCCATTGTGCAATCTTCGTACGAAAATAAGACTTTTGGATTTTGATTCCCCATGATCCCTGGTGCATTCTTAAGCATAAAAAGCCATAATGCTTTGAGCACTTTTCAGTTTTGAGGTCCGACGTGCCCCGTGGTCCAATTTTGGTCCCCGTGGTGCATTTTCGGCCCATTGTGCAACTTTCGTGCGAAAATAAGACTTTTCGGTTTTGGTGCCCCGTGATCCCTGGCACAATCTTATTCATAAAAAACAATAATGCTCAGAACTCTTTTCAGTTTTGAGGTCCGCGGTGCCCCGTTGTCCAATTTTGGTGTCGGTGGTGCATTTTCTACCATTTGTGCAATTTTCATGCGAAAATAAAACTTTTGGGTTTTTGTGCCCTGTGATCCCTGGTGCATGGTTATGCATAAAAAACCATAATGCTGAGACCGCTTATCAGTTTTGAGGTCCGACGTGTCCCGCGCTCCAATTTTGGTGCCCGTGGTACATTTTCGGCCCATTATGCAATTTTCGTGCGAAAATAAGACTTTTGGGTTTTCGTGCCCTATGATCCCTGGTGCATTCTTACGCATAAAAAATAATAATGCTCGAAGAACTTTTAGGTATTGAGGTCCGAGGTGCCCCTTGGTCAAATTTTGGTGCCCGTGGTGCAATTTCGGCCCATTGTGCAATTTTCGTGTGAAAATCAGACTTTTGGGTTTTGGTGCCATGTGATCCCTGGTGCATTCTTATGCATAAAAAACCATAATGCTCAGAGAACTTTTCAGTTTTGAGGTCCGAGGTGCGCCGTGGTCCAATTTTGGTGCCGGTGGAGCATTTTCGGCCATTTTTGCAATTTTCGTGCGAAAATAAGACTTTTGGGTTTTGGTGCCCCGAGATCCCTGGTGCATTCTTATCCATAAAAAACCATAATGCTCAGAGTACTTTTAGGTATTGAGGTCCGGGGTGTTCCATGGTCGAATTTTGGTTCCCGTCGTGCATTTTCGGCCCGTTGTGCAATTTTCGTGCGAAAATATGACTTTTTGGTTGCGGAGCCCCGTGATCCCTGGTGATTTCTTAACCATAAAAAACCATCATGCTTGCAGCACTTTTCAGTTTTGAGGTCCGAGGTGCCCCACGGTCCAATTATGGTGCCCGTGGTGCAATTTCGGCCCATTGTGCAATTTTCGTGTGAAAATAAGACTTTTGGGTTTTGATGCCATGTGATCCCTGGTGCATTCTTATGCATAAAAAACCATAATGCTCAGAGAACTTTTCAGTTTTGAGGTCCGAGGTGCCCCGTGGTCCAATTTCGGTGCCGGTGGTGCATTTTTGACAATTTGTGCAATTTTCGTGCGAAAATAAGACTTTGGGGTTTTGGTGCCCCGTGATCCCTGGTGCATTCTTATGCATAAAAAACCATCTTGGTCGGAGCACTTTTCAGTTTTGAGGTCCGTGGTGCCCCGTGATCCAATTTTGGTGCAAGTGGTGCTTTTTCAGCCATTTGTGCAATTTTCGTGCGAAAATAAGACTTTTGGGTTTTGGTGCCCCGCGATCCCTGGTGCATTCTTAAGCATAAAAAACCATAATGCTCAGAGCACTTTTCAGTTTTTGGGTCCTAGGTGCCCCGTGGTCCAATTTTGGTGCTCGTGGTATAATTTCGGCCCATTGTGCAATCTTCGTACGAAAATAAGACTTTTGGATTTTGATTCCCCATGATCCCTGGTGAATTCTTAAGCATAAAAAGCCATAATGCTTCGAGCACTTTTCAGTTTTGAGGTCCGACGTGCCCCGTGGTCCAATTTTGGTGCCCGTGGTGCATTTTCGGCCCATTGTGCAACTTTTGTGCGAAAATAAGACTTTTGGGTTTTGGTGCTCCGTGATCCCTGGCACAATCTTATGCATAAAAAACAATAATGCTCGGAACTCTTTTCAGTTTTGAGGTCCGCGGTGCCCCGTTGTCCAATTTTGGTGTCGGTGGTGCATTTTCTACCATTTGTGCAATTTTCATGCGAAAATAAAACTTTTGGGTTTTTGTGGCCTGTGATCCCTGGTGCATGGTTATGCATAAAAAACCATAATGCTGAGACCGCTTATTAGTTTCGAGGTCCGACGTGTCCCGCGCTCCAATTTTGGTGCCCGTGGTACATTTTCGACCCATTATGCAATTTTCGTGCGAAAATAAGACTTTTGGGTTTTCGTGCCCTATGATCCCTGGTGCGTTCTTACGCATAAAAAATAATAATGATCGGAGAACTTTTAGGTATTGAGGTCCGAGGTGCCCCTTGGTCAAATTTTGGTGCCCGTGGTGCAATTTCGGCCCATTGTGCAATTTTCGTGTGAAAATAAGACTTTTGGGTTTTGGTGCCATGTGATCCCTGGTGCATTCTTATGCATAAAAAACCATAATGCTCAGAGAACTTTTCAGTTTTGAGGTCCGAGGTTCCCCGTGGTCCAATTTTGGTGCCGGTGGAGCATTTTCGGCCATTTTTGCAATTTTCGGCGAAAATAAGACTTTTGGGTTTTGGTGCCACGAGATCCCTGGTGCATTCTTATGCATAAAAAACCATAATGCTCAGAGCACTTTTAGGTATTGAGGTCCGGGGTGTCCCATGGTCGAATTTTGGTTCCCGTCGTGCATTTTCGGCCCGTTGCGCAATTTTCGTTCGAAAATATGGCTTTTTGGTTGTGGTGCCCCATGATCCCTGGTTCATTCTTAAGCATAAAAAACCATCATGCTCGCAGCACTTTTCAGTTTTGAGGTCCGACGTGCCCCACGGTCCAATTATGGTGCCCGTGGTGCATTTTTGGCCCATCGTGCAATTTTCGTGCGAAAATAAGACTTTTGGATTTTGGTACCCTGTGATCCTTGGTGCATTCTTATGCATAAAAAACCATAATGCTCAAAGAACTTTTCAGTTTTGAGGTCCGAGGTGCCCCGTGGTCCAATTTCGGTGCCGGTGGTGCATTTTCGACAATTTGTGCAATTTTCGTGCGAAAATAAGACTTTGGGGTTTTGGTGCCCCGTGATCCCTGGTACATTCTTATGCACAAAAAACCATCTTGGTCGGAGCACTTTTCAGTTTTGAGGTCCGTGGTGCCCCGTGGTCCAATTTTGGTGCAAGTGGTGCATTTTCAGCCATTTGTGCAATTTTCGTGCGAAAATAAGACTTTTGGGTTTTGGTGCCCCGCGATCCCTGGTGCATTCTTAAGCATAAAAAACCATAATGCTCAGAGCACTTTTCAGTTTTGGGGTCCTAGGTGCCCCGTGGTCCAATTTTGGTGCTCGTGGTGCATTTTCGGCCCATTGTGCAACTTTCGTGTGAAAATAAGACTTTTGGGTTTTGGTGCCCCGTGAACCCTGGTGCATTCTTAAGCATAAAAAGCCATAATGCTTCGAGCACTTTTCAGTTTTGAGGTCCGCGGTGCCCCGTGGTCCAATTTTTGTGCCCGTGGTGCATTTTCGGCCCATTGTGCAACTTTCGTGCGAAAATAAGACTTTTGAGTTTTTGTGCCCCGTGATCCCTGGCACAATCTTATGCATAAAAAACAATACTGCTCGGAACTCTTTTCAATTTTGAGGTCCGCGGTGCCCCGTTGTCCAATTTTGGTGTCGGTGGTGCATTTTCTACCATTTGTGCAATTTTCATGCGAAAATAAAACTTTTGGGTTTTTGTGCCCTGTGATCCCTGGTGCATGGTTATGCATAAAAAACCATAATGCTGAGAGCGCTTATCAGTTTTGAGGTCCGACGAGTCCCGCGGTCCAATTTTTGTGCCCGTGGTACATTTTCGGCCCATTATGCAATTTTCGTGCGAAAATAAGACTTTTGGGTTTTCGTGCCCTGTGATCCCTGGTGCATTCTTATGCATACAAAATAATAATGCTCGGAGAACTTTTAGGTATTGAGGTCCAAGGTGCCCCTTGGTCAAATTTTGGTGCCCGTGGTGCAATTTCGGCCCATTGTGCAATTTTCGTGTGAAAATAAGACTTTTGGGTTTTGGTGCCATGTGATCCCTGGTGCATTCTTATGCATAAAAAACCATAATGCTCAGAGAACTTTTCAGTTTTGAGGTCCGAGGTGCGCCGTGGTCCAATTTTGGTGCCGGTGGAGCATTTTCGGCCATTTTTGCAATTTTCGTGCGACAATAAGACTTTTGGGTTTTGGTGCCCCGAGATCCCTGGTGCATTCTTATGCATAAAAAACCATAATGCTCAGAGCACTTTTAGGTATTGAGGTCCGGGGTGTCCCATGGTCGAATTTTGGTTCCCGTCGTGCATTTTCGGCCCGTTGCGCAGTTTTCGTTCGAAAATATGACTTTTTGGTTGTGGTGCCCCGTGATCCCTGGTGCATTCTTAAGCATAAACACGGTTGTTTACAAATAAAATAAATACACTCCATTAAGTTTAAAGTTTGTCATTATAATTTACATTATTAAAATTTACAGAAAATACTACTACCAAATTATTTCTAATTAATACAAAATATCTAAAGCCAAAAACCCCTATTCCTATAACTCTGGAACATGTCTGCATCTGTAACTTCTAATTAATCTTCCAAATACCTGCAATCATACTCCCCTAGAATCTGGGGACAGCATTACCGGATCAGGCATTTAATTTCTCATACAATTAAAACAATTTCAAACATATACATATCCGATACAAATTAATTAATCACACACATAATTAAATGTAGTATGATTTATGCAAATGCAGTTTTTGACTCAAATTCATTTTTGACCCTGCTCCATGGAGACTTCCCCTTTGAGTGTTTAGTAAGTAACTGGCCTACCATTACGTACTGCAATTCAGCTATCAGCCCCTACTAAACGCGAATAAACTAAACAGAATTAGGAGATCAGGATACCCGGAAGGCCACCACGACCGCAACTCAGTCCAGTTTCCAGCCACATGTGGAATTTCCAATATCCTTCACCCCACAGACTATATAATCACAGACTATACAACCCTGTCTAACTTATTCTGCTCACCCCAAAGATTCAATTCTCAAATCATATTCATTTCACATGACTACCGCAGTCCCGGTTAGTCAACAAAATCATTTCTCATATATCAACTCGTTTCTCATGACTACCGCAGTCCCGGTTAGTCAACATTTATTCTTTCTTTTCTTTCTTTTCTTTTCTTTTCTTTTCTTTCTTTTTCATTTTCATGGCTACCGCATTCCCGGTTAGCCAACATCAATTATTTTTCACTTGAATCTTTATAAATCCCCCAAAAAGACTCATGCATATGAAATATGTTAATAATCACAATTAAATAAGTAATTTTAAACAATCACCTACAAAAATATAAACATTCAACAATTTCCAACATCATTCACAACACAATCAAGCCAAATCAAGCAATTTCAATCCAACAACAAACCAACCAATCAATTTCAATCCATCACAACTCATCATCCAATCAATCAAACATGGTTCCAAACAATTATTTCAAGCTTCTAATATCAATTATATAAAAACCCAAAATCAATTTCATCTTTTCATAGTTCCTGATCAAATATTGAATCTAAACTTAACAACATGTTTTTCTACATTCCAAGTGGTCTAAAATGAAATTAAATGCCTTGATCCTTACCTTAAGCTCTTTAATTGAAGAAAAAGCTTTGAATTCCTTTCTCCCTCACTCCTTGGTCTTGTAGGAATTTTTGAGATTTCTTCCAATTCTTTCTCTATTAGCCGAATTAGCTTTGTGTTTTCGAAGTTTGGATGGTTTGGTTTCTTAATTTGAGTTGAAATGGTGAAGTTAAGATGAAATTGAAATGAAAACTGCAGCTGCTGGGTTTTGGAGACTCACGGTTCTGTTTTTGAAGAAATAATAGCTTTTGTGACTTTTTGCCTTTTACTTAAGTTATTTGCTTCATTAAATCAAGAATTAACCAAATTGGGCTTTGCCTTCAAGTCCAGCTGACCCTTGCACGTCCAGCAGCCTTCATTGGCCAAGGAAAATAAGTCACCAAAGTCACTTGGACAGCCAAGTAGTTCCTTGTGTGACTTGGTCACTTGCCTACCCCAAAAGTCAACATTTTCAAGAAGTTTGTAGAAAATTCTAGAATATTTTTAGGGCTGTTAATTATCTTACAATGTAATTAGAATTTGAAGAAAATAACACCACCATTGGATTCCTCACTATTAAAAACCTTGGGTTAGTGTCTTACTTATCTCTTAATCCAAGCCTAATTAGCTTAATTTAGTGACATTAGAAAAACCTAAGTTGTCACTTTTTGATTGGTTAAGATTCTAAATTAAATTTTTCTTGGTTAAACATTTTTAATAATTATTCTAAGTATATTACAATTATTAGATAATTCTATAGATGTCATACAAATTTTATCTTAATTTTCTACCTTAGAATTTTACCGTAATAATTCCTCAAAGTTCTAACTTTCAGAAAATCCTAACAATTCTGAATAAGCATTTTAATTCTTTATGTGTATATATTTTTAATCTATATTCTATTGCCTTTCTTTTAAGTTATAAATGAGTTCAAAATTCTACACTTGAAAATTTATCCTGGACAGCTGTCTGACATAGCAGTCCAGTCAACTATCAATTTCGGCAAAAACAAAGACATTTGGAAATTCAGAAAATTCTTCTGAGTAGAACCGTATTAATTTCATTAAGAAAATATGTGCATAAAGTTTTTGTAAAATACAGTGCATAAATGTTCATAATATACATATATAAATGCGTACAATTAGTAAAATGAGGATGTTACATGTGGGAGGTGAAATAATAAAAAGATTATAATTTTTTTTTTGTGAGATCTGAAGAGATCATTCCCTTCCAAATTGGCATAAAATGAGAGATGACCTAAAAAAATTGAGGATATCTCGTTTAATTTTAATAAAAATGCATATGTCCTGTCATTAATAACGGAAATTCTTATAAACGTTGTGATAAAAAACTAATAAAGGAAGCTATTAATGTGATTGTTATCTTTTCAATGTGATTGGTAATTATCATAGAAATATCAAAATTACACGATATGTTTGGGAGGTGAAATTATAAAAAGATGATAATATTTTTCCGTGAGATCTAAAAAGATCATTCCCTTCCAAATTGGCATAAAATGAGAGAAGACCTAAAAAAATTTCAGGATATCTTGCTTAATTTAATTGAAAATACATATTTCCTCTCATTAATAATGGAAATTCTTATAAACGTTGTGAAAAAAAACTAATAAAGGAAACTATTAATGTGATTGTTATCTTTTCAATCTGATTGGTAACTGTCGTAGAAAAATCAAAATTTCACGATATGTTTGGGAGGTGAAATAATAATAAGATGATAATTTATTTTCCGTGAGATCTAAAAAGATCATTCCCTTCCAAATTGGTATAAAATGAGAGAAGACCTAAAAACTTTTCAGGATATCTCGTTTAATTTTATTAAAAATGCATATCTCCTGTCATTAATAACAGAAATTCTTATGACGTTGTGATAAAAAATTAATAAAGGAAACTATTAATGTGATTGTTATCTTTTCAATCTGATTGGTAACTGTCGTAGAAAAAACAAATTTTCACGATATGTTGGGAGGTGAAATAATAAAAAGACGATAAATTTTTTTCCGTGAGATCTAAAAGATCATTCCCTTCCAAATTGGTATAAAATGAGAGAAGATCTAAAAAATTTTCAAGATATCTCGTTTAATTTTAATAAAAATGTATATGTCCTGTCATTAATAACGGAAATTCTTATAAACGTTGTGATAAAAAACTAATAAAGGAAACTATTAATGTGATTGTTATCTTTTCAATGTGATTGGTAATTATCGTAGAAATATCAAAATTACACGATATGTTTGGGAGGTGAAATTATAAAAAGATGATAACATTTTTCCATGAGATCTAAAAAGATCATTCGCTTCCAAATTGGCATAAAATGAGAGAAGACCTAAAAATATTTCAGGATATCTCGTTTAATTTAATTGAAAATACATATCTCCTCTCATTAATAATGGAAATTCTTATAAACGTTGTGAAAAAAAACTAATAAAGGAAACTATTATTGTGATTGTTATCTTTTCAATCTGATTGGTAACTGTCGTAGAAAAATCAAAATTTCACGATATGTTTGGGAGGTGAAATAATAAAAAGATGATAATTTTTTTCCGTGAGATCTAAAAAGATCATTCCCTTCCAAATTGGTATAAAATGAGAGAAGACCTAAAAAATTTTTAGGATATCTCGTTTAATTTTATTAAAAATGCATATCTCCTGTCATTAATAACAGAAATTCTTATAAACGTTGTGATAAAAAACTAATAAAGGAAACTATTAATGTGATTGTTATCTTTTCAATCTGATTGGTAACTGTCGTAGAAAAATCAAAATTTCACGATATGTTGGGAGGTGAAATAATAAAAAGATGATAATTTTTTTTCCGTGAGATCTAAAAGATCATTCCCTTCCAAATTGGCATAAAATGAGAGAAGACCTAAAAAATTTCAGGATTTCTCGTTTAATTTTATTAAAAATGCATATCTCCTCTCATTAATAATGGAAATTTTTATAAACGTTGTGATAAAAACTAATAAAGGAAACTATTAATGTGATTGTTATCTTTTTAATGTGATTGGTAGTTATCGTAGAAATATCAAAATTTCACGATATCTTTGGTAGGTGAAACAATAAAAAGAGTATAATTTTTTTATGGTGAGATCAAAAGAGATCATTCCCTTCGAAATTGGCGTAAAATGTGAGAAGACCTCAAAAAATTCAGGATATCTCGCTTAATTTTATTAAAAATGCATATCTCCGCTCATTAATAATGGAAATTGTTATAAACGTTGTGATAAAAAACTAATAAAGGAAACTATTAATGTGATTATTATCTTTTCAATGTGATTGGTAATTGTCGAAGAAATATCAAAATTTCACGATATGCTTGGGAGGTGAAATAATAAAAAGATTATAATTTTTTTTTGTGAGATCTAAGGAGATCATTCCCTTCCAAATTAGCATAAAATGAGAGAAGACCTAAAAAAATTTCAGGAGATCTCGTTTAATTTTATTAAAAATGCATATCTCCTCTCATTAATAATGGAAATTCTTATAAACGTTGTGATAAAAAAAACTAATAAAGGAAACTATTAATGTGATTGTTATCTTTTTAATGTGATTGGTAATTGTCCTAGAAATATCAAAATTTCACGATATGTTTGGGAGGTTAAATAATAAAAAGATTATAATTATTTTTTGATGAGATCTGAAGAGATCATTCCCTTCCAAATTGGCATAAAATGAGAGAAGACCTAAAAAATTTCAGGATATCTCATTTAATTTTATTAAAAATGCATATCTCCTCTCATTAATAATGGAAATTCTTATAAACATTGTGATAAAAAAAAACTAATAAAGGAAACTATTAATGTGATTGTTATCTTTTTAATGTGATTGATAATTGTCCTAGAATTATCAAAATTTCACGATATGTTTGGGAGGTTAAATAATAAAAAGATTATAATTATTTTTTGATGAGATCTAAAGAGATCATTCCCTTCCAAATTGGCATAAAATGAGAGAAGACCTTAAAAATTTCAGGATATCTCGTTTAATTTTATTAAAAATGCATATCTCCTCTCATTAATAATGGAATTTTTTATAAACGTTGTGATAAAAAACTAACAAAGGAAACTATTAATGTGATTGTTATCTTTTCAATGTGAATGGTAATTGTCGGAGAAATATTAAAATTTCATGATATATTTGGGAGGTGAAATAATAAAAAGATTATAATTTTTTTTTGGGTGAGATCTGAAAAGATCATTCCCTTCCAAATTGGCATAAAATGAGAGAAGACCTAAAAATATTTCAGAAGATCTCGTTTAATTTTATTAAAAATGCATATCTCCTCTCATTAATAATGGAAATTCTTATAAATGTACTATATTTTTAATGTGATTGGTAATTGTCGTAGAAATATGAAAATTTCAAGATATGTGTGGGAGGTGAATTAATAAAAAGATTATACTTTTTTTTTTGTGAGATCTGAAGAGATCATTCCCTTCCAAATTGGCATAAAATGTGAGAAGACCTAACAAAATTGGAGGATATCTCGTTTAATTTTAATAAAAATGCATATGTCCTGTCATTAATAACGAAAATTCTTATAAACGTTGTGATAAAAAAACTAATAAAGGAAACTATTATTGTGATTGTTATCATTTCAATGTGATTGCTAATTATCGTAGAAATATCAAAATTACACGATATGTTTGGGAGGCAAAATTATAAAAAGATGATAATTTTTTTCCGTGAGATCTAAAAAGATCATTCCCTTCCAAATTGGCATAAAATGAGAGAAGACATAAAAAAATTTCAGGATATCTCGTTTAATTTAATTGAAAATGCATATCTCCTCTCATTAATAATGGAAATTCTTATAAACGTTGTGATAAAAAACTAATAAAGGAAACTATTAATGTGATTGTTATCTTTTCAATCTGACTGGTAACTATTGTAGAAAAATCAAAATTTAAGATATGTTTGGGAGGTGAAATAATAAAAAGATGATAATTTTTTTCCGTGAGATCTAAAAAGATCATTCCCTTCCAAATTGGTATAAAATGAGAGAACACCTAAAAAATTTTCACGATATCTCATTTAATTTTATTAAAAATGCATATCTCCTCCCATTAATAATGGAAATTCTTATAAACGTGATAAAAAACTAATAAAGGAAACTATTATTGTGATTGTTATCTTTTCAATGTAAATGGTAATTCTCGTAGAAATATCAAATTTTCACGATATGTTTGGGAGGTGAAATAATAAAAAGATTATAATTTTTTTTCCGTGAGATCTAAAGAGATCATTCCCTTCCAAATTGGCATAAAATGAGAGAAGACGTAAAAAAAATTTAAGGAGATCTCGTTTAATTTTACTAAAAATGCATATCTCCTCTCATTAATAATGGAAATTCTTATAAACGTTGTGATAAAAAAACTAATAAAGGAAACTATTAATGTGATTGTTATCTTTTTAATGTGATTGGTAATTGTCCAAGAAATATCAAAATTTCACGATATGTTTGGGAGGTGAAATAATAAAAAGATTATAATATTTTTTGGTGAGATCTGAAGAGATCATTCCCTTCTAAACTGGCATAAAATGAGAGAAGACCTACAAAAATTTCAGGATATCTCGTTTAATTTTATTAAAAATGCATATCTCCTCTCATTAATAATGGAAATTCTTATAAACGTTGTGATAAAAAACTAATGAAGGAAACTATTAATGTGATTGTTATCTTTTCAATGTGATTGGTACTTGTTGTAGAAATATCAAAATTTCACGATATGTTTGGTAGGTGAAATAATAAAAAGATTATAATTTTTTTTGTGAGATCTTAAGAGATCATTCCCTTCCAAATTGTCATAAAATGAGAGAAGACCTAAAAAAGTTTCAGGATATCTGGTTTAATTTTATTAAAAATGCATATTTTCTCTAATTAATAATGGAAATTTTTATAATTGTTGTGATAAAAAACTAATAAAGGAAACTATTAATGTGATTGTTATCTTTTCAATGTGATTGGTACTTGTCGTAGAAATATCAAAATTTCACGATATGTTTGGGAGGTGAAATAATAAAAAGATTATAATTTTTTTTTTGTGAGATCTGAAGAGATCATTCCCTTCCAAATTGGCATAAAATGAGAGAAGACCTAAAAAAATTTAAGGAGATCTCGTTTAATTTTATTAAAAATGCATATCTCCTTTCATTAATAATGGAAATTCTTATAAACGTCGCGATAAACAAAACTAATAAAGGAAACTATTAATGTGTTTGTTATCTTTTCAATATGATTGGTAATTGTCATAGAAATATCAAAATTTCACGATATGTTTGGGAGGTTAAATAATAAGAAGATTATAATTTTTTTTTTGGTGAGATCTGAAGAGATCATTCCCTTCCAAATTGGCATAAAATGAGAGAAAACCTAAAAAAATTTCAGGATATCTCGTTTAATATGATTAAAAATACATATCTCCTCTCATTAATAATGGAAATTATTATAAACGTTGTGATAAAAAAACTAATAAAGGAAACTATTAATGTGATTGTTATCTTTTTTAATGTGATTGGTAATTATCGTAGAAATATCAAAATTTCACGATATGTTTGGGAGGTGAAATAATGAAAAGATTATAAATTTTTTTTGGGGAGATCTGAAAAGATCATTCCCTTCCAAATTTGCATAAAATGAGAGAAGACCTAAAAAATTTCAGGATATCTCATTTAATTTAATTAAAAATACATATCTCCTCTCATTAATAATGGAAATTCTTATAAACGTTGTGATAAAAAACTAATAAATGAAACTATTAATGTGATTGGTAATTATGGTACATTTATCAAAATTTCAGTATATGTTTGGGAGGTGAAATAATAAAAAGATTATAATTTTTTTTCTGAGATCTAAAAAGATCATTCCCTTCCAAATTGGCATAAAATGGAGAATACCTTAAAAAGATGATAATTCTTTTTTGGTTAGATCTAAAAAGATCATTCCCTTCCAAATTGGCATAAAATGAGAGAAGACCTAAAAAAAAATTCAGGATATCTCGTTTAATTTTATTAAAAGTACATATCTCCTCTCGTTAATAATGGAAATTGTTATAAACATTGTGATAAAAAACTAATAAAGGAAACTATTAATGTGATTGTTATCTTTTTAATGTGATTGGTAATAATCGTAGAAATATCAAAATTTCACGATATGTTTGGGAGGTGAAATAATAAAAAGATTATAAATATTTTTTGGTGAGATCTGAAATGATCATTCCCTTCCAAATTTGCATAAAATGAGAGAAGACCTAAAAAATTTTCAGGATATCTCATTTAATTTAATTGAAAATACATATCTCCTCTCATTAATATTGGAAATTCTTATAAACGTTGTGATAAAAAACTAATAAAGGAAACTATTAATGTGATTGTCCTCTTTTTAATGTGATTGGTAATTGTCGTAGAAATATCATAATTTCACGATATGTTTGGGAGGTCAAATAATAAAAAGATTATAATTTTTTTTGTGAGATCTAAAAAGATCATTCCCTTCCAAATTGGCCAAAAATGAGAGAAGACCTAAAAAATTTTTAGGATATCTCGTTTAATTTTATTAAAAATACATATCTCCTTTAGTTAATAAAGGAAATTATTATAAAAGTTGTGATAATAAAACTAATAAAGGAAACTATTAATGTGATTGTTATCTTTTTAATGTGATTGGTTGTTGTCGTAGAAATATCAAAATTTCACGATAGGTTTGGGAGGTCAAATAATAAAAAGATTATAATTTTTTTTGGTGAGATCTAAAAAGATCATTCCCTTCCAAATTGGCATAAAATGAGAGAAGACCTAAAAAAATTTCAGGATATCTCATTTTATTTTATTAAAAATACATATCTCCTCTCGTTAAAAATGGAAATTATTATAAACGATGTGATAAAAAAACTAATAAAGGAAACTATTATTGTGATTGTTATCTTTTCCATGTAAATGTTAATTCTCGTAGAAATATCAAATTTTCACGATATGTTTGGGAGGTGAAATAATAAAAAGATTATAATTTTTTTTTGTGAGATCTGAAGAGATCATTCCCTTCCAAATTAGCATAAAATGAGAGAAGACCTAAAAAAATTTCAGGAGATCTCGTTTAATTTTATTAAAAATGCATATCTCCTCTCATTAATAATGGAAATTCTTATAAACGTTGCGATAAAAAAACTAATAAAGGAAACTATTAATGTGATTGTTATCTTTTCAATATGATTGGTAATTGTCGGAGAAATATCAAAATTTCACGATATGTTTGGGAGGTGAAATAATAAAAAGATTATAATTTTTTTTGTGAGATCTTAAGAGATCATTCCCTTCCAAATTGTCATAAAATGAGAGATGACCTAAAAAAATTTCAGGAGATCTCGTTTAATTTTATTAAAAATGCATATCTCCTCTCATTAATAATGGAAATTCTTATAAACGTTGTGATAAAAACCAATAAAGAAAACTATTAATGTGATTGTTATCTTTTTAATGTGATTGGTAATTGTCATAGAAATATCAAAATTTCACGATATGTTTGGGAGGTGAAATAATAAAAAAGATTATAATTTTTTTTTGGTGAGATCTGAAGAGATCATTCCCTTCCAAATTCGCATAAAATGAGAGAAAACCTAAAAAAATTTCAGGATATCTCGTTTAATATTACTAAAAATACATATCTCCTCTCATTAATAATGGAAATTATTATAAACGTTGTGATAAAAAACTAATAAAGGAAACTATTAATGTGATTGTTATCTTTTTAATGTGATTGGTAATTATCGTAGAAATATAAAAATTTCACGATATGTTTGGGAGGTGAAATAATAAAAAGATTATAGTTTTTTGGGGAGATTTAAAATGATCATTCCCTTCCAAATTGGCATAAAATGAGAGAAGACCTAAAAAAATTTCAGGATATCTCGTTTAATTTAATTGAAAATACATATCTCCTCTCATTAATAATGGAAATTCTTATAAAGGTTGCGATAAAAAACTAATAAAGGAAACTATTAATGTGATTGTTATCTTTTTAATGTGATTGGTAATTATCGTAGAAATATCAAAATTTCACGATATGTTTGGGAGGTGAAATAATAAAAAGATTATAAATATTTTTTGGTGAGATCTGAAAAGATCATTCCCTTCCAAATTTGCATAAAATGAGAGAAGACCTAAAAAAAGTTCAGGATATCTCATGTAATTTAATTGAAAATACATATCCTCTCTCATTAATAATGGAAATTCTTATAAACGTTGTGAAAAAAACTAATAAAGGAAACTAATAATGTGATTGTCATCTTTTTAATGTGATTGGTAATTGTCGTAGAAATATCATAATTTCACGATATGTTTGGGAGGTCAAATAATAAAAAGATTATAATTTTTTTTGTGAGATCTAAAAAGATCAATCCCTTCCAAATTGGCATAAAATGAGAGAAGACCTAAAAAAATTTCAGGATATCTCGTTTAATTTTATTAAAAATACATATCTCCCTTCGTTAATAAAGGAAATTATTATAAACGTTGTGATAATAAAACTAATAAAGGAAACTATTAATATGATTATTATCTTTTTAATATGATTGGTAATTGTCGTAGAAATATCAAAATTTCACGATATGTTTGGGAGGTGAAATAATAAAAAGATTATAATTTTTTTTGTGAGATCTAAAAGATAATTCGCTTCCAAATTGGCATAAAATGAGAGAAGACCTAAAAAAATTTCAGGATATCTCATTTAATTGAATTGAAAATACATATCTCCTCTCATTAAAAATGGAAATTCTTATAAACGTTGTGATAAAAAACTAATAAATGAAACTATTAATGTGATTGTTATCTTTTTAATGTGATTGGTAATTGTCGTAGAAATATCAAAATTTCACGATTTGTTTGGGAGGTGAAATAATAAAAAGATTATAATTTTTTTTTGTGAGATCTAAAAAGATCATTCGCTTCCAGATTGGTATAAAATGAGAGAAGACCTAAAAAAATTTCAGGATATGTTGTTTAATTTAATTGAAAATACATATCTCCTCTCATTAATAATGGAAATTCTTATAAACGTTGTGACAAAAAACTAATAAAGGAAACTATTAATGTGATTGTTATCTTTTTAATGTGATTGGTACTTGTCGTAGAAATATCAAAATTTCACGATATATTTGGGTGGTCAAATAATAAAAAGATTATAATTTTTTTGTGAGATCTAAAAGGATCATTCGCTTCTAGATTGGCATAAAATGAGAGAAGACCTAAAAAAAATTCAGGATATGTTGTTTAATTCAATTGAAAATACATATCTCCTCTCATTAATAATGGAAATTCTTAGAAATGTTGTGACAAAAAACTAATAAAGGAAACTATTAATGTGATTGTTATCTTTTTAATGTGATTGGTACTTGTCGTAGAAATATCAAAATTTCACGATATGTTTGGGAGGTGAAATAATAAAAAGATTATAATTTTTTTTGTGAGATCTAAAAGATAATTCGCTTCCAAATTGGCATAAAATAAGAGAAGACCTAAAAAAATTTCAGGATATCTCATTTAATTGAATTGAAAATACATATCTCCTCTCATTAAAAATGGAAATTCTTATAAACGTTGTGATAAAAAACTAATAAATGAAACTATTAATGTGATTGTTATCTTTTTAATGTGATTGGTAATTGTCGTAGAAATATCAAAATTTCACGATATGTTTGGGAGGTGAAATAATAAAAAGATTATAATTTTTTTTTGTGAGATCTAAAAAGATAATTCGCTTCCAAATAGGCATAAAATGAGAGAAGACCTAAAAAATTTTCAGGATATCTCGTTTAATTTAATTGAAAATACATATCTCCTCTCATTAATAATGGAAATTCTTATAAACGTTGTGATAAAAAACTAATAAAGATAACTATTAATGTGATTGTTATCTTTTTAATGTGATTGGTAATTATCGTAGAAATATCAAAATTTCACGATATGTTTGGGAGATGAAATAATGAAAAGATTATAATTTTTTTTGGTGAGATCTGAAAAGATCGTTCGGTTCCAAATTTGCATAAAATGAGAGAAGACCTAAAAAATTTTTAGGATATCTCGTTTAATTTAATTGAAAATACATATCTCCTCTCATTAATAATGGAAATTCTTATAAACATTGTGATAAAAAACTAATAAATGAAACTATTAATGTGATTGTTATCTTTTTAATGTGATAAAAAAAAGTAATTTTGATCTTTTTTTTATCACATTTGGAAGGGAATGATATTTTTAGAAGGGAATGATAATTACTTTTTTTTACACATTTGGAAGGGAATGATCTTTTTAGATCTCACAAAAAAAAATTATAATCTTTTTATTATTTCACCTCCCAAACATATCGTGAAATTATGATATTTCTACGACAATTACCAATCACATAAAAAAGATAACAATCACATTAATAGTTTCCTTTATTAGATTTTTATCACATCGTTTATAATAATGTCCATTGTTAACAAGAGGAGATATGTATTTTTAATAAAATTAAATGAGATATCCTGAAATTTTTTTATGTCTTGTCTCATTTTATGCCAATTTGGATGGGAATGATCTTTTTAGATCTCTCAAAAAAAAATTATAATCTTTTTATTATTTCACCTCCCAAACATATCGTGAAATTTTGATATTTCGACGACAACAACCAATCACATTAAAAAGATAACAATCACATTAATAGTTTCCTTTATTAGTTTTATTATCACAACGTTTATAATAATTTCCTTTATTAACGAAAGGAGCTATGTATTTTTAATAAAATTAAACGAGATATCCTAAAAATTTTTTAGGTCTTCTCTCATTTTATGCCAATTTGGAAGGGAATGACATTTTTAGATCTCACAAAAAAAACATTGTAATCTTTTTATTATTTCACCTCCCAAACATATCGTGAAATTTTGATATTTCTACGACAAGTACCAATCACATTAAAAAGATAACAATCACATTAATAGTTTCCTTTATTAGTTTTTTGTCACAACATTTCTAAGAATTTCCATTATTAATGAGAGGAGATATGTATTTTCAATTAAATTAAACAACATATCCTGAATTTTTTTTTAGGTCTTCTCTCATTTTATGCCAATCTAGAAGCGAATGATCCTTTTAGATCTCACAAAAAAATTATAATCTTTTTATTATTTGACCACCCAAATATATCATGAAATTTTGATATTTCTACGACAAGTACCAATAACATTAAAAAGATAATAATCACATTAATAGTTTCCTTTATTAGTTTTTTGTCACAACGTTTATAAGAAGTTCCATTATTAATGAGAGGAGATATGTATTTTCAATTAAATTAAACAACATATCCTGAAATTTTTTTAGGTCTTCTCTCATTTTATACCAATCTGGAAGCGAATGATCTTTTTAGATCTCACAAAAAAAAATTATAATCTTTTTATTATTTTACCTCCCAAACAAATCGTGAAATTTTGATATTTCTACGACAATTACCAATCACATTAAAAAGATAACAATCACATTAATAGTTTCATTTATTAGTTTTTTATCACAATGTTTATAAGAATTTCCATTATTAATGAGAGGAGATATGTATTTTCAATTAAATTAAACGAGATATACTAAAATTTTTTTAGGTCTTCTCTCATTTTATGCAAATTTGGAACGGAATGATCTTTTCAGATCTCACCAAAAAAAATTATAATCTTTTCATTATTTCACCTCCCAAACATATCGTGAAATTATGATATTTCTACGACAATTACCAATCACATTAAAAAGATGACAATCACATTATTAGTTTCCTTTATTAGTTTTTTTCACAACGTTTATAAGAATTTCCATTATTAATGAGAGGGGATATGTATTTTCAATTAAATTACATGAGATATCCTGAACTTTTTTTAGGTCTTCTCTCATTTTATGCAAATTTGGAAGGGAATGATCTTTTCAGATCTCACCAAAAAATATTTATAATCTTTTTATTATTTCACCTCCCAAACATATCGTGAAATTTTTATATTTCTACGATAATTACCAATCACATTAAAAAGATAACAATCACATTAATAGTTTCCTTTATTAGTTTTTTATCACAACGTTTATAATAATTTCCATTATTAATGAGAGGAGATATGTATTTTTAATAATATTAAACGAGATATCCTGAAATTTTTTTAGGTTTTCTCTCATTTTATGCCAATTTGGAAGGGAATGATCTCTTCAGATCTCACCAAAAAAAAATTACAATCTTTTTTATTATTTCACCTCCCAAACATATGGTGAAATTTTGATATTTCTATGACAATTACCAATCACATTAAAAAGATAACAATCACATTAATAGTTTTCTTTATTAGTTTTTATCACAACGTTTATAAGAATTTCCATTATTAATGAGAGGAGATATGCATTTTTAATAAAATTAAACGAGATCTCCTGAAATTTTTTTAGGTCATCTCTCATTTTATGACAATTTGGAAGGGAATGATCTCTTAAGATCTCACAAAAAAAAATTATAATCTTTTTATTATTTCACCTCCCAAACATATCGTGAAATTTGATATTTCTACGAGAATTAACATTTACATTGAAAAGATAACAATCACAATAATAGTTTCCTTTATTAGTTTTTTTATCACATCGTTTATAATAATTTCCATTTTTAACGAGAGGAGATATGTATTTTTAATAAAATAAAATGAGATATCCTGAAATTTTTTTAGGTCTTCTCTCATTTTATGCCAATTTGGAAGGGAATGATCTTTTTAGATCTCACAAAAAAAAATTATAATCTTTTTATTATTTGACCTCCCAAACCTATCGTGAAATTTTGATATTTCTACGACAACAACCAATCACATAAAAAGATAACAATCACATTAATAGTTTCCTTTATTAGTTTTATTATCACAAATTTTATAATAATTTCCTTTATTAACGAAAGGAGATATGTATTTTTAATAAAATTAAACGAGATATCCTAAAATTTTTTTAGGTCTTCTCTCATTTTTCGCCAATTTGGAAGGGAATGATCTTTTTAGATCTCACAAAAAAAATTATAACCTTTTTATTATTTGACCTCCCAAACATATCGTGAAATTATGATATTTCTACGACAATTACCAATCACATTAAAAAGAGGACAATCACATTAATAGTTTCCTTTATTAGTTTTTTATCACAACGTTTATAAGAATTTCCAATATTAATGAGAGGAGATATGTATTTTCAATTAAATTAAATGAGATATCCTGAAATTTTTTTAGGTCTTCTCTCATTTTATGCAAATTTGGAAGGGAATGATCATTTCAGATCTCACCAAAAAATATTTATAATCTTTTTATTATTTCACCTCCCAAACATATCGTGAAATTTTGATATTTCTACGATTATTACCAATCACATTAAAAAGATAACAATCACATTAATAGTTTCCTTTATTAGTTTTTTATCACAACGTTTATAATAATTTCCATTATTAATGAGAGGAGATATGTATTTTTAATAATATTAAACGAGATATCCTGAAATTTTTTTAGGTTTTCTCTCATTTTATGCCAATTTGGAAGGGAATGATCTTTTTAGATCTAACCAAAAAAGAATTATCATCTTTTTAAGGTCTTCTCCATTTTATGCCAATTTGGAAGGGAATGATCTTTTTAGATCTCAGAAAAAAAATTATAATCTTTTTATTATTTCACCTCCGAAACATATACTGAAATTTTGATAAATGTACCACAATTACCATTCACATTAATAGTTTCATTTATTAGTTTTTTATCACAACGTTTATAAGAATTTCCATTATTAATGAGAGGAGATATGTATTTTTAATTAAATTAAATGAGATATCCTGAAATTTTTTAGGTCTTCTCTCATTTTATGCAAATTTGGAAGGGAATGATCTTTTCAGATCTCCCCAATAAAAAATTATAATCTTTTCATTATTTCACCTCCTAAACATATCGTGAAATTTTGATATTTCTACGATAATTACCAATCACATTAAAAAAGATAACATTCACATTAATAGTTTCCTTTACTAGTTTTTTATCACAACGTTTATAATAATTTCCATTATTAATGAGAGGAGATATGTATTTTTAATAATATTAAACGAGATATCCTGAAATTTTTTTAGGTTTTCTCTCATTTTATGCCAATTTGGAAGGGAATGATCTCTTCAGATCTCACCAAAAAAAAATTATCATCTTTAATATTTTTTCACCTCCCAAACATGTCGTGAAATTTTGATATTTCTATGACAATTACCAATCACATTGAAAAGATAACAATCACATTAATAGTTTCCTTTATTAGTTTTTTATCACAACAATTACAAAAATTTCCATTATTAATTAGAGAAAATATGCATTTTTAATAAAATTAAACGAGATATCCTGAAATTTTTTTAGGTCTTCTCTCATTTTATGACAATTTGGAATGGAATGATCTCTTAAGATCTCGCAAAAAAAAATTATAATTTTTTTTTTATTTCACCTACCAAACATATCGTGAAATTTTGATATTTCTCCGACAATTACCAATCATATTGAAAAAAAAAACAAACACATTAATAGTTTCCTTTATTAGTTTTGTTTATCGCAACGTTTATAAGAATTTCCATTATTAATGAGAGGAGATATGCATTTTTAATAAAATTAAACGAGATATCCTGAAATTTTTTTAGGTCTTCTCTCATTTTATGCCAATTTGGAAGGGAATGATCTCTTCAGATCTCACCAAAAAAAATTATAATCTTTTTATTATTTCACCTCCCAAACATATCGTGAAATTTTGATATTTCTACGACAAGTACCAATCACATTGAAAAGATAACAATCACATTAATAGTTTCCTTTATTAGTTTTTTTATCACAACAATTAAAAAAATTTCCATTATTAATTAGAGAAAATATGCATTTTTAATAAAATTAAACGAGATATCCTGAAACTTTTTTAGGTCTTCTCTCATTTTATGACAATTTGGAAGGGAATGATCTCTTAAGATCTCACAAAAAAAATTATAATCTTTTTATTATTTCACCTACCAAACATATCGTGAAATTTTGACATTTCTCCGAAAATTACCAATCATATTGAAAAGATAACAAACACATTAATAGTTTCCTTTATTAGTTTTTTTATCGCAACGTTTATAAGAATTTCCATTATTAATGAGAGGAGATATGCATTTTTAATAAAATTAAACGAGATCTCCTGAAATTTTTTTAGGTCTTCTCTCATTTTATGCCAATTTGGAAGGGAATGACCTTTTCAGATCTCACCAAAAAAAAATTATAATCTTTTTATTATTTCAACTCCCAAACATATCGTGAAATTTTCATATTTCTATGACAATTACCAATCACATTGAAAAGATAACAATCACATTAATAGTTTCCTTTATTATTTTTTTATCACAACAATTATAAAAATTTCCATTATTAATTAGAGAAAATATGCATTTTTAATAAAATTAAACGAGATATCCTGAAATTTTTTTAGGTCTTCTCTCATTTTATGACAATTTGGAATGGAATGATCTCTTAAGATCTCGCAAAAAAAAATTATAATCTTTTTATTATTTCACCTACCAAACATATCGTGAAATTTTGATATTTCTCCGACAATTACCAATCATATTGAAAAGATAACAAACACATTAATAGTTTCCTTTATTAGTTTTGTTTATCGCAACGTTTATAAGAATTTCCATTATTAATGAGAGGAGATATGCATTTTTAATAAAATTAAACGAGATCTCCTGAAATTTTTTTAGGTCTTCTCTCATTTTATGCCAATTTGGAAGGGAATGATCTCTTCAGATCTCACCAAAAAAAAATTATAATCTTTTTATTATTTCACCTCCCAAACATATCGTGAAATTTTGATATTTCTACGACAAGTACCAATCACATTGAAAAGATAACAATCACATTAATAGTTTCCTTTATTAGTTTTTTTATCACAACAATTAAAAAAATTTCCATTATTAATTAGAGAAAATATGCATTTTTAATAAAATTAAACGAGATATCCTGAAACTTTTTTAGGTCTTCTCTCATTTTATGACAATTTGGAAGGGAATGATCTCTTAAGATCTCACAAAAAAAATTATAATCTTTTTATTATTTCACCTACCAAACATATCGTGAAATTTTGATATTTCTCCGAAAATTACCAATCATATTGAAAAGATAACAAACACATTAATAGTTTCCTTTATTAGTTTTTTTATCGCAACGTTTATAAGAATTTCCATTATTAATGAGAGGAGATATGCATTTTTAATAAAATTAAACGAGATCTCCTGAAATTTTTTTAGGTCTTCTCTCATTTTATGCCAATTTGGAAGGGAATGATCTTTTCAGATCTCACCAAAAAAAAATTATAATCTTTTTATTATTTCACCTCCCAAACATATCGTGAAATTTTGATATTTCTACGACAAGTACCAATCACATTGAAAAGATAACAATCACATTAATAGTTTCCTTTATTAGTTTTTTTATCACAACAATTAAAAAAATTTCCATTATTAATTAGAGAAAATATGCATTTTTAATAAAATTAAACGAGATATCCTGAAACTTTTTTAGGTCTTCTCTCATTTTATGACAATTTGGAAGGGAATGATCTCTTAAGATCTCCCAAAAAAAATTATAATCTTTTTATTATTTCACCTCCCAAATATATCGTGAAATTTTAATATTTCTCCGACAATTACCATTCACATTGAAAAGATAACAAACACATTAATAGTTTCCTTTATTAGTTTTTTTATCGCAACGTTTATAAGAATTTCCATTATTAATGAGAGGAGATATGCATTTTTAATAAAATTAAACGAGATCTCCTGAAATTTTTTAGGTCTTCTCTCATTTTATGCCAATTTGGAAGGGAATGATCTTTTCTGATCTCACCAAAAAAAAATTATAATCTTTTTATTATTTCACCTCCCAAACATATCGTGAAATTTTGATATTTCTACGACAAGTACCAATCACATTGAAAAGATAACAATCACATTAATAGTTTCCTTTATTAATTTTTTTATCACAACAATTAAAAAAATTTCCATTATTAATTAGAGAAAATATGCATTTTTAATAAAATTAAACGAGATATCCTGAAACTTTTTTAGGTCTTCTCTCATTTTATGACAATTTGGAAGGGAATGATCTCTTAAGATCTCACAAAAAAAATTATAATCTTTTTATTATTTCACCTCCCAAATATATCGTGAAATTTTAATATTTCTCCGACAATTACCATTCACATTGAAAAGATAACAAACACATTAATAGTTTCCTTTATTAGTTTTGTTTATCGCAACGTTTATAAGAATTTCCATTATTAATGAGAGGAGATATGCATTTTTAATAAAATTAAACGAGATCTCCTGAAATTTTTTTAGGTCTTCTCTCATTTTTTGCCAATTTGGAAGGGAATGATCTCTTCAGATCTCACCAAAAAAAAATTATAATATTTTTATTATTTCACCTCCCAAACATATCGTGAAATTTTGATATTTCTACGACAAGTACCAATCACATTGAAAAGATAACAATCACATTAATAGTTTCCTTTATTAGTTTTTTTATCACAACAATTAAAAAAATTTCCATTATTAATTAGAGAAAATATGCATTTTTAATAAAATTAAACGAGATATCCTGAAACTTTTTTAGGTCTTCTCTCATTTTATGACAATTTGGAAGGGAATGATCTCTTAAGATCTCACAAAAAAAATTATAATCTTTTTATTATTTCACCTCCCAAATATATCGTGAAATTTTAATATTTCTCCGACAATTACCATTCACATTGAAAAGATAACAAACACATTAATAGTTTCCTTTATTAGTTTTTTTATCGCAACGTTTATAAGAATTTCCATTATTAATGAGAGGAGATATGCATTTTTAATAAAATTAAACGAGATCTCCTGTAATTTTTTTAGGTCTTCTCTCATTTTATGCCAATTTGGAAGGGAATGATCTTTTCAGATCTCACCAAAAAAAAATTATAATCTTTTTATTATTTCACCTCCCAAACATATCGTGAAATTTTCATATTTCTATGACAATTACCAATCACATTGAAAAGATAACAATCACATTAATAGTTTCCTTTATTAGTTTTTTATCACAACAATTATAAAAATTTCCATTATTAATTAGAGAAAATATGCATTTTTAATAAAATTAAACGAGATATCCTGAAATTTTTTTAGGTCTTCTCTCATTTTATGACAATTTGGAATGGAATGATCTCTTAAGATCTCGCAAAAAAAAATTATAATCTTTTTATTATTTCACCTACCAAACATATCGTGAAATTTTGATATTTCTCCGACAATTACCAATCATATTGAAAAGATAACAAACACATTAATAGTTTCCTTTATTAGTTTTGTTTATCGCAACGTTTATAAGAATTTCCATTATTAATGAGAGGAGATATGCATTTTTAATAAAATTGAACGAGATCTCCTGAAATTTTTTTAGGTCTTCTCTCATTTTATGCTAATTTGGAAGGGAATGATCTCTTCAGATCTCACCAAAAAAAAATTATAATCTTTTTATTATTTCACCTCCCAAACATATCGTGAAATTTTGATATTTCTACGACAAGTACCAATCACATTGAAAAGATAACAATCACATTAATAGTTTCCTTGATTAGTTTTTTTATCACAACAATTAAAAAAATTTCCATTATTAATTAGAGAAAATATGCATTTTTAATAAAATTAAACGAGATATCCTGAAACTTTTTTAGGTCTTCTCTCATTTTATGACAATTTGGAAGGGAATGATCTCTTAAGATCTCACAAAAAAAATTATAATCTTTTTATTATTTCACCTACCAAACATATCGTGAAATTTTGATATTTCTCCGAAAATTACCAATCATATTGAAAAGATAACAAACACATTAATAGTTTCCTTTATTAGTTTTTTTATCGCAACGTTTATAAGAATTTCCATTATTAATGAGAGGAGATATGCATTTTTAATAAAATTAAACGAGATCTCCTGAAATTTTTTTAGGTCTTCTCTCATTTTATGCCAATTTGGAAGGGAATGATCTTTTCAGATCTCACCAAAAAAAAATTATAATCTTTTTATTATTTCACCTCCCAAACATATCGTGAAATTTTCATATTTCTATGACAATTACCAATCACATTGAAAAGATAACAATCACATTAATAGTTTCCTTTATTAGTTTTTTATCACAACAATTATAAAAATTTCCATTATTAATTAGAGAAAATATGCATTTTTAATAAAATTAAACGAGATATCCTGAAATTTTTTTAGGTCTTCTCTCATTTTATGACAATTTGGAATGGAATGATCTCTTAAGATCTCGCAAAAAAAAATTATAATCTTTTTATTATTTCACCTACCAAACATATCGTGAAATTTTGATATTTCTCCGACAATTACCAATCATATTGAAAAGATAACAAACACATTAATAGTTTCCTTTATTAGTTTTGTTTATCGCAACGTTTATAAGAATTTCCATTATTAATGAGAGGAGATATGCATTTTTAATAAAATTGAACGAGATCTCCTGAAATTTTTTTAGGTCTTCTCTCATTTTATGCTAATTTGGAAGGGAATGATCTCTTCAGATCTCACCAAAAAAAAATTATAATCTTTTTATTATTTCACCTCCCAAACATATCGTGAAATTTTGATATTTCTACGACAAGTACCAATCACATTGAAAAGATAACAATCACATTAATAGTTTCCTTGATTAGTTTTTTTATCACAACAATTAAAAAAATTTCCATTATTAATTAGAGAAAATATGCATTTTTAATAAAATTAAACGAGATATCCTGAAACTTTTTTAGGTCTTCTCTCATTTTATGACAATTTGGAAGGGAATGATCTCTTAAGATCTCACAAAAAAAATTATAATCTTTTTATTATTTCACCTACCAAACATATCGTGAAATTTTGATATTTCTCCGAAAATTACCAATCATATTGAAAAGATAACAAACACATTAATAGTTTCCTTTATTAGTTTTTTTATCGCAACGTTTATAAGAATTTCCATTATTAATGAGAGGAGATATGCATTTTTAATAAAATTAAACGAGATCTCCTGAAATTTTTTTAGGTCTTCTCTCATTTTATGCCAATTTGGAAGGGAATGATCTTTTCAGATCTCACCAAAAAAAAATTATAATCTTTTTATTATTTCACCTCCCAAACATATCGTGAAATTTTCATATTTCTATGACAATTACCAATCACATTGAAAAGATAACAATCACATTAATAGTTTCCTTTATTAGTTTTTTATCACAACAATTATAAAAATTTCCATTATTAATTAGAGAAAATATGCATTTTTAATAAAATTAAACGAGATATCCTGA
The DNA here is from genome assembly GCA_026413185.1 of Pueraria montana var. lobata. NCBI lineage: Eukaryota > Viridiplantae > Streptophyta > Magnoliopsida > Fabales > Fabaceae > Pueraria > Pueraria montana. Next base: position 99,487,023 of record CM048647.1, read on the forward strand.
AATTTTTTTAGGTCTTCTCTCATTTTATGACAATTTGGAATGGAATGATCTCTTAAGATCTCGCAAAAAAAAATTATAATCTTTTTATTATTTCACCTACCAAACATATCGTGAAATTTTGATATTTCTCCGACAATTACCAATCATATTGAAAAGATAACAAACACATTAATAGTTTCCTTTATTAGTTTTGTTTATCGCAACGTTTATAAGAATTTCCATTATTAATGAGAGGAGATATGCATTTTTAATAAAATTGAACGAGATCTCCTGAAATTTTTTTAGGTCTTCTCTCATTTTATGCTAATTTGGAAGGGAATGATCTCTTCAGATCTCACCAAAAAAAAATTATAATCTTTTTATTATTTCACCTCCCAAACATATCGTGAAATTTTGATATTTCTACGACAAGTACCAATCACATTGAAAAGATAACAATCACATTAATAGTTTCCTTGATTAGTTTTTTTATCACAACAATTAAAAAAATTTCCATTATTAATTAGAGAAAATATGCATTTTTAATAAAATTAAACGAGATATCCTGAAACTTTTTTAGGTCTTCTCTCATTTTATGACAATTTGGAAGGGAATGATCTCTTAAGATCTCACAAAAAAAATTATAATCTTTTTATTATTTCACCTACCAAACATATCGTGAAATTTTGATATTTCTCCGAAAATTACCAATCATATTGAAAAGATAACAAACACATTAATAGTTTCCTTTATTAGTTTTTTTATCGCAACGTTTATAAGAATTTCCATTATTAATGAGAGGAGATATGCATTTTTAATAAAATTAAACGAGATCTCCTGAAATTTTTTTAGGTCTTCTCTCATTTTATGCCAATTTGGAAGGGAATGATCTTTTCAGATCTCACCAAAAAAAAATTATAATCTTTTTATTATTTCACCTCCCAAACATATCGTGAAATTTTCATATTTCTATGACAATTACCAATCACATTGAAAAGATAACAATCACATTAATAGTTTCCTTTATTAGTTTTTTTATCACAACAATTATAAAAATTTCCATTATTAATTAGAGAAAATATGCATTTTTAATAAAATTAAACGAGATATCCTGAAATTTTTTTAGGTCTTCTCTCATTTTATGACAATTTGGAATGGAATGATCTCTTAAGATCTCGCAAAAAAAAATTATAATCTTTTTATTATTTCACCTACCAAACATATCGTGAAATTTTGATATTTCTCCGACAATTACCAATCATATTGAAAAGATAACAAACACATTAATAGTTTCCTTTATTAGTTTTGTTTATCGCAACGTTTATAAGAATTTCCATTATTAATGAGAGGAGATATGCATTTTTAATAAAATTAAACGAGATCTCCTGAAATTTTTTTAGGTCTTCTCTCATTTTATGCCAATTTGGAAGGGAATGATCTCTTCAGATCTCACCAAAAAAAAATTATAATCTTTTTATTATTTCACCTCCCAAACATATCGTGAAATTTTGATATTTCTACGACAAGTACCAATCACATTGAAAAGATAACAATCACATTAATAGTTTCCTTTATTAGTTTTTTTATCACAACAATTAAAAAAATTTCCATTATTAATTAAAGAAAATATGCATTTTTAATAAAATTAAACGAGATATCCTGAAACTTTTTTAGGTCTTCTCTCATTTTATGACAATTTGGAAGGGAATGATCTCTTAAGATCTCACAAAAAAAATTATAATCTTTTTATTATTTCACCTCCCAAATATATCGTGAAATTTTAATATTTCTCCGACAATTACCATTCACATTGAAAAGATAACAAACACATTAATAGTTTCCTTTATTAGTTTTTTTATCGCAACGTTTATAAGAATTTCCATTATTAATGAGAGGAGATATGCATTTTTAATAAAATTAAACGAGATCTCCTGAAATTTTTTTAGGTCTTCTCTCATTTTATGCCAATTTGGAAGGGAATGATCCTTTCAGATCTCACCAAAAAAAAATTATAATCTTTTTATTATTTCACCTCCCAAACATATCGTGAAATTTTCATATTTCTATGACAATTACCAATCACATTGAAAAGATAACAATCACATTAATAGTTTCCTTTATTAGTTTTTTATCACAACAATTATAAAAATTTCCATTATTAATTAGAGAAAATATGCATTTTTAATAAAATTAAACGAGATATCCTGAAATTTTTTTAGGTCTTCTCTCATTTTATGACAATTTGGAATGGAATGATCTCTTAAGATCTCGCAAAAAAAAAATTATAATCTTTTTATTATTTCACCTACCAAACATATCGTGAAATTTTGATATTTCTCCGACAATTACCAATCATATTGAAAAGATAACAAACACATTAATAGTTTCCTTTATTAGTTTTGTTTAACGCAACGTTTATAAGAATTTCCATTATTAATGAGAGGAGATATGCATTTTTAATAAAATTAAACGAGATCTCCTGAAATTTTTTTAGGTCTTCTCTCATTTTATGCCAATTTGGAAGGGAATGATCTCTTCAGATCTCACCAAAAAAAAATTATAATCTTTTTATTATTTCACCTCCCAAACATATCGTGAAATTTTGATATTTCTACGACAAGTACCAATCACATTGAAAAGATAACAATCACATTAATAGTTTCCTTTATTAGTTTTTTTATCACAACAATTAAAAAAATTTCCATTATTAATTAGAGAAAATATGCATTTTTAATAAAATTAAACGAGATATCCTGAAACTTTTTTAGGTCTTCTCTCATTTTATGACAATTTGGAAGGGAATGATCTCTTAAGATCTCACAAAAAAAATTATAATCTTTTTATTATTTCACCTACCAAACATATCGTGAAATTTTGATATTTCTCCGAAAATTACCAATCATATTGAAAAGATAACAAACACATTAATAGTTTCCTTTATTAGTTTTTTTATCGCAACGTTTATAAGAATTTCCATTATTAATGAGAGGAGATATGCATTTTTAATAAAATTAAACGAGATCTCCTGAAATTTTTTTAGGTCTTCTCTCATTTTATGCCAATTTGGAAGGGAATGATCTTTTCAGATCTCACCAAAAAAAAATTATAATCTTTTTATTATTTCACCTCCCAAACATATCGTGAAATTTTGATATTTCTACAACAAGTACCAATCACATTGAAAAGATAACAATCACATTAATAGTTTCCTTTATTAGTTTTTTATCACAACGTTTATAAGAATTTCCATTATTAATGAGAGGAGATATGCATTTTTAATATAATTAAACGAGCTATCCTGAAATTTTTTTAGGTCTTCTCTCATTTTATGCCAGTTTGGAAGGGAATGATCTCTTCAGATCTCACCAAAAAATATTATAATCTTTTTATTATTTCACCTCCGAAACATATCGTGAAATTTTGATATTTATTGGACAATTACCAATCACATTAAAAAGATAACAATCACATTAATAGTTTCCTTTATTAGTTTTTTTATCACAACGTTTATAAGAATTTCCATTATTAATGAGAGGAGATATGCATTTTTAGTAAAATTAAACGAGATCTCCTTAAATTTTTTTTACGTCTTCTCTCATTTTATGCCAATTTGGAAGGGAATGATCTCTTTAGATCTCACGGAAAAAAATTATAATATTTTTATTATTTCACCTCCCAAACATATCGTGAAAATTTGATATTTCTACGAGAATTACCATTTACATTGAAAAGATAACAATCACAATAATAGTTTCCTTTATTAGTTTTTTATTACGTTTATAAGAATTTCCATTATTAATGAGAGGAGATATGCATTTTTAATAAAATTAAATGAGATATCGTGAAAATTTTTTAGGTGTTCTCTCATTTTATACCAATTTGGAAGGGAATGATCTTTTTAGATCTCACGGAAAAAAATTATCATCTTTTTATTATTTCACCTCCCAAACATATCTTGAAATTTTGATTTTTCTACAACAGTTACCAATCAGATTGAAAAGATAACAATCACATTAATAGTTTCCTTTGTTAGTTTTTTATCACAACGTTTATAAGAATTTCTGTTATTAATGACAGGAGATATGCATTTTTAATAAAATTAAACGAGATATCCTCAAAATTTTTTAGGTCTTCTCTCATTTTATACCAATTTGGAAGGGAATGATCTTTTTAGATCTCACAGAAAAAAAAATTATCATCTTTTTATTATTTCACCTCCCAAACATATCGTGAAATTTTGATTTTTCTACGATAGTTACCAATCAGATTGAAAAGATAACAATCACATTAATAGTTTCCTTTATTAGTTTTTTATCACAACGTTTATAAGAATTTCCATTATTAATGAGAGGAGATATGCATTTTCAATTAAATTAAACGAGATATCCTGAAATTTTTTTATGTCTTCTCTCATTTTATGCCAATTTGGAAGGGAATGATCTTTTTAGATCTCACGGAAAAAAATTATCATCTTTTTATAATTTTGCCTCCCAAACATATCGTGTAATTTTGATATTTCTACGATAATTAGCAATCACATTGAAAAGATAACAATCACAATAATAGTTTCCTTTATTAGTTTTTTTATCACAACGTTTATAAGAATTTCCGTTATTAATGACAGGACATATGCATTTTTATTAAAATTAAACGAGATATCCTCCAATTTTGTTAGGTCTTCTCACATTTTATGCCAATTTGGAAGGGAATGATCTCTTCAGATCTCACAAAAAAAAAAGTATAATCTTTTTATTAATTCACCTCCCACACATATCTTGAAATTTTCATATTTCTACGACAATTACCAATCACATTAAAAATATAGTACATTTATAAGAATTTCCATTATTAATGAGAGGAGATATGCATTTTTAATGAAATTAAACGAGATCTCCTGAAATTTTTTTAGGTCTTCTCTCATTTTATGCCAATTTGGAAGGGAATGATCTTTTCAGATCTCACCCAAAAAAAATTATAATCTTTTTATTATTTCACCTCCCAAATATATCGTGAAATTTTAATATTTCTCCGACAATTACCATTCACATTGAAAAGATAACAATCACATTAATAGTTTCCTTTGTTAGTTTTTTATCACAACGTTTATAAAAAATTCCATTATTAATGAGAGGAGATATGCATTTTTAATAAAATTAAACGAGATATCCTGAAATTTTTTAGGTCTTCTCTCATTTTATGCCAATTTGGAAGGGAATGATCTCTTCAGATCTCATCAAAAAATAATTATAATCTTTTTATTATTTAACCTCCCAAACATATCGTGAAATTTTGATAATTCTAGGACAATTATCAATCACATTAAAAAGATAACAATCACATTAATAGTTTCCTTTATTAGTTTTTTTTATCACAATGTTTATAAGAATTTCCATTATTAATGAGAGGAGATATGCATTTTGAATAAAATTAAACGAGAAATTGTAACATCCTCATTTTATTAATTGTACGCATTTATATATGTATATTATTAACATTTATGCACTGTATTTTATAGAAATCTTATGTACATATTATCTTAATGAAATTAATACAGTTTTACTCAGAAGAATTTTCTGAATTTCCAAATGTCTTTGTTTTTGCCGAAATTGATAGTTGACTGGACTGCTATGTTAGACAGCTGTCCAGGATAAATTTTCAAGTATAGAATTTTGAACTCAATTATAACTTAAAAGAAAGGTAATAGAATATAGATTAAAAATATATACAGATAAAGAATTAAAATGCTTATTCAGAATTGTTAGGATTTTCTGAAAGTTAGAACTTTGAGAAATTATTACGGTAAAATTCTAAGACAGAAAATTAAGTGAAAATTTGTAGGGTATCTATAAAATTATTTAATAATTGTAATATACTTAGAATAATTATTAAAAATGTTTAACCAACAAAATTTTAATTTAGAACCTTAACCAATCAAAAAGTGACAACTTAGGCTTTTCTAAGATCACTAAATTAAGCTAATTAGGCTTGGATTAAGAGATAAGTAAGACACTACCCCAAGGTTTTTGATAGTGAGGAATCCATTGGTGATGTTATTTTCTTCAAATTCTAATCACATTGTAAAATAATTAGCAGCCCTAATTACCTTCTAGAAATTTCTACAAAGTTCTTGAAATGTTGACTTTTGGGGTAGGCAAGTGACTTGGAACTCCTTTGGCTGTCCAAGTGGATGGGAAAGCTTGGAGAACTGATCTCCCTTGGCCAATAGGGGCTGCTGGACGTGCAGGAGCTGCTGGATGTGAAGGAAATATCCAATTTGGTTAATTCCTTGTTTAATGAAGCAAATAACTTAAGTAAAAGGCAAAAAGTCACAAAAGCTAATATTTTCTCCAAAACAGAACCGTGGGTTCCCTTCTACAGCAGCTGCAGTTCCATTTTTCTTTTCATCTTAACTTCATCATTTCCTCCCAAATTAAGAAACCCAACCATCCAAACTTCCAAAACCCTAAGCTAATTCGGCTAGTAGAGAAAGAATTGGAAGAAATCTCAAAAATTCCTACAAGACCAAGGAGTGAGGGAGAAAGGAATTCAAGGCTTTTTCTTCAATTAAAGAGTTTAAGGTAAGGATCTAGGCATTTAATTTCAATTAGAACCCTTGGAATTAGAAGAAAACATGTTGTAGGGTTAAATTCAATTTTTGACCTAAAATCATGAAAACTTGAAATTGATTTAGGGGTTTTGTGTTTTTGATGCTTGTGATTGTAATTCATGGATTGGAATGATGTGTGATTGAATTTTTAATGTGTTGTGATGGTTGAAATTTGAGTTGCTTGATTTTTAATTGAATTGAGATTTGGTTGAATTTTGGTTGGAATTGGAGTTTGTTGCTTTGGAAAATATGTTGAGAATGGTAGTGAGACCATTCGGCCAGCCCTAAATGCAAGGGATATTATGTGGAAATTTTTGTAAAACCAAGGGCAAAATGGTCATTTTACATGTAGGGACACATTGGGTATTTTGGAAAAAGATTGAGGGCATTTTCGGAAATTATTAAAATACTAATGTTATAAGGTAAATTGCTTATTTTTTTGTATTCTTGTATGTTAATGTGTACAAATTATTTATTTAATTGTGATCATGAACATAATTCATTGCATGAGTCTTTTTGGGGGATTTATAAAGATTCAAGTGAAAAATAATTGATGTTGGCTAACCGGGATTGCGGTAGCCATGAAAAGAAAAGAAAAGAAAAGAAAAGAAAGAAAAGAAAAGAAAAGAAAAGAAAAGAAAAGAAAAGAAAGAATTATGTTGACTAACCGGGACTGCGGTAGTCATGTGAAATGAAAATGATTGAGAAAGAATTATGTTGACTAACCGGGACTGCGGTAGTCATGAGAATTGAGTTGATCTATGAGAAATGACTTTTGTTGACTAGCCAGGATTGCGGTAGTCATGTGAAATGAAAATGATTGAGAAATGAATTGTTGACTAACCGAGACTACGGTAGTCATGTGGAAATGGAAATGATTGAGAAATGAATATTTGGGTGAGCAGAATAAGTTAGGCAGGGTTGTATAGTCTGTGATTATATAACCTGTGGGGTGAGGGATATTGGCAATTCCACATGTGACAGTAATCCGGAACGGGATTGCTGTCATGGTGGCCTTCCTGGATATCCTGATCTCCTATTTCTGTTTAGTTTATTCGTGTTTAGTAGGGGCTGATAGCTGAATTGCAGTGCGTAATGGTAGGCCAGTTACTTACTAAATACTCAAAGGGGAAGTCTCCATGGAGCAGGGTCAAAATGAATTTGAGTCAAAAACTGCATTGCATAAATCATACTGCATTTAATTATGTGTGTAACTAATTAATTTGTTATGATATGTATTTGTTTGAAATTGTTTTAATTCTATGAGAAATTAAATGCCTGATCCGGTAATGTTGTCCCCAGATTTTAGGGGAGTGTGATTGCAGGTATTTGGAAGATTAATTAGAAGTTACAGATGCAGACATGGTCCAGAGCTATAGGATGGGGACTATTTTGGGTAGACAATAATGTTGTAGTAGTTAGAATTATTTTGTAGCAGTGTTTATATAAATTTTAATGATGTAAATTACAGAACATATTTTGGATTGTAATAGAACGTATCAGAACTTTGAAATAAATATATAAAATAAATTAAATAGTTAAATTATGTTTTATAAGAAAGGGGGGTTACATTAGTGGTATCAGAGCTCTGGTTATGCATCTCTAGGGCTTGCGAGTAGTGGGTCTATTAGGTGTTTTGCTGTGTTACCCTGATTAGAATTTTTTGTTTGTTAAGAATATTATGGGAAAAAGAGTAGTAACTAGATCTGAAATTTTAAGACATGTAGAAATGAGAAGAGGAAGGCTAGTTATAAATCCTAGAGTTGAAACCAATAGTATAGCTAAGATGGCAGAAAGGAAGAAAGAAAATCTTGATAAAGTTGTGAGGGTGCACACTCAGGACTCAGTCGAGATGACTTTCTCTCCTAATGCTTAAAATTTTATTATTATTAGTATTGTTCAAGTTGGGTTATTTTCCATGTTACTTATATTGTGAATTTAAGACTTATAATCTTGAGTTAGTTGAGAAAGGAGATCTAAAGACCTGAGTTCGTAGATCAAGGTTGAGAATAGAGGTCCAAATATTTGAGTTTATAGGATAATAGTTGAGTTTGACAAAAGAAAGAAAACAAAGTTTTGAAGGTACCTTGATGTTTGGAATATGATGAGATGTTGAAAGTATGGTTATTGCCATATTGTTCTAATGGATGTTTTCATGTGTTTTGAAGGCTGAAACAGTGTATCTTGGTATAAATTTGTCACATAAATTTGAGAGGAGATATGTATTTTCAATTAAATTAAATGAGATATCCTGAAATTTTTTTAGGTCTTCTCTCATTTTATGCAAATTTGGAAGGGAATGATCATTTCAGATCTCACCAAAAAATATTTATAATCTTTTTATTATTTCACCTCCCAAACATATCGTGAAATTTTGATATTTCTACGATTATTACCAATCACATTAAAAAGATAACAATCACATTAATAGTTTCCTTTATTAGTTTTTTATCACAACGTTTATAATAATTTCCATTATTAACGAGAGGAGATATGTACTTTTAATAAAATTAAACGAGATATCCTGAATTTTTTTTAGGTCTTCTCTCATTTTATGCCAATTTGGAAGGGAATGATCTTTTTAGATCTAACCAAAAAAGAATTATCATCTTTTTAAGGTATTCTCCATTTTATGCCAATTTGGAAGGGAATGATCTTTTTAGATCTCAGAAAAAAAATTATAATCATTTTATTATTTCACCTCCCAAACATATACTGAAATTTTGAGAAATGTACCATAATTACCAATCACATTAATAGTTTCATTTATTAGTTTTTTATCACAACGTTTATAAGAATTTCCATTATTAATGAGAGGAGATATGTATTTTTAATTAAATTAAATGAGATATCCTGAAATTTTTTAGGTCTTCTCCCATTTTATGCAAATTTGGAAGGGAATGATCTTTTCAGATCTCCCCAAAAAAAATTATAATCTTTTCATTATTTCACCTCCCAAACATATCGTGAAATTTTGATATTTCTACGATAATTACCAATCACATCAAAAAAGATAACAATCACATTAATAGTTTCCTTTATTAGTTTTTTTATCACAACGTTTATAATAATTTCCATTATTAATGAGAGGAGATATGTATTTTTAATCATATTAAACGAGATATCCTGAAATTTTTTTAGGTTTTCTCTCATTTTATGCCAATTTGGAAGGGAATGATCTCTTCAGATCTCACCAAAAAAAAATATTATAATCTTCTTATTATTTAACCTCCCAAACATATCGTGAAATTTTGATATTTCTATGACAATTACCAATCATATTGAAAAGATAACAAACATATTAATAGTTTCCTTTATTAGTTTTGTTTATCGCAACGTTTATAAGAATTTCCATTATTAATGAGAGGAGATATGCATTTTTAATAAAATTCAACGAGATCTCCTGAAATTTTTTTAGGTCTTCTCTCATTTTATGCCAATTTGGAAGGGAATGATCTCTTCAGATCTCAACAAAAAAAAATTATAATCTTTTTATTATTTCACCTCCCAAACATATCGTGAAATTTTGATATTTCTACGACAAGTACCAATCACATTGAAAAGATAACAATCACATTAATAGTTTCCTTTATTAGTTTTTTATCACAACAATTATAAAAATTTCCATTATTAATTAGAGAAAATATGCATTTTTAATAAAATTAAACGAGATATCCTGAAACTTTTTTAGGTCTTCTCTCATTTTATGACAATTTGGAAGGGAATGATCTCTTAAGATCTCACAAAAAAAATTATAATCTTTTTATTATTTCACCTACCAAACATATCGTGAAATTATGATATTTCTCCGAAAATTACCAATCATATTGAAAAGATAACAAACACATTAATAGTTTCCTTTATTAGTTTTTTTATCACAACGTTTATAAGAATTTCCATTATTAATGAGAGGAGATATGCATTTTTAATAAAATTAAACGAGATCTCCTGAAATTTTTTTACGTCTTCTCTCATTTTATGCCAATTTGGAAGGGAATGATCTTTTCAGATCTCACCAAAAAAAAATTATAATCTTTTTATTATTTCACCTCCCAAACATATCGTGAAATTTTGATATTTCTACAACAAGTACCAATCACATTGAAAAGATAACAATCACATTAATAGTTTCCTTCATTAGTTTTTTATCACAACGTTTATAAGAATTTCCATTATTAATGAGAGGAGATATGCATTTTTAATAAAATTAAACGAGATATCCTGAAATTTTTTTAGGTCTTCTCTCATTTTATGCCAGTTTGGAAGGGAATGATCTCTTCAGATCTCACCAAAAAATATTATAATCTTTTTATTATTTCACCTCCCAAACATATCGTGAAATTTTGATATTTCTTGGACAATTACCAATCACATTAAAAAGATAACAATCACATTAATAGTTTCCTTTATTAGTTTTTTTATCACAACGTTTATAAGAATTTCCATTATTAATGAGAGGAGATATGCATTTTTAGTAAAATTAAACGAGATCTCCTTAAATTTTTTTTACGTCTTCTCTCATTTTATGCCAATTTGGAAGGGAATGATCTCTTTAGATCTCACGGAAAAAAAATTATAATCTTTTTATTATTTCACCTCCCAAACATATCGTGAAAATTTGATATTTCTACGAGAATTACCATTTACATTGAAAAGATAACAATCACAATAATAGTTTCCTTTATTAGTTTTTTATCACGTTTATAAGAATTTCCATTATTAATGAGAGGAGATATGCATTTTTAATAAAATTAAATGAGATATCGTGAACATTTTTTAGGTGTTCTCTCATTTTATACCAATTTGGAAGGGAATGATCTTTTTAGATCTCACGGAAAAAAATTATCATCTTTTTATTATTTCACCTCCCAAACATGTCTTAAATTTTGATTTTTCTACAACAATTACCAATCAGATTGAAAAGATAACAATCACATTAATAGTTTCCTTTATTAGTTTTTTATCACAACGTTTATAAGAATTTCCATTATTAATGAGAGGAGATATGCATTTTCAATTAAATTAAACGAGATATCCTGAAATTTTTTTATGTCTTCTATCATTTTATGCCAATTTGGAAGGGAATGATCTTTTTAGATCTCACGGAAAAAAATTATCATCTTTTTATAATTTTGCCTCCCAAACATATCATGTAATTTTGATATTTCTACGATAATGAGCAATCACATTGAAAAGATAACAATCACAATAATAGTTTCCTTTATTAGTTTTTTTATCACAACGTTTATAAGAATTTTCGTTATTAATGACAGGACATATGCATTTTTATTAAAATTAAACGAGATATCCTCCAATTTTGTTAGGTCTTCTCACATTTTATGCCAATTTGGAAGGGAATGATCTCTTCAGATCTCACAAAAAAAAAGTATAATCTTTTTATTAATTCACCTCCCACACATATCTTGAAATTTTCATATTTCTACGACAATTACCAATCACATTAAAAATATAGTACATTTATAAGAATTTCCATTATTAATGAGAGGAGATATGCATTTTTAATAAAATTAAACGAGATCTTCTGAAATATTTTTAGGTCTTCTCTCATTTTATGCCAATTTGGAAGGGAATGATCTTTTCAGATCTCACCCAAAAAAAAATTATAATCTTTTTATTATTTCACCTCCCAAATATATCGTGAAATTTTAATATTTCTCCGACAATTACCATTCACATTGAAAAGATAACAATCACATTAATAGTTTCCTTTGTTAGTTTTTTATCACAACGTTTATAAAAAATTCCATTATTAATGAGAGGAGATATGCATTTTTAATAAAATTAAACGAGATATCCTGAAATTTTTAAGGTCTTCTCTCATTTTATGCCAATTTGGAAGGGAATGATCTCTTCAGATCTTATCAAAAAATAATTATAATCTTTTTATTATTTAACCTCCCAAACATATCGTGAAATTTTGATAATTCTAGGACAATTATCAATCACATTAAAAAGATAACAATCACATTAATAGTTTCCTTTATTAGTTTTTTTTATCACAATGTTTATAAGAATTTCCATTATTAATGAGAGGAGATATGCATTTTTAATAAAATTAAATGAGATATCCTGAAATTTTTTAGGTCTTCTCTCATTTTATGCCAATTTGGAAGGGAATGATCACTTCAGATCTCATCAAAAAATAATTATAATCTTTTTATTATTTAACCTCCCAAACATATCGTGAAATTTTGATATTTCTAGGACAATTACCAATCACATTAAAAATATAACAATCACATTAATAGTTTCCTTTATTAGTTTTTTTTATCACAACGTTTATAAGAATTTCCATTATTAATGAGAGGAGATATGCATTTTTAATAAAATTAAACGAGATCTCCTGAAATTGTTTTAGGTCTTCTCTCATTTTATGCTAATTTGGAAGGGAATGATCTCCTTAGATCTCACAAAAAAAAATTATAATCTTTTTATTATTTCACCTACCAAGCATATCGTGAAATTTTGATATTTCTTCGACAATTACCAATCACATTGAAAAGATAATAATCACATTAATAGTTTCCTTTATTAGTCTTTTATCACAACGTTTATAACAATTTCCATTATTAATGAGCGGAGATATGCATTTTTAATAAAATTAAGCGAGATATCCTGAATTTTTTGAGGTCTTCTCACATTTTACGCCAATTTCGAAGGGAATGATCTTTTCAGATCTCACCATAAAAAAATTATACTCTTTTTATTGTTTCACCTACCAAAGATATCGTGAAATTTTGATATTTCTACGATAACTACCAATCACATTAAAAAGATAACAATCACATTAATAGTTTCCTTTATTAGTTTTTATCACAACGTTTATAAAAATTTCCATTATTAATGAGAGGAGATATGCATTTTTAATAAAATTAAACGAGAAATCCTGAAATTTTTTAAGTCTTCTCTCATTTTATGCCAATTTGGAAGGGAATGATCTTTTAGATCTCACGGAAAAAAAATTATCATCTTTTTATTATTTCACCTCCCAACATATCGTGAAATTTTGATTTTTCTACGACAGTTACCAATCAGATTGAAAAGATAACAATCACATTAATAGTTTCCTTTATTAGTTTTTTATCACAACGTTTATAAGAATTTCTGTTATTAATGACAGGAGATATGCATTTTTAATAAAATTAAACGAGATATCCTAAAAATTTTTTAGGTCTTCTCTCATTTTATACCAATTTGGAAGGGAATGATCTTTTTAGATCTCACGGAAAAAAAATTATCATCTTTTTATTATTTCACCTCCCAAACATATCGTGAAATTTTGATTTTTCTACGACAGTTACCAATCAGATTGAAAAGATAACAATCACAATAATAGTTTCCTTTATTAGTTTTTTTTCACGTTTATAAGAATTTCCATTATTAATGAGAGGAGATATGTATTTTCAATTAAATTAAACGAGATATCCTGAAATTTTTTTAGGTCTTCTCTCATTTTATGCCAATTTGGAAGCGAATGATCTTTTTAGATCTCACGGAAAAATGTTATCATCTTTTTATAATTTCACCTCCCAAACATATCGTGTAATTTTGATATTTCTACGATAATTACCAATCACATTGAAAAGATAACAATCACATTAATAGTTTCCTTTATTAGTTTTTTTATCACAACGTTTATAAGAATTTCCGTTATTAATGACAGGACATATACATTTTTATTAAAATTAAACGAGATATCTTGAAAATTTTTTAGGTCTTCTCTCATTTTATACCAATTTGGAAGGGAATGATCTTTTAGATCTCACGGAAAAAAATTTATCGTCTTTTTATTATTTCACCTCCCAACATATCCTGAAATTTTGATTTTTCTACGACAGTTACCAATCAGATTGAAAAGATAACAATCACATTAATAGTTTCCTTTATTAATTTTTTATCACAACGTTATAAGAATTTCTGTTATTAATGACAGGAGATATGCATTTTTAATAAAATTAAACGAGATATCCTGAAAAGTTTTTAGGTCTTCTCTCATTTTATACCAATTTGGAAGGGAATGATCTTTTTAGATCTCACGGAAAATAAATTATCATCTTATTATTATTTCACCTCCCAAACATATCGTGAAATTTTGATTTTTCTGCGACAGATACCAATCAGATTGAAAAGATAACAATCACATTAATAGTTTCCTTTATTAGTTTTTTTTCACAACGTTTATAAGAATTTCCATTATTAATGAGAGGAAATATGTATTTTCAATTAAATTAAACAAGATATCCTGAAATTTTTTTAGGCCTTCTCTCATTTTATGCCAATTTGGAAGGGAATGATCTTTTTAGATCTCACGGAAAAATATTATCATCTTTTTATAATTTCACCTCCCAAACATATCGTGTAATTTTGATATTTCTATGATAATTACCAATCACATTGAAAAGATAACAATCACATTAATAGTTTCCTTTATTAGTTTTTTATCACAACGTTTATAAGAATTTCTGTTATTAATGACAGGACATATGCATTTTTATTAAAATTAAACGAGATATCCTCAATTTTTTTAGGTCATCTCTCATTTTATGCCAATTTGGAAGGGAATGATCTCTTCAGATCTCACCAAAAAAAATTATAATCTTTTTATTATTTCACCTCCCACATGTAACATCCTCATTTTACTAATTGTACGCATTTATATATGTATATTATGAACATTTATGCACTGTATTTTACAAAAACTTTATGCACATATTTTCTTAATGAAATTAATACAGTTCTACTCAGAAGAATTTTCTGAATTTCCAAATGTCTTTGTTTTTGCCGAAATTGATAGTTGACTGGACTGCTATGTCAGACAGCTGTCCAGGATAAATTTTCAAGTGTAGAATTTTGAACTCATTTATAACTTAAAAGAAAGGTAATAGAATATAGATTAAAAATATATACAGATAAAGAATTAAAATGCTTATTCAGAATTGTTAGGATTTTCTGAAAGTTAGAACTTTGAGGAATTATTACGATAAAATTCTAAGGTAGAAAATTAAGATAAAATTTGTATGACATCTATAGAATTATCTAATAATTGTAATATACTTAGAATAATGTTTAACCAAGAAAAATTTAATTTAGAATCTTAACCAATCAAAAAGTGACAACTTAGGTTTTTCTAATGTCACTAAATTAAGCTAATTAGGCTTGGATTAAGAGATAAGTAAGACACTAACCCAAGGTTTTTGATAGTGAGGAATCCAATGGTGGTGTTATTTTCTTCAAATTCTAATTACATTGTAAGATAATTAACAGCCCTAAAAATATTCTAGAATTTTCTACAAACTTCTTGAAAATGTTGACTTTTGGGGTAGGCAAGTGACCAAGTCACACAAGGAACTACTTGGCTGTCCAAGTGACTTTGGTGACTTATTTTCCTTGGCCAATGAAGGCTGCTGGACGTGCAAGGGTCAGCTGGACTTGAAGGCAAAGTCCAATTTGGTTAATTCTTGATTTAATGAAGCAAATAACTTAAGTAAAAGGCAAAAAGTCACAAAAGCTATTATTTCTTCAAAAACAGAACCGTGAGTCTCCAAAACCCAGCAGCTGCAGTTTTCATTTCAATTTCATCTTAACTTCACCATTTCAACTCAAATTAAGAAACCAAACCATCCAAACTTCGAAAACACAAAGCTAATTCGGCTAATAGAGAAAGAATTGGAAGAAATCTAAAAAATTCCTACAAGACCAAGGAGTGAGGGAGAAAGGAATTCAAAGCTTTTTCTTCAATTAAAGAGCTTAAGGTAAGGATCAAGGCATTTAATTTCATTTTAGACCACTTGGAATGTAGAAAAACATGTTGTTAAGTTTAGATTCAATATTTGATCAGGAACTATGAAAAGATGAAATTGATTTTGGGTTTTTATATAATTGATATTAGAAGCTTGAAATAATTGTTTGGAACCATGTTTGATTGATTGGATGATGAGTTGTGCTGGATTGAAATTGATTGGTTGGTTTGTTGTTGGATTGAAATTGCTTGATTTGGCTTGATTGTGTTGTGAATGATGTTAGAAATTGTTGAATGTTTATATTTTTGTAGGTGATTGTTTAAAATTACTTATTTAATTGTGATTATTAACATATTGCATATGCATGAGTCTTTTTGGGGGATTTATAAAGATTCAAGTGAAAAATAATTTATGTTGGCTAACCGGGAATGCGGTAGCCATGAAAATGAAAAAGAAAGAAAAGAAAAGAAAAGAAAAGAAAAGAAAGAATAAATGTTGACTAACCGGGACTGCGGTAGTCATGAGAAACGAGTTGATATATGAGAAATGATTTTGTTGACTAACCGGGACTGCGGTAGTCATGTGAAATGAATATGATTTGAGAATTGAATCTTTGGGGTGAGCAGAATAAGTAGACAGGGCTGTATAGTCTGTGATTATATAGTCTGTGGGGTAAAGGATATTGGCAATTCCACATGTGGCTGGAAACTGGACTGAGTTGCGGTCGTGGTGGCCTTCCGGGTATCCTGATCTCCTAATTCTGTTTAGTTTATTCGCGTTTAGTAGGGGCTGATAGCTGAATTGCAGTACGTAATGGTAGGCCAGTTACTTACTAAACACTCAAAGGGGAAGTCTCCATGGAGCAGGGTCAAAAATGAATTTGAGTCAAAAACTGCATTTGCATAAATCATACTACATTTAATTATGTGTGTGATTAATTAATTTGTATCGGATATGTATATGTTTGAAATTGTTTTAATTGTATGAGAAATTAAATGCCTGATCCGGTAATGCTGTCCCCAGATTCTAGGGGAGTATGATTGCAGGTATTTGGAAGATTAATTAGAAGTTACAGATGCAGACATGTTCCAGAGTTATAGGAATAGGGGTTTTTGGCTTTAGATATTTTGTATTAATTAGAAATAATTTGGTAGTAGTATTTTCTGTAAATTTTAATAATGTAAATTATAATGACAAACTTTAAACTTAATGGAGTGTATTTATTTTATTTGTAAACAACCGTGTTTATGCGTAAGAATGCACCAGGGATCACAGGGCACGAAAACCCAAAAGTCTTATTTTCGCACGAAAATTGCATAATGGGCCGAAAATGTACCACGGGCACAAAAATTGGACCGCGGGACTCGTCGGACCTCAAAACTGATAAGCGCTCTCAGCATTATGGTTTTTTATGCATAACCATGCACCAGGGATCACAGGGCACAAAAACCCAAAAGTTTTATTTTCGCATGAAAATTGCACAAATGGTAGAAAATGCACCACCGACACCAAAATTGGACAACGGGGCACCGCGGACCTCAAAACTGAAAAGAGTTCCGAGCATTATTGTTTTTTATGCATAAGATTGTGCCAGGGATCACGGGGCACCAAAACTCAAAAGTCTTATTTTCGCACGAAAGTTGCACAATGGCCCGAAAATGCACCACGGGCACAAAAATTGGACCACGGGGCACCGCGGACCTCAAAACTGAAAAGTTCTCTGAGCATTATGGTTTTTTATGCTTAAGAATGCACCAGGGATCGCGGGGCACCAAAACCCAAAAGTCTTATTTTCGCACGAAAATTGCACAAATGGCTGAAAATGCACCACTTGCACCAAAATTGGACCACGGGGCACCGCGGACCTCAAAACTGAAAAGTGCTCCGACCAAGATGGTTTTTTGTGCATAAGAATGCACCAGGGATCACGGGGCACCAAAACCCCAAAGTCTTATTTTCGCACGAAAATTGCACAAATTATCGAAAATGCACCACCGGCACCGAAATTGGACCACGGGGCACCTCAGACCTCAAATCTGAAAAGTTCTCTGAGCATTATGGTTTTTTATGCATAAGAATGCACCAAGGATCACAGGGTACCAAAATCCAAAAGTCTTATTTTCGCACGAAAATTGCACGATGGGCCAAAAATGCACCACGGGCACCATAATTGGACCGCGGGGCACGTCGGACCTCAAAACTGAAAAGTGCTGCGAGCATGATGGTTTTTTATGCTTAAGAATGCACCAGGGATCATGGGGCACCACAACCAAAAAGCCATATTTTCGAACGAAAATTGCGCAACGGGCCGAAAATGCACGACGGGAACCAAAATTCGACCATGGGACACCCCGGACCTCAATACCTAAAAGTGCTCCGAGCATTATGGTTTTTTATGCATAAGAATGCACCAGGGATCTCGTGGCACCAAAACCCAAAAGTCTTATTTTCGCACGAAAATTGCAAAAATGGCCGAAAATGCTCCACCGGCACCAAAATTGGACCACGGGGCACCTCGGACCTCAAAACTGAAAAGTTCTCTGAGCATTATGGTTTTTTATGCATAAGAATGCACCAGGGATCACATGGCACCAAAACCCAAAAGTCTTATTTTCACACGAAAATTGCACAATGGGCCGAAATTGCACCACGGGCACCAAAATTTGACCAAGGGGCACCTCGGACCTCAATACCTAAAAGTTCTTCGAGCATTATTATTTTTTATGCGTAAGAATGCACCAGGGATCATAGGGCACGAAAACCCAAAAGTCGTATTTTCGCACGAAAGTTGCATAATGGGCCGAAAATGTACCACGGGCACCAAAATTGGAGCGCGGGACACGTCGGACCTCAAAACTGATAAGCGGTATCAGCATTATGGTTTTTTATGCATAACCATGCACCAGGGATCACAGGGCACAAAAACCCAAAAGTTTTATTTTCGCATGAAAATTGCACAAATGGTAGAAAATGCACCACCGACACCAAAATTGGACAACGGGGCACCGCGGACCTCACAACTGAAAAGAGTTCCGAGCATTATTGTTTTTTATGCATAAGATTGTGCCAGGGATCACGGGGCACCAAAACCCAAAAGTCTTATTTTTGCACGAAAGTTCCACAATGGGCCGAAAATGTACCACGGGCACCAAAATTGGACCACGAGGCACGTCGGACCTCAAAACTGAAAAGTGCTCGAAGCATTATGGCTTTTTATGCTGAAGAATGCACCAGGGATCATGGGGAATCAAAATCCAAAAGTCTTATTTTCGTACGAAGATTGCACAATGGGCCGAAATTATACCACAAGCACCAAAATTGGACCACGGGGCACCTGGGACCCCAAAACTGAAAAGTGCTCTGAGCATTATGGTTTTTTATGCTTAAGAATGCACCAGGGATCGCGGGGCACCAAAACCCAAAAGTCTTATTTTCGCACGAAAATTGCACAAATGGCTGAAAAAGCACCACTTGCACCAAAATTGGACCACGGGGCACCACGGACCTCAAAACTGAAAAGTGCTCCGACCAAGATGGTTTTTTATGCATAAGAATGCACCAGGGATCACGGGGCACCAAAACCCCAAAGTCTTATTTTTGCACGAAAATTGCACAAATTGTCAAAAATGCACCACCGGCACCGAAATTGGACCACGGGGCACCTCGGACCTCAAAACTGAAAAGTTCTCTGAGCATTATGGTTTTTTATGCATAAGAATGCACCAGGGATCACATGGCACCAAAACCCAAAAGTCTTATTTTCACACGAAAATTGCACAATGGGCCGAAATTGCACCACGGGCACCATAATTGGACCGTGGGGCACCTCGGACCTCAAAACTGAAAAGTGCTGCAAGCATGATGGTTTTTTATGCTTAAGAATGCACCAGGGATCACGGGGCACCACAACCAAAAAGTCATATTTTCGCACGAAAATTGCACAACGGGCCGAAAATGCACGACGGGAACCAAAATTCGACCATGGGACACCCCGGACCTCAATACCTAAAAGTGCTATGAGCATTATGGTTTTTTATGCATAAGAATGCACCAGGGATCTCGGGGCACCAAAACCCAAAAGTCTTATTTTCGCACGAAAATTGCAAAAATGGCCGAAAATGCTCCACCGGCACCAAAATTGGACCACGGGGCACCTCGGACCTCAAAACTGAAAAGTTCTCTGAGCATTATGGTTTTTTATGCATAAGAATGCACCAGGGATCACATGGCACCAAAACCCAAAAGTCTTATTTTCACACGAAAATTGCACAATGGGCCGAAATTGCACAACGGGCACCAAAATTTGACCAAGGGGCACCTCGGACCTCAACACCTAAAAGTTCTTCGAGCATTATTATTTTTTATGCGTAAGAATGCACCAGGGATCATAGGGCACGAAAACCCAAAAGTCGTATTTTCGCACGAAAGTTGCATAATGGGCCGAAAATGTACCACGGGCACCAAAATTGGAGCGCGGGACACGTCGGACCTCAAAACTGATAAGCGGTATCAGCATTATGGTTTTTTATGCATAACCATGCACCAGGGATCACAGGGCACAAAAACCCAAAAGTTTTATTTTCGCATGAAAATTGCACAAATGGTAGAAAATGCACCACCGACACCAAAATTGGACAACGGGGCACCGCGGACCTCACAACTGAAAAGAGTTCCGAGCATTATTGTTTTTTATGCATAAGATTGTGCCAGGGATCACGGGGCACCAAAACCCAAAAGTCTTATTTTTGCACGAAAGTTCCACAATGGGCCGAAAATGTACCACGGGCACCAAAATTGGACCACGGGGCACGTCGGACCTCAAAACTGAAAAGTGCTCGAAGCATTATGGCTTTTTATGCTGAAGAATGCACCAGGGATCATGGGGAATCAAAATCCAAAAGTCTTATTTTCGTACGAAGATTGCACAATGGGCCGAAATTATACCACAAGCACCAAAATTGGACCACGGGGCACCTGGGACCCCAAAACTGAAAAGTGCTCTGAGCATTATGGTTTTTTATGCTTAAGAATGCACCAGGGATCGCGGGGCACCAAAACCCAAAAGTCTTATTTTCGCACGAAAATTGCACAAATGGCTGAAAAAGCACCACTTGCACCAAAATTGGACCACGGGGCACCACGGACCTCAAAACTGAAAAGTGCTCCGACCAAGATGGTTTTTTATGCATAAGAATGCACCAGGGATCACGGGGCACCAAAACCCCAAAGTCTTATTTTTGCACGAAAATTGCACAAATTGTCAAAAATGCACCACCGGCACCGAAATTGGACCACGGGGTACCTCGGACCTCAAAACTGAAAAGTTCTCTGAGCATTATGGTTTTTTATGCATAAGAATGCACCAGGGATCACATGGCACCAAAACCCAAAAGTCTTATTTTCACACGAAAATTGCACAATGGGCCGAAATTGCACCACGGGCACCATAATTGGACCGTGGGGCACCTCGGACCTCAAAACTGAAAAGTGCTGCAAGCATGATGGTTTTTTATGCTTAAGAATGCACCAGGGATCACGGGGCACCACAACCAAAAAGTCATATTTTCGCACGAAAATTGCACAACGGGCCGAAAATGCACGACGGGAACCAAAATTCGACCATGGGACACCCCGGACCTCAATACCTAAAAGTGCTATGAGCATTATGGTTCTTTATGCATAAGAATGCACCAGGGATCTCGGGGCACCAAAACCCAAAAGTCTTATTTTCGCACGAAAATTGCAAAAATGGCCGAAAATGCTCCACCGGCACCAAAATTGGACCACGGGGCACCTCGGACCTCAAAACTGAAAAGTTCTCTGAGCATTATGGTTTTTTATGCATAAGAATGCACCAGGGATCACATGGCACCAAAACCCAAAAGTCTTATTTTCACACGAAAATTGCACAATGGGCCGAAATTGCACAACGGGCACCAAAATTTGACCAAGGGGCACCTCGGACCTCAATACCTAAAAGTTCTTCGAGCATTATTATTTTTTATGCGTAAGAATGCACCAGGGATCATAGGGCACGAAAACCCAAAAGTCGTATTTTCGCACGAAAGTTGCATAATGGGCCGAAAATGTACCACGGGCACCAAAATTGGAGCGCGGGACACGTCGGACCTCAAAACTGATAAGCGGTATCAACATTATGGTTTTTTATGCATAACCATGCACCAGGGATCACAGGGCACAAAAACCCAAAAGTTTTATTTTCGCATGAAAATTGCACAAATGGTAGAAAATGCACCACTGACACCAAAATTGGACAACGGGGCACCGCGGACCTTACAACTGAAAAGAGTTCCGAGCATTATTGTTTTTTATGCATAAGATTGTGCCAGGGATCACGGGGCACCAAAACCCAAAAGTCTTATTTTCGCACGAAAGTTGCACAATGGGCCGAAAATGCACCACGGGGACCAAAATTGGACCACGGGGCACGTCGGACCTCAAAACTGAAAAGTGCTCGAAGCATTATGGCTTTTTATGCTTAAGAATGCACTAGGGATCATGGGGAATCAAAATCCAAAAGTCTTATTTTCGTACGAAGATTGCACAATGGGCCGAAATTATACCATGAGCACCAAAATTGGACCACGGGGCACTTAGGACCCCAAAACTGAAAAGTGCTATGAGCATTATGGTTTTTTATGCTTAAGAATGCACCAAGAATCGCGGGGCACCAAAACCCAAAAGTCTTATTTTCGCACGAAAATTGCACAAATGGCTGAAAATGCACCACTTGCACCAAAATTGGACCACGGGGCACCACGGACCTCAAAACTAAAAAGTGCTCCGACCAAGATGGTTTTTTATGCATAAGAATGCACCAGGGATCACGGGGCACCAAAACCCCAAAGTCTTATTTTCGCACGAAAATTGCACAAATTGTTGAAAATGCACCACCGGCACCGAAATTGGACCATGGGGCACCTCGGACCTCAAAGCTGAAAAGTTCTCTGAGCATTATGGTTTTTTATGCATAAGAGTGCACCAAGGATCACAGGGTACCAAAATCCAAAAGTCTTATTTTCGCACGAAAATTGCACGATGGGCCGAAAATGCACCACGGGCACCATAGTTGGACCGCGGGGCACGTCGAACCTCAAAACTGAAAAGTGCTGCGAGCATGATGGTTTTTTATGCTTAAGAATGCACCAGGGATCACGGGGCACCACAACCAAAAAGTCATATTTTCGCACGAAAATTGCACAACGGGCCGAAAATGCACGACGGGAACCAAAATTCGACCATGGGACACCCCGGACCTCAATACCTAAAAGTGCTCTGAGCATTATGGTTCTTTATGCATAAGAATGCACCAGGGATCTCGGGGCACCAAAATCCAAAAGTCTTATTTTCGCACGAAAATTGCAAAAATGGCTGAAAATGCTCCATCGGCACCAAAATTGGACCACGGGGCACCTCGGACCTCAAAACTGAAAAGTTCTCTGAGCATTATGGTTTTTTATGCATAAGAATGCACTAGGGATCACATGGCACCAAAACCCAAAAGTCTTATTTTCACACGAAAATTGCACAATGGGCCGAAATTGCACCACGGGCACCAAATTTTGACCAAGGGGCACCTCGGACCTCAATACCTAAAAGTTCTCCGAGCATTATTATTTTTTATGCGTAAGAATGCACTAGGGATCACAGGGCACGAAAACCCAAAAGTCTTATTTTCGCACGAAAATTGCATAATGGGCCGAAAATGTACCACAGGCACCAAAATTGGAGCACGGGACACGTCGGACCTCAAAACTGAAAACCGCTCTCAGCATTATGGTTTTTTATGCATAACCATTCACCAGGGATCACAGGGCACAAAAACCCAAAAGTTTTATTTTCGCACGAAAATTGCACAATGCGTTGAAATTGCACCACGAGCACCAAAATTTGACCAAGGGGCACCTCGGACCTCAATACCTAAAAGCGATCCGAGCATTATGGTATTTTATGCAAAAGAATGCACCAGGGATTACGGGGCACCAAAACCTAAAAGTCTTATTTTCGCATGAAAATTGCACAAATGGTAGAAAATGCACCACCGACACCAAAATTGGACAACGGGGCACCGCGGACCTCAAAACTGAAAAGAGTTTCGAGCATTATTGTTTTTTATGCATAAGATTGTGCCAGGGATCACAGGGCACCAAAACCCAAAAGTCTTATTTTCGCATGAAAGTTGCACAATGGGCCGAAAATGTACCACGGGCACCAAAATTGGCCCACGAGGCACGTCGGACCTCAAAACTGAAAAGTGCTCGAAGCATTATGGCTTTTTATGCTTAAGAATGCACCAGGGATCATGGGGAATCAAAATCCAAAAGTCTTATTTTCGTACGAAGATTGCACAATGGGCCGAAATTATACCACGAGCACCAGAATTGGACCACGGGGCACCTAGGACCCCAAAACTGAAAAGTGCTATGAGCATTATGGTTTTTTATGCTTAAGAATGCACCAGGGATCGCGGGGCACCAAAACCCAAAAGTCTTATTTTCGCACGAAAATTACACAATGGGCCGAAAATGCACCACGGGCACCAAAACTGGACCACGGAGCACCTTGGACCTCAAAATTGAAAAGTTCTCTGAGCATTATGGTTTTTTATGCATAAGAATGCACCAAGGATCACAGGGTACCAAAATCCAAAAGTCTTATTTTCGCACGAAAATTGCACGATGGGCCAAAAATGCACCACGGGCACCATAATTGGACCTCGGGGCACGTCGGACCTCAAAACTGAAAAGTGCTGCGAGCATGATGGTTTTTTATGCTTAAGAATGCACCAGGGATCACGGGGCACCACAACCAAAAAGTCATATTTTCGAACGAAAATTGCGCAACGGGCCGAAGATGCACGACGGGAACCAAAATTCGACCATGGGACACCCCGGACCTCAATACCTAAATGTGCTCCGAGCATTATGGTTTTTTATGCATAAGAATGCACCAGGGATCTCGGGGCCCCAAAACCCAAAAGTCTTATTTTCGCACTAAAATTGCAAAATATGGCCGAAAATGCACCAGCGGCACCAAAATTGGACCACGGGGCACCACAGACCTCAAAACTGAAAAGTGCTCTGAGCATGATGGTTTTTATGCATAAGAATGCACTAGGGATCACGGGGCACCAAAACCCAAAAGTCTTATTTTCGAACGAAAGTTGCACAATGGGTCGAAAATGCACCACGGGACACCAAAATTGGACCACGGGACACCTCGGACCTCAAACACTTTAAAGTGGTCCAAGCATTATGGTTTTTTATACATAAGAGTGCACCAAGGATCATGGGGCACCAAAACCCAAAAGTCTTATTTTCGCACGAAAATTGCAACAATGACCGAAATTTCACCACTAGCACCAAAATTAAACCACGGGACACCACGGACCTCAAAACTGAAAAGTGCTCTGAGCATGATGGTTTTTTATGCATAAGAATGCACCAGGGATCACGGGGCACCAAAACCCAAAAGTCTTATTTTCGCATGAAAATTGCACAAATGGCCGAAAATGCACCACCGACACCAAAATTGGACCACGGGGAACCATGGACCACAAAACTAAAAAGATTTCTGAGCATTATTGTTTTTTATGCATAAGAATGCACCAGGGATCACGGGGCACCAAAGCCCAAAAGTCTTACATTCGCACGAAAATTGCATAATGGACCGAAAATGCTCCACAAGCACCAAAATTGGACCACGGGGCACCTCGGACCTCAACACTGAAAAGTGGTCTAAGCTTTATGGTTTTTATGGATAAGAATGCACCAGGGATCACGGGGCACCAAAACCCAAAATTCTTATTTTCGAACGAAAATTGCATAATGGGCCGAAAATGCACCACCGGCAGTAAAATTGGACCACGGGACACCACGAACCTGAAAACTGAAAAGTGCTTCAAGCATTACGATTTTTTATGCATAAGAATGCACCAGGCATCGCGGGGCAGCAAAACCCAAAATTCTTATTTTCGCACGAAAATTGCACAATGGGCCGAAAATGCACCACCGGCACGAAAATTGGACCACGGGGCACCACGGACCTCAAAACTAAAAAGTGCTCCAAGAATTATGGTTTTATGCATAAGAATACACCATGGATCACAGGGCACCAAAACCGAAAAGTCCTATTTTTGCACGGAAATTGGACAATGGGTCGAAAATGCACCACGGGCACCAAAATTGGACCGCGGGGAACGTCGGACCTCAAAACTGAAAAGTGGTTCGAGCATTATGGTTTTTTATGCATAAGAATGCGCCAGAGATCACGGGGTACCAAAACCCAAAAGTCTTATTTTCGCACGAAAATTGCACAATGGGCCGAAAATGCACCACCGGCACCAAAATTGGACCACGGAGCACCTCGGACCTCAAAAATGAAAAGTTCTCTGAACATTATGGTTGTTTATGCATAAGAATGCACCATGGATCACGAGGCACCAAAACCCAAAAGTCCTATTTTCGCACAAAAATTGCACAATGGGCTGAAGATGCACCACAGGCACCAAAATTGGACCATGGGGCATGTCGGACCTCAAAACTAAAAAGTGTTCCGAGAATTATGGTTTTTTTATGGATAAGAATGCACCAGGGATGACGGATTACCCAAACCCAAAAGTCTTATTTTTGCATGAAAATTGCACAAACGGCTGAAAATGTACCACTGGAACCAAAATTGGACCACGAGTCACCTCGGACCTCAAAACTTAAAAGTGCTCTGAGAATTTTGGTTTTTTATGCACAAGAATGCACCAGGGATCACGGGGCACTAAAACCTAATAGTCTTATTTTTGCACGAAAATTGCACAATGGGCCGAAAATGCACCACCGGTACCAAAGTTAGACCACGGGGCACCTCGGACCTCAAAACTGAAAAGTGCTCTGAGCATTATGGTATTTTATGCATAAGAATGCACCAGGGATCACGGGCCACCAAAACCCAAAAGTCTTATTTTAGCATGAAAAATGCACAAATGCCCGAAAATGTACCACGGGCACCAAAATTGGACCACGGGCACCTAGGACATCAAAACTGAAAAGTGCTCCGAGCATTATGCTTTTTTATGCATAAGAATGCACCAGGGATCACGGGGAACCAAAACCCAATAGTCTTATTTACGCACTAAAATTGCAAAATATGGCCGAAAATGCACCAGCAGCACCAAAATTGGACCACGGGACACCACGGACCTCAAAACTGAAAAGTGCTCTGAGCATGATGGTTTTTTATGCATAAGAATGCACTAGGGATCACGGGGCACCAAAACCCAAAAGTCTTATTTTCGCACGAAAGTTTCACAATGGGCTGAAATGCACCACGGGACACCAAAATTGGACCACGGGACACCTCGGACCTCAAACACTTTAAAGTGGTCCAAGCATTATGGTTTTTTTTGCATAAGAATGCACCAAGGATCACGGGGCACCGAAATCCAAAAGTCTTATTTTCGCACGAAAATTGAAAAAATGACTGAAAATGCACCACTAGCACCAAAATTAGACCACGGGACACCACGGACCTCAAAACTGAAAAGTGCTCTGAGCATGATGGTTTTTTATGCAAAAGAATGCACCAGGGATCACGGGGCACCAAAACCCAAAAGTCTTATTTTCGTATGAAAATTGCACAAATGGCCGAAAATGCACCACTGACACCAAAATTGGACCACAGGAAACCATGGACCACAAAACTAAAAAGATTTCTGAGCATTATTGTTTTTTATGCATAAGAATGTACCAAGGATCATGGGGCACCAAAACCCAAAACTCTTACATTCGCACGAAAATTGCACAATGTACTGAAAATGCTCCACAGGCACCAAAATTGGACCACGGTGCACCTCGGACCTCAAAACTGAAAAGTGCTCTAAGCTTTATGGTTTTTATGGATAAGAATGCACCAGGGATCATGGGGCACCAAAACCCAAAATTCTTATTTTCGAATGAAAATTGCACAATGGGCCGAAAATGCACCACCGGCAGCAAAATTGGACCACAGGGCACCACGGACCTCAAAACTGAAAAGTGCTCTGAGCATTATGGTATTTTATGCATAAGAATGCACCAGGGATCACGGGCCACCAAAACCCAAAAGTCATATTTTCGCATGAAAAATGCACAAATGCCCGAAAATGTACCACGGGCACCAAAATTGGACCACGGGCACCTAGGACATCAAAACTGAAAAGTGCTCCGAGCATTATGCTTTTTTATGCATAAGAATGCACCAAGGATCACGGGGAACCAAAACCCAATAGTCTTATTTACGCACTAAAATTGCAAAATATGGCCGAAAATGCACCAGCGGCACCAAAATTGGACCACGGGACACCACGGACCTCAAAACTGAAAAGTGCTCTGAGCATGATGGTTTTTTATGCATAAGAATGCACTAGGGATCACGGGGCACCAAAACCCAAAAGTCTTATTTTCGCACGAAAGTTTCACAATGGGCTGAAATGCACCACGGGACACCAAAATTGGACCACGGGACACCTCGGACCTCAAACACTTTAAAGTGGTCCAAGCATTATGGTTTTTTTTGCATAAGAATGCACCAAGGATCACGGGGCACCGAAATCCAAAAGTCTTATTTTCGCACGAAAATTGAAAAAATGACTGAAAATGCACCACTAGCACCAAAATTAGACCACGGGACACCACGGACCTCAAAACTGAAAAGTGCTCTGAGCATGATGGTTTTTTATGCAAAAGAATGCACCAGGGATCACGGGGCACCAAAACCCAAAAGTCTTATTTTCGTATGAAAATTGCACAAATGGCCGAAAATGCACCACTGACACCAAAATTGGACCACAGGAAACCATGGACCACAAAACTAAAAAGATTTCTGAGCATTATTGTTTTTTATGCATAAGAATGTACCAAGGATCATGGGGCACCAAAACCCAAAACTCTTACATTCGCACGAAAATTGCACAATGTACTGAAAATGCTCCACAGGCACCAAAATTGGACCACGGTGCACCTCGGACCTCAAAACTGAAAAGTGCTATAAGCTTTATGGTTTTTATGGATAAGAATGCACCAGGGATCATGGGGCACCAAAACCCAAAATTCTTATTTTCGAATGAAAATTGCACAATGGGCCGAAAATGCACCACCGACAGCAAAATTGGACCACGGGGCACCACGGACCTCAAAACTTAAAAGTGCTTCAAGCTTTACGATTTTTTATGCATAAGAGTGCACCAGGGATTGCGGGGCAGCAAAACCCAAAATTCTTATTTTCGCACAAAAATTGCACAATGGGCCGATATTGCACCACCAGCACCAAAATTGGACCACGGGGCACCTTGGACCTCAAAACTGAAAAGTGTTCCGAGAATTATGGTTTTTTTTATGGATAAGAATGCACCAGGGATGACGGATTACCCAAACCCAAAAGTCTTATTTTCTCATGAAAATTGCACAAACGGCTGAAAATGTACCACTGGAACCAAAATTGGACCACGAGTCACCTCGGACCTCAAAACTTAAAAGTGCTCTGAGAATTTTGGTTTTTTATGCACAAGAATGCACCAGGGATCACGGGGCACTAAAACCTAATAGTCTTATTTTTGCACGAAAATTGCACAATGGGCCGAAAATGCACCACCGGTACCAAAGTTAGACCACGGGGCACCTCGGACCTCAAAACTGAAAAGTGCTCTGAGCATTATGGTATTTTATGCATAAGAATGCACCAGGGATCACGGGCCACCAAAACCCAAAAGTCTTATTTTAGCATGAAAAATGCACAAATGCCCGAAAATGTACCACGGGCACCAAAATTGGACCACGGGCACCTAGGACATCAAAACTGAAAAGTGCTCCGAGCATTATGCTTTTTTATGCATAAGAATGCACCA
The DNA here is from genome assembly GCA_026413185.1 of Pueraria montana var. lobata. Lineage (NCBI taxonomy): Eukaryota > Viridiplantae > Streptophyta > Magnoliopsida > Fabales > Fabaceae > Pueraria > Pueraria montana. The sequence continues at coordinate 99,517,264 of CM048647.1, forward strand.
GGGATCACGGGGAACCAAAACCCAATAGTCTTATTTACGCACTAAAATTGCAAAATATGGCCGAAAATGCACCAGCAGCACCAAAATTGGACCACGGGACACCACGGACCTCAAAACTGAAAAGTGCTCTGAGCATGATGGTTTTTTATGCATAAGAATGCACTAGGGATCACGGGGCACCAAAACCCAAAAGTCTTATTTTCGCACGAAAGTTTCACAATGGGCTGAAATGCACCACGGGACACCAAAATTGGACCACGGGACACCTCGGACCTCAAACACTTTAAAGTGGTCCAAGCATTATGGTTTTTTTTGCATAAGAATGCACCAAGGATCACGGGGCACCGAAATCCAAAAGTCTTATTTTCGCACGAAAATTGAAAAAATGACTGAAAATGCACCACTAGCACCAAAATTAGACCATGGGACACCACGGACCTCAAAACTGAAAAGTGCTCTGAGCATGATGGTTTTTTATGCAAAAGAATGCACCAGGGATCACGGGGCACCAAAACCCAAAAGTCTTATTTTCGTATGAAAATTGCACAAATGGCCGAAAATGCACCACTGACACCAAAATTGGACCACAGGAAACCATGGACCACAAAACTAAAAAGATTTCTGAGCATTATTGTTTTTTATGCATAAGAATGTACCAAGGATCATGGGGCACCAAAACCCAAAACTCTTACATTCGCACGAAAATTGCACAATGTACTGAAAATGCTCCACAGGCACCAAAATTGGACCACGGTGCACCTCGGACCTCAAAACTGAAAAGTGCTCTAAGCTTTATGGTTTTTATGGATAAGAATGCACCAGGGATCATGGGGCACCAAAACCCAAAATTCTTATTTTCGAATGAAAATTGCACAATGGGCCGAAAATGCACCACCGACAGCAAAATTGGACCACGGGGCACCACGGACCTCAAAACTTAAAAGTGCTTCAAGCTTTACGATTTTTTATGCATAAGAGTGCACCAGGGATTGCGGGGCAGCAAAACCCAAAATTCTTATTTTCGCACAAAAATTGCACAATGGGCCGATATTGCACCACCAGCACCAAAATTGGACCACGGGGCACCTTGGACCTCAAAACTGAAAAGTGTTCCGAGAATTATGGTTTTTTTATGGATAAGAATGCACCAGGGATGACGGATTACCCAAACCCAAAAGTCTTATTTTCGCATGAAAATTGCACAAACGGCTGAAAATGTATCACTGGAACCAAAATTGGACCACGAGTCACCTCGGACCTCAAAACTTAAAAGTGCTATGAGAATTTTGGTTTTTTATGCATAAGAATGCACCAGAGATCACGGGGCACTAAAACCCAATAGTCTTATTTTTGCACGAAAATTGCACAATGGGCCGAAAATGCACCACCGGTACCAAAGTTAGACCACGGGGCACCTCGGACCTCAAAACTGAAAAGTGCTCTGAGCATTATGGTATTTTTATGCATAAGAATGCACCAGGGATCACGGGCCACCAAAACCCAAAAGTCATATTTTCGCATGAAAAATGCACAAATGCCCGAAAATGTACCACGGGCACCAAAATTGGACCACGGGCACCTAGGACATCAAAACTGAAAAGTGCTCCGAGCATTATGCTTTTTTATGCATAAGAATGCACCAAGGATCACCGGGGAACCAAAACCCAATAGTCTTATTTACGCACTAAAATTGCAAAATATGGCCGAAAATGCACCAGCGGCACCAAAATTGGACCACGGGACACCACGGACCTCAAAACTGAAAAGTGCTCTGAGCATGATGGTTTTTTATGCATAAGAATGCACCAGGGATCACGGGGCACCAAAACCCAAAAGTCTTATTTTCGCTCAAAAATTCCACGATGGGCCAAAAATGCACCACGGGCACCATAATTGGACCGCGGGGCACGTCGGACCTCAAAACTGAAAAGTGCTGCGAGCATGATGGTTTTTTATGCATAAGAATGCACCAGGGATCACGGGGCACCAAAACCCAAAAGTCTTATTTTCGCACGAAAATTGCACAATGGGCCAAAAATGCTCACCGGGCACAAAAATTGGACCACGGGGCACCTCGGACCTCAAAACTAAAAAGTGTTCCGAGAATTATGGTTTTTTTATGGATAAGAATGCACCAGGGATGACGGATTACCCAAACCCAAAAGTCTTATTTTTGCATGAAAATTGCACAAACGGCTGAAAATGTACCACTGGAACCAAAATTGGACCACGAGTCACCTCGGACCTCAAAACTTAAAAGTGCTCTGAGAATTTTGGTTTTTTATGCACAAGAATGCACCAGGGATCACGGGGCACTAAAACCCAATAGTCTTATTTTTGCACGAAAATTGCACAATGGGCCGAAAATGCACCACCGGTACCAAAGTTAGACCACGGGGCACCTCGGACCTCAAAACTGAAAAGTGCTCTGAGCATTATGGTATTTTATGCATAAGAATGCACCAGGGATCACGGGCCACCAAAACCCAAAAGTCTTATTTTAGCATGAAAAATGCACAAATGCCCGAAAATGTACCACGGGCACCAAAATTGGACCACGGGCACCTAGGACATCAAAACTGAAAAGTGCTCCGAGCATTATGCTTTTTTATGCATAAGAATGCACCAGGGATCACGGGGAACCAAAACCCAATAGTCTTATTTACGCACTAAAATTGCAAAATATGGCCGAAAATGCACCAGCAGCACCAAAATTGGACCACGGGACACCACGGACCTCAAAACTGAAAAGTGCTCTGAGCATGATGGTTTTTTATGCATAAGAATGCACTAGGGATCACGGGGCACCAAAACCCAAAAGTCTTATTTTCGCACGAAAGTTTCACAATGGGCTGAAATGCACCACGGGACACCAAAATTGGACCACGGGACACCTCGGACCTCAAACACTTTAAAGTGGTCCAAGCATTATGGTTTTTTTTGCATAAGAATGCACCAAGGATCACGGGGCACCGAAATCCAAAAGTCTTATTTTCGCACGAAAATTGAAAAAATGACTGAAAATGCACCACTAGCACCAAAATTAGACCACGGGACACCACGGACCTCAAAACTGAAAAGTGCTCTGAGCATGATGGTTTTTTATGCAAAAGAATGCACCAGGGATCACGGGGCACCAAAACCCAAAAGTCTTATTTTCGTATGAAAATTGCACAAATGGCCGAAAATGCACCACTGACACCAAAATTGGACCACAGGAAACCATGGACCACAAAACTAAAAAGATTTCTGAGCATTATTGTTTTTTATGCATAAGAATGTACCAAGGATCATGGGGCACCAAAACCCAAAACTCTTACATTCGCACGAAAATTGCACAATGTACTGAAAATGCTCCACAGGCACCAAAATTGGACCACGGTGCACCTCGGACCTCAAAACTGAAAAGTGCTCTAAGCTTTATGGTTTTTATGGATAAGAATGCACCAGGGATCATGGGGCACCAAAACCCAAAATTCTTATTTTCGAATGAAAATTGCACAATGGGCCGAAAATGCACCACCGGCAGCAAAATTGGACCACAGGGCACCACGGACCTCAAAACTGAAAAGTGCTCTGAGCATTATGGTATTTTATGCATAAGAATGCACCAGGGATCACGGGCCACCAAAACCCAAAAGTCATATTTTCGCATGAAAAATGCACAAATGCCCGAAAATGTACCACGGGCACCAAAATTGGACCACGGGCACCTAGGACATCAAAACTGAAAAGTGCTCCGAGCATTATGCTTTTTTATGCATAAGAATGCACCAAGGATCACGGGGAACCAAAACCCAATAGTCTTATTTACGCACTAAAATTGCAAAATATGGCCGAAAATGCACCAGCGGCACCAAAATTGGACCACGGGACACCACGGACCTCAAAACTGAAAAGTGCTCTGAGCATGATGGTTTTTATGCATAAGAATGCACCAGGGATCACGGGGCACCAAAACCCAAAAGTCTTATTTTCGCTCAAAAATTCCACGATGGGCCAAAAATGCACCACGGGCACCATAATTGGACCGCGGGGCACGTCGGACCTCAAAACTGAAAAGTGCTGCGAGCATGATGGTTTTTATGCATAAAAGAATGCACCAGGGATCACGGGGCACCAAAACCCAAAAGTCTTATTTTCGCACGAAAATTGCACAATGGGCCAAAAATGCTCACCGGGCACAAAAATTGGACCATGGGGCACCTCGGACCTCAAAACTAAAAAGTGTTCCGAGAATTATGGTTTTTTTATGGATAAGAATGCACCAGGGATGACGGATTACCCAAACCCAAAAGTCTTATTTTCGCATGAAAATTGCACAAACGGCTGAAAATGTACCACTGGAACCAAAGTTGGACCACGAGTCACCTCGGACCTCAAAACTTAAAAGTGCTCTGAGAATTTTGGTTTTTTATGCACAAGAATGCACCAGGATCACGGGGCACTAAAACCCAATAGTCTTATTTTTGCACGAAAATTGCACAATGGGCCGAAAATGCACACCGGTACCAAAGTTAGACCACGGGGCACCTCAGACCTCAAAACTGAAAAGTGCTCTGATCATTATGGTATTTTATGAATAAGAATGCACTAGGGATCACGGGCCACCAAAACCCAAAAGTCTTATTTTCGCATGAAAAATGCACAAATGCCCGAAAATGTACCACGGGCACCAAAATTGGACCACGGGCACCTAGGACATCAAAACTGAAAAAGTGCTCCGAGCATTATGCTTTTTTATGCATAAGAATGCACCAGGGATCACGGGGAACCAAAACCCAATAGTCTTATTTACGCACTAAAATTGCAAAATATGGCCGAAAATGCACCAGCGGCACCAAAATTGGACCACGGGACACCACGAACCTCAAAACTGAAAAGTGCTCTGAACATGATGGTTTTTTATGCATAAGAATGCACCAGGGATCACGGGGCACCAAAACCCAAAAGTCTTATTTTCGCACGAAAGTTTCACAATGGGCCGAAATGCACCACGGGACACCTCGGACCTCAAACACTTTAAAGTGGTCCAAGCATTATGGTTTTTTATGCATAAGAATGCACCAAGGATCACGGGGCACCGAAATCCAAAAGTCATATTTTCGCACGAAAATTGCAAAAATGACTGAAAATGCACCACTAGCACCAAAATTAGACCACGGGACACCACGGACCTCAAAACTGAAAAGTGCTCTGAGCATGATGGTTTTTTATGCATAAGAATGCACCAGGGATCACGGGGCACCAAAACCCAAAAGTCTTATTTTCGCATGAAAATTGCACAAATGGCCGAAAATGCACCACTGACACCAAAATTGGACCACGGGGAACCATGGACCACAAAACTAAAAAGATTTCTGAGCATTATTGTTTTTTATGCATAAGAATGTACCAGGGATCATTGGGGCACCAAAACCCAAAACTCTTACATTCGCACGAAAATTGCACAATGTACTGAAAATGCTCCACAGGCACCAAAATTGGACCACGGTGCACCTCGGACCTCAAAACTGAAAAGTGCTCTAAGCTTTATGGTTTTTATGGATAAGAATGCACCAGGGATCACGGGGCACCAAAACCCAAAATTCTTATTTTCGAATGAAAATTGCACAATGGGCCGAAAATGCACCACCGGCAGCAAAATTGGACCACGGGGCACCACGGACCTCAAAACTTAAAAGTGCTTCAAGCTTTACGATTTTTTATGCATAAGAATGCACCAGGGATTGCGGGGTAGCAAAACCCAAAATTCTTATTTTCGCACAAAAATTGCACAATGGGCCGAAATTGCACCACCAGCACCAAAATTGGACCACGGGGCACCTCGGACCTCAAAACTGAAAAGTTCTCTGAACATTATGGTTTTTTATGCATAAGAATGCACCATGGATCACGGGGTACCAAAACCCAAAAGTCCTACTTTCGCACGAAAATTGCACAATGGGCTGAAGATCCACCACGGGAACCAAAATTGGACCATGGGGCATGTCGGACCTCAAAACTGAAAAGTTCTCCAGGCATTATGGTTATTTATGCATAAGAATGCACTAGGGTTCACGGCGCACCAAAACCCCAAAGTCTTATTTTCCCATGAAAATTGCATAATGGGCCGAAAATGCACCACGGACACCAAAATTGGACCACGGGGCACCTCGGACCTCAAAACTGAATAGTGCTATAAGCATTATGGTTTTTTATGCATAAGAATGCACCAGGGGTCACGGGGCACCAAAACCCAAAAGTCTTATTTTGGCACGAAAATTGCACAATGGGCCGAAAATGCACCACGAGCACAAAAATTGGACCACGGGGCACCTCGGACCTCAAAACTGAAAAGTGCTCCGAGAATTATGGTTTTTTTATGGATAAGAATGCACCAGGGATGACGGTTTACCCAAACCCAAAAGTCTTATTTTCGCATGAAAAATTGCACAAACGGTTGAAAATGTACCACTGGAACCAAAATTGGACCATGAGTCACCCCGGACTTCAAAACTTAAAAGTGCTCCGAGCATTTTGGTTTTTTATGCACAAGAATGCACCAGGGATCCCGGGGCACCAAAACCCAAAAGTTTTATTTTCGCACGAAAATTTCACAATGGGCCGAAAATGCACCACGGGCACCAAAATTGGACTATGGGGCACCTTGGACCTCAAAACTGAAAAGTGCTCCGAAGCATTATGGTATTTTATGCATAAGAATGCACCAGGGATCACGGGGCACCTAAACCCAAAAGTGTTACTTTCGTAGGAAAAATGCATAAATGCCGAAAAATGCACCACCAACACCAAAATTGGACCACGGGGCACCACGGTCCTCAAAACTAAAAAGTGCTTCAAGCATTATGGTTTTTTATGCAAATAATGCACTAGGGATCATGGGGCACCAAAACCCAAAAGTCCTATTTTCGCACGAAAATTGTACAATGGGCCGAAAATGCGCCACGGGCACCAAAATTGGACCACAGGGCACGTCGGACCTCAAAACTGAAAAGTTCTCCGAGTATTATGGTTTTTTATGCATAGGAATGCACCAAGGATCATGGGGCACCAAAACCCAAAATTCTTATTTTCGTATGAAAATTGCACAAATGGCCGAAAATGCACAATCGACACCAAAATTGGACCACGGGGCACGACGGACCTCCAAACTGAAAAGAGTTCTATGCATTATGGTTTTTTATGCATAACAATCCACCAGGGATCCCGAGGCACCAAAACCCAAAACTCTTATTTTCGCACGAAAATTGCACAATGGACCGAAAATGCAGCAGGGCACCAAAATTTGACCTCGGGGCACCTCGGTCCTCAAAACTGAAAAGTGCTCCAAGCATTATGGTTTTTAATGCATAAGAATGCACCAGGGATTGCGGGGTAGCAAAACCCAAAATTCTTATTTTCGCACAAAAATTGCACAATGGGCCGAAATTGCACCACCAGCACCAAAATTGGACCACGGGGCACCTCGGACCTCAAAACTGAAAAGTTCTCTGAACATTATGGTTTTTTATGCATAAGAATGCACCATGGATCACGGGGTACCAAAACCCAAAAGTCCTACTTTCGCACGAAAATTGCACAATGGGCTGAAGATCCACCACGGGAACCAAAATTGGACCATGGGGCATGTCGGACCTCAAAACTGAAAAGTTCTCCAGGCATTATGGTTATTTATGCATAAGAATGCACTAGGGTTCACGGCGCACCAAAACCCCAAAGTCTTATTTTCCCATGAAAATTGCATAATGGGCCGAAAATGCACCACGGACACCAAAATTGGACCACGGGGCACCTCGGACCTCAAAACTGAATAGTGCTATAAGCATTATGGTTTTTTATGCATAAGAATGCACCAGGGGTCACGGGGCACCAAAACCCAAAAGTCTTATTTTCGCACGAAAATTGCACAATGGGCCGAAAATGCACCACGAGCACAAAAATTGGACCACGGGGCACCTCGGACCTCAAAACTGAAAAGTGCTCCGAGAATTATGGTTTTTTTATGGATAAGAATGCACCAGGGATGACGGTTTACCCAAACCCAAAAGTCTTATTTTCGCATGAAAAATTGCACAAACGGTTGAAAATGTACCACTGGAACCAAAATTGGACCACGAGTCACCCCGGACTTCAAAACTTAAAAGTGCTCCGAGCATTTTGGTTTTTTATGCACAAGAATGCACCAGGGATCACGGGGCACCAAAACCCAAAAGTTTTATTTTCGCACGAAAATTTCACAATGGGCCGAAAATGCACCACGAGCACCAAAATTGGACCATGGGGCACCTTGGACCTCAAAACTGAAAAGTGCTCCGAAGCATTATGGTATTTTATGCATAAGAATGCACCAGGGATCACGGGGCACCTAAACCCAAAAGTGTTACTTTCGTAGGAAAAATGCATAAATGCCGAAAAATGCACTACCAGCACCAAAATTGGACCACGGGGCACCACGGTCCTCAAAACTAAAAAGTGCTTCAAGCATTATGGTTTTTTATGCAAATAATGCACTAGGGATCATGGGGCACCAAAACCCAAAAGTCCTATTTTCGCACGAAAATTGTACAATGGGCCGAAAATGCGCCACGGGCACCAAAATTGGACCACAGGGCACGTCGGACCTCAAAACTGAAAAGTTCTCCGAGTATTATGGTTTTTTATGCATAGGAATGCACCAAGGATCATGGGGCACCAAAACCCAAAATTCTTATTTTCGTATGAAAATTGCACAAATGGCCGAAAATGCACAATCGACACCAAAATTGGACCACGGGGCACGACGGACCTCCAAACTGAAAAGAGTTCTATGCATTATGGTTTTTTATGCATAACAATCCACCAGGGATCCCGAGGCACCAAAACCCAAAACTCTTATTTTCGCACGAAAATTGCACAATGGACCGAAAATGCAGCAGGGCACCAAAATTTGACCTCGGGGCACCTCGGTCCTCAAAACTGAAAAGTGCTCCAAGCATTATGGTTTTTTATGCATAAGAATGCACCAGGGATCATGGGGCACCAAAACCCAAAAGTCTTATTTTTGCACGAAAATTGCACAATGGGCCGAAAATGCACAACGGGCACCAAAATTGGACCACGGTGCACCTCGAACCTCAAAACTGAAAGTACTCCGAGTATTATGGTTTTTTATGCATAAGAATGCACGAGGGATCACGGGGCACCAAAACCCAAAAGTCTTATTTTCGCACGAAATTGGCACAATGGGCCGAAAATGCACTTCGGGCACCAAAATTGGACCACGGGGAACCTCGGACCTCAAAACTGAAAAGTACTCCAAAGCATTATGGTATATTATTTATAATAATGCACCAGGGATCACGGGGCACCAAAACCCAAAAGTCTTATTTTCGCATGAAAATTGCACAAAAGTCCGAAAATGCACCACCGGCACCAAAATTGGACCACGGCGCACCACGGACCGCAAAACTAAAAAGTGCTCCAAGAATTACGGTTTTATGCATAAGAATACACCATGGATCACGGGGCACCAAAACCGAAAAGTCCTATTTTTGCACGGAAATTGCACAATGGGTCGAAAATGCACCACGGGCACCAAAATTGGACCGCGAGGAACGTCGGACCTCAAAACTGAAAAGTGCTTTGAGCATTATGGTTTTTTATGCATAAGAATGCACCAGGGATCACGGGGTACCAAAACCCAAAAGTCTTATTTTCGCACGAAAATTGCACAATGGGCCGAAAATGCACCACCGGCACCAAAATTGGACCACGGGGCACCTCGGACCTCAAAACTGAAAAGTTCTCTGAACATTATGGTTTTTAATACATAAGAATGCACCATGGATCACGGGGCACCAAAACCCAAAAGTCCTATTTTCGCATGAAAATTGCACAATGGGCCGAAGATGCACCACGGGCACCAAAATTGGACCATGGGGCATGTCGGACCTCAAAACTGAAAAGTTCTCCGGGTATTATGGTTATTTATGCATAAGAATGCACCAGGGTTCACGGCGCACCAAAACCCCAAATTCTTATTTTCCCACGAAAATTGCACAATGGGCCGAAAATGCACCACGGGCACCAAAATTGGACCACGGGGCACCTCGGACCTCAAAACTGAAAAGTGCTCCGAGAATTATGGTTTTTTTATGGATAAGAACGCACCAGGGATAACGGTTTACCCAAACCCTAAAGTCTTATTTTCGCATGAAAATTGCACAAACGGCTGAAAATGTACCACTGGAACCAAAATTGGACTACGAGTCACCTCGGACCTCAAAACTTAAAAGTGCTCTGAGCATTTTGGTTTTTTATGCACAAGAATGCACCAGGGATCACGGGGCACCAAAACCCAATAGTCTTATTTTTGCACGAAAATTGCACAATGGGCCGAAAATGCACCACCGGTACCAAAGTTAGACCACGGGGCACGTCGGACCTCAAAACTGAAAAGTACTTTGAGCATTATGGTATTTTATGTATAAGAATGCACCAGGGATCATGGGGCACCCAAACCCAAAAGTATTATTTTCGCATGAAAATTGCACAAATGGTCGAAAATGCACCACCGGCACCAAAATTGGACCACGGGGCTCCACGGACCTCAAAACTGAAAAGTGCTTCAAGCATTATGGTTTTTTATGCATAAGAATCCACCAGGGATCACGGGGCACCAAAACCCAAAAGTTTTATTTTCGCACGAAAATTGCACAATGGGCCGAAAATGCACCACGAGCACCAAAATTGGACCATGGGGTACCTTGGACCTCAAAACTGAAAAGTTCTCCGAAGCATTATGGTATTTTATGCATAAAAATGCACCAGGGATCACGGGGCACCTAAACCCAAAAGTGTTACTTTCGCATGAAAATTGCACAAATGCCGAAAAATGCACCACCAGCACCAAAATTGGACCACGGGGCACCACGGACCTCAAAACTAAAAAGTGCTTCAAGCATTATGGTTTTTTATGCAAAGAATGCACTAGGGATCATGGGGCACCAAAACCCAAAAGTCCTATTTTCGCACGAAAATTGTACAATGGGCCGAAAATGCGCCATAGGCACCAAAATTGGACCACAGGGCACGTCGGACCTCAAAACTGAAAAGTTCTTCGAGTATTATGGTTTTTTATGCATAGAAATGCACCAAGGATCACGGGGCACCAAAACCCAAAATTCTTATTTTCGTATGAAAATTGCACAAATGGCCGAAAATGCCCAATCGGCACCAAAATTAGACCACGGGGCACGACGGACCTCCAAACTGAAAAGAGTTCTAAGCATTATGGTTTTTATGCATAACAATCCACCAGGGATCCCGAGGCACCAAAACCCAAAAGTCTTATTTTTGCACAAAAATTGCACAATGGACCGAAAATGCAGCAGGGCACTAAAATTTGACCTCGGGGCACCTCGGTCCTCAAAACTGAAAAGTGCTCCAAGCATTATGGTTTTTTATGCATAAGAATGCACCAGGGATCATGGGGCACCAAAACCCAAAAGTCTTATTTTTGCACGAAAATTGCACAATGGGCCAAAAATGCACAACGGGCACCAAAATTGGACCACGGTGCACCTCGGACCTCAAAACTGAAAAGTACTATGAGTATTATGGTTTTTTATGCATAAGAATGCACCAGGGATCACGGGGCACCAAAACCCAAAAGTCTTATTTTCGCACGAAAATGACACAATGGGCCGAAAATGCACTTCAGGCACCAAAATTGGACCACAGGGAACCTCGGACCTCAAAACTGAAAAGTGCTCCAAAGGATTATGGCATATTATTTATAAGAATGCACCAGGGATCACGGGGCACCAAAACCCAAAAGTCTTATTTTCGCACGAAAATGACACAATGGGCCGAAAATGCACTTCAGGCACCAAAATTGGACCACAGGGAACCTCGGACCTCAAAACTGAAAAGTGCTCCAAAGGATTATGGCATATTATTTATAAGAATGCACCAGGGATCACGGGGCACCAAAACCCAAAAGTCTTATTTTCGCACGAAAATGACACAATGGGCCGAAAATGCACTTCAGGCACCAAAATTGGACCACAGGGAACCTCGGACCTCAAAACTGAAAAGTGCTCCAAAGGATTATGGCATATTATTTATAAGAATGCACCAGGGATCACGGGGCACCAAAACCCAAAAGTCCTATTTTTGCACGGAAATTGCACAATGGGTCGAAAATGCACCACGGGCACCAAAATTGGACCGCGGGGCATGTCGGACCTCAAAACTGAAAAGTGCTTCGAGCATTATGGTTTTTTATGCATAAGGATGCGCCAGGGATCACGGGGTACCAAAACCCAAAAGTCTTATTTTCGCATTAAAATTGCACAAATGGCCAAAAATGCATCACCGATACCAAAATTGGACCACGGGGCACCATGGACCTCCAAACTGAAAAGAGTTTCGAGCATTATGGTTGTTTGTGCAAAAGAATGCACCAGGGATCACTCGGCACCAAAATCCAAAAGTCTTATTTTCGCACGAAAAATGTACAATGTGCCGAAAATGCACCACGGGAACCAAAATTGGACCACGGGGCACCTCGGACCTCAAAACTGAGAAGTGCTATGAAGTATTATGGTATATTATGAATAAGAATGCACCAGGGATCACATGGCACCAAAACCCAAAAGTCTTACTTTCGCGCGAAAATTGTACAATGGGCCAAAAATGCACCACCGGCATCAGAATTGGACTCAAAAGTAAAAAACCATGGTCCCCGTTTTGAGGTCCGTGGTGCATTTTTGGCCCATTGTGCAATTTTGTTGCCAAAATAAGGCTTTTGGGTTTTGGTGCCCCGTGATTCCTTTTGCATTCTTATGCATAAAAACCATAATGCTCATAGCACTTTTAGGTTTTTAGGTCCGTGGTGCCCCGTGGTCCAATTTTGGTGCCCGGGGTGCATTTTCGGCACATGGTGTAATTTTCGTGCCAAAATAAGACTTTTGCGTTTTGGGGCCCCGTGATCCTTGGGACACCAAAATTGGACCACTGGACACCACGGACCTCAAAAATGAAAAGTGCTCAAAGCATTAGGGTTTTTTTAGGGATAAGGATGCACCAGGGATCGCGGGGCACCAAAACCCAAAACTCTTACTTTGGCACGAAAATTGCACCATTTGCCGAAAATGCACCACGGGTTCCAAAATTGGACCACGGGGAACCATGGACCTCAAAACTGAAAAGTGGTCGAAGCATTATGGTTTTTTATGCATAAAAATGCTCCATGGATCACGGGGCACAGAAACCCAAAAGTCTTATTTTTGCACGAAAATTGCATAATAGGCCGAAAATGCACCACGGGCACCAAAATTGAACCACGGGGCACCACGTACCTCAAAACTGAAAAGTGCTTAGAGAATTATGGTTTTTTATGCATTAGGATGCACCAAGGATCACAGGGTACCAAAATCCAAAAGTCTTATTTTGGAATGAAAATTGACCCATGTGCCGAAAATGCACCACAGGCACCAAAGTTGGATCACGGGGCACCATGGACCTCAAAATTGAAAAGTGTTGCGAGCATGATGGTTTTTTATTCATAAGAATGCACCAGGGATAACGTGGCATGAAAACCCAAAAGTCTGATTTTGGCATGAAAATTGCACCATATGCCAAAAAGACACCAATGGGCACCAAAATTGGACCACTGGACACCACGGACCTCAAAACCTAAAAGTGATCCAAGCATGATGGGTTTTTATGCATAAGAATGCACTAGGGATAACAGGGCACCAAAAACCAAAAGTCTTATTTTGGCACGAAAATTAAACCATGTGGCGAAAAATGCACCACGAGCATCAAAATTGGACCACGGGGCACCACGGACCTCAAAACTGAAAAGTGCTCTGAGCATTATGGTTTTTTATGCATAAGAATGCACCAGGGATCACGGGGCACCAAAACCCAAAAGTCTTATTTTGGGACGAAAATTAAGGCATGTGCCGAAATGCACCACGAGCACCAAAATTGAACCACGGGGCACCACGGACCTCAAAATTGAAAAGTGCTCCGAGCATTATGGTTTTTTATGCATAAGAATGCACCAGGGATCACGGGGCACCAAAACCCAAAAGTCTTATTTTGGAACTAAAATTGGACCATGTGCCGAAAATGCACCACGGGCACCAAAAATAGACCACGGGGCACCACATACCTCAAAACTGAAAAGTGCTTCGAGCATTATGGTATTTTATGCATAAGAATGCTCCAGGGATCAATGGGCACCAAAACCCAAAAGTCTTATTTTGGCAAAAAAAATTAGACCATGTGCCGAAAATCGACCACGGGCACCAAAAATGGACCACGGGGCACCACGGACCTCAAAAGTGAAAAGTGCTCCGAGCTTTATGGTATTTTACGCGTAGAATACTCAGGGATCAATAAGCACCGAAACCCAAAAGTATTATTTTGGCACGAAAATTGGACAATATGCCGAAAATGCACCACAGGCACCAAAATTGGACCACGGGACACCACAGACCTCAAAACTGAAAAGTGCTCCGAGCATAATGGTTTTTTATGCATAAGAATGCACCATGGATCACGGGGAACCAAAACCCAAAAGTCTTATTTTGGCACGAAAATTACACCATGTGCGGAAAATGCACCACGGGCACCAAATTTGGACCACGGGGCACTACGTACCTCAAAACCAAAAAGTGCTCCGAGTAAGATGGTTTTTTATGCATAAGAATGAACTAGGGATAACGGGGCACTAGAACCCAAAAGTCAGATTTTGGCACGAAAATTGCACCATTTGCCAAAAAAGCACCACGGGGTTCGAAAATTGGACCACTGGACACCACGGACCTCAAAACCTAAAAGTGTTCCGAGCATGATGGTTTTTTATGCATAAGAATGCACTAGGGATAACGGAGCACCAAAAATCAAAAGTCTTATATTGGCACAAAAATTAAACCATGTGGCAAAAAATGCACCACGAGCACCAAAATTGGACCACGGGGCACCACGGACCTCAAAACTGAAAAGTGCTCTGAGCATTATGATTTTTTTGTGCATAAGAATGAACCAGGGATCACGGGGAACCAAAACCCAAAAGTCTTATTTTGGCACGAAACTTAAGCCATGTGCCGAAATGCACCATCGGCACCAAAATTGGACCACGGGGCACCACTGACCTCAAAACTAAAAAGTGCTCCGAGAATTATGGTTTTTTATGCATAAGAAAGTGCTAGGGATAACGGGGCACCAAAACCCAAAAGTCTTATTTTGGCACTAAAATTGGACCATGTGCCGATAATGCACCACGGGTACCAAAAATGGACCACGGGGCACCATGGACCTCAAAACTGAAAAGTGCTCTGAGCATTATGGTTTTTTATGCATAAGAATTCTCCAGGGATCACGGGGCACCAAAACCCAAAAGTCTTATTTTGGCACAGAAATTGCACTATGTGCCGAAAATTCACCACGGGCACCAAAATTGGACCACGGGGGACCACGAACCTCAAAACTGAAAAGTGCTTCGAGCATTATGGTTATTTATGCGTAAGAATGCACCAGGGATCACGGGGCACCAAAACCCAAAAGTCTTATTTTCGGACGAAAATTGCACAAATGGCCGAAAATGCACCACCGACACCAAAATTGTACCACGGGGCACCACAGACCTCAAAACTGAAAAGTGCTCCAAGCGTTATAGTTTTTTATGCATAACAATACACTAGGGATCATGGGGCACCAATACCCAAAAGTCTTATTTTCGCACGAAAATTGCGCAATGGGCCGAAAATGCACTACTGGCACCAAAATTGGACCACGGGGGACCACGAACCTCAAAACTGAAAAGTGCTCCGAGCATTATGGTTATTTATGCGTAAGAATGCACCAGGGATCACGGGCACCAAAACCTAAAAGTCTTATTTTCGGACGAAAATTGCACAAATGGCCAAAAATGCACCACCGGCACCAAAATTGTACCACGGGGCACCACAGACCTCAAAACTGAAAAGTGCTCCAAGCGTTATAGTTTTTTATGCATAACAATACACTAGGGATCACGGGGCACCAATACCCAAAAGTCTTATTTTCGCACGAAAATTGTGCAATGGGCCGAAAATGCACTACTGGCACCAAAATTGGACCACGGGGGACCACGAACCTCAAAACTGAAAAGTGCTCCGAGCGTTATGGTTTTTTATGCATAAGAATGCACCAGGGATCACGGGGCACCAAAACCCAAAAGTCTTATTTTCAGACGAAAATTGCACAAATGGGTGAAAATGCACCACCGACACCAAAATTGGACCACGAGGCACCACGAACCTCAACATTGAAAAGTGCTCTGAGAATTATGGTTTTTTATGCCTAAGAATGCCCCAACGATCACTGGGCACAAAAAGCTAAAAGTCTTATTTTGTCGCGGAAATTGCACCATAGGCCAAAAATGCACCACGGGGCACCAAAATATGACTACTGGACACGGCGAACCTCAAAATTGAAAAGTCCTCTGAGCATTATTGTTTTTTATGTATAAGAATGCACCAGGGATCATGGGGCACCAAAACCCAAAAGTCTTATTTTGGCACGACAGTTGCATTATGTGCCGAAAATGCACCACGGGCAACAAAATTTGACCACGGGGCACCACAGACCTCAAAGCTGAAAAGTGCTCCAAGCATTATTTTTTTTATGCATAAGAATGCACCACGGATCATGGGGCACCAATACCCAAACGTGTTATTTTCGCACGAAAATTGCACAAATGGCAGAAAATGCACCACCAGCACCAAATTTGGATGACGGGGCACCACAGACATCAAAACTGAAAAGTGCTACAAGCATTATGGTTTTTTATGCATAAGAATGCTCCAGGGATCACGAGGCACCAAAACCGAAAGGTCTTATATTCGCACTAAAATTGCACAATGGGTCGGAAATGCACCACAGCCACCAAAATTGGACCACGGAGCACCACATACCTCAAAACTGAAAAGTGCTCACAGCATTATGGTTTTTTATGCATAAGGGTGCACCAGGGATCATGGAGCACCAAAACCCAAAAGTCTTATTTTGGCACGAAAATTTCACCATGTGTTGAAAATTCACCACAAGCACCAAAATTGGACCACGGGGCACCATGGACCTCAAAACTGAAAAGTGCTCAGAGCATTATGGTTTTTTATGCATAAGGGTGCATCAGTGATCATGGAGCACCAAAACCCAAAAGTCTTATTTTGGCACAAAAATTTCACCATGTGTTGAAAATTCACCACAAGCACCAAAATTGGACCACGGGGCACCATGGACCTCAAAACTGAAAAGTGTTCCGAGCATTACCGTTTTTTATGTATAAGAATCAACCAGGGATCACGGGGCACCAAAACCCAGAAAGTCATATTTTCGCACAAAAATTGCACAACGAAAATTGCACAATGAAAAGTGCTCCAAACATTATGGATTGTTATGCATAAGGATGCACCAGGGATCACGGGGCACCAAAACCTAATAGTCTTATTTTGGCACGAAATTTGCACCATGTGCCGAAAATTCACTACGGACACCTAAGTTGCACCACCGGGCACCACGGACCTCCAAACTGAAAAGTGCTCCGAGCATTATGGTTTTTTATGCATAAGAATGCACCAGGGATCATGGGGCACGAAAACCCAAAAGTTTTATTTTCGCACGAAAATTGTACAAATGGTCAAAAATGCACCACCGGCACCAAAATTGGACCACGGGGCACCACGGACCTCAAAATTGAAAAGGGTTTCAAGCTTTATGGTTTTGTATGCAGAAGAATGCACCAGGGATCACGTGGCACCAAAAACCAAAAGTCTTATTTTCGCACGAAAATTGTACAAATTGCCGAAAATGCTCCATCGGCACCAAAATTGGACCACCGGGCACAACGGATCTCAAAACTGAAAAGTGCTCCAAGCATGATGGTTTTTTATGCATAAGAATGCTCCAGGGATCATGGGGCACCAAAACCCAAAAGTCTTATTTTCCGACTAAAATTGTACAAATGGCCGAAAATGTACCACCGACACCAAAATTGGACCACCGAGCACCTCGGACCTCAAAACTGAAAAGTTCTCTAAGCATGATGGTTTTTTATGCATAAGAATGCACCACGGATCACGGGGTAACAAAACCCAAACTCTTTTTTTCCCACAAAAATTGCACAATGGGCCGAAAAGGCACCTCCGGCACCAAAATTGGACCACGGGGCACCTCGGACCTCAAAACTGAAAAGTACTTTGAGCGTTATGGTTGTTTATGCATAAGAATGCACCAGGGATAATGGGGCACCGAAACCCAAAAGTCTTATTTTTGCACGAAGATTGTACAATGGGCCGAAAATGCACGACGGGCACCAAAATCTGTCCACGGGGCACCTCGGACCTCAAAACTAAAAAGTGCTCTGAGCATTATCATTTTTCATGCAAAAGAATACACCAGGGATCACGGGGCACCAAAACACAAAAGTCTTATTTTGGCACGAAAATTGGACAAATGGCCGAAAATGCTCCATCGACACCAAAATGGGACCGGGCACCACAGACCTTAAAACTGAAAAGTGCTTCGCGCATGATGGTTTTTTATGCATAAGAATGCACCAGGGATCACGGGGCACCAAAACCCAAAAGTCTTATTTTCCCACGAAAATTGCACAAATGGCCGAAAATGGACCACTGGCACGAAAATTGGACCACAGGGTACCTCGGACCTCAAAACTGAAAGGTTCTCTGAGCATTATGGTTTTTTATGCATAAGAATGCACCAAGGATCATGGGACACCAAAACCCAAAAGTCTTTTTTTCGCACGAAAATTGCACAATGGGCCGAAAAGGCACCTCCGGCACCAAAATTGGACCACGGGGCACCTTGGACCTCAAAACTGAAAAGTGCTCTGAGCGTTATGGTTTTTTATGCATAAGAATGCCCCAGGAATAATGGGGCACCGAAACCTAAAAGTCTTATTTTCGCACGAAGATTGCACAATGGGCCGAAAATGCACAACGGGCACCAAAATCTGTCCACGGGGCACCTCGGACCTCAAAACTAAAAAGTACTCTGAGCATTATGGTTTTTTATGCATAAGAATGCACCAGGGATCACGGGGCACCAAAACACAAAAGTCTTATTTTGGCACGAAAATTGCACAAATGGCCGAAAATGCTCCATCGGCACCAAAATTGAACCACCGGGCACCACGGACCTCAAAACTGAAAAGTGCTCTACGCATGATGGTTTTTTATGCATAAGAATGCACCAGGGATCACGGGGCACCAAAACGCAAAAGTCTTATTTTCCCACTAAAATTGCACAAATGGCCAAAATGGACCACCGGCACCAAAATTGGACCACGGGGCACCTCAAACCTCAAAACTGAAAAGTCCACAAAGCATTATGATTTTTTATGCATAAGAATGCACCAGGGATCATGGGGCACCAAAACCCAAAAGGCTTATTTTCGCACGAAAATTGCAGAAATGGCAAAAAATGCAACACTGGAACCAAAATTGGACCACGAGGCACCACGAACCTCAAAATTGAAAAGTGTTCCGAGCATTATGGTTCTTTATGCATAAGAATGCACCAGTCATCATGGGGCACCAAAACCCAAAAGGCTTATTTTCGCACGAAAATCGTACAAATGGCAAAAAATGCAACACCGGATTTTGGACCACGAGGCACCACGGACCTCAAAATTGAAAAGTGTTCTGAGCGTTATGGTTCTTTATGCATAAGAATGCACCATGGATCACAGGGCACTAAAACCCAAAAAACTTTTTTTCGCACGAAAATTGCACAAATGGCCGAAAATGCACTACCGACACCAAAATTGGACCACGGGGAACCACAGACCTCAAATAAAAAAAGTCTTCTGAGCATTATGGTTTTATGCATAAGAATGCCCCAGGGATCACGGGGTACCAAAACGCAAAAGTCTTATTTTCGCATGAAAATTGCACAAATGGCCGAAAATGCACCACCGACACCAAAATTGGACCATGGGGCACCACACACCTTAAAACTGAAAAGAGTTCCAAGCATTATGGTTTTTTATGCATAAGAATGCACCAGGGATCGCTGGGCACCAAAACCCAAAAGTCTTAGCTTTGCATGAAAATTGCACAAATTTCAAAAAATGTACCATGGGCACCAAAATTGGACCATGGGTCACCTTGGACCTCAAAACTGAAAAGTGGTCTGAGCATTATGGTTTTATATTCATAAGAATGCACCAGGGATCGCGGGGCACAAAAACCCAAAAGTCTTACTTTCGCACGAAAATTGCACAAATGGCCGAAAATGCTCCATTGGCACCAAAATTGGACCACCGGGCACAACGGACCTCAAAACTGGAAAGTGCTCTGAGCATTATTGTTTTTTATGCATAAGATTGTGCCAGGGATCACGGGGCACCAAAACCCAAAAGTCTTATTTTCGCACGAAAGTTGCACAATGGGCCAAAAATGCACCACGGGCACCATAATTGGACCGCGGGGCACGTCGGACCTCAAAACTGAAAAGTGCTGCAAGCATGATGGTTTTTTATGCTTAAGAATGCACCAGGGATAATGGGGCACTAAAACCCAAAAGTCTTATTTTCGCACGAAAATTGCACAAATCGCCGAAAACGTACCACGGGTACCAAAATTGGACCACGGGGCACCACGGACCTCAAAACTGAAAAGTGCTCTGAGCATGATGGTTTATTATGCATAAGAATTCACCAAGGATCACGGGGCACCAAAATTCGAAAGTCTTATTTTCGCACGAAAATTGCACAAATGGCCGAAAATACACCACCAGCACCAAAATTGGACAACAGGGCACCTTGGACCTCAAAATTGAAAGGTTCTCCAAGAATTATGGTTTTTTATGCATAAGAATGCAGCAGGGATCACGGGGCACCAAAACCCAAAAGTCTTTTTTTCGTACAAAAATTGCACAGTGGGCCGAAAATGCAACACTGGCACCCAAATTCGACCACGGTGCACCTCGAACCCCAAAACTGAAAAGTACTCCGAGCTTTGTGGTTTTTTATGGATAAGAATGCACCAGGGATCACGGGGAACCAAAACCCAAAAGTCTTATTTTCGCATGAAAATTGCACAAATGGCCCAAAATGTACCACGACCACAAAAATTGGATCACGGGGCAGCTCAGACCTCAAAACTGAAAAGTGCTCCTAGCATTATGGTTTTTTTATGAATAAGATGCACTAGGGATTACGGGGCACCAAAACCCAAAAGTCTTATTTTCGCACGAAGATGCACAATGGGCCGAAAATGCACCACCGGCACTAAAATTGGACCACGGGGCACCTCGGACCTCAAAACTGAAAAGTGCTCCGAGCATTATGGTTTTTTATGCATAAGAATGCACAAGGGTTCATGGGGCACCAAAACCCAAAAGTCTTATTTTCGCACGAAAATTGTACAAATGGCCGAAAATGCACCACCGGTACCAAAATTGGACCACGGGGCACCTCGGACCTCAAATCTGAAAAGTGCTTCGAGCATTATTGTTTTTTATGCATAAGAATGCACCAAGGATAACGGGGCACCAAAACCCAAAAGTCTTATTTTCGCACGAAAATTGAACAACGGGCGGAAAATGCACCACAGGCAACAAAATTGGACCCCTGGGCACATCGGACCTCAAAACTAAAAAGTGCTCCGAGCATTATGGTTTTTTATGCATGACAATGCTCCAGGGATCACGGGGCACCAAAACCCAAAAGTTTTATTTTCGCACGAAAATTGCACAATTGGCGGAAAATGCACCACTGGCACCAAAATTGGACCACGGGGCACCTCGGACCTCAAAAATGAAAAGTACTCTGAGTATTATTGTTTTTTATGCATAAGAATGCACCAGAGATCATGGGGCACCAAAACCCAAAAGTCTTATTTTCGCACGAAAATTCCACAAATGGCCGAAAATGTACCACGAGCACCAAAATTGGACCACGGGGCACCTCGGACCTCAAAACTGAAAAGTGCTCTGGGCATTATGATTTTTTATGGTTAAGAATGCACTATGGATCACGGGGAACCAACACCCAAAAGTCCTTTTTTTCGCACTAAATTGCACAATGGGCCGAAAATGCAACACGGGCACCAAAATTCGTCCACAGGGCACCTCGAACCTCAAAACTGAAAAGTTCTCCGGGCATTGTGGTTTTTTACGGATAAGAATGCACCAGGGCTCAAGGGAACCAAAACCCAAATGTCTTATTTTCGCATGAAAATTGCACAAATGGACGAAAATGTACCACGGGAACAAAAATTCGATCACGGCGAACCTCGGACGTCAAAACTTAAAAGTGCTCATAGCATTATGTTTTTTATGCATTAGAATGCACCAGGGATCGTGGGGCACCAACACCGAAAAGTCTTATTTTCGCACGAAGATTGCACAATGTGCCGACAATGCACAACCGGCACCAAAATTGGACCACGGGGCACCTCGGACCTCAAAACTGAAAAGTGCTTCGAGCATTGCGGATTTTATGCATAAGAATGCTCCAGGGATCACGGGGCACCAAAACCCAAAACTCTTATTTTCGCCCGAAAATTGCACAATGGGCGGAAAATGCACCACCGGCACCAAAATTGGACCACGGGGCACCTCGGACCTCAAAACTGAAAAGTTCTCTGAGTATTATTGTTTTTTATGCATAAGAATGCACCAGAGATCATGGGGCACCAAAACCCAAAAGTCTTATTTTCGCACGAAAATTCCACAAATGGCCGAAAATGTACCACGAGCACCAAAATTGGACCACGGGGCACCTCGGACCTCAAAACTGAAAAGTGCTCTGGGCATTATGATTTTTTAAGGTTAAGAATGCACTATGGATCACGGGGAACCAACACCCAAAAGTCTTTTTTTCGCACTAAATTGCACAATGGGCCGAAAATGCAACACGGGCACCAAAATTTGTCCACAGGGCACCTCGAACCTCAAAACTGAAAAGTTCTCTGAGCATTGTGATTTTTTACGGATAAGAATGCACCAGGGCTCAAGGGAACCAAAACCCAAATGTCTTAATTTCGCATGAAAATTGCACAAATGGACGAAAATGTACCACGGGAACAAAAATTCGATCACGGGGAACCTCGGACGTCAAAACATAAAAGTGCTCATAGCATTATGGTTTTTTATGAATTAGAATGCACCAGGGATCGCGGGGCACCAACACCCAAAAGTCTTATTTTCGCATGAAGATTGCACAATGTGCCGACAATGCACCACCGGCACCAAAATTGGACCACAGGGCACCTCGGACCTCAAAACTGAAAAGTGCTCCGAGCATTGCGGATTTTATGCATAAAAATGCACCATGGTTCATGGGGCACCAAAATCCGAAAGTCTTATTTTCGCACGAAAATTGCACAAATGGCCGAAAATGCACCATCAGCACCAAAATTGGATCACGGGGCATCTTGGACCTCAAAACTGAAAGGTTCTCCAAGCATTATGGTTTTTTATGCATAAGAATGCACCAAGGATCAAGGGGCACCAAAACCCAAAAGTCTTTTTTTCGCACGAAAATTGCACAATGGGCCGAAAATGCAACACGGGCACCAAAATTCAACCACGGGGAACTTCGGACCTCAAAACTGAAAAGTGCTCCGAGCATTGTGGTTTTTTATGGATAAGAATGCACCAGGGATCACGGGGAACCAAAACCCAAAAGTATTATTTTTGTACGAAAATTGCACAATGGGCCGAAAATGCAACACGGGCACCAAAATTCAACCACGGGGAACCTCGGACCTCAAAACTGAAAAGTGCTCCGAGAATTATGGTTTTTTATGGATAAGAATGCACCATGGATCACGGGGAACCAAAACCCAAAAGTATTATTTTCGTACGAAAATTGCACAAATGGCCGAAAATGCACCATCGGCACCAAAATTGGACCACGGGGCACCTCGGACCTCAAAATTGAAAAGTGCTTTGAGCATTGTTCTTTTTTATGCATAAGAATGCACCAGGAATAATGGGGCACCAAAACCCAAAAGTCTTATTTTCGCACGAAAATTGCACAATGGGCGGAAAATGCACCACGGGCACCAAAATTGGACCACGGGGCACCTCGGACCTCAAAACTAAAAGTGCTCCAAGCATTATGGTTTTTTATGCATAAGAATGCACCATGGATTACGGGGCACCAAAACCCAAAAGTCTTATTTTCGCACTAGGATTGCACAATGGGCCGAAAATGAACAACGGGCACAAAAATTGGACCACGGTGCACCTCGGACCTCAAAACTGAAAAGTGCTTCGAACATTATGGTTTTTTATGCATAAGAATGCACCAGGGATCACGGGCCACCAAAACCCAAAAGTCTTATGTTTACATGAAAATTGCACAAATGGCCAAAAATGCACCACGGGGAAGCACGGACCTTAAAACTGAAAAGAGTTCCAAGCATTATGGTTTTTTATACATATGAATGCACCAGGGATCACGAGGCACCACAACCCAAAAGTCTTATTTTCGCACGAAAATTGCACAATGCGACGAAAATGCACCACGGGCACCAAAATTGAAAAGTACTCTGAGCATTATGGTTTTTTTATGGATAAGAAAGCACCAGGGATCACGCGGCACTAATACCCAAAAGTCTTATTTTTGCACGAAAATTGCACAAAAGGCCGAAAATGCACCATTGACACCAAAATTGGACCACGGGGTACCTCGGACCTTAAAACTGAAAAGTGCTCCAAGCATTATGGTTTTTTATGCATAAGAATGCACTAGGGATCATGGGGCACCAAAACCCAAAAGTCT
The DNA here is from genome assembly GCA_026413185.1 of Pueraria montana var. lobata. Taxonomy (NCBI): domain Eukaryota; kingdom Viridiplantae; phylum Streptophyta; class Magnoliopsida; order Fabales; family Fabaceae; genus Pueraria; species Pueraria montana. The sequence goes on from CM048647.1 coordinate 99,542,063, forward strand.
TATTTTCGCATAAAAATTGAACAAATGGCCGAAACTGCACCACCGGCACCAAAATTGGATTACAGGCACCTCGGACCTCAAAACTGAAAAGTCCTCCGAGCATTATGATTTTTTATGGATATGAATGCACCAGGGATCACAGGGAACCAAAACCCAAAAGTCTTATTTTGTCACGAAAATTGCACAATGGGCGGAAAATGCACCACGGGCACCAATATTGGACCACGGGGTACCTCGGACCTCAAAACTGAAAGTCCTCCGAGCATTATGGTTTTTTATGGATAAGAATGCACCAAGGATCACGGGGAACCAATACCCAAAAGTCTTATTTTCGCACGAAAATTGCACAAAAGGCCGAAAATGCACCACCGGCACCAATATTGGACCACGGGGTACGACGGACCTCAAAACTGAAAAGTGCTCTGAACATGATGGTTTTTTGTGCATAAGAATGCAGAAGGGATCACGGGGCACCAAAACCCAAAACTCTTATTTTCGCATGAAAATTGCACAAATGGCCGAAAATGCACCACCGACAACAAAATTGAACCATGGGGTACGACGGACCTCAAAACTGAAAAGTGCTCCGAGCATGATGGTTTTTTATGCATAAGAATGCGGCATGGATCACGGGGCACCAAAATCCAAGAGTATTAGTTTCGCACAAAAATTGAACAAATGGCCGAAACTGCACCACCGACACCAAAATTGGATTACGGGCACCTCGGACCTCAAAACTAAAAAGTCCTCCGAGCATTATGATTTTTTATGGATATGAATGCACCAGGGATCACGGGGAACCAAGACCCAAAAGTCTTATTTTCTCACGAAAATTGCACAATGGGCGGAAAATGCACCACGGGCACCAATATTGGACCACGGGGTACCTCGGACCTCAAAACTGAAAGTCCTCCAAGCATTATGGTTTTTTATGGATAAGAATGCACCAAGGATCACGGGGAACCAATACCCAAAAGTCTTATTTTCGCACGAAAATTGCACAAAAGGCCGAAAATGCACCACCGGCACCAAAATTGGACCACGGGGTACGACGGACCTCAAAATTGAAAAGTGCTCTGAACATGATGGTTTTTTGTGAATAAGAATGCAGCAGGGATCACGGGGCACCAAAATCGAAAAGTCTTATTTTCACATGCAAATTGCACAAATGGCCGAAAATGCACCACCGACACCAAAATTGAACCACGGGGTAGCACGGACCTTAAAACATAAAAGAGTTCCAAGCATTATGGTTTTTTCTATATAAGAATGCACCAGGAATCACGGGGCACCAAAACCCAAAAGTCTTATTTTCGCACGAAAATTGCACAATGGGCCGAAAATGCACCACGGGCACCAAAACTGAAAAGTGCTCCGAGCAATATGGTTTTTTATGGATAAGAAAGCACAAGGGATCACGGGGCACCAATACCCAACAGTCTTATTTTCGCACGAAAATTGCATAAATGGGCGAAAATGTACCAAGGGCACCAAAATTTGACCACGGGGCACCACGGACCTCAAAGTTGAAAAGTGCTCCAAGCATTATGGTTTTTTATGCATGAGAATGCAACAGGGTTCACGGGGCACTAAAACCCAAAAGTCTTATTTTCGCACGAAAATTACACAATGGGCTGAAAATGTACCACGGGCACCAAAATTGCAACATGGGGCAGCTCGGACCTCAAAACCGAAAAGTGCTATGAGCATTATGGTTTTTTATTAGTAAGAATGCACCAGTGTTAACGAGGCACCAAAAGCCAAAAGTCTTATTTTCGCACGAAAATTGCACAAATGGCTGAAAATGCACCACTGGCACCAAAATTGGACCACGAGGCACCACGGACCTCAAAACTGAAAAGTGTTCCAAGCATTACGGTTTTTTATGCATAAGAATGCACCAGGGATCATGGGGCACCAAAACCCAAAAGTCTTATTTTCGCACAAAAATTGCACAAACGACCGAAAATGAACCACGGGCACCAAAATTTGGCCACAGGGCACCTCGGACCACAAAACTAGAAAGTTCTCCGAGCATTGTGGTTTTTTATGCATAAGAATGCACCAGGGATCACAGGGCACCAAAACCCAAAAGTCTTATTTTCGCATGAAAATTGTACAAATGGCAGAAAATGCACCATCGGCACCAAAATTGGACCACGGGACACCACGAACCTCAAAACTGAAAAGTCCTCCAGGCATTATGGTTTTTTGTGCATAAGAATACACCAGGGATCACGGGGCACCAAAACCCAAAGTCTTGTTTCCGCACGAAAATTGTACAAATGGCCGAAAATGCACCACCGACACAAAAATTGGACCATGGGGCACCACGAACCTGAAAACTGAAAAGTGTGTTGAGCATTATGGTTTTTTATGCATAAGAATGCACCAGGGATTACGGGGCACCAAAATCCAAAAGTCTTATTTTCGCACTAAGATTGAACAATGGGTCGAAAATGAACAACGGGCACAAAAATTGGACCACGGTGCACCTCGGACCTCAAAACTGAAAAGTGCTTTGAACATTATGGTTTTTTATGCATAAGAATGCACCGGGGATCACGGGCCACCAAAACCCAAAAGTCTTATTTTCACATGAAAATTGCACAAATGGCCGAAACTGCACCACCGACACCAAAATTGGACCACGGGGCAACACGGACCTTAAAACTGAAAAGAGTTCCAAGCATTATGGTTTTTTATACATATGAATGCACCAGGGATCACGAGCCACCAAAACCCAAAAGTCTTATTTTCGCACGAAAATTGCAAAATGCGACAAAAATGCACCACGGGCACCAAAATTGAAAAGTGCTCTGAGCATTATGGTTTTTTATCGATAAGAAAGCACCAGGGATCACGCGGCACCAATACCCAAAAGTCTTATTTTCGCACGAAAATTGCACAAATGGGCGAAAATGTACCATGGGGACCAAAATTTGACCACGGGGCACCTCGGACCTCAAAACTTAAAAGTGCTCCGAGCATTATGGTTTTTTATGCGTGAGAATGCAACAGGGATCACGGGGCACCAAAACCCAAAAGTCTTATTTTCGCACGAAAATTGCACAATGGGCCGAAAATGAACCATGGGCAATAAAATTTGGCCACGGGGCACCTCGGACCTCAAAACTGGAAATTTCTCCGAGCATTATGGTTTTTTATGCATGAGAATGCAACAGGGATCACGGGGCACCAAAACCAAAAAGTCTTATTTTCGCACGAAAATTGCACAATGGGTCAAAAATGCACCATGGGCACCAAAATTGGAACATGAGGCACCTCGGACCTCAAAACTGAAAAGTGCTATGAGCTTTATTGTTTTTTATTCATAAGAATGCACCAGGGTTAACGAGGCACCAAAAACCAAAAGTCTTATTTTTGCACGAAAATTGCACAAATGGCTGAAAATGCACCACTGGCTCCAAAATTGGACCACGAGGCACCACGGACCTGAAAATTGATATGTGTTCCGAGCATTACGGTTTTTTATGCATAAGAATGCACCAGGGATCACGGGGCAGCAAAACCCAAAAGTCTTATTTTCGCACAAATTGCACAAATGGCTGAAAATGCACCACTGGCACCAAAATTGGACCACGAGGCACCGCAGACCTGAAAACTGAAAAGTGTTCCGAGCAGTACGTTTTTTTATGCATAAGAATGCACCAGGGGTCACAGGGTACCAAAACCCAAAAGTCTTATTTTCGCACGAAAATTGCACAATGTGCCGAAAATGAACCACGGGCACGAAAATTTGGCCACGGGGCACCTCGGACCTCAAAACTGGAAAGTTCTCCGAGCATTATGGTTTTTTATGCATGAGAATGCAACAGGGATCACGGGGCACCAAAACCAAAAAGTCTTATTTTCGCACGAAAATTGCACAATGGGTCAAAAATGCACCACGGGCACCAAAATTGGAACATGAGGCACCTCGGACCTCAAAACTGAAAAGTGCTATGAGCTTTATTGTTTTTTATTCATAAGAATGCACCAGGGTTAACGAGGCACCAAAAACCAAAAGTCTTATTTTCGCACGAAAATTGCACAAATGGCTGAAAATGCACCACTGGCTCCAAAATTGGACCACGAGGCACCACGGACCTGAAAATTGATACGTGTTCCGAGCATTACGGTTTTTTATTCATAAGAATGCACCAGGGATCACGGGGCAGCAAAACCCAAAAGTCTTATTTTCGCACAAATTGCACAAATGGCTGAAAATGCACCACTGGCACCAAAATTGGACCACGAGGCACCACAGACCTGAAAACTGAAAAGTGTTCCGAGCAGTACGTTTTTTTATGCATAAGAATGCACCAGGGGTCACAGGGTACCAAAACCCAAAAGTCTTATTTTCGCACGAAAATTGCACAATGTGCCGAAAATGAACCACGGGCACGAAAATTTGGCCACGGGGCACCTCGGACCTCAAAACTGGAAAGTTCTCCGAGCATTATGGTTTTTTATGCATGAGAATGCAACAGGGATCACGGGGCACCAAAACCAAAAAGTCTTATTTTCGCACGAAAATTGCACAATGGGTCAAAAATGCACCACGGGCACCAAAATTGGAACATGAGGCACCTCGGACCTCAAAACTGAAAAGTGCTATGAGCTTTATTGTTTTTTATTCATAAGAATGCACCAGGGTTAACGAGGCACCAAAAACCAAAAGTCTTATTTTCGCACGAAAATTGCACAAATGGCTGAAAATGCACCACTGGCTCCAAAATTGGACCACGAGGCACCATGGACCTGAAAATTGATATGTGTTCCGAGCATTACAGTTTTTTATGCATAAGAATGCACCAGGGATCACGGGGCAGCAAAACCCAAAAGTCTTATTTTCACACGAAAATTGCACAAAGGGCCGAAAATGAACCACGGGCACCAAAATTTGGCCACGGGGCACCTCGGACCTCAAAACTGGAAAGTTCTATGAGCATTGTGGTTTTTAATGCATAAGAATGCACCAGGGATCACGGGGCACCAAAACCCAAAAGTCTTATTTTCGCACGAAAATTTCACAATGGGCTGAAAATGCACCACGGGCACCAAAATTTGACCACGGGGAACCTCGGAACTCAAAACTGGAAAGTTCTCTGAGCATTATGGTTTTTTATGCATAATCATGCGCAAGGGATCAAGGGGCACTAAAACCCAAAAGTCTAATTATCGCAAGAATATTGCACAATGGGACGAAAATGCACCACGGGCACCAAAATTGGAACACGGGGCACCTCGGACCTCAAAAATGACAAGTGCTATGAGCATTATGGTTTTTTATTCTTAAGAATGCACCACAGATCACGGGGCACCAAAAACATAAAATCTTATTTTCGCACGAAAATTGCACAAATGGCTGAAAATGCACCACTAGCACCAAAATTGGACCAAGTGCACCACGGACCTCAAAACTGAAAAAGTGTTCCGAGCATTATGGTTTTTTATGCATAATAATGCACCAGGGATCACAGGGCACCAAACCCAAAAGTCTTATTTTCGCACGAAAATTGCACAATAGGCCGAAAATGCACCACGGGCACCAAAGTTGGACGACACCACGGACCTCAAAACTGAAAAGTGTTCCAAGAATTATAGTTTTTTATGCATAAGAATGCACCAGGGATCATGGGTCACCAAAACCCAAAAGTCTTATTTTCGCATGAAATTGCACAATGGACCGAAAATGCACCACAGGAACCAAAATTCGACCACGGGGCACCTTGGACCTCAAAACTGAGAAGTGCTACGAAGCATTATGGTATTTTATGCATAAAAATGCACTAGGGATCACAGGGCACCAAAACCCAAAGGTCTTATTTTCGCATGAAAATTGCACAAATTGTCGAAAATGCACCATCGACACCAAAATTGGACCACGGGACACCACGGACCTCAAAATTGAAAAGTCCTCCAGGCATTATGGTTTTTTATGCATAAGAATTCAACAGGGATCACGGGGCACCAAAATCCAAAAGTCTTCTTTTCGCACGAAAATTGTACAAATGCCCGAAAATGCACCACCGGCACAAAAATTGGACCACGGGGCACCGCAAACCTCAAAACTGAAAAGTGTGTCGAGCATTATGGTTGTTTATGCATAAGAATGAACCAGGGATTACGGGGCACCAAAACCCAAAAGTCTTATTTTTGCACTAAGATTGCACAATGGGCCGAAAATGCACAACGAGCACAAAAATTGGACCACGGTGCACCTCGGACCTCAAAACTGAAAAGTGCTTCGAAAATTATGGTTTTTTATGCATAAGAATGCACCAAGGATCATGGGGCACAAAAACCCAAAAGTCTTATTTTCACAAGAAAATTGCACAAATGGCCGAAAATGCACCACCGACACCAAAATTGGACCATGGGGCAGCACGAACCTTAAAACTGAAAAGAGTTCCAAGCATTATGGTTTGTTATTCATAAGAATGCACCAGGGATCACGGGGCACCAAAACCCAAAAGTCTTATTTTCGCACGAAAATTGCACAATGGGCCGAAAATGCACCACGGGCACCAAAATTGAAAAGTGCTATGAGCATTATGCTTTTTTATGGATAAGAAACCACCAGGGATCACGGGGCACCAATACCCAAAACTCTTATTTTCGCACGAAAATTGCACAAATGGGCGAAAATGTACCACGAGCACCAAAATTTGACCACGGGGCACCTCAAAAGTTAAAAGTGCTCCGAGCATTACGGTTTTTTATGCATAAGAATGCACCAGGGATCACGGGGCACCAAAACCCAAAAGTCTTATTTTCGCACGAAAATTTCACAATAGGCTGAAAGTGCACCACGGGCACCAAAATTTGACCACGGGGAACCTCGGAACTCAAAACTGGAAAGTTCTCCGAGCATTATGGTTTTTATGCATATGAATGCACCAGGGATCAAGGGGCACCAAAACCCAAAAGTCTAATTTTCGCAAGAATATTGCACAATGGGACGAAAATGCACCACGGGCACAAAAATTGGAACTCGGGGAACCTTGGACCTCAAAACTGAAAAGTGCTGTGAGCATTATGGTTTTTTATTCAAAAGAATGCACCAGGGATCACGGGGCACCAAAAACCAGAAGTCTTATTTTCGCACGAAAATTGCACAAATGGCTGAAAATGCACCACTGGCACCAAAATTGGACCAAGGGGCACCACAGACCTCAAAACTGAAAAGTGTTCCGAGCATTATGGTTTTTTATGCATAAGAATGCACCAGGGATCACGGGGCACCAAAACCCAAAAGTCTTATTTTCGCACGAAAATTGCACAATGGGCCGAAAATGAACCACGGGCACCAAAATTTGACCATGGGGTACCTCGGACCTCAAAACTGGAAAGTTTTCCAAGCATTATGGTTTTTTATGCATAAGAATGCACCAGGGATCACGGGGCACCAAAACCCAAAAGTCTTATTTTCGCACAAAAATTTCACAATGGGCTGAAAATGCACCATGGGCACCAAAATTTGACCACGGGGAACCTCATAACTCAAAATTGAAAAGTTCTCTGAGCATTATGGTTTGTTATGCATAATAAGGCGCAAGGGATCAAGGGGCACTAAAACCCAAAAGTCTAATTTTTGCAAGAATATTGCACAATGGGACGAAAATGCACCACGGGCACCAAAATTGGAACACGGGACACCTCGGACCTCAAAACTGAAAAGTGCTGTGAGCATTATAGTTTTTTATTCATAAGAGTGCACTAGGGTTAACGGGACACCAATAACCAAAAGTCTTATTTTCGCACGAAAATTGCACAAATGGCTGAAAATGCACGACTGGCACCAAAATTGGACCACGAGGCACCACGAACCTCAAAACAGAAAAGTGTTTTGAGCAAGATGGTTTTTTATGCATATGAATGCGCCAGGGATCAAGGGGCACCAAAACCCAAAAGTTTTATTTTCGCAAGAAAATTGCACAATAGGCCGAAAATGAACCACGGGCACCAAAATTTTACCACGGGGCACCTTGGACCTCAAAACTGGAAAGTTCTCTGAGCATTATGGTTTTTTATGCATAAGAATGCACTAGGGATCACGGGGAACCAAAACCCAAAAGTATTATTTTCGTGCGAAAATTTCACAATGGGCTGAAAATGCCCCAAGTGCACCAAAATTTGGCCACGGGGCACCTCGAACTCAAAACTGGAAAGTTCTCCGAGCATTATGGTTTTTTAAGATTAAGAATACGCCAGGGATCAAGGGGCACCAAAACCCAAAAGTCTTATTTTCGCGCGAAAATTTCACAATGGGCTGAAAATGCACCAAGTGCACCAAAATTTGGCCACGGGGCACCTCGAACTCAAATCTGGAAAGTTCTCCGAGCATTATGGTTTTTTAAGATTAAGAATACGCCAGGGATCAAGCGGCACCGAAACCCAAAAGTTTTATTTTCGCACGAAAATTGCACAAATGGCTGAAAATGCACCACCGGCACCAAAATTAGACCACGGGGTACCACGGACCTCAAAACTGAAATTTGCTCCAAGCATTATGATTTTTTACGCATAAGAATGCACCTGGGATCACGGGGCACCCAAACCCAAAAGTCTTATTTTCGCACGAAAATTGCACAATGGGCCGAAAATGCACCACGGGCACCAAAATTGAACCACTGGGCACCTCGAACCTCAAAACTGAAAAGTGCTCCGAGCATTATGGTTTTTTATGAATAAGAATGCACCAGGGATGACAGGGCACCAAAACCCAAAAGTCTTATTTTCGCACGAAAATTGTACAAATGGTCGAAAATGCACCACCGACACCAAAATTGGACCACAGGGCACCACGGACCTCAAAACGGAAAAGGGTTTTGAGCTTTATGGTTTTGTATGCATAAGAATGCACCAGGGATCACGAGGCACCAAAATCCAAAAGTCTTATTTTCGCACGAAAATTGCACAAATGGCAAAAAGTGCACCACCGGCACGAAAATTGGACCACGGGGCACCACGGACCTCAAAACTGAAAAGTTGTCTGACCATTATGGTTTTTTATACATAGGAATGCACCTGGGATCACGGGGCACCAAAACCCAAAAGGCTTATTTTCGCACAAAAATTTCACAAATGGCCGAAAATGCAACAACGACACCAAAATTTGACCACGGGACACAACGGACCTCAAAACTGAAAAGTGCTCCATGCATTATGGTTTTTTATGCATAAGAATGCACCAGGGATCATGGGGCACGAAAACCCAAAAGTTTTATTTTCGCACGAAAATTGTACAAATGGTCGAAAATGCACCACCGGCACCAAAATTGGACCACGGGGCACCACGGACCTCAAAACTGAAAAGGGTTCCGAGCTTTATGGTTTTGTATGCAGAAGAATGCACCAGGGATCACATGGCACCAAAAACCAAAAGTCTTATTTTCACACGAAAATTTCACAAATCGCCGAAAATGCACCACGGGCACCAAAATTTGACCACGGCGCACCTCGGACCTCAAAACTGGAAAGTTCTCCGAGCATTTAGAATTTTACTGCATAAGAATGCACCAGAGATCACGGGGCACCAAAACCCAAAAGTCTTATTTTCGCATGAAAATTGCACAAATGGCCGAAATGCACCGCCGGCACCAAAATTGGACCACGGGTGATGAGGACACAACTAAGGGCAAGGACCATGAAGCACTTGAAGGGCCCATGACCAGAGGCAGACTTAAAAAGGCCCAACACGTCGAAGAGACAAGGCTGGTCATTTGTATAGCTGCCATTGATGATGACTGAAGGCCCATGTCCCCATAATTTTTATTTTATTATTTAATTATTGTAATTTTTATTTTATTATTAAATTATTATTGGCAGTTATGTTCCCATGCTGAACTATATGTATTTTCGTCAAAAATGAATGGGGGACTTTTGGCAGTTTTAAAAATACGTGAGTATTCTGAGAGTTTCTCTCAAGGTTCCTGTTGAACCAAATTCTGACTTATCAAGGTTGATTCCTTGTGGCGTCATCGTGACTTATCTTCCATCTCTGGAAGTGGCGTCCCTCCCCGTCGGCAACCCTGTACCAAGCGGTCCGCCCCGTAAGGATCACGTCATCTGGTGCATAGCTCTCATTTTTCTTTTCAATTTGAGCCTTCACTTGCTCATGCAGCTTCTTCACATACTCAGCTTTAGCCTGTGCGTCCTTATGCTTAAACATAGCAATGTTAGGCATAGGCAACAAATCAAGAGGAGTCAAAGGATTAAATCCATACACTATCTCAAATGGTGAACAATTAGTTGTACTATGGACAGCCCGATTATAAGCAAACTCAACATGAGGCAAACATGCTTCCCAAGACTTAAGATTTTTCTTTAAAACAGTCCTAAGCAATGTGCCTAAAGTCCTATTGACTACCTCAGTTTGACCATCAGTTTGTGGGTGACAAGTAGTAGAAAACAACAATTTAGTACCAATCTTACCCCACAAGGTCCTCCAAAAGTGACTAAGGAATTTTGCATCCCTATCACTGACAATGTTCCTCGGTAATCCATGAAGCCGCACTATTTCTTTGAAAAACAAATCAGCCACATGACAAGCGTCATCCACTTTCTTGCAAGGTATGAAGTGTGCCATCTTAGAAAACCTGTCAACAACAACTAACACAGAATCCTTTCCATTGTTGGTTTTGGGCAGCCCCAAAACAAAGTCCATAGAAATGTCAGTCCAAGGATATTCAGGAACAGGCAAAGGAGTATACAATCCATGAGGCTTAACCTTAGATTTAGCCTTTTTACACACAATGCAATGATCACAAAACTTATGCACATCACGTCTCATATGAGGCCAAAAGAAATGCTCTTGCAGAATTTCCAGGGTCTTTTGAACCCCAAAGTGACCCATCAAACCCCCCTCATGTGATTCACTCACAAGCAACTCTCTAATGGAACACTTAGGCACACACAATTTATTTGCTTTAAACAAGAATCCATTATGCCTATAGTATCCATTTTCAGAAAACTTTTCACATGCAGCAAAAATTTCAGCAAAGTCCACATCATGCTCATACAGGTCTTTCAAAGACTCTAGACCAAACAGTTTAGTTTCAAGCATAGCAAGTAAAGCATGTCTCCTAGACAGCGCATCAGCCACTACATTCCCTTTCCCCTTTTTATGTTTGATGACATATGGAAATTGCTGTAAAAACTCTACCCACTTAGCATGCCTCTTATTAAGCTTTCCTTGTCCTTTTAAGTACTTTAAGGACTCGTGATCACTATGGATGACAAACTCTTTGGGTAAAAGGTAATGCTGCCAAGTTTTTAAAGCTCTAACCAAAGCATACAATTCCTTATCATAAGTTGAATAGTTAAGGGCAGCGGCTCCTAACTTTTCACTAAAATAAGCAATTGGATGACCCTCTTGCAACAAAACAGCCCCAATGCCCACATTTGACGCATCACACTCAATTTCAAATGATTTTGCAAAATTAGGCATAGCAAGAATGGGTGCATTAGTTAACCTATGCTTGAGGGTAGCAAAGGCCTCTTCTTGTTTCTCACCCCATTTGAAACCCACATTCTTCTTAACAACTTCAGTTAGAGGTGCAGCCAATGTACTAAAATCCTTAACAAATCTCCTATAGAAACTTGCTAAACCATGAAATCCCCTCACCTCACTCACGGTCTTAGGTGTTGGCCATTCTTGGATGGCCTTAACCTTTTCCACATCCACCCGTACTCCCTCAGCACTAACAACAAAACCCAGAAACACCACATGATAAGTACAAAAGGAGCACTTTTCTAGGTTGGCATACAATTGTTCTTTCCTAAGCACACTCAAAACAGATTGCAAATGTTCAACATGCAAATCAAGACTAGTGCTATAGATAAGAATATCATCAAAGTACACCACCACAAATTTTCCAATAAACTCCCTTAAAACATGGTTCATCAATCTCATGAAAGTACTAGGTGCATTAGTCAAACTAAATGGCATAACCATCCACTCATACAAACCGTATTTTGTTTTAAAGGCAGTTTTCCATTCATCTCCCTCTCTAATCCTAATTTGATTATAGCCACTTTTCAAATCAATTTTAGAAAACACACATGCACCATACAGTTCATCAAGAAGATCATCTAACCTGGGGATTGGATGCCTATACTTGATGGTGATGTTGTTTATGGCTCTACAATCAGAACACATCCTCCATGAGCCGTCCTTCTTGGGCACTAGAATGACAGGTACAGCGCACGGACTCATACTATCTCTCACCCAACCTTTGCTCAGGAGTTCGGACACTTGCCTTTCGATCTCCTTAGTTTCTTGTGGGTTGCTCCTATAAGCTGGCCGATTGGGCAAGGACGCTCCTGGAATGAGATCAATGTGATGCTCAATTCCCCTCAATGGTGGCAAACCATCCGGTACACTTGCTGGAAACACATCATCAAAATCCTGCAAAAGAGACTCAATACCAGAAGGCAATTTAAATTCATCAAATTGGTTAGCATACAACATCTGACTTTGACAAAACAATAAATAGAGGGGTTGCCTTGCGCAAAGCACCCTCCTTACCTCCCTTTTTGTTGCTAAACAAAGCTGTTTGCCCTCAAGTGTTTCACTCTTTTTGTTTTCTCTCTTTTCCCTCTCAAGTGTTTCACTCTTTTTCCTCTCAAGTGTGTCACTCTTTTTCTTTTCTCTCATTTTTATCTGATCCTCACAAACCTCTCTAGGAGATAACGGTTTGAGAATAATTTTCTTGTTATCTTGCTTGAAAGAGATTTTGTTGGTGAAGCCATCATGCACTGCCTTGGTGTCATACTGCCACGGTCTTCCTAACAGCACATGGGTCGCTTCCATTGGAACCACATCACACAGCACTCTATCATTATATCTTCCAATGGTGAGACACACCTCAACCTGTTGAGTCACTTTTACCTCTTCATCTTCACTAAGCCACTGAAGTTTGTATGGCCTAGGATGGGGTTTAGTTTCCAAATTCAGTTTGGACACTAACCTGGAACTTGCAACATTGGTACAGCTTCCTCCATCAACAATTAAAGAGCACAGCTTACCATTAATGACACACCTGGTGTGGAAAATATTTTCTCTTTGGTTGTCATCCGGTGGCTGCATCTGATTTCCCAACAGCCTTCTCACCATCAGCATATCACCCTGCATAGCTTCCTCCTCATACTCTTCTTCTTCCACTTCTTCTTCACTGATTTCAGACTCACTAGTGATTTCTCCATCAGCCTTCATGATCATGGTCCTCCTGGTTGGACATTCAGAAGCAATATGTCCTCTGCCTAAGCATTTGAAGCATTTTATGTTTCTGGTTCCAGTATTGGATGAGGAAGTGGAAGTGTTATGTTTGGTTCCACCAGCACTGGACGCTGCTGACTTTCCATGTGGGGATGTTGCTGCTGGGCTGGACGAATTACCTCCCTCCTTCTTGGATCTGTTGGCCCAGTTCTGGTTGTAAGTATTGGGTGAGTTCCTCCTTGCTGCACTTTTTCTTTTAATTTGCTGTTCAACTCGTAGTGCCTTATGTAGCAAGTCATCCAACTCCACATACTCCTGTAATTCAACAACATCTCTGATTTCAGGGTTTAGACCATTCAGAAAGCAAGCCATTGTGTCTTCAGATTCCTCTTCGATGTTGGCCCTCACTAACGCCATTTCCATCTCTTTATAGTACTCTTCCACAGTTAAATTCCCTTGGGACAGCCTTTGGAGTTTCTGTCGCATGGTTCTGTTATAGCTAGTGGGCACATACCTTTTTCTCATCACCCTTTTCATCTCAGTCCATGTATCTACCTCTCGCCCTTCCTCTCTCAGCATTTCTCTCTGGTTTTTATGCCACCAAACAAGGGCATAGTCGGAGAATTCAGCTGCTGCTAGCTTGACTTTCTGCTCTTCAGTGTAGTCATTGCAGGCAAATACATGTTCAATCTTCATCTCCCAGTCCAGGTAGGCATCTGGATCACTCCTGCCTTTGAAGGGAGGAACATTAAGCTTTACTCCCTCAACCCGGTTTTGCCTCGGTCCGTCATTACCGCCATTATTACCTCTGTTCCCGCCTGTAATTCGTCTAACATTCTGATTCGGTTGGTTCTCCAATAATTCTAGTCGTCCAAAGATCTCCTCATTGTTACGGTCCAGCAAACGTTGCATCTGTGCATTCATCGCGTCCAGTAACATACGCTGAGCTCCGTCCAACTGATGATACTCATCACCACCACCACCTGCTCCTGCCATAATTCAACAGAAAAGTTTGCAGTAAAAAAATTATTAAGGTGTCAGGACCTCACCACACTCTACTTACGTGTTTCTCTCTTAGATGGTAGTACACTCGTGTTTTGATGCTCTCAATAGGCTTTTGTGTAATGTATTCCCTCTTGCCTTTTACCACTCGTGTTCCCTCTTAAGTTCCTGGATGGACCAAATTGGACTCACAAGAAGGTTGCAACAATGATTAGACGTACGAAGAAGTGATGCTCCAGAACTTAACACAATTAACAGTGACTACCCTAAACTAAATCGCACGCAGACTTGGGCAAACTTGGGCAAAGACATAAACAGAAGTTCAAAGACATAAACAGAACATAAACAGAACAAACAGATAGGATTGAAAACAAGGAAACCACGCAATTAATAGAGAAGAAGAAGACACAGAAATAGCAAAATTGACATGCAAACTTCAAATGACCATAACTTTTGCTACAGACGTCCGTTTGAGGCCCACTATATGTCAAAATGCTCTTATACCAGATGACGTGATCCTTACGGGGCGGACCGCTTGGTACAGGGTTGCCGACGGGGAGGGACGCCACTTCCAGAGATGGAAGATAAGTCACGATGACGCCACAAGGAATCAACCTTGATAAGTCAGAATTTGGTTCAACAGGAACCTTGAGAGAAACTCTCAGAATACTCACGTATTTTTAAAACTGCCAAAAGTCCCCCATTCATTTTTGACGAAAATACATATAGTTCAGCATGGGAACATAACTGCCAATAATAATTTAATAATAAAATAAAAATTACAATAATTAAATAATAAAATAAAAATTATGGGGACATGGGCCTTCAGTCATCATCAATGGCAGCTATACAAATGACCAGCCTTGTCTCTTCGACGTGTTGGGCCTTTTTAAGTCTGCCTCTGGTCATGGGCCCTTCAAGTGCTTCATGGTCCTTGCCCTTAGTTGTGTCCTCATCAACGGGGCACCACGGACCTCAAAACTGAAAATTTCTCCAAGCATTATGGTTTTTTACGCATAAGAATGCACCTGGGATCAAGGGGCACCAAAACCCAAAAGACTTATTTTCGCACGAAAATTGCACAATGTGCCGAAAATGCAAAATAAACAAGAAAATTGGACCACGGGGCACCACGAACCTCAAAACTAAAAAAGAGTTCCAAGCATTATAATTTTTTTTGCATAAGAATGCACCAGGGATCACGGGGCACCAAAATCCAAAAGTCTTATTTTCGCACGAAAATTTCACAATTGGCCGAATATGCACCATCGGCACCAAAATCGGACCACGGGGCACCACAGACCTCAAAATGAAAAGTGCTCCAAGAATTAAGGTTTTTTATGCATATGAATGCACCAGGGATCACGGGGCACCAAAATCCAAAAGTCTTATTTTCGCACAAAAAAATGCACAATGGCCCGAAAATGCACCACGGGCACCAAAATTGGACCACAGGGCACCTCGAACCTCAAAACTGAAAAGTTCTCCTTGCATTATGGTTTTTTATGCATAAGAATGCACCAGGGATGACAGGGCACCAAAACCCAAAAGTCTTATTTTCGCACGAAAATTGTAGAAATGGTCGAAAAGGCACCACCGGCACCAAAATTGGACCACAGGGCACCACGGACCTCAAAACGAAAAAGGGTTTTGAGCTTTATGGTTTTGTATGCATAAGAATGCACCAGGGATCACGAGGCACCAAAATCCAAAAGTCTTATTTTCGCACGAAAATTGCGCAAATGGCAAAAAATGCACCACCGGCACGAAAATTGGACCACGGGGCACCACGGACCTCAAAACTGAAAAGTGCTCTGTCCACTATGGTTTTTTATACATAAGAATGCACCTGGGATCACGAGGCACCAAAACCCAAAAGGCTTATTTTCGCACAAAAATTTCACAAATGGTCGAAAATGCAACAACGACACCAAAATTTGACCACGGGACACAACGGACCTCAAAACTGAAAAGTGCTCCATGCATTATGGTTTTTTATGCATAAGAATGCACCAGGGATCATGGGGCAAGAAAACCCAAAAGTTTTATTTTCGCACGAAAATTGTACAAATGGTCGAAAATGCACTATCGGCACCAAAATTGGACCACGGGGCACCACGGACCTCAAAACTGAAAAGGGTTCCGAGCTTTATGGTTTTGTATGCAGAAGAATGCACCAGGGATCACGTGGCACCAAAAACCAAAAGTCTTATTTTCACATGAAAATTTCACAAATCGCCGAAAATGCACCACGGGCACCAAAATTTGACCACGGCGCACCTCGGACCTCAAAACTGGAAAGTTCTCCGAGCATTATGATTTTTAATGCATAAGAATGCACCAGGCATCACGGGGCACCAAAAACCAAAAGTCTTATTTTCGCACGAAAATTGCACAATTGGCCGAATATGCACCATCGGCACCAAAATCGGACCACGGGGCACCACAGACCTCAAAATGAAAAGTTCTCCAAGAATTATGATTTTTTATGCATAAGAATGCACCACGGATCACGGGGCACCAAAATCCAAAAGTCTTATTTTCGCACAAAAATTGCACAATGGGCCGAAAATACACCACGGGCACCAAAATTGGACCACAGGGCACCTCGAACCTCAAAACTGAAAAGTGCTCTGAGCATTATGGTTTTTTATGCATAAGAATGCACCAGGGATGACAGGGCACCAAAACCCAAAAGTCTTATTTTCGCACGAAAATTGTACAAATGGTCGAAAATGCACCACCGGCACCAAAATTGGACCACAGGGCACCACGGACCTCAAAACGAAAAAAGGTTTTGAGCTTTATGGTTTTGTATGCAGAAGAATGCACCAGAGATCACGAGGCACCAAAATCCAAAAGTCTTATTTTCGCACGAAAATTACGCAAATGGCAAAAAATGCACCACCGGCACGAAAATTGGACTACGGGGCACCACGGACCACAAAACTGAAAAGTGCTCTGACCATTATGGTTTTTTATACATAAGAATGCACCTGGGATCACGGGGCACCGAAACCCAAAAGGCTTATTTTCGCACAAAAATTTCACAAATGGCCGAAAATGCAACAACGACACCAAAATTTGACAACGGGACACAACGGACCTCAAAACTGGAAAGTGCTCCATGCATTATGGTTTTTTATGCATAAGAATGCACCAGGGATCATGGGGCACGTAAGCCCAAAAGTTTTATTTTCGCACGAAAATTGTACAAATGGTCGAAAATGCACCACCGGCACCAAAATTGGACCACGGGGTACCACGGACCTCAAAACTGAAAAGGGTTCTGAGCTTTATGGTTTTGTATGCAGAAGAATGCACCAGGGATCACGTGGCACCAAAAACCAAAAGTCTTATTTTCACACGAAAATTTCACAAATCGCCGAAAATGCACCACGGGCACCAAAATTTGACCACGGCGCACCTCGGACCTCAAAACTGGAAAGTTCTCCGAGCATTATGATTTTTAATGCATAAGAATGCACCAGGGATCACGGGGCACCAAAACCCAAAAGTCTTATTTTCGCACGAAAATTGCACAAATGGCCGAAATGCACCGCCGGCACCAAAATTGGACCACGGGGCACCACGGACCTCAAAACTGAAAATTGCTCCAATCATTATGGTTTTTTACGCATAAGAATGCACCTGGGATCAAGGGGCACCAAAACCCAAAAGACTTATTTTCGCACGAAAATTGCACAATGGGCCGAAAATGCAAAATAAACACGAAAATTGGACCACGGGGCACCACGAACCTCAAAACTGAAAAAGAGTTCCGAGCATTATAATTTTTTTTGTATAAGAACGCACCAGGGATCACGGGGCACCAAAATCCAAAAGTCTTATTTTCGCACGAAAATTTCACAATTGGCCGAATATGCACCATCGGCACCAAAATCGGACCACGGGGCACCACAGACCTCAAAATGAAAAGTGCTCCAAGAATTATGGTTTTTTATGCATAAGAATGCATCAGGGATCACGGGGCACCAAAATCCCAAAGTCTTATTTTCGCACAAAAATTGCACAATGGGCCGAAAATGCACCACGGGCACCAAAATTGGACCACAGGGCACCTCGAACCTCAAAGCTGAAAAGTGCTCCGAGCATTATGGTTTTTTATGCATAAGAATGCACCAGGGATGACAGGGCACCAAAACCCAAAAGTCTTATTTTCGCATGAAAATTGTACAAATGGTCGAAAATGCACCACCGACACCAAAATGTGACCACGGGGCACCACGGACCTCAAAACTGAAAAGGGTTCCGAGCTTTATGGTTTTGTATGCAGAAGAATGCACCAGGGATCACGTGGCACCAAAAACCAAAAGTCTTATTTTCACACGAAAATTTCACAAATCGCCGAAAATGCACCACGGGCACCAAAATTTGACCACGGCGCACCTCGGACCTCAAAACTGGAAAGTTCTCCGAGCATTATGATTTTTAATGCATAAGAGTGCACCAGGGATCACGGGGCACCAAAACCCAAAAGTCTTATTTTCGCACGAAAATTGCACAAATGGCCGAAATGCACCGCCGGCACCAAAATTGGACCACGGGGCACCACGGACCTCAAAACTTAAAATTTCTCCAAGCATTATGGTTTTTTACGCATAAGAATGCACCTGGGATCAAGGGGCACCAAAACCCAAAAGAATTATTTTCGCACGAAAATTGCACAATGGGCCAAAAATGCAAAATAAACACGAAAATTGGACCACGGGGCACCACGAACCTCAAAACTGAAAAAGAGTTCCGAGCAAGATAATTTTTTTTGCATAAGAACGCACCAGGGATCACGGGGCACCAAAATCTAAAAGTCTTATTTTCGCAAGAAAATTTCACAATTGGCCAAATATGCACCATCGGCACCAAAATCGGACCACGGGGCACCACAGACCTCAAAATGAAAAGTGCTCCAAGAATTATGATTTTTTATGCATAAGAATGCACCACGGATCACGGGGCACCAAAATCCAAAAGTCTTATTTTCGCACAAAAATTGCACAATGGGCCGAAAATGCACCACGGGCACCAAAATTGGACCACAGGGCACCTCGAACCTCAAAACTGAAAAGTGCTCTGAGCATTATGGTTTTTTATGCATAAGAATGCATCAGGGATGACAGGGCACCAAAACCCAAAAGTCTTATTTTCGCACGAAAATTGTACAAATGATCGAAAATGCACCACCGGCACCAAAATTGGACCACAAGGCACCACGGACCTCAAAACGGAAAAGGGTTTTGAGCTTTATGGTTTTGTATGCATAAGAATGCACCAGGGATCACGAGGCACCAAAATCCAAAAGTCTTATTTTCGCACGAAAATTGCCCAAATGGCAAAAAACGCACCGCTGGCACCAAAATTGGACCACGGGGCACCACGGACCTCAAAACTGAAAATTGTTCCAAGCATTATGGTTTTTTACGCATAAGAATGCACCTGGGATCAAGGGGCACCAAAACTCAAAAAACTTATTTTCGCACGGAAATTGCACAATGGGGCGAAAATGCAAAATAAACACGAAAATTGGACAACGGGGCACCACGAACCTCAAAACTGAAAAAGAGTTCCGAGCATTATAATTTTTTTTGTATAAGAACGCACCAGGGATCACGGGGCACCAAAATCCAAAAGTCTTATTTTCGCACGAAAATTTCACAATTGGCCGAATATGCACCATCGGCACCAAAATCGGACCACGGGGCACCACAGACCTCAAAATGAAAAGTGCTCCAAGAATTATGGTTTTTTATGCATAAGAATGCACCAGGGATCACGGGGCACCAAAATCCAAAAGTCTTATTTTCGCACAAAAAATTGCACAATGGGCCGAAAATGCACCACGGGCACCAAAATTGGACCACAGGGCACCTCGAACCTCAAAACTGAAAAGTGCTCCTTGCATTATGGTTTTTTATGCATAAGAATGCACCAGGGATGACAGGGCACCAAAACCCAAAAGTCTTATTTTCGCACGAAAATTGTACAAATGGTCGAAAATGCACCACCGGCACCAAAATTGGACCACAGGGCACCACGGACCTCAAAACGAAAAAGGGTTTTGAGCTTTATGGTTTTGTATGCATAAGAATGCACCAGGGATCACGAGGCACCAAAATCCAAAAGTCTTATTTTCGCACGAAAATTGCACAAATGGCCGAAATGCACCGCCGGCACCAAAATTGGACCACGGGGCACCACGGACCTCAAAACTGAAAATTGCTCCAAGCATTATGGTTTTTTACGCATAAGAATGCACCTGGGATCAAGGGGCACCAAAACCCAAAAGACTTATTTTCGCACGATGTAACATCCCTAATTTACGGACCTTAGAAATAAATAATAAAGAGATATCTTTATAGAATAGTTTGGTATTTAATGGTTAAAGGATACCCTTAGGCATTATTAATAATTGTTACCTTATAATAAGATACAATAGAAATAAGATAATAGGACCCAGATGGGGAGCCAAGGCCCAAGATGGGCCAAGAACCACACAACCACACACACACCCCACGTTTTAAATAGAAAGGGAGAGAGAGAGTTAGAGAGACAAAGAAAAAGAAAGAAGAAGAGTTAGAGAGAAGGAGGAGAAGAGGAGAAGAAGAGGAAGAAGAGGAAGGAGGAGATGGAGCAGAGATCTAAAGACCCAGTGCCGGGAACTCATCTCTACGTGTCCCGGAAGGTGAGTGATTCCTCCCCTTGTCTTCTCCATCCTTCCATGGTTCTTGTTCTCTTGTTTATCCCTTTTTTCCCCTTTTGAATCCTTAGGTTTGGAGAATTGGGATTTTGATGATTATGCATGTTTAAGGATGTTTTTGAGTAAATCAATCGGTTAGAAATGTAATAGAAGTGTTTAAGATTTGATTTTATAAGGTTGGGATGATTGGGTATGCCATTGATAGCCATAGAACTTGCATTTTCGTAAACCCAGGTTCGTCCCGGCCCAGCCGGAATTTGGTTCAGTTGGGCCGGAATGCGTTAGAAGGGAGAAAATGAGCTTCAGGGGAGTTTCGGCCCAGCCGAAACATGGTGCAGCTGGGCTGAAATTGGGCAGAGGAGAAATTAGCTCCAGGGGAGTTTCGGCCCAGCCGAAACTTGGTGCAGCTGGGCCGAAATGTGACAGAGGAACAATAAACAAATTTAAGGGATCTCCGGCTGGGCCGCGATTGTGGCCGGCTGGGCTAGAATTTGATATTTGTTTAAATTCTTTTAAAATATTTCCCTTTTTGAGTATTTAAATGATTTTAAATGTTTATGCAAATGATGATATGTTTATCTTTTTCTCTACATGAGTCACTTAGACTTGTGTTTTCTTATGAAAATATAGTGATGTGATATTAAAGAAATTATGTTGTTTTGAGGTGTTTAGATTATTGTATGGTAGTTGTATTTGTGATGTTATGCTTGCACCCTTATTGCAATCATGTGGTTGTTGCATATGCTTGAGATTGTATGTTACGATAAACCATCTTTAATAAAAGATACATAAAACACTTAAGACTATACCTATGCCTCTTAGTAAAAAGATGGGGAGTTACCCCTATGTTTCAGAAAAGGCTTTTTAGCAAAGTTTATAGTTTCAAGAAAGGTTTTTAGAAAAAGATATCGCCTCAGTGACATAAGATGGAACCTTCCCCGGTACCAGTCACGTCCGAGAGCCGCACGCTCGGCGTACAACGGTGTGCAAAGGGCTAAGGATCCTATATGTCACCAAGGAGTGATGAGTTTCAGAATGGTTATGAAAAGGATTATTTATGAAAAGGTTTTATGAAAGAGTTTTTAAAGGAAAGTTATGATCCCAATAAAGGGAATAAGTTATGTTTTAAGGCTAAGAGGCCCCCAGGGGTGGGAGATGGGGACCGTCACCCTGACACCCATGGGGAAAACAACCTTCTTCATAGGGAGAAGGGGTTCTTCATAGAGAAGAACAAGTTAGAGAGGAGACTCCTCCTTGTAACGGAGATGTAGTCAACCCACTTGGACCGGTGGGGATTAATTAAAGGTTGTTTCAAGAGGGACGCCTCTTGTTTGGCTAGAGCTCAGCCAAATTAAGAAAATAGGCGGTGAAAGTGAAATTTAAATAAAGAGATAATGCAAACCACACAGTTGTAGAAACAAACTAGGATATATTGTTTTCCTTGATGTATGTATGTTCTATGTTAGAACATGAGAGGAGTCATAAGCCTAGTTGTAGGTGAGTGACGTAAGATAAGCCTAGACATTAGATGAGGACGTGTGTAATTGTATACTACCTTTGAGGTAAGAGAGGGTTTATACCCATAGAAAGTTAATGTAAGCTACCGAGAGAGGTATGCAAGATGTTATGCCTCACAGAGAGAGGTGATGTAAGCCCAAGTTGGGCAGGTCAAAGGAAGGAAAGATTATGCACGTTCCCATCCGATGCTATAGCAAAGTGAGACCCTAGTGAGGGGTCAAGAGTAACAGAAAGATGTTTAGGTGCCTTAGTGCACTAGTGGCCATAGATTTGGCATAGAAGGCCAACTCTATGTGCCTCAGCAAGGGTCAAGGTATGATCCTAAGAAATAGTAACGTAGAGGTGATGAGGTTATAGTTGTGAGTGTGAGTATCTATAAAAGAAAAGAGAAGCCATGAGAGTTAAGAAAAGGATCTCTAGAATAGAGAGTCAGCCTAGAGTCCTTGGAACACTCACTGAGACATTATGTCTCATTCCGTTTAGTTTCCATGTTTCTACAGGTTAGCAGGTGGACACCTTGTGGGAAGAGCTTGAAGCATGGAGTTGCTTTCCCGGAGGAAGATGTTGTTAGTATAGTTTTTGTATAATTCCCAATGGATGGGAATTTAGTTTATGTTTTATGTATATTGCTTATGTCTTGTACGGCACATAAGTGCCAAGAGCTTTGTACTAGATTTATTTCATGCAATATAAGTTTAAGTTTTAATTTCCGCATAGTTAACTCTGATATTCTTATATGCTAATTTCTATTAATTTAGCAATATAAGGAGAAAAAGGTAATATCCTCTAGGGTGTTACACACGAAAATTGCACAATGGGCCGAAAATGCAAAATAAACACGAAAATTGGACCACGGGGCACCATGAACCTCAAAACTGAAAAAGAGTTCCGAGCATTATAATTTTTTTTGCATAAGAACGCACCAGGGATCACGGGGCACCAAAATCCAAAAGTCTTATTTTCGCACGAAAATTTCACAATTGGCCGAATATGCACCATCGGCACCAAAATCGGACCACGGGGCACCACAGACCTCAAAATGAAAAGTGCTCCAAGAATTATGGTTTTTTATGCATAAGAATACACCAGGGATCACGGGGCACCAAAATCCAAAAGTCTTATTTTCGCACAAAAAATTGCACAATGGGCCGAAAATGCACCACGGGCACCAAAATTGGACCACAGGGCACCTCGAACCTCAAAACTGAAAAGTTCTCCTTGTATTATGGTTTTTTATGCATAAGAATGCACCAGGGATGACAGGGCACCAAAACCCAAAAGTCTTATTTTCGCACGAAAATTGTACAAATGGTCGAAAATGCACCACCGGCACCAAAATTGGACCACAGGGCACCACGGACCTCAAAACAAAAAAGGGTTTTCAGCTTTATGGTTTTGTATGCATAAGAATGCACCAGGGATCACGAGGCACCAAAATCCAAAAGTCTTATTTTCGCACGAAAATTACGCAAATGGCAAAAAATGCACCACCGGCACGAACATTGGACCACGGGGCACCACGGACCTCAAAACTGAAAAGTGCTCTGACCATTATGGTTTTTTATACATAAGAATGCACCTGGGATCACGGGGCACCAAAACCCAAAAGGCTTATTTTCGCACAAAAATTTCACAAATGGCCGAAAATGCAACAACGACACCAAAATTTGACCACGGGACACAACGGACCTCAAAACTGAAAAGTGCTCCATGCATTATGGTTTTTTATGCATAAGAATGCACCAGGGATCATGGGGCACGAAAGCCCAAAAGTTTTATTTTCGCACGAAAATTGTACAAATGGTCGAAAATGTACCACCGGCACCAAAATTGGACCACGGGGCACCACGGACCTCAAAACTGAAAAGGGTTCCGAGCTTTATGGTTTTGTATGCAGAAGAATGCACCAGGGATCACGTGGCACCAAAAACCAAAAGTCTTATTTTCACACGAAAATTTCACAAATCGCTGAAAATGCACCACGGGCACCAAAATTTGACCAGGGCGCACCTCGGACCTCAAAACTGGAAAGTTCTCCGACCATTATGATTTTTAATGCATAAGAATGCACCAGGGATCACGGGGCACCAAAACCCAAAAGTCTTATTTTCGCACGAAAATTGCACAAATGGCCGAAATGCACCGCCGACACCAAAATTGGACCACTGGGCACCACGGACCTCAAAACTGAAAATTGCTCCAAGCATTATGGTTTTTTACGCATAAGAATGCACCTGGGATCAAGGGGCACCAAAACCCAAAAGACTTATTTTCGCACGAAAATTGCACAATGGGCCGAAAATGCAAAATAAACACGAAAATTGGACAACGGCGCACCACGAACCTCAAAACTGAAAAAGAGTTCCGAGCATTATAATTTTTTTTGCATAAGAACGCACCAGGGATCACGGGGCACCAAAATCCAAAAGTCTTATTTTCGCACGAAAATTTCACAATTGGCCGAATATGCACCATCGGCACCAAAATCGGACCACGGGGCACCACAGACCTCAAAATGAAAAGTGCTCCAAGAATTATGGTTTTTTATGCATAAGAATGCACCAGGGATCACGGCGCACCAAAATCCAAAAGTCTTATTTTCGCAAAAAAAATTGCACAATGGGTCGAAAATGCACCACGGGCACCAAAATTGGACCACAGGGCACCTCGAACCTCAAAACTGAAAAGTTCTCCTTGCATTATGGTTTTTTATGCATAAGAATGCACCAGGGATGACAGGGCACCAAAACCCAAAAGTCTTACTTTCACACGAAAATTGTACAAATGGTCGAAAATGCACCACCGGCACCAAAATTGGACCACAGGGCACCACGGACCTCAAAACGAAAAAGGGTTTTGAGCTTTATGGTTTTGTATGCATAAGAATGCACCAGGGATCAAGAGGCACCAAAATCCAAAAGTCTTATTTTCGCACGAAAATTACGCAAATGGCAAAAAATTCACCACCGGCACGAAAATTGGACCATGGGGCACCACGGACCTCAAAACTGAAAAGTGCTCTGACCATTATGGTTTTTAATACATAAGAATGCACCTGGGATCACGGGGCACCAAAACCCAAAAGGCTTATTTTCGCACAAAAATTTGACAAATGGCCGAAAATGCAACAACGACACCAAAATTTGACCACGGGACACAACGGACCTCAAAACTGAAAAGTGCTCCATGCATTATGGTTTTTTATGCATAAGAATGCACCAGGGATCATGGGGCACGAAAGCCCAAAAGTTTTATTTTCGCACGAAAATTGTACAAATGGTCGAAAATGCACCACCGGCACCAAAATTGGACCACGGGGCACCACGGACCTCAAAACTGAAAAGGGTTCCGAGCTTTATGGTTTTGTATGCAGAAGAATGCACCAAGGATCACGTGGCACCAAAAACCAAAAGTCTTATTTTCACACGAAAATTTCACAAATCGCTGAAAATGCACCACGGGCACCAAAATTTGACCACGGCGCACCTCGGACCTCAAAACTGGAAAGTTCTCCGAGCATTATGATTTTTAATGCATAAGAATGCACCAGGGATCACGGGGTACCAAAACCCAAAAGTCTTATTTTCGCACGAAAATTGCACAAATGGCCGAAATGCACCGCCGGCACCAAAATTGGACCACGGGGCACCACGGACCTCAAAACTGAAAAGTGCTCAGAGCATTATTATTTTTTATGCATAAGGATGCACCAAGGATCACAGGGCACTGAAAGCCAAAAGTCTTATTTTGGCATGAAAATTGCACCATGTGTCGAAAATGCATCACGGGGACCAAAATTGGACACCAAGGATCACGGGACACCAAAACTCAAAATTTTTATTTTGGCAAGAGAATTGCACCATTTGCCGAAATTGCACCATGGGTAGCAAAATTGGACCATGGGGCACCATGGATGTAACCCCCATTTCTTATAAAACATAATTTAACTATTTAATTTATTTTATATATTTATTTCAAAGTTCTGATACATTCTATTACAATCCAAAATATGTTTTGTAATTTACATCATTAAAATTTATATAAACACTGCTACAAAATAATTCTAACTACTACAACATTATTGTCTACCCAAAATAGTCCCCATCCTATAGCTCTGGACCATGTCTGCATCTGTAACTTCTAATTAATCTTCCAAATACCTGCAATCACACTCCCCTAAAATCTGGGGACAGCATTACCGGATCAGGCATTTAATTTCTCATACAATTAAAACAATTTCAAACAAATACATATCATAACAAATTAATTAGTTACACACATAATTAAATGCAGTATGATTTATGCAATGCAGTTTTTGACTCAAATTCATTTTGACCCTGCTCCATGGAGACTTCCCCTTTGAGTATTTAGTAAGTAACTGGCCTACCATTACGCACTGCAATTTAGCTATCAGCCCCTACTAAACACGAATAAACTAAACAGAATTAGGAGATCAGGATATCCAGGAAGGCCACCACGACAGCAATCCCGTTCCGGATTACTGTCACATGTGGAATTGCCAATATCCCTCACCCCACAGGTTATATAATCACAGACCATACAACCCTGCCTAACTTATTCTGCTCACCCAAATATTCATTTCTCAATCATTTCCATTTCCACATGACTACCGTAGTCTCGGTTAGTCAACAATTCATTTCTCAATCATTTTCATTTCACATGACTACCGCAATCCTGGCTAGTCAACAAAAGTCATTTCTCATAGATCAACTCAATTCTCATGACTACCGCAGTCCCGGTTAGTCAACATAATTCTTTCTCAATCATTTTCATTTCACATGAGTACCGCAGTCCCGGTTAGTCAACATAATTCTTTCTTTTCTTTTCTTTTCTTTTCTTTTCTTTTCTTTTCTTTCTTTTCTTTTCTTTTCTTTTCTTTTCTTTTCTTTTCTTTCTTTCTTTCTTTCTTTCTTTCTTTCTTTCTTTTCTTTTCTTTTCTTTCTTTTCATGGCTCCCGCAATCCCGGTTAGCCAACATCAATTATTTTTCACTTGAATCTTTATAAATCCCCCAAAAAGACTCATGCAATGAATTATGTTCATGATCACAATTAAATAAATAATTTGTACACATTAACATACAAGAATACAAAAAAATAAGCAATTTACCTTATAACATTAGTATTTTTAATAATTTCCGAAAATGCCCTCAATCTTTTTCCAAAATACCCAATGTGTCCCTACATGTAAAATGACCATTTTGCCCTTGGTTTTACAAAAATTTCCACATAATATCCCTTGCATTTAGGGCTGGCCGAATGGTCTCACTACCATTCTCAACATATTTTCCAAAGCAACAAACTCCAATTCCAACCAAAATTCAACCAAATCTCAATTCAATTAAAAATCAAGCAACTCAAATTTCAACCATCACAACACATTAAAAATTCAATCACACATCATTCCAATCCATGAATTACAATCACAAGCATCAAAAACACAAAACCCCTAAATCAATTTCAAGTTTTCATGATTCTAGGTCACAAATTGAATCTTACCCTACAACATGTTTTCTTCTAATTCCAAGGGTTTTAATTGAAATTAAATGCCTAGATCCTTACCTTAAACTCTTTAATTGAAGAAAAAGCCTTGAATTCCTTTCTCCCTCACTCCTTGGTCTTGTAGGAATTTTTGAGATTTCTTCCAATTCTTTCTCTACTAGCCGAATTAGCTTAGGGTTTTGGAAGTTTGGATGGTTTGGTTTCTTAATTTGGGATGAGATGATGAAGTTAAGATGAAATTGAATGAAAAACTGCAGCTGCTGAGTTTGGAGAGCTCACGGTTCTGTTTTGGAGAGAAAAATAGCTTTTGTGACTTTTTGCCTTTTACTTAAGTTATTTGCTTCATTAAACCAAGAATTAACCAAATTGGATGTTTCCTTCACATCCAGCAGCTCCTGCACGTCCAGCAGCCCCTATTGGCCAAGGGAGATCAGTTCTCCAAGCTTTCCCATCCACTTGGACAGCCAAAGGAGTTCCAAGTCACTTGCCTACCCCAAAAGTCAACATTTCAAGAACTTTGTAGAAATTTCTAGAAGGTAATTAGGGCTGCTAATTATTTTACAATGTGATTAGAATTTGAAGAAAATAACATCACCATTGGATTCCTCACTATCAAAAACCTTGGGGTAGTGTCTTACTTATCTCTTAATCCAAGCCTAATTAGCTTAATTTAGTGATCTTAGAAAAGCCTAAGTTGTCACTTTTTGATTGGTTAAGGTTCTAAATTAAAATTTTCTTGGTTAAACATTTTTAATAATTATTCTAAGTATATTAAAATTATTAAATAATTTTATAGATACCCTACAAATTTTCACTTAATTTTCTGTCTTAGAATTTTACCGTAATATTTCCTCAAAGTTCTAACTTTCAGAAAATCCTAACAATTCTGAATAAGCATTTTAATTCTTTATCTGTATATATTTTTAATCTATATTCTATTACCTTTCTTTTAAGTTATAAATGAGTTCAAAATTCTACACTTGAAAATTTATCCTGGACAGCTGTCTGACATAGCAGTCCAGTCAACTATCAATTTCGGCAAAAACAAAGACATTTGGAAATTCAGAAAATTCTTCTGAGTAAAACTGTATTAATTTCATTAAGAGAATATGTACATAAGATTTCTATAAAATACAGTGCATAAATGTTAATAATATACATATATAAATGCGTACAATTAATAAAATGAGGATGTTACAATGGACCTCAAAACTTAAAAGTGCTCCGAGCATTATGGTTTTTTATGCATAAGAATACACCAGGGATCACGTGGAACCAAAACCCAAAAGTCTTATTTTGGCACAAGAATTGAACCATGTGCCGAAAATGCGCCACGGGCACCAAAATTGGACAACGGGGAACCATAGACCTCAAAACTGAAAAGTGCTCCAAGCATTATGGTATTTTATGCATAAGAATACACCAGGGATCACGTGGCACCAAAACCCAAAAGTCTTATTTTGGCACGAAAATTGGACCATGTGTCGAAAATCCACCACGGGCACCAAAATTGGACCACGGGGCACCACGGAACTCAAAACTAAAAAGTACTCCGAGCATTATGGTTATTTATGCATATCGATGCAACAATGATCACGGGGCACCCAAACCTAAAAGTCTTATTTTGGCATGAAAATTGCACTATGGGCCGAAAATGTACCACGGGCACCAAAATTGGAAAACGGGGCACCACTGACCTCAAAAATGAAAAGTGCTCCGAGCTTTATAGTTTTTTTATGCATAAGAATCCACCAGGGGTCACGGGGCACTAAAACCCAAAAGTCTTATTTTGGGACGAAAATTGCACCTT
This sequence comes from Pueraria montana var. lobata, assembly GCA_026413185.1. Classification (NCBI taxonomy): domain Eukaryota; kingdom Viridiplantae; phylum Streptophyta; class Magnoliopsida; order Fabales; family Fabaceae; genus Pueraria; species Pueraria montana. The sequence goes on from CM048647.1 coordinate 99,571,857, forward strand.
GGGCCGAAAATGCACCAATGGGCGCCAAAATTGGACCACGGGACACCACGGACCTAGAAACCGAAAAGTGCTCCGAGCCTTATGGTTTTTTATGCATAAGAATGCACCAAGGATCACGTGGCACCAAAACCTAAAAGTCTTATTTTTGCACGAAAATTGGACCATGTGCCGAAAATCCCCCACAGGCACCAAAATTGGACCACATGGCACGACGGAACTCAAAACTGAAAAGTGGTCCAAGCATTATGGTTTTTTATGCATAAGGATGCAACAAAGATCACGGGGCACCAAAACCCAAAAGTCTTATTCTGGCATGAAAATTGCACCATGTGCCGAAAATGCACCATGGGCACCAAAATTGGACAAGGGGCACCACAGACCTCAATACTAAAAAGTGCTCCGAGCATTACGCTTTTTTATGCTTAAGAATTCACACAAAAATTGCACAATGAGCAGAAAAAGCAACACGGACACGGAAATTAGTCCACGGGGCACCAATACCTAAAAGTCTTATTTAGGCACGAAAATTGCACCATGGGCCGAAAATCCACCACGGGCACCAAAATTGGACCACGGGGAACCACGAACCTCAAAACTAAAAAGTGCTCCGAGCATTATGGTTTTTTATGCATAAGCATGCAACAAGGATCACGTGGCAACAAAACCAAAAAGTCTTATTTTTGCACGAAAATTGGACCATGTGCCGAAAATCCCCCACAGGCACCAAAATTGGACGACGGGGCACCGCGGAACTAAAAACTGAAAAGTACTGTGAGCTGTATGGTTTATGCACAAGGATGCAACAAGGATCACGGGGCACCAAAACCCAAAAGTCTTATTTTGGCATGAAAATTGCACCATGGGTCGAAAATCCACCACGAGCACCAAAATTGGACCACAGGGCACCACGGACCTCAAAACTGAAAAGTGCTCCGAGCATTATGGGTTTTTATGCATAAGGATGCACCAACGATCACGGGGCACCAAAACCCAAAAGTCTTATTTTGGCACGAAAATTGCACCATGTGCCGAAAATGCACCACGGTCACCAAAATTGGACCACGGGGCACCACGGACCTCAAAGCTAAAAGGTGCTATGAGAATTATGGTGTTTTATGCAAAAGAATGCACCAAGGATCATGGGGCACCAAAACCCAAAAGTTTTATTTTCCCACGAAAATTGCACAATGGGTCGATAATGCACCACGGGCACCAAAATTGGACACGGGGCACCATGGACCTCAAAATTGAAAAGTGCTTCGAGCATTATGGTGTTTTATGCTTAAGGATGCACCAATGATCATGGGGCAGCAGAACCCAAAAGTCTTATTTTGGCACGAAAATTGCACCATGTGCCGAAAATGCACCACGGGCACCAAAATTGGACCATGAGGCACCACAGACCTCAAAACTAAAAAGTGCTCCGAGCATTATGGTTTTTTTTATGCATAATAATTCGCACGAAAATTGCACCATGGGCATAAAATGCACCACAAAAACCAAAAATTGCACCATGGGGGACCACGGACCTCAAAACTGAAAAGTGCTCAGAGCATTATGATTTTTTATGCATAAGAATGCCCCAGGGATCACGGGGCACCAAAACCCAAAAGTCTTATTTTGGCATGAAAATTGCACCATGGGCTGAAAATCTACTACGGGCACCAAAATTGGACCATGGGGCACCACTGACCTCAAAACTGAAAAGTGCTCCGAGCTTTATGGTTTTTTATGCATAAGAATCCACTAGGGATCACTGGGCACAAAAACCCAAAAGTCTTGGCACGAAATTGCACCAAGGGCCAAAAATGCATCACGGGCACCAAAATTGGACCACGGGGCACCACGGACCTGAAAACTTAAAAGTGCTCCGAGCATTATGGTTTTTTATGAATAAGAATGCACCAGGGATCACGGGGCACCAAAACCCAAAAGTCTTATTTTCGCACGAAAATTGGACCATGTGCCGAAAATCTACCATGAGCACCAAAATTGGAGCACGGGGCACCACAAACCTCAAAACTGAAAAGTGCTCCGAGCAATATGGCTTTTTATGCATAAGGATGCACAAGGGATCACGGGGCACCAAAACCCAAAAGTCTTATTTTCGCAGGAAAATTGCACCATGGGTTGAAAATGCACCACGGGCACCAAAATTGGACAATCGGGAACCACAGACCTTAAAATTGAAAAGTGCTCCGAGCATTATGGTATTCTATGCATCAGAATGCACCAGGGATCATGTGGCACCAAAACCCAAAAGTCTTATTATGGCACGAAAATTGGACCATAGGCACCAAAATTGGAAAACGGGGAACCACAGACCTCAAAACTGAAAAGTGCTCCGAGCATTATGGTATTTTATGCATAAGAATACAATAGGGATCACATGGCACCAAAACCCAAAAGTCTTATTTTGGCACGAAAATTGGACCATATGTCGAAAATCCACCACGGGCACCAAAATTGGACCACGGGGCACCACGGACCTCAAAACTGAAAAATGTTGCGAGCATTATGGTTTTTAATGCATAAGAATGCACCAGGGATCACGGGGCACCAAAACCCAAAAGTCTTATTTTCGCACAAAAATTGCACAAATGGCTGAAAAAGCACCACCGGCACCAAAATTGGACAACGGGGCACCATTGGCCGAAAATGCACCACGGGCACTAAAATTGGACAACGGGGCACCACAGACCTCTAAACTGAAAAGTGCTCCGAGCATTATGGTATTTTACGCATAAAAATGCACCAGGGATCACGTGGCACCAAAACCCAAAAGTGTTATTTTCGCATGAAAATCCACAATTGGCCGGAAATGCACCATGGGCACCAAAATTGGACGCGAGGCACCACGGACCTCAAAAATGGAAAGTGCTCCGAGCATTATGGTTTTTTATGCATAAGGATGGAACAAGGATCATGGGGCACCAAAACCCAAAAGTCTTATTTCGGCATGAAAATTGCACCATGGGCAAAAAATCTAGCACGGGCACCAAAATTGGACCACGGGGCACCACGGACATTAAAACTATAAAGTGCTTCGAGCATTATGGTTTTTTATGCATAACGATGGAACAAGGATCACGATGCACCGAAACCCAAAAGTCTTATTTTGGCATGAAAATTGTACCATGGGGAAAAATCTACCACGGGCACCAAAATTGGACCACGTGGCACCACGGACCTCAAAACTGAAAAGTGCTCCGAGCATTATGGATTTTTATGCATAAGGATGCACCAAGGATCACAGGGCACCAAAACCCAAAAGTCTTATTTTGGCACGAAAATTGCACCATGTGCCGAAAATGACCACGGGCACCAAAATTGGACCACGGGGCACCACGGACCTCAAAATTAAAAGTGCTATGAGCATTATGGTTTTTATGCATAAGAATGCACCAGGGATCACTGGGCACCAAAACCCAAAAGTCTTATTTTCTCACGAAAATTGCATAATGGGCCGATAATGCACCACCGGCACCAAAATTGGACACTGGGCACTATGGACCTCAAAACTGAAAAGTGCTCCGAGCATTATGGATTCTTATGCGTAAGGATGCACTAAGTATCACGGGGCACAAAAACCCAAAAGTCTTATTTTGGCACGAAAATTGCACCATGTGCCGAAAATGCACCACAGGCACCAAAATTGGACCACGAGGCACCACAGACCTCAAAACTAAAAAGTGCTATGAGCATTATGATTTTTGATGCATAATAATTCGCACGAAAATTGCATAATGGGCATAAAATGCACCACAGACTCCAAATTGGACCATGGGGGACCACGGACCTCAAAACTGGAAAGTGCTCAGAGCATTATGGTTTTCTACACATAAGAATGCCTCAGGGATCATGGGCCCAAAAACCCTAAAGTCCTATTTTGGCACGAAAATTGCACCGTGGGCCGAAAATGCACCACGGGCACCAAAATTGGACAACGGGGCACCACAGACCTTAAAACTGAAAAGTGCTCTGAGCATTATGGTATTTTATGCATAAGAATGCACAAGGGATCACGTGGCACCAAAACCCAAAAGTCTTATTTTGGCACGAAAATTGGACCATGTGCCGAAAATCCACCACAGGCACCAAAATTGGACCACGGGACACCACGGACCTCAAAACTAAAATGTGCTATGGGCATTATGGTTTTTCATGCACAAGGATGCAACAAGGATCACGGGGCACCAAAACCCAAAATTCTTATTTTGGCTTGAAAATTGCACCATGGGCTGAAAATCTACCACGGGCACCAAAATTGGACCACGGGGCACCACTGACCTCAAAATTGAAAAATGCTCCAAGCATTATGGTTTTTAATGCATAAGAATGCACCAGGGATCATGGAGCCCCAAAATCCAAAAGTCTTATTTTCCCAAGAAAATTGGACCATGTGCCGAAAATCGACCACAGGCACCAACATTGGACCACGGGGCACCACGGACCTCAAAACTGAAAAGTGCTCCGAGCATTATGATTTTTTATGCAGAAGGATGCACAAGGGATCACGGGGCACCAAAACCCAAAAGTCTTATTTGGGCACGAAAATTGCACCATGTGCCGAAAATGCACCATGGGCACCAAAATTGGACCACGGGGCACCACGGACCTCAATACTAAAAAGTGCTCCGAGCATTATGCTTTTTTATGAATAAGAATTCACACGAAAGTTGCACAATGAGCAGAAAATGCAACACGGACACAGAAATTGGACCACGGAGCACCAATACCTAAAAGTCTTATTTAGGCACGAAAATTGCACCATGGGTCGAAAATCCTCCACGGGCACCAAAATTGGACCACTAGGCACCACGGACCTCAAAACTAAAAAGTTCTCCGAGCATTATGGTTTTTTATGCATAAGGATGCAACAAGGATCATGGAGCACCAAAACCCAAAAGGCTTATATTGGCTTGAAAATTGCACCATGGGCCGAAAATCTACCACGGGCACCAAAATTGAACCACAGGGCACCACTGACCTAAAAACTGAAAAGTGCTATGAGTTTTATGGTTTTTTATGCATAAGAATCCACCAGGGATCACGGGGCACCAAAACCCAAAAGTCTTATTTTGGCACGAAATTGCACCATGGGCCAAAAATGCACCACGGGGCACCAAAATTGGAGCACTAGACACCACGGACTTCAAAACTGAAAAGAGCTACGAGCATTATGGTTTTTTATGCATAAGGATACACCAAGGATCACGGGGCACTAAAATGCAAAAGTCTTATTTTTGCACGAAAATTGCACCATGTGTCGAAAATGCACCACGGGCACCAAAATTGGGCCACGGGGCACCACAAACCTGAAAACTTAAAAGTGCTCCGAGCATTAAGGTTTTTTATGCATAGAATGCACCAGGGATAACGGGGCACCAAAACCCAAAGTCTTATTTTTGTACAAAAATTGGACCATGTGCCGAAAATCCACCACGAGCACCAAAATTGGACCACGGGGCACCACGGACCACAAAACTAAAAAGTGCTCCGAGCATTATGGTTTTTTATGCAGAAGGATGCACAAGGGATCACGGGGCACCAAAACCCAAAAGTTTTATTTAGGCAAAAAAATTGCACCATGAGCCGAAAATGCACCATGGGCACCAAAATTGGACCACAGGGTACCACGGACCTCAATACTAAAAAGTGCTCCGAGCATTATAAATAAGAATTCGCACGAATATTGCACAATGAGCAGAAAATGCAACATGGACATGGAAATTGCACCACGGGGCACCAATACCTAAAAGTCTTATTTAGGCACGAAAATTGCACCATGGGCCGAAGATGCACGACGGGCCCCAAAATTGGACAACGGGGCACCACGGACCTCAAAACTGTGGAAAGTGCTCCGAGCATTATGGTGTTTTATGCATAAGAATGCACCAGGGATCACGTGGCACCAAAACCCAAATGTCTTATTTTGGCACGAGAATTGGACCATGTGCCGAAAATCCACCACGGGCACCAAAATTGGACCACGGGGCACCACGGACCTCAAAACTGAAAAGTGCTATGAGCATTATCATTTTTTATACATAAGAATGCACCAGGGATCACGGGGCACCAAAACCCGAAAGTCTTATTTTGGCACGAAAATTGAACCATGGGCCGAAAATACACCACGGTCACCAAAATTGGATCACGGGGGACCACGGACTTTAACACTGAAAAGTACTCCAAGAATTATGGTATTTTATGCATAAGAATGCACCAGGGATCACGCGGCACCAAAACCCAAAAGTCTTATTTTGGCACGAAAATTGGACCATGTGCCGAAAACCCGTCACTGGCACCAAAATTGGACCACGTGGCACCACGGACCTCAAAACTAGAAAGTGCCCTGAGCATTATGATTTTTTATGCATAAGAATTCACACGAAGATTGTACAATGACCAGAAAATGCACGGACACGAAAATTGCACCACGGGGCACCACAGACCTGAAAATTGAAAAGTTCTCAGAGCATTATGGTTTTTTATGCATAAGAATGCCTCAGGGATCACGAGACACCAAAACCCAAAAATCTTATTTTGGCACGAAAATTGCACCATGGGCCGAAAATGCACCACGGGCACCAAAATTGGACCATGGGGCACCACGGACCTCAAAACTGAAAGTGCTCTGAGCATTATGGTGTTTTATGCATAAGAATGCACTAGGGATCACCTGGCACCAAAACCCAAATGTCTTATTTTCGCACCAAAATTGCACAATGGGCCGAAAATGCACAACGGGCACCAAAATTGGACCACGGGGCACCACGGACCTCAAAACTGAAAAGTGCTTTGAGAATTATGGTTTTTTATGCATAAGGATGCACCAAGGATCATGGGGCACCAAAACCCAAAATTCTTATTTTGGCACGAAAATTGCACTAGGGGCCGAAAATGCACCACCGGCACCAAAATTGGACAATGGGGCACCACAGACCTCAAAACTGAAAAGTGCTCCGAGCATTATGGTATTTTATGCATAAGAATGCACCAGGAATCACGTTGCACCAAAACCCAAAAGACTTATTTTGGCACGAAAATTGCACCATGGGCCGAAAATGCACCACGGGAACCAAAATTGGACCACGGGGCACCACGAACCTCAAAACTGAAAAGTGCTCTAAGCATTATGGTTTTTTATGCATAAGCATGTACCAAGGATCACGGGGCACCAAAACCCAAAACTCTTATTTTGGCATGGAAATTGCACCATGGGCCGAAAATGCACCACGGGCACCAAAATTGGACAACAGGGCACCACAGACCTCAAAACTGAAAAGTGCTCCGAGCATTATGGTATTTTATGCATAAGAATGCACCAGGAATCACGTGGCACCAAAACCCAAAAGACTTATTTTGGCACGAAAATTGCACCATGGGCCGAAAATGCACCACGGGCACCAAAATTTGACCACGGGGCACCACGGACCTCAAAACTGAAAAGTGCTATGATCATTATGGTGTTTTATGCATAAGAGAGCACCAGGGATCACCTGGCACCAAAACCCAGATGTCTTATTTTTGCACCAAAAATGCACATTGGGCTGAAAATGCACAACGGGCACCAAAATTGGACCACGGGGCACCACGGACCTCAAAACTGAAAAGTGCTCTGAGCATTATGGTTTTTTATGCATAAGGATGCACCAAGGATCATGGGGCACCAAAACCCAAAATTCTTATTTTGGCACGAAAATTGCACCATGTGCCGAAAATGCACAATGGGCACCAAAATTGGACCATGGGGCACCACGGACGTCAAAACTAAAAGGTGCTCTGAGCATTATGGTTTTTTATGCATAAGAATGCACCAGGGATCACGGGGCACCAAAACCCAAAAGTCTTATTTTCGCACGAAAATTGCACAATGGGTCGATAATGCACCACGGGCACCAAAATTGGTCATAGGGCACCATGGACCTCAAAACTGAAAAGTGCTCCGAGCATTATGGTTTTTTATGCATAAGGATGCACTAAGGATGACGGGGCAACAAAACCCCAAAGTCTTATTTTGGCACGAAAATTGCACCATGTGCCGAAAATGCACCACGTGCACCGAAATTTGACCACGAGGGACGAAAGACCTCAAAACTAAAAAGTGCTCCAAGCATTATGGTTTTTTATGCATAATAATTCGTACGAAAATTAAACAATGGGCAAAAATGCACCACGGACACCAAAACTGGACCATGGGGGTCCACGGACCTCAAAACTGAAAAGTGCTCATAGAATTATGGTTTTTTATGCATAAGAATGCCCCAGGGATCATATGGCACCAAAACCCAATAGTCTTATTGTGGCACGAAAATTGCACCATAGGCCGAAAATACAACACGGGTACCAAAATTGGACAAGGGGCCCCACAGACCTCAAAACTGAAAAGTGCTTCGAGCATTATGGTATTTTCTGCATAAGAATGCACCAGAGATCATGTGGCACCAAAACCCAAAAGTCTTATTTTGGCAGGAAAATTGGACCGTGTGCCGAACATCCACCACGAGCACCAAAATTGGACCATGGGGCTCTACGAACCTCAAAACTAAAAAGTGCTCTGAGCATTATGTTTTTTTATGCGTAAGCATGCAACAAGTATCACGAGCACAAAAATCCAAAAGTCTTATTTTGGCATAAAAATTGCACCATGGGCCGAAAATCAACCACGGGCCCCAAAATTGGACCACGGGGCACCACTGACCTCAAAAGTTAAAAGTGCTCCTAGCTTTATGGTTTTTCATGCATAAGAATCCACTAGGGATCATGGGGCACCACAACCAAAAGGTCTTATTTTGGCACAAAATTGCACCATGGGCCAAAAATACACCATGGGGCACCAAAATTGAAGCACTGGACAACACGGACCTCAAAACTGAAAAAAGCTCCGAGCATTATGGTTTTTTATGCATAAGGACGCACCAAGGATCACGGGGCACCAAAACGCAAAAGTCTTATTTTGGCACGAAAATTGCACCATGTGCCAAAAATGCACCACCGGCACCAAAATTGGATCACGGGGCACCACGGACCTGAAAAGTTAAAAGTGCTTAGAGAATTATGGTTTTTTACGCATAAGAATGTACCATGGATCATGGGGCACCAAAACCCAAAACTCTTATTTTGGCAAGAAAATTGGACTATGTGCCCAAAATGCACCACGGGCACCAAAATTGGACCACGGGGCACCACGGACCTCAAAACTAAAAAGTGCTCCAAGCATTATGGTTTTTTGTGCATAAGGATGCAACAAGGATCACGAGGCACCAAAACCCGAAAGTCTTATTTTGGCACGAAAATTGCACCATGGGTCGAAAATCCACCACGGGCACCAAAATTGGACCACGGGGCACCACGGACCTCAAAACTGAAAAGTGCTCCAAGCATTATGGTTTTTTATGCATAAGCATGTACCAAGGATCACGGGGCACCAAAACCCAAAACTCTTATTTTGGCATGAAAATTGCACCATGGGCCAAAAATGCACCACGGGCACCAAAATTGGACAACGGGGCACCACAGACCTCAAAACTGAAAAGTGCTCTGAGCATTATGGTATATTATGCATAAGAATGCACCAGGAATCACGTGGCACCAAAACCCAAAAGACATATTTTGGCACGAAAGTTGCACCATGGGCCGAAAATGCACCACGGGCACCAAAATTTGACCACGGGGCACCACGGACCTCAAAATTGAAAAGTGCTCTGAGCATTATGATTTTTTGTGCATAAGGATGCACCAAGGATCATGGGGCACCAAAACCCAAAATTCTTATTTTGGCACGAAAATTTCACCATGTGCCGAAAATGCACGACGGGCACCAAAATTGGACCACGGGGCATCACGGACGTCAAAACTAAAAGGTGCTCAGAGGATTATGGTTTTTTATGCATAAGAATGCACCAGGGATCACGGGGGCACCAAAACCCAAAATTCTTATTTTCGCACAAAAATTGCACAATGGGCCGATAATGCACCACGGGCACCAAAATTGGTCATAGGGCACCATGGACCTCAAAACTGAAAAGTGCTCCGAGCATTATGGTTTTTTATGCATAAGGACGCACCAAGGATCACTGGGCACCAAAACGCAAAAGTCTTATTTTGGCACGAAAATTGCACCATGTGCCGAAAATGCACCACGGGCACTAAAATTGGACCACGGGGCACCACGGACCTGAAAAGTTAAAAGTGCTTAGAGCATTATGGTTTTTTATGCATAAGAATGTACCACGGATCATGGGGCACCGAAACCCAAAACTCTTATTTTGGCAAGAAAATTGGACTAAGTGCCCAAAATGCACCACGGGCACCAAAATTGGACCACGGGGCACCACGAACCTCAAAACTAAAAAGTGCTCCAAGCATTATGGTTTTTTATGCGTAACGATGCAACAAGGATCACGAGGCACCAAAACCCGAAAGTCTTATTTTGGCACGAAAATTGCACCATGGGTCGAAAATCCACCACGGGCACCAAAATTGGACCACGGGGCACCACGGACCTCAAAACTGAAAAGTGCTCCAAGCGTTATGGTTTTTTATGCATAAGCATGTACCAAGGATCACGGGGCACCAAAACCCAAAACTCTTATTTTGGCACGAAAATTGCACCATGGGCCGAAAATGCACCACGGGCACCAAAATTGGACAACGGGGCACCACAGACCTCAAAACTGAAAAGTGCTCCGAGCATTATGGTATTTTCTGCATAAGAATGCACCAGGAATCACGTGGCACCAAAACCCAAAAGACTTATTTTTGGCACGAAAATTGTACCATGGGCCGAAAATGCAACACGGGTACCAAAATTGGACAACGGGGACCCACAGACCTCAAAACTGCAAAGTGCTCAGAGCATTATGGTATTTTCTGCATAAGAATGCACCAGGAATCACGTAGCACCAAAACCCAAAAGACTTATTTTGCCACGAAAATTGCACCATGTGCCGAAAATGCACCACGGGCACCAAAATTGGACCACAGGGCACCACGGACCTCAAAACTAAAAAGTGCCCTGACCATGATGGTTTTTTATGCATTAGAATTCGCACGAAAATTGCACAATGAGCAAAAAATGCACTACGAACACGAAAATTGCACCACGGGGCACCACGGACCTCAAAACTGAAAAGTACTCAGAGCATTATGGTTTTTTATGCATAAGAATGCCCCAGGGGATGTTATGACTTTTGTCTTCTCTAAATCAATATATTGAGCTCATGCCTTATTTTATTTTACTATTTGTAAATATTTCTTGTCTCTTATGGACATGTAGTACCATAATTGTTTTGTATTTATTTGATATATTGTTCCATACACATAGATTTAATAATGTATATAACCCGTTTTAAGCCAATTAAATGTGATTTTTAATGGAAATTTTGATATTTCTCCGACAATTACCAATCACATTGAAAAGATAACAATCACATTAATATTCAAGGGCAATTATCTATGTGCATAAATTAAATGTTGTGATAAAAAACTAATAAAGGAAACTATTAATGTGCTTGTTATCTTTTTAATGTGATTGGTAATTGTCGTAGAAATATCATGCATAATAAGAGTATTGCCTTTGGGTTTAAATCTACCCGTTTTATATCAGTAAAAGATTCTTATTTTAAAACTATGTGTACATACATCTTTTCACATGATAAATACACAATACTCCTAACTAGTTCATTTTATACATAAGACCAAACAAAGAAAGAGAAAGAATTGATAATGTCTTCAATTCCTCGTACGCTCTATCCACAAAATCTCCAAGAGAAAGATCCACCTAAAACCATCTGCTCCCCCGAACACGATGTCCGAGATCATCACAGGCACGAACCACACGTGCAAACATTGCAAGGGTAAGCTTACCAAACAAAACTATACATATAAGTAGATAAGTGAATTTCTAATTATTAAGGAAAAGGATGATAAAAATGGATTTTGTATACTTCAAAATACTATACATAATAACTTAAAATGACATACAAAAAATTAGTTCATAAACTCAAAATTCAGTTCAGCAATAAACACCAATAAACAACACCATCATGGTTCAATCATCTCAAATAGTTCATACAACATAGTTATAACATGAATCCTCAAAATATCAATGACATAAACCATCACCGCTCATCATCATGAGCCATAAACATCATAAGTCACATCTGACATCAACCGTCACAAACCTCAACACAATACAACTACCAACATCATTCATCACAAACGATGTACAATATAAACCACTAGACAACCTCAGTCAACAAGACCGACTCTACTCCATGGAGTTTTGACACCATATGAGCGATCCTCATAGGCCCCATCCCCTACCATAGTCTCACCTTTGACCATTCAGAGAGTCCCATGAGCTACCCTGTGGAGGAAGTGTGGATGTAATCGAATATAGACAAGTAATAATTTATTAAGATTAAGGAATCTATAGAAATCGTTTTACAAGGATATTAATGTGAATATTGATTTGAAGCTTATTAGTTGAGCTCATAATTCTTATCTTGCCTTGACAGTATTTATGGATTATCACGACATTTATAATAATTTCCATTACTAATGAGAGGAGATATGTAGTTTTAATAAAATTAAACTAGATATCCTGAAATTTTTTTAGGTCTTCTCTCATTTTATGCCAATTTGGAAAGGAATGATCTTTTTAGATCTCGCAAAAAAAAATTATCATCTTTTTATTATTTCAACTCCCAAACATATCTTGAAATTTTGATATTTCTATGATAATTACCAATCACATTAAAAAGATAACAATCACATTAATGTTTCCTTTATTAGTTTTTTTATCACAACGTTTATAATAATTTCCATTATTAATGAGAGGAGATATATATTTTTAATAAAATTAAACGAGATATCCTGAAATTTTTTTAGGTCTTCCCTCATTTTATGTCAATTTGGAAGGGAATGATCTTTTTAGATCTCACCAAAAAAAAAATATCATCTTTTTTATTATTTCACCTCCCAAACATATCGTGAGATTTTGATATTTCTATGACAATTACCAATCACATTAAAAAGATAACAATCACATTAATAGTTTCCTTTATTAGTTTTTTATCACAACGTTTATAATAATTTCCATTATTAATGAGAGGAGATATGTATTTTTAATAAAATTAAACGAGATATCCTGAAATTTGTTTAGGTCTTCTCTCATTTTATGCCAATTTGGAAGGGAATGATCTTTTTAGATCTCACCAAAAAAAAAATTATCATCTTTTTATTATTTCACCTCCCAAACATATCATGAAATTTTGATATTTCTACAACAATTACCAATCACATTAATAGTTTCCTTTATTAGTTTTTTATCACAACGTTTATAATAATTTCCATTATTAATGAGAGGAGATATGTATTTTTAATAAAATTAAATGAGATATCCTGAAATTTTTTTAGGTCTTCTATCATTTTATGCCAATTTGGAAGGGAATGATCTTTTTAGATCTAACCAAAAAAAAATTAGCATCCTTTTATTATTTCACCTCCCAAACATATCGTGAAATTTTGATATTTCTACGACAATTACCAATCACATTAAAAAGATAACAATCACATTAATAGTGTCCTTTATTAGTTTTTTTATCACAACGTTTATAATAATTTCCATTATTAATGAGAGGAGATATGTATTTTTAATAAAATTAAATGAGATATCCTGAAATTTTTTTAGGTCTTCCATCATTTTATGCCAATTTGGAAGGGAATGATCTTTTTAGATCTCACCAAAAAAAATTATCATCTTTTTATTATTTCACCTCCCAAACATATCGTGAAATTTTGATATTTCTACGACAATTACCAATCACATTAATAGTTTCCTTTATTAGTTTTTTATCACAACGTTTATAATAATTTCCATTATTAATGAGAGGAGATATGTATTTTTAATAATATTAAACGAGATATCCTGAAATTTGTTTAGGTCTTGTCTCATTTTATGCCAATTTGGAAGGAAATGATCTTTTTAGATCTCACAAAAAAAAAATTATCATCTTTTTATTATTTCACCTCCCAAACATATCATGAAATTTTGATATTTCTACGACAATTACCAATCACATTAATAGTTTCCTTTATTAGTTTTTTATCACAACGTTTATAATAATTTCCACTATTAATGAGAGGAGATATGTATTTTTAATAAAATTAAACGAGATATCCTGAAATTTGTTTAGGTCTTCTCTCATTTTATGTCATTTTGGAAGGGAATCATCATTTTTGATCTCACCAAAAAAAATTTATCATCTTTTTATTATTTCACCTCCCAAACATATCGTGAAATTTTGATATTTCTACGACAATTATCACTCACATTAAAAACATAACAATCACATTAATAATTTCCTTTATTACTTTTTTTTATCACATTGGAAGGGAATGACCTCTTTAGATCTCACAAAAAAAAATTATAATCTTTTTATTATTTCACCTCCCAAACATATCGTGAAATTATGATATTTCTACGACAATTACCAATCACATAAAAAAGATAACAATCACATTAATAGTTTCCTTTATTAGATTTTTTATCGCATCGTTTATAATAATGTCCATTATTAACGAGAGGAGATATGTATTTTTAATAAAATTAAATGAGATATCCTGAAATTTTTTTATGTCTTGTCTCATTTTATGCCAATTTGGAAGGGAATGATCTTTTTAGATCTCTCAAAAAAAATTATAATCTTTTTATTATTTCACCTCCCAAACATATCGTGAAATTTTGATATTTCGACGACAACAACCAATCACATTAAAAAGATAACAATCACATTAATAGTTTCCTTTATTAGTTTTATTATCACAACGTTTATAATAATTTCCTTTATTAACGAAAGGAGCTATGTATTTTTAATAAAATTAAACGAGATATCCTAAAATTTTTTTAGGTCTTCTCTCATTTTATGCCAATTTGGAAGGGAATGACATTTTTAGATCTCACAAAAAAAACATTGTAATCTTTTTATTATTTCACCTGCCAAACATATCCTGAAATTTTGATATTTCTACGACAAGTACCAATCACATTAAAAAGATAACAATCACATTAATAGTTTCCTTTATTAGTTTTTTGTCACAACATTTCTAAGAATTTCCATTATTAATGAGAGGAGATATGTATTTTCAATTAAATTAAACAACATATCCTGAATTTTTTTTAGATCTTCTCTCATTTTATGCCAATCTAGAAGCGAATGATCCTTTTAGATCTCACAAAAAAATTATAATCTTTTTATTATTTGACCACCCAAATATATCGTGAAATTTTGATATTTCTACGACAAGTACCAATCACATTAAAAAGATAACAATCACATTAATAGTTTCCTTTATTAGTTTTTTGTCACAACGTTTATAAGAATTTCCATTATTAATGAGAGGAGATATGTATTTTCAATTAAATTAAACAACATATCCTGAAATTTTTTTAGGTCTTCTCTCATTTTATACCAATCTGGAAGCGAATGATCTTTTTAGATCTCACAAAAAAAAATTATAATCTTTTTATTATTTCACCTCCCAAACAAATCGTGAAATTTTGATATTTCTACGACAATTACCAATCACATTAAAAAGATAACAATCACATTAATAGTTTCATTTATTAGTTTTTTATCACAATGTTTATAAGAATTTCCATTATTAATGAGAGGAGATATGTATTTTCAATTAAATTAAACGAGATATCCTAAAATTTTTTTAGGTCTTCTCTCATTTTATGCAAATTTGGAACGAAATGATCTTTCCAGATCTCACCAAAAAAAATTATAATCTTTCCATTATTTCATCTCCCAAACATATCGTGAAATTTTGATATTTCTACGATAATTACCAATCACATTAAAAAGTTAACAATCACATTAATAGTTATCTTTATTAGTTTTTTATCACAACGTTTATAAGAATTTCCATTATTAATGAGAGGAGATATGTATTTTCAATTCAATTAAACGAGATATCCTGAAAATTTTTTAGGTCTTCTCTCATTTTATGCCAATTTGGAAGCGAATTATCTTTTTAGATCTCACAAAAAAAATTATAATCTTTTTATTATTTCACCTCCCAAACATATCGTGAAATTTTGATATTTCTACGACAATTACCAATCACATTAAAAAGATAACAATCACATTAATAGTTTCATTTATTAGTTTTTTATCTCAACGTTTATAAGAATTTCCATTCTTAATGAGAGGAGATATGTATTTTCAATTCAATTAAATGAGATATCCTGAAATTTTTTTAGGTCTTCTCTCATTTTATGCCAATTTGGAAGCGAATTATCTTTTAGATCTCACAAAAAAAATTATAATCTTTTTATTATTTCACCTCCCAAACATATCGTGAAATTTTGATATTTCTACGACAATTACCAATCATATTAAAAAGATAACAATCATATTAATAGTTTCCTTTATTAGTTTTATTAGTACAACGTTTATAATAATTTCCTTTATTAACGAAAGGAGATATGTATTTTTAATAAAATTAAACGAGATATCCTGAAATTTTTTTAGGTCTTCTCTCATTTTATGCCAATTTGGAAGGGATTGATCTTTTTAGATATCACAAAAAAAATTATAATATTTTTATTATTTGACCTCCCAAACATATCGTGAAATTATGATATTTCTACGACAATTACCAATCACATTAAAAAGATGACAATCACATTATTAGTTTCCTTTATTAGTTTTTTTCACAACGTTTATAAGAATTTCCATTATTAATGAGAGGGGATATGTATTTTCAATTAAATTACATGAGATATCCTGAACTTTTTTTAGGTCTTCTCTCATTTTATGCAAATTTGGAAGGGAATGATCTTCTCAGATCTCACCAAAAAATATTTATAATCTTTTTATTATTTCACCTCCCAAACATATCGTGAAATTTTGATATTTCTACGATAATTACCAATCACATTAAAAACATAACAATCACATTAATAGTTTCCTTTATTAGTTTTTTATCACAACCTTTATAAGAATTTCCATTATTAATGAGAGGAGATGTATTTTCAATTAAATTAAACGAGATATCCTGAAATTTTTTTAGGTCTTCTCTCATTTTATGCCAATTTGGAAGGGAATGATCTTTTTAAATCTCCCCAAAAAACTATAATCTTTTTATTATTTCACCTCCCAAACATATCGTGAAATTTTTATATTTCTACGATAATTACCAATCACATTAAAAAGATAACAATCACATTAATAGTTTCCTTTATTAGTTTTTTTATCACAACGTTTATAATAATTTCCATTATTAATGAGAGGAGATATGTATTTTTAATAATATTGAACGAGATATCCTGAATTTTTTTTAGGTTTTCTCTCATTTTATGCCAATTTGGAAGGGAATTATCTCTTCAGATCTCACCAAAAAAAAATTATAATCTTTTTTATTATTTCACCTCCTAAACATATCGCGAAATTTTGATATTTCTATGACAATTACCAATCACATTAAAAAGATAACAATCACATTAATAGTTTTCTTTATTAGTTTTTATCACAACGTTTATAAGAATTTCCATTATTAATGAGAGGAGATATGCATTTTCAATAAAATTAAACGAGATCTTCTGAAATTTTTTTAGGTCATCTCTCATTTTATGACAATTTGGAAGGGAATGATCTCTTAAGATCTCACAAAAAAAAATTATAATCTTTTTATTATTTCACCTCCCAAACATATCGTGAAATTTTGATAATTCTCCGACAATTACCAATCATATTGAAAAGATAACAATCACATTAATAGTTTCCTTTATTAGTTTAT
This sequence comes from Pueraria montana var. lobata, assembly GCA_026413185.1. Taxonomy (NCBI): domain Eukaryota; kingdom Viridiplantae; phylum Streptophyta; class Magnoliopsida; order Fabales; family Fabaceae; genus Pueraria; species Pueraria montana. The sequence continues at coordinate 99,589,671 of CM048647.1, forward strand.
TTATCGCAACGTTTATAAGAATTTCCATTATTAATGAGAGGAGATATGCATTTTTAATAAATTAAACGAGATCTCCTGAAATTTTTTTAGGTCTTCTCTCATTTTATGCTAATTTGGAAGGGAATGATCTCTTCAGATCTCACCAAAAAAAATTATAATCTTTTTATTATTTCACCTCCCAAACATATCGTGAAAATTTGATATTTCTACGAGAATTAACATTTACATTGAAAAGATAACAATCACAATAATAGTTTCCTTTATTAGTTTTTTTAACACATCGTTTATAATAATTTCCATTTTTAACGAGAGGAGATATATATTTTTAATAAAATTAAATGAGATATCCTGAAATTTTTTTAGGTCTTCTCTCATTTTATGCCAATTTGGAAGGGAATGATCTTTTTAGATCTCACCACAAAAAATTATAATCTTTTTATTATTTGACCTCCCAAACCTATCGTGAAATTTTGATATTTCTACGACAACAACCAATCACATTAAAAAGATAACAATCACATTAATAGTTTCCTTTATTAGTTTTATTATCACAACTTTTATAATAATTTCCTTTATTAACGAAAGGAGATATGTATTTTTAATAAAATTAAACGAGATATCCTAAAATTTTTTTAGGTCTTCTCTCATTTTTGGCCAATTTGGAAGGGAATGATCTTTTTAGATCTCACAAAAAAAATTATAATCTTTTTATTATTTGACCTCCCAAACATATCGTGAAATTATGATATTTCTACGACAATTACCAATCACATTAAAAAGAGGACAATCACATTAATAGTTTCCTTTATTAGTTTTTTATCACAACGTTTATAAGAATTTCCAATATTAATGAGAGGAGATATGTATTTTCAATTAAATTAAATGAGATATCCTGAAATTTTTTTAGGTCTTCTCTCATATTATGCAAATTTGGAAGGGAATGATCATTTCAGATCTCACCAAAAAATATTTATAATCTTTTTATTATTTCACATCCCAAACATATCGTGAAATTTTGATATTTCTACGATTATTACCAATCACATTAAAAAGATAACAATCACATTAATAGTTTCCTTTATTAGTTTTTTATCACAACGTTTATAATAATTTCCATTATTAACGAGAGGAGATATGTACTTTTAATAAAATTAAACGAGATATCCTGAATTTTTTTTAGGTCTTCTCTCATTTTATGCCAATTTGGAAGGGAATGATCTTTTTAGATCTAACCAAAAAAGAATTATCATCTTTTTAAGGTCTTCTCCATTTTATGCCAATTTGGAAGGGAATGATCTTTTTAGATCTCAGAAAAAAAAATTATAATGTTTTTATTATTTCACCTCCCAAACATATACTGAAATTTTGATAAATGTACCACAATTACCAATCACATTAATAGTTTCATTTATTAGTTTTTTATCACAACGTTTATAAGAATTTCCATTATTAATGAGAGGAGATATGTATTTTTAATTAAATTAAATGAGATATCCTGAAATTTTTTAGGTCTTCTCTCATTTTATGCAAATTTGGAAGGGAATGATCTTTTCCGATCTCCCCAAAAAAAAATTATAATCTTTTCATTATTTCACCTCCCAAACATATCGTGAAATTTTGATATTTCTACGATAATTACCAATCACATTAAAAAAAGATAACAATCACATTAATAGTTTCCTTTATTAGTTTTTTATCACAACGTTTATAATAATTTCCATTATTAATGACAGGAGATATGTATTTTTAATAATATTAAACGAGATATCCTGAAACTTTTTTAGGTTTTCTCTCATTTTATGCCAATTTGGAAGGGAATAATCTCTTCAGATCTCACCAAAAAAAAAATTATAATCTTCTTATTATTTAACCTCCCAAACATATCGTGAAATTTTGATATTTCTATGACAATTACCAATCACATTGAAAAGATAACAATCACATTAATAGTTTCCTTTATTAGTTTTTTATCACAACAATTATAAAAATTTCCATTATTAATTAGAGAAAATATGCATTTTTAATAAAATTAAACGAGATATCCTGAAATTTTTTTAGGTCTTCTCTCATTTTATGACAATTTGGAATGGGATGATCTCTTAAGATCTCACAAAAAAAAATTATAATCTTTTTATTATTTCACCTACCAAACATATCGTGAAATTTTGATATTTCTCCGACAATTACCAATCATATTGAAAAGATAACAAACACATTAATAGTTTCCTTTATTAGTTTTTTTATTGCAACGTTTATAAGAATTTCCATTATTAATGAGAGGAGATATGCATTTTTAATAAAATTAAACGAGATCTCCTGAAATTTTTTTAGGTCTTCTCTCATTTTATGCCAATTTGGAAGGGAATGATCTTTTCAGATCTCACCAAAAAAAAATTATAATCTTTTTATTATTTCACCTCCCAAACATATCATGAAATTTTGATATTTCTACAACAAGTACCAATCACATTGAAAAGATAACAATCACATTAATAGTTTCCTTTATTAGTTTTTTTATCACAACGTTTATAAGAATTTCCATTATTAATGAGAGGAGATATGCATTTTTAATAAAATTAAACAAGATATCCTGAAATTTTTTTAGGTCTTCTCTCATTTTATGCCAGTTTGGAAAGGAATGATCTCTTCAGATCTCACCAAAAAATATTATAATCTTTTTATTATTTCACCTCCCAAACATATCGTGAAATTTTGATATTTCTTGGACAATTACCAATCACATTAAAAAGATAACAATCACATTAATAGTTTCCTTTATTAGTTTTTTTTATCACAATGTTTATAAGAATTTCCATTATTAATGAGAGGAGATATGCATTTTTAATAAAATTAAACGAGATATCCTGAAATTTTTTAGGTCTTCTCTCATTTTATGCCAATTTGGAAGGGAATGATCTCTTCAAATCTCATCAAAAAATAATTATAATCTTTTTATTAATTAACCTCCCAAACATATCGTGAAATTTTGATATTTCTTGGACAATTACCAATCACATTAAAAAGATAACAATCACATTAATAGTTTCCTTTATTAGTTTTTTTTATCACAACGTTTATAAGAATTTCCATTATTAATGAGAGGAGATATGCATTTTTAATAAAATTAAACGACATCTCCTGAAATTTTTTTAGGTCTTCTCTCATTTTATGCTAATTTGGAAGGGAATGATCTCCTTAGATCTCACAAAAAAAATTATAATCTTTTTATTATTTCACCTCCCAAGCATATCGTGAAATTTTGATATTTCTTTGACAATTACCAATCACATTGAAAAGATAATAATCACATTAATAGTTTCCTTTATTAGTTTTTTATCACAACGTTTATAACTGTAACACCCTAAATTTTTATTTTACTATTTATAAATAATTTTCTATAAATGTTATAGGAAATTATGTACTGTATTTTATAGAAAACTTATGTACATATTTTCATAATAAATATTATACATTTCTATTCAGTAAAATTTTTTGAGTCTTTTGATATCTTTATTTTAGTTTAAATTGATTGTTGACTAGACAGTTGTGTTAGGCAGCTGTCCAGGATAAATTTTCCACTGTAGAATTTTAGAGTAAATTGTATCTTAATAAAAAGACAATTGAATGTAGATTTAAAATATATACAGTTGAGGAGTTAAATTGACAGTTGACTGGACAGTTATGTCAGGCAGCTGTCCAGGATAAGTTTTCAACTGTAGAATTTTAGGATAATCTGTACCTCAATAAAAAGGTAATTGAATATAGATGAAATATATATACAGTTGAAGAATCAAAATGCTAGTTTCAAATTATTAGAATTTTCTGAGAATTAGGACTCTGAGGAATTATTACGGTAAAAAAATTTTAAGGTAGAAAATTAAGATAAAATTCATATGACATCTATAGAATTATCTATTAATTATAACATACTTAGAATAATTATTAAAATTGTTTAACTAAGAAAAAGAAAAATAAAAGTATTAACCAATCAAATTTTGACAAATTGACATTTCTAATGTAATTAAATTAAGCTAATTAGACCTTGATTAAGAGATAGTGAAGACACTACCCCAAGGTTTTTGATAGTGAGGAATTTAATAGTGGTGTCAGTTTCTTCAAATTCTAATTAGTTTGTAAGATAATTAAAAAGCCCTAGAATCTTCTAGAAAATGTTACTTTTTCCTACTTTTTTTGACTAATTAAATAAAGCAAAAAGCAAACCACACAAGGCACCAAGTTGAACGTCCAAGTGGGCTGAATTCTGGCCAAAATTAGCTGCCCAAAGCACTGCAGTGGACGTGTGGTGTTTATTAAATTTGGTGAAGAAAATTTTATTTAAAAACATAATAAACAAATCAAAAGCAAAAATTGGAAAAGCTAGCTCTCCTCACCACCCAAACCGTGAGCTCTTCCAACTGCAGCCCCTCCACTTTCACTCATTCTTTCTTCTAAAATTAAGAGAGAAACCAATCAAAACCTCACAAAATTTAAACCACCTTAGGCCAAAGAGAAGAGAATTAGGAGAAAAAGCTCAAAATTTCAAGAAGCCAAGGAAAAAGAGAGAAAAGGGGAAAAAGGAAATTCAAGATTTCTTCATCAAATTAAGGATTCAAGGTAAGGATCTTGGCATTTAATTTCAATTTAAATCAATTGGAGTTAATAGAAACATGTTCTTAGGTCTAATTTCAAGATTTGATCAAGATTCAACAAAAGATGAAATTGATTTAGGGCTTTTAGATGATTGATGTTAGAAGCTTGAAATTGTTGTTTGAATCCATGTTTGATTGAATTCATGATGTGTTGTGATGGATTGGAATTGATTGATTGGCTTGTTCTTGATTGGAAATTGAAATTTGTTCTTGATTGAGATTTCTTGAATTGATTTGATTTTGATTGGAATTTGGATTGGTTGTTTTGAGAAAATTGTTGGAAATGTGAAGGAGGCCATACGGCCATGATGAGAATGATAGGGATATCATGTGGAATTTTTCAAATGACCAAGGGTAAAATAGTCATTTCACATGTAGGGACACATTGGGAATTTTAGAAAAAGTTTAAGGGCATTTTCGGCAATAATTAAAAAGTATAAGGGTAATTAGGTAATTTCACATTTAGAGGATACAATTGGAATTTTATAAAAAGATTGAGGTTAATTAGGTAATTTCACATTTAGAGGATACAATTGGAATTTTATAAAAAGATTGAGGTTAATTAGGTAATTTCACATTTAAAGGATACAATTAGAATTTTATCAAAAGATTGAGGGTAATTAGGTAATTTCATAGATTTTAGAACAATTAGGGACATATTCGGAATTTCATAAAAAGATCAAGGGTAAAATTGGAATTTTAGAAAATATCAAGGATAATTTAGAAATTTTACATAGTAATGAACTAGTTGGTATTTTTATTAAAGTGTTAATGTTATAATGTTAATTAGTGAATTTCTATAATTATTATGTGATTGTTTAATAATAATTATTTACTTATTAGCATCATTATCATATTGCATAAGTCTGAGTTCTTGGAAAATACAAAGATTTCAAATGAGAAATGAGTTTTTAAATGAGAAATGATTTTGTTGACTAACCGGGACTGCGGTAGTCATGAAAAATGAGTATGTTTGGGGGAATTGATTTCCAGGACTGTGTTGACTGACCGGACTGCGGTAGTCATGTAATTGAAAAGATGATTGAGATTATGAACAGAGAACTATGTTGACTGACCGGAATGCGGTAGTCATGTATTTGAAAAGATGATTGAAAATATGAACAGAGAATATGATAGTCCTGAGAAATGGGTGAGCAGAGTAAGTTAGACAGGACTGTATAGTCTGTGATTATATAGTCTGTGGGGTGAAGGATATTGGCAATTCCACATGTGGCTGGAAACTGGACTGAGTTGCGGTCGTGGTGGCCTTCCGGGTATCCTGATCTCCTAATTCTGTTTAGTTTATTCGCGTTTAGTAGGGGCTGATAGCTGAATTGCAGTACGTAATGGTAGGCCAGTTACTTACTAAACACTCAAAGGGAAAGTCTCCATGGAGCAGGGTCAAAATGATTTTGAATCAAAAGGATTTTGAGTCAAAACTGCATGTGCTTTATAAATTTGCATTTTCATAAAGCATACTGCATTTGCATTATTTATGTGAATTCTTAGTTATGAAATGAAATGTCATTGGTTGTGATTGTTTTTCTATGTATTAGAAATTAAATGCCTGATCCGGTAATGCTGTCCCCAGATTCTAGGGGAGTGTGAATTGCAGGTATTTTGAAGATTAATTAGAAGTTAAAGATGTAGATATTTTCCAGAGCTATAGGAATGGGTGTTTTTGGCTTTAGACACTTTTGTATTAATTAGAAATAATTTTGTAATAGTATTTTTCTGTAAATTTTAATAATGTAAATTATAATGACAAACTTTAAACTTAATGTAGTGAATTTATTTTATTTGTAAATTTCATGTTTATGGATTTTAGATGGAAATTAATTAATTAGAAGGGGGTTACAATAACAATTTCCATTATTAATGAGCGGAGATATGCATTTTTAATTAAAATTAAGCGAGATATCCTGAATTTTTTGATGTCTTCTCACATTTTACGCCAATTTCGAAGGGAATGATCTCTTCAGATCTCACCATAAAAAAATTATACTCTTTTTATTGTTTCACCTACCAAAGATATCATGAAATTTTGATATTTCTACGATAACTACCAATCACATTAAAAAGATAACAATTACATTAATAGTTTCCTTTATTAGTTTTTATCACAACGTTTATAAAAATTTCCATTATTAATGAGAGGAGATATGCATTTTTAATAAAATTAAACGAGAAATCCTGAAATTTTTTAGGTCTTCTCCCATTTTATGCCAATTTGGAAGGGAATGATCTTTTAGATCTCACGGAAAAAAAATTATCATCTTTTTATTATTTCACCTCCCAACATATCGTGAAATTTTTATTTTTCTACGACAGTTACCACCAGATTGAAAAGATAGCAATCACATTAATAGTTTCCTTTTTTAGTTTTTTATCACAACGTTTATAAGAATTTCTGTTATTAATGACAGGAGATATGCATTTTTAATAAAATTAAACGAGATATCCTGAAAATTTTTTAGGTCTTCTCTCATTTTATACCAATTTGGAAGGGAATGATCTTTTTAGATCTCACGGAAAAAAAATTATCATCTTTTTATTATTTTACCTCCCAAACATATCGTGAAATTTTGATTTTTCTACGACAGTTACCAATCAGATTGAACAGATAACAATCACAATAATAGTTTCCTTTATTAGTTTTTTTTCACAATGTTTATAAGAATTTCCATTATTAATGAGAGGAGATATGTATTTTCAATTAAATTAAACGAGATATCCTGAAATTTCTTTAGGTCTTCTCTCATTTTATGCAAATTTGGAAGGGAATGATCTTTTTAGATCTCACGGAAAAATGTTATCATCTTTTTATAATTTCACCTCCCAAACATATCGTGTAATTTTGATATTTCTACAATAATTACCAATCACATTGAAAAGATAACAATCACATTAATAGTTTCCTTTATTAGTTTTTTATCACAACGTTTATAAGAATTTCCGTTATTAATGACAGGACATATACATTTTTATTAAAATTAAACGAGATATCTTGAAAATTTTTTAGGTCTTCTCTCATTTTATACCAATTTGGAAGGGAATGATCTTTTAGATCTCACAAAAAAAAATTATAATCTTTTTATTAGTTCACCTACCAAACATATCGTGAAATTTTGATATTTCTCCGACAATTACCAATCATATTGAAAAGATAACAAACACATTAATAGTTTCCTTTATTAGTTTTTTTATCGCAACGTTTATAAGAATTTCCATTATTAATGAGAGGAGATATGCATTTTTAATAAAATTAAACGAGATCTCCTGAAATTTTTTTAGGTCTTCTCACATTTTATGCCAATTTGGAAGGGAATGATCTTTTCAGATCTCACCAAAAAAAATTATAATCTTTTTATTATTTCACCTCCCAAACATATCATGAAATTTTGATATTTCTACAACAAGTACCAATCACATTGAAAAGATAACAATCACATTAATAGTTTCCTTTATTAGTTTTTTTATCACAACGTTTATAAGAATTTCCATTATTAATGAGAGGAGATATGCATTTTTAATAAAATTAAACAAGATATCCTGAAATTTTTTTAGGTCTTCTCTCATTTTATGCCAGTTTGGAAAGGAATGATCTCTTCAGATCTCACCAAAAAATATTATAATCTTTTTATTATTTCACCTCCCAAACATATCGTGAAATTTTGATATTTCTTGGACAATTACCAATCACATTAAAAAGATAACAATCACATTAATAGTTTCCTTTATTAGTTTTTTTTATCACAATGTTTATAAGAATTTCCATTATTAATGAGAGGAGATATGCATTTTTAATAAAATTAAACGAGATATCCTGAAATTTTTTAGGTCTTCTCTCATTTTATGCCAATTTGGAAGGGAATGATCTCTTCAAATCTCATCAAAAAATAATTATAATCTTTTTATTAATTAACCTCCCAAACATATCGTGAAATTTTGATATTTCTAGGACAATTACCAATCACATTAAAAAGATAACAATCACATTAATAGTTTCCTTTATTAGTTTTTTTTATCACAACGTTTATAAGAATTTCCATTATTAATGAGAGGAGATATGCATTTTTAATAAAATTAAACGACATCTCCTGAAATTTTTTTAGGTCTTCTCTCATTTTATGCTAATTTGGAAGGGAATGATCTCCTTAGATCTCACAAAAAAAAATTATAATCTTTTTATTATTTCACCTCCCAAGCATATCGTGAAATTTTGATATTTCTTTGACAATTACCAATCACATTGAAAAGATAATAATCACATTAATAGTTTCCTTTATTAGTTTTTTATCACAACGTTTATAACAATTTCCATTATTAATGAGCGGAGATATGCATTTTTAATTAAAATTAAGCGAGATATCCTGAATTTTTTGAGGTCTTCTCACATTTTACGCCAATTTCGAAGGGAATGATCTCTTCAGATCTCACCATAAAAAAATTATACTCTTTTTATTGTTTCACCTACCAAAGATATCATGAAATTTTGATATTTCTACGATAACTACCAATCACATTAAAAAGATAACAATCACATTAATAGTTTCCTTTATTAGTTTTTATCACAACGTTTATAAAAATTTCCATTATTAATGAGAGGAGATATGCATTTTTAATAAAATTAAACGAGAAATCCTGAAATTTTTTAGGTCTTCTCCCATTTTATGCCAATTTGGAAGGGAATGATCTTTTAGATCTCACGGAAAAAAAATTATCATCTTTTTATTATTTCACCTCCCAACATATCGTGAAATTTTTATTTTTCTACGACAGTTACCACCAGATTGAAAAGATAGCAATCACATTAATAGTTTCCTTTTTTAGTTTTTTATCACAACGTTTATAAGAATTTCTGTTATTAATGACAGGAGATATGCATTTTTAATAAAATTAAACGAGATATCCTGAAAATTTTTTAGGTCTTCTCTCATTTTATACCAATTTGGAAGGGAATGATCTTTTTAGATCTCACGGAAAAAAAATTATCATCTTTTTATTATTTTACCTCCCAAACATATCGTGAAATTTTGATTTTTCTACGACAGTTACCAATCAGATTGAACAGATAACAATCACAATAATAGTTTCCTTTATTAGTTTTTTTTCACAATGTTTATAAGAATTTCCATTATTAATGAGAGGAGATATGTATTTTCAATTAAATTAAACGAGATATCCAGAAATTTTTTTAGGTCTTCTCTCATTTTATGCCAATTTGGAAGGGAATGATCTTTTTAGATCTCACGGAAAAATGTTATCATCTTTTTATAATTTCACCTCCCAAACATATCGTGTAATTTTGATATTTCTACAATAATTACCAACCACATTGAAAAGATAACAATCACATTAATAGTTTCCTTTATTAGTTTTTTATCACAACGTTTATAAGAATTTCCGTTATTAATGACAGGACATATACATTTTTATTAAAATTAAACGAGATATCTTGAAAATTTTTTAGGTCTTCTCTCATTTTATACCAATTTGGAAGGGAATGATCTTTTAGATCTCACGAAAAAAAATTTATCGTCTTTTTATTATTTCACCTCCCAACATATCGTGAAATTTTGATTTTTCTACGACAGTTACCAATCAGATTGAAAAGATAACAATCACATTAATAGTTTCCTTTATTAGTTTTTTATCACAACGTTATAAGAATTTCTGTTATTAATGACAGGAGATATGCATTTTTAATAAAATTAAACGAGATATCCTGAAAAGTTTTTAGGTCTTCTCTCATTTTATACCAATTTGGAAGGGAATGATCTTTTTAGATCTCACGGAAAAAAAATTATCATCTTTTTATTATTTCACCTCCCAAACATATCGTGAAATTTTGATTTTTCTACGACAGTTACCAATCAGATTGAAAAGATAACAATCACATTAATAGTTTCCTTTATTAGTTTTTTTTCACAACGTTTATAAGAATTTCCATTATTAATGAGAGGAAATATGTATTTTCAATTAAATTAAACAAGATATCCTGAAATTTTTTTAGGTGTTCTCTCATTTTATGCCAATTTGGAAGGGAATGATCTTTTTAGATCTCACGGAAAAATATTATCATCTTTTTATAATTTCACCTCCCAAACATATCGTGTAATTTTGATATTTCTATGATAATTACCAATCACATTGAAAAGATAACAATCACATTAATAGTTTCCTTTATTAGTTTTTTATCACAACGTTTATAAGAATTTCCGTTATTAATGACAGGACATATGCATTTTTATTAAAATTAAACGAGATATCCTCAATTTTTTTAGGTCATCTATCATTTTATGCCAATTTGGAAGGGAATGATCTCTTCAGATCTCACCAAAAAAAAATTATAATCTTTTTTTTATTTCACCTCCCACATGTAACATCCTCATTTTACTAATTGTACGCATTTATATATGTATATTATGAACATTTATGCACTGTATTTTACAGAAACTTTATGCACATATTTTCTTAATGAAATTAATACAGTTCTACTCAGAAGAATTTTCTGAATTTCCAAATGTCTTTGTTTTTGCCGAAATTGATAGTTGACTGGACTGCTATGTCAGACAGCTGTCCAGGATAAATTTTCAAGTGTAGAATTTTGAACTCATTTATAACTTAAAAGAAAGGTAATATAATATAGATTAAAAATATATACAGATAAAGAATTAAAATGCTTATTCAGAATTGTTAGGATTTTCTGAAAGTTAGAACTTTGAGGAATTATTACGGTAAAATTCTAAGGTAGAAAATTAAGATAAAATTTGTATGACATCTATAGAATTATCTAATAATTGTAATATACTTAGAATAATTATTAAAAATGTTTAACCAAGAAAAATTTAATTTAGAATCTTAACCAATCAAAAAGTGACAACTTAGGTTTTTCTAATGTCACTAAATTAAGCTAATTAGGCTTGGATTAAGAGATAAGTAAGACACTAACCCAAGGTATTTGATAGTGAGGAATCCAATGGTGGTGTTATTTTCTTCAAATTCTAATTACATTGTAAGATAATTAACAGCCCTAAAAATATTCTAGAATTTTCTACAAACTTCTTGAAAATGTTGACTTTTGGGGTAGGCAAGTGACCAAGTCACACAAGGAACTACTTGGCTGTCCAAGTGACTTTGGTGACTTATTTTCCTTGGCCAATGAAGGCTGCTGGACGTGCAAGGGTCAGCTGGACTTGAAGGCAAAGTCCAATTTGGTTAATTCTTGATTTAATGAAGCAAATAACTTAAGTAAAAGGCAAAAAGTCACAAAAGCTATTATTTCTTCAAAAACAGAACCGTGAGTCTCCAAAACCCAGCAGCTGCAGTTTTCATTTCAATTTCATCTTAACTTCACCATTTCAACTCAAATTAAGAAACCAAACCATCCAAACTTCGAAAACACAAAGCTAATTCGGCTAATAGAGAAAGAATTGGAAGAAATCTAAAAAATTCCTACAAGACCAAGGAGTGAGGGAGAAAGGAATTCAAAGCTTTTTCTTCAATTAAAGAGCTTAAGGTAAGGATCAAGGCATTTAATTTCATTTTAGACCACTTGGAATGTAGAAAAACATGTTGTTAAGTTTAGATTCAATATTTGATCAGGAACTATGAAAAGATGAAATTGATTTTGGGTTTTTATATAATTGATATTAGAAGCTTGAAATAATTGTTTGGAACCATGTTTGATTGATTGGATGATGAGTTGTGATGGATTGAAATTGATTGGTTGGTTTGTTGTTGGATTGAAATTGCTTGATTTGGCTTGATTGTGTTGTGAATGATGTTGGAAATTGTTGAATGTTTATATTTTTGTAGGTGATTGTTTAAAATTACTTATTTAATTGTGATTATTAACATATTGCATATGCATGAGTCTTTTTGGGGGATTTATAATGATTCAAGTGAAAAATAATTGATGTTGGCTAACCGGGAATGCGGTAGCCATGAAAATGAAAAAGAAAGAAAAGAAAAGAAAAGAAAAGAAAGAAAAGAAAGAATAAATTTGACTAACCGGGACTGCGGTAGTCATGAGAAACGAGTTGATATATGAGAAATGATTTTGTTGACTAACCGGGACTGCGGTAGTCATGTGAAATGAATATGATTTGAGAATTGAATCTTTGGGGTGAGCAGAATAAGTTAGACAGGGCTGTATAGTCTGTGATTATATAGTCTGTGGGGTGAAGGATATTGGCAATTTCACATGTGGCTGGAAACTGGACTGAGTTGCGGTCGTGGTGGCCTTCCGGGTATCCTGATCTCCTAATTCTGTTTAGTTTATTCGCGTTTAGTAGGGGCTGATAGCTGAATTGCAGTACGTAATGGTAGGCCAGTTACTTACTAAACACTCAAAGGGGAAGTCTCCATGGAGTAGGGTCAAAAATGAATTTGAGTCAAAAACTGCATTTGCATAAATCATACTACATTTAATTATGTGTGTGATTAATTAATTTGTATCGGATATGTATATGTTTGAAATTGTTTTAATTGTATGAGAAATTAAATGTCTGATCCGGTAATGCTGTCCCCAGATTCTAGGGGAGTGTGATTGCAGGTATTTGGAAGATTAATTAGAAGTTACAGATGCAGACATGTTCCAGAGTTATAGGAATAGGGGTTTTTGGCTTTAGATACTTTTGTATTAATTAGAAATAATTTGGTAGTAGTATTTTCTGTAAATTTTAATAATGTAAATTATAATGACAAACTTTAAACTTAATGGAGTGTATTTATTTTATTTGTAAACAGCCGTGTTTATGGATTTTAGATAGAAATTAATTAATTAAAAAGGGGGTTACATTAGTCGTATCAGAGCTCTGGTTATGCATCTCTAGGACTTGTGAGTAATTGGTCTGTTATGTGTTTTGCTGTGTTACTCTGATTGAAATTGTTTGTTAGTTTGTTTGTTAAGAATATTATGGGAAAAAAAGGTAGTAACTAGATTTGAAAATTTAAGACAAGTAGAAATGAGAAGAGGAATGCTAGTTATAAATCCTAGAGTTCAAACTAATAGTATAGCTGAGATGGCAGAAAGGAAATCTTGATAGAGTTGTGAGGGTGCACACTCAGGACTCAGTCGAGATGACTTTCTCTCCTAATGCTTAAAATTTTATTATTATTAGTATTGTTCAAGTTGGGTTATTTTCCATGTTACTTATATTGTGAATTTAAGAGTTATAATCTTGAGTTAGTTGAGAAAGGAGATCTAAAGACCTGAATTCGTAGATCAAGGTTGAGAATAGAGGTCCAAATATTTGAGTTTATAGGATAATAGTTGAGTTTGACAAAAGAAAGAAAACAAAGTTTTGAAGGTACCTTGATGTTTGGAATATGATGAGATGTTGAAAGTATGGTTATTGCCATATTGTTCTAATGGATGTTTTTCATTAGATGATAATTTTCATGATATGTTTGGGAGGTTAAATAATAAAAAGATGATAATTTTTTTCTGTGAGATCTAAAAAGATCATTCCCTTCCAAATTGGTATAAAATGAGAGAAGACCTAAAAAATTTTGAGGATATCTCGTTTAATTTTATTAAAAATGCATATCTCCTGTCATTAATAACAGAAATTCTTATAAACGTTGTGATAAAAAACTAACAAAGGAAACTATTAATGTGATTGTTATCTTTTCAATCTGATTGGTAACTGTTGTAGAAAAATCAAAATTTCAAGATATGTTTGGGAGGTGAAATAATATAAAGATGATAATTTTTTTCCGTGAGATCTAAAAAGATCATTCCCTTCCAAATTGGTATAAAATGAGAGAACACCTAAAAAATTTTCACGATATCTCGTTTAATTTTATTAAAAATGCATATCTCCTCTCATTAATAATGGAAATTCTTATAAACGTGATAAAAAACTAAAAAAGGAAACTATTATTGTGATTGTTATCTTTTCAATGTAAATGGTAATTCTCGTAGAAATATCAAATTTTCACGATATGTTTGGGAGGTGAAATAATAAAAAGATTATAATTTTTTTTCCGGGAGATCTAAAGAGATCATTCCCTTCCAAATTGGCATAAAATGAGAGAAGATGTAAAAAAATTTAAGGAGATCTCGTTTAATTTTACTAAAAATGCATATCTCCTCTCATTAATAATGGAAATTCTTATAAACGTTGTGATAAAAAAAACTAATAAAGGAAACTATTAATGTGATTGTTATCTTTTTAATGTGATTGGTAATTGTCCAAGAAATATCAAAATTTCACGATATGTTTGGGAGGTGAAATAATAAAAAGATTATAATATTTTTTGGTGAGATCTGAAGAGATCATTCCCTTCCAAAATGGCATAAAATGAGAGAAGACCTAAAAAAATTTCAGGATATCTCGTTTAATTTTATTAAAAATGCATATCTCCTCTCATTAATAATGGAAATTCTTATAAACGTTGTGATAAAAAAACTAATAAAGGAAACTATTAATGTGATTGTTATCTTTTTAATGTGATTGGTACTTGTTGTAGAAATATCAAAATTTCATGATATGTTTGGGAGGTGAAATAATAAAAAGATTATAATTTTTTTTTGGTGAGATCTGAAAAGATCATTCCCTTCCAAATTGGCATAAAATGAGAGAAGACCTAAAAAAATTTCAGGAGATCTCGTTTAATTTTATTAAAAATGCATATCTCCTCTCATTAATAATGGAAATTCTTATAAACGTTGCGATAAAAAAACTAATAAAGGAAACTATTAATGTGTTTGTTATCTTTTCAATATGATTGGTAATTTTCGGAGAAATATCAAAATTTCACGATATGTTTGGTAGGTGAAATAATAAAAAGATTATAATTTTTTTTGTGAGATCTTAAGAGATCATTCCCTTCCAAATTGTCATAAAATGAGAGAAGACCTAAAAAAGTTTCAGGATATCTCGTTTAATTTTATTAAAAATGCATATTTTCTCTAATTAATAATGGAAATTTTTATAATTGTTGTGATAAAAAACTAATAAAGGAAACTATTAATGTGATTGTTATCTTTTCAATGTGAATGGTACTTGTCGTAGAAATATCAAAATTTCACGATATG
The DNA here is from genome assembly GCA_026413185.1 of Pueraria montana var. lobata. Lineage (NCBI taxonomy): Eukaryota > Viridiplantae > Streptophyta > Magnoliopsida > Fabales > Fabaceae > Pueraria > Pueraria montana. Next base: position 99,605,370 of record CM048647.1, read on the forward strand.
TTTGGGAGGTGAAATAATAAAAAGATTATAATTTTTTTTTGGTGAGATCTGAAGAGATCATTCCCTTCCAAATTGGCATAAAATGAGAGAAGACCTAAAAAAATTTCAGGAGATCTCGTTTAATTTTATTAAAAATGCATATCTCCTCTCATCAATAATGGAAATTCTTATAAACGTTGCGATAAACAAAACTAATAAAGGAAACTATTAATGTGTTTGTTATCTTTTCTATATGATTGGTAATTGTCGGAGAAATATCAAAATTTCACGATATGTTTGGTAGGTGAAATAATAAAAAGATTATAATTTTTTTTGTGAGATCTTAAGAGATCATCCCATTCCAAATTGTCATAAAATGAGAGAAGACCTAAAAAAACTTCAGGATATCTCGTTTAATTTTATTAAAAATGCATATTTTCTCTAATTAATAATGGAAATTTTTATAATTGTTGTGATAAAAAACTAATAAAGGAAACTATTAATGTGATTGTTATCTTTTCAATGTGATTGGTAATTGTCATAGAAATATCAAAATTTCACGATATGTTTGGGAGGTTAAATAATAAGAAGATTATAATTTTTTTTTTGGTGAGATCTGAAGCAATCATTCCCTTCCAAATTGGCATAAAATGAGAGAAAACCTAAAAAAGTTTCAGGATATCTCGTTTAATATTATTAAAAATACATATCTCCTCTCATTAATAATGGAAATTATTATAAACGTTGTGATAAAAAACTAATAAAGGAAACTATTAATGTGATTGTTATCTTTTTTAATGTGATTGGTAATTATCGTAGAAATATCAAAATTTCACGATATGTTTGGGAGGTGAAATAATGAAAAGATTATAATTTTTTTTTGGGGAGATCTGAAAAGATCATTCCCTTCCAAATTTGCATAAAATGAGAGAAGACCTAAAAAATTTCAGGATATCTCATTTAATTTAATTAAAAATACATATCTCCTCTCATTAATAATGGAAATTCTTATAAACGTTGTGATAAAAAACTAATAAATGAAACTATTAATGTGATTGGTAATTGTGGTACATTTATCAAAATTTCAGTATATGTTTGGGAGGTGAAATAATAAAAACATTATAATTTTTTTTCTGAGATCTAAAAAGATCATTCCCTTCCAAATTGGCATAAAATGGAGAAGACCTTAAAAAGATGATAATTCTTTTTTGGTTAGATCTAAAAAGATCATTCCCTTCCAAATTGGCATAAAATGAGAGAAGACCTAAAAAAAAATTCAGGATGTCTCGTTTAATTTTATTAAAAGTACATATCTCCTCTCGTTAATAATGGAAATTATTATAAACGTTGTGATAAAAAACTAATAAAGGAAACTATTAATGTGATTGTTATCTTTTTAATGTGATTGGTAATAATCGTAGAAATATCAAACTTTCACGATATGTTTGGTAGGTGAAATAATAAAAAGATTATAAATATTTTTTGGTGAGATCTGAAATGATCATTCCCTTCCAAATTTGCATAAAATGAGAGAAGACCTAAAAAAATTTCAGGATATCTCATTTAATTTAATTGAAAATACATATCTCCTCTCATTAATATTGGAAATTCTTATAAACGTTGTGATAAAAAACTAATAAAGGAAACTATTAATGTGATTGTCCTCTTTTTAATGTGATTGGTAATTGTCGTAGAAATATCATAATTTCACGATATGTTTGGGATGTCAAATAATAAAAAGATTATAATTTTTTTTGTGAGATATAAAAAGATCATTCCCTTCCAAATTGGCCAAAAATGAGAGAAGACCTAAAAAAATTTTAGGATATCTTGTTTAATTTTATTAAAAATACATATCTCCTTTCGTTAATAAAGGAAATTATTATAAAAGTTGTGATAATAAAACTAATAAAGGAAACTATTAATGTGATTGTTATCTTTTTAATGTGATTGGTTGTTGTCGTAGAAATATCAAAATTTCACGATAGGTTTGGGAGGTCAAATAATAAAAAGATTATAATTTTTTTTGGTGAGATCTAAAAACATCATTCTCTTCCAAATTGGCATAAAATGAGAGAAGACCTAAAAAAATTTCAGGATATCTCATTTAATTTTATTAAAAATATATATCTCCTCTCGTTAAAAATGGAAATTATTATAAACGATGTGATAAAAAAACTAATAAAGGAAACTATTATTGTGATTGTTATCTTTTCAATGTAAATGTTAATTCTCGTAGAAATATCAAATTTTCACGATATGTTTGGGAGGTGAAATAATAAAAAGATTATAATTTTTTTTGGTGAGATCTGAAGAGATCATTCCCTTCCAAATTAGCATAAAATGAGAGAAGACCTAAAAAAATTTCAGGAGATCTCGTTTAATTTATTAAAAATGCATAGCTCCTCTCATTAATAATGGAAATTCTTATAAACGTTGCGATAAATAAACTAATAAAGGAAACTATTAATGTGATTGTTATCTTTTCAATATGATTGGTAATTGTCGGAGAAATATCAAAATTTCACGATATGTTTGGGAGGTGAAATAATAAAAAGATTATAATTTTTTTTTTGTGAGATCTTAAGAGATCATTCCCTTCCAAATTGTCATAAAATGAGAGATGACCTAAAAAAATTTCAGGAGATCTCGTTTAATTTTATTGAAAATGCATATCTCCTCTCATTAATAATGGAAATTCTTGTAAACGTTGTGATAAAAACTAATAAAGAAAACTATTAATGTGATTGTTATCTTTTTAATGTGATTGGTAATTGTCATAGAAATATCAAAATTTCACGATATGTTTGGGAGGTGAAATAATAAAAAAGATTATAATTTTTTTTTGGTGAGATCTGAAGAGATCATTCACTTCCAAATTGGCATAAAATGAGAGAAAACCTAAAAAAAATTCAGGATATCTCGTTTAATATTATTAAAAATACATATCTCCTCTCTTTAATAATGGAAATTATTATAAACGTTGTGATAAAAAAGTAATAAAGGAAACTATTAATGTGATTGTTATCTTTTTAATGTGATTGGTAATTATCGTAGAAATATAAAAATTTCACGATATGTTTGGGAGGTGAAATAATAAAAAGATTATAGTTTTTTGGGGAGATTTAAAAAGATCATTCCCTTCCAAATTGGCATAAAATGAGAGAAGACCTAAAAAAATTTCGGGATATCTCGTTTAATTTAATTGAAAATACATATCTCCTCTCATTAATAATGGAAATTCTTATAAAGGTTGTGATAAAAAACTAATAAAGGAAACTATTAATGTGATTGTTATCTTTTTAATGTGATTGGTAATTATCGTAGAAATATCAAAATTTCACGATATGTTTGGGAGGTGAAATAATAAAAAGATTATAAATATTTTTTGGTGAGATCTGAAAAGATCATTCCCTTCCAAATTTGCATAAAATGAGAGAAGACCTAAAAAAAGTTCAGGATATCTCATGTAATTTAATTGAAAATACATATCCCCTCTCATTAATAACGGAAATTCTTATAAACGTTGTGAAAAAAACTAATAAAGGAAACTAACAATGTGATTCTCATCTTTTTAATGTGATTGGTAATTGTCGTGGAAATATCATAATTTCACGATATGTTTGGGAGGTCAAATAATAAAAATATTATAATTTTTTTTGTGAGATCTAAAAAGATCAATCCCTTCCAAATTGGCATAAAATGAGAGAAGACCTAAAAAAATTTCAGGATATCTCGTTTAATTTTATTAAAAATACATATCTCCCTTCGTTAATAAAGGAAATTATTATAAACGTTGTGATAATAAAACTAATAAAGGAAACTATTAATATGATTGTTATCTTTTTAATATGATTGGTAATTGTCGTAGAAATATCAAAATTTCACGATATGTTTGGGAGGTGAAATAATAAAAAGATTATAATTTTTTTTGTGAGATCTAAAAGATAATTCGCTTCCAAATTGGCATAAAATGAGAGAAGACCTAAAAAAATTTCAGGATATCTCATTTAATTGAATTGAAAATACATATCTCCTCTCATTAAGAATGGAAATTCTTATAAACGTTGTGATAAAAAAACTAATAAATGAAACTATTAATGTGATTGTTATCTTTTTAATGTGATTGGTAATTGTCGTAGAAATATCAAAATTTCACGATATGTTTGGGAGGTGAAATAATAAAAAGATTATAATTTTTTTTGTGAGATCTAAAAAGATAATTCGCTTCCAAATTGGCATAAAATGAGAGAAGACCTAAAAAATTTTCAGGATATCTCGTTTAATTTAATTGAAAATACATATCTCCTCTCATTAATAATGGAAATTCTTATAAACGTTGTGATAAAAAACTAATAAAGATAACTATTAATGTGATTGTTATCTTTTTAATGTGATTGGTAATTATCGTAGAAATATCAAAATTTCACGATATGTTTGGGAGATGAAATAATGAAAAGATTATAATTTTTTTTGGCGAGATCTGAAAAGATCATTCCGTTCCAAATTTGCATAAAATGAGAGAAGACCTAAAAAAATTTTAGGATATCTCGTTTAATTTAATTGAAAATACATATCTCCTCTCATTAATAATGGAAATTCTTATAAACATTGTGATAAAAAACTAATAAATGAAACTATTAATGTGATTGTTACCTTTTTAATGTGATTGGTAATTGTCGTAGAAATATCAAAATTTCACGATTTGTTTGGGAGGTGAAATAATAAAAAGATTATAATTTTTTTTTGTGAGATCTAAAAAGATCATTCGCTTCCAGATTGGTATAAAATGAGAGAAGACATAAAAAGATTTCAGGATATGTTGTTTAATTTAATTGAAAATACATATCTCCTCTCATTAATAATGGAAATTCTTATAAACGTTGTGACAAAAAACTAATAAAGGAAACTATTAATGTGATTGTTATCTTTTTAATATGATTGGTACTTGTCGTAGAAATATCAAAATTTCACGATATATTTGGGTGGTCAAATAATAAAAAGATTATAATTTTTTTGTGAGATCTAAAAAGATCATTCCCTTCCAAATTGGCATAAAATGAGAGAAGACCTAAAATTTTTTTAGGATATCTCGTTTAATTTTATTAAAAATACATAGCTCCTTTCGTTAATAAAGGAAATTATTATAAACGTTGTGATAATAAAACTAATAAAGGAAACTATTAATGTGATTGTTATCTTTTTAATGTGATTGGTTGTTGTCGTCGAAATATCAAAATTTCACGATATGTTTGGGAGGTGAAATAATAAAAAGATTATAATTTTTTTTGAGAGATCTAAAAAGATCATTCCCTTCCAAATTGGCATAAAATGAGACAAGTCATAAAAAAATTTCAGGATATCTCATTTAATTTTATTAAAAATACATATCTCCTCTCGTTAATAATGGACATTATTATAAACGTTGTGATAAAAATCTAATAAAGGAAACTATTAATGTGATTGTTATCTTTTTTATGTGATTGGTAATTGTCGTAGAAATATCATAATTTCACGATATGTTTGGGAGGTGAAATAATAAAAAGATTATAATTTTTTTTTGTGAGATCTAAAGAGATCATTCCCTTCCAAATGTGATAAAAAAAAGTAATAAAGGAAATTATTAATGTGATTGTTATGTTTTTAATGTGAGTGATAATTGTCGTAGAAATATCAAAATTTCACGATATGTTTGGGAGGTGAAATAATAAAAAGATGATAATTTTTTTTTGGTGAGATCAAAAACGATCATTCCCTTCCAAAATGACATAAAATGAGAGAAGACCTAAACAAATTTCAGGATATCTCGTTTAATTTGAATAAAAATACATATCTCCTCTCATTAATAGTGGAAATTATTATAAACGTTGTGATAAAAAACTAATAAAGGAAACTATTAATGTGATTGGTAATTGTCGTAGAAATATCAAAATTTCATGATATGTTTGGGAGGTGAAATAATAAAAAGATGATAATTTTTTTTTTTTTGTGAGATCTAAAAAGATCATTTCCTTCCAAATTGGCATAAAATGAGACAAGACCTAAACAAATTTCAGGATATCTCGTTTAATATTATTAAAAATACATATCTCCTCTCATTAATAATGGAAATTATTATAAACGTTGTGATAAAAAACTAATAAAGGAAACTATTAATGTGATTGTTATCTTTTTAATGTGATTGGTAATTGTCATAGAAATATCAAAATCTCACGATATGTTTGGGAGGTGAAATAATAAAAAGATGATATTTTTTTTTTGGTGAGATCTAAAAAGATCATTCCCTTCCAAATTGACATAAAATGAGGGAAGACCTAAAAAAATTTCAGGATATCTCGTTTAATTTTATTAAAAATACATATCTCCACTCATTAATAATGGAAATTATTATAAACGTTGTGATAAAAAAACTAATAAAGGAAACTATTAATGTGATTGTTATCTTTTTAATGTGATTGGTAATTATCATAGAAATATCAAAATTTCAAGATATGTTTGGGAGTTGAAATAATAAAAAGATGATAATTTTTTTTTGCGAGATCTAAAAAGATCATTCCCTTCCAAATTGGCATAAAATGAGAGAAGACCTAAAAAAATTTCAGGATATCTCGTTTAATTTTATTAAAACTACATATCTCCTCTCATTAGTAATGGAAATTATTATAAATGTCGTGATAATCCATAAATACTGTCAAGGCAAGATAAGAATTATGAGCTCAACTAATAAGCTTCAAATCAATATTCACATTAATATCCTTGTAAAATGATTTCTATAGATTCCTTAATCTTAATAAATTATTACTTGTCTATATTCGATTACATCCACACTTCCTCCACAGGGTAGCTCATGGGACTCTCTGAATGGTCAAAGGTGAGACTATGGTAGGGGATGGGGCCTATGAGGATCGCTCATATGGTGTCAAAACTCCATGGAGTAGAGTCGGTCTTGTTGACTGAGGTTGTCTAGTGGTTTATATTGTACATCGTTTGTGATGAATGATGTTGGTAGTTGTATTGTGTTGAGGTTTGTGACGGTTGATGTCAGATGTGACTTATGATGTTTATGGCTCATGATGATGAGCGGTGATGGTTTATGTCATTGATATTTTGAGGATTCATGTTATAACTATGTTGTATGAACTATTTGAGATGATTGAACCATGATGGTGTTGTTTATTGGTGTTTATTGCTGAACTGAATTTTGAGTTTATGAACTAATTTTTTGTATGTCATTTTAAGTTATTATGTATAGTATTTTGAAGTATACAAAATCCATTTTTATCATCCTTTTCCTTAATAATTAGAAATTCACTTATCTACTTATATGTATAGTTTTGTTTGGTAAGCTTACCCTTGCAATGTTTGCACGTGTGGTTCGTGCCTGTGATGATCTCGGACATCGTGTTCGGGGGAGCAGATGGTTTTAGGTGGATCTTTCTCTTGGAGATTTTGTGGATAGAGCGTACGAGGAATTGAAGACATTATCAATTCTTTCTCTTTCTTTGTTTGGTCTTATGTATAAAATGAACTAGTTAGGAGTATTGTGTATTTATCATGTGAAAAGATGTATGTACACATAGTTTTAAAATAAGAATCTTTTACTGATATAAAACGGGTAGATTTAAACCCAAAGGCAATACTCTTATTATGCATGATATTTCTACGACAATTACCAATCACATTAAAAAGATAACAAGCACATTAATAGTTTCCTTTATTAGTTTTTTATCACAACATTTAATTTATGCACATAGATAATTGCCCTTGAATATTAATGTGATTGTTATCTTTTCAATGTGATTGGTAATTGTCGGAGAAATATCAAAATTTCCATTAAAAATCACATTTAATTGGCTTAAAACGGGTTATATACATTATTAAATCTATGTGTATGGAACAATATATCAAATAAATACAAAACAATTATGGTACTACATGTCCATAAGAGACAAGAAATATTTACAAACAGTAAAATAAAATAAGGCATGAGCTCAATATATTGATTTAGAGAAGACAAAAGTCATAACATCCCCTGGGGCATTCTTATGCATAAAAAACCATAATGCTCTGAGTACTTTTCAGTTTTGAGGTCCGTGGTGCCCCGTGGTGCATTTTTCGTGTTCGTGGTGCATTTTTTGCTCATTGTGCAATTTTCGTACGAATTCTAATGCATAAAAAACCATCATGGTCAGGGCAATTTTTAGTTTTGAGGTCCGTGGTGCCCTGTGGTCCAATTTTGGTGTCCGTGGTGCATTTTCGGCACATGGTGCAATTTTCGTGCCAAAATAAGTCTTTTGGGTTTTGGTGCCACGTGATTCCTGGTGCATTCTTATGCATAAAATACCATAATGCTCGGAGCACTTTTCAGTTTTGAGGTCTGTGGTGCTCCGTTGTCCAATTTTGGTGCCCCTGGTGCATTTTCGGCCCATGGTGAAATTTTCATGCCAAAATAAGAGTTTTGGATTTTGGTGCCTCGTGATCCTTGGTACATGGTTATGCATAAAAAACCATAATGCTCAGAGCACTTTTCAGTTTTGAGGTCCGTGGTGCCCCGTGGTCCAATTTTTGTGCCCGTGTGGATTTTCGACCCGTGGTGCCATTTCCGTGCCAAAATAAGACTTTCGGGTTTTGGTGCCTCGTGATCCTTGTTGCATCCTTATGCATAAAAATCCATAATGCTTGGAGCACTTTTTAGTTTTGAGGTCCGTGGTGCCCCGTGGTCCAATTTTGGTGCCCATTGTGGATGTTCGGCACACGGTCCAATTTTCCTGCCAAAATAAGACTTTTGGGTTTTGGTGCCACGTGATCCCTGGTGCATTCTTATGCAGAAAATACCATAATGCTCTGAGCACTTTTCAGTTTTGAGGTCTGTGGGTCCCCGTTGTCCAATTTTGGTACCCGTGTTGCATTTTCGGCCCATGGTGCAATTTTCGTGCCAAAAATAAGTCTTTTGGGTTTTGGTGCCACGTGATTCCTGGTGCATTCTTATGCATAAAATACCATAATGCTCGGAGCACTTTTCAGTTTTGAGGTCTGTGGTGCCCCGTTGTCCAATTTTGGTGCCCGTCGTGCATTTTCGGCCCATGGTGCAATTTTCGTGCCAAAATAAGAGTTTTGGATTTTGGTGCCCCGTGATCCTTGGTACATGCTTATGCATAAAAAACCATAACGCTTGGAGCACTTTTCAGTTTTGAGGTCCGTGGTGCCCCGTGGTCCAATTTTGGTGCCCGTGGTGCATTTTGGGCACTTAGTCCAATTTTCTTGCCAAAATAAGAGTTTTGGGTTTCGGTGCCCCATGATCCGTGGTACATTCTTATGCAGAAAAAACCATAATGCTTGGAGCACTTTTTAGTTTTGAGGTCCGTGGTGCCCCGTGGTCCAATTTTGGTGCCCGTGGTGCATTTTCGGCACATGGTGCAATTTTCGTGCCAAAATAAGACTTTTGCATTTTGGTGCCCAGTGATCCTTGGTGCGTCCTTATGCATAAAAAACCATAATGCTCGGAGCACTTTTCAGTTTTGAGGTCCATGGTGCCCTATGACCAATTTTGGTGCCCGTGGTGCATTATCGGCCCATTGTGCAATTTTTGTGCGAAAATAAGAATTTTGGGTTTTGGTGCCCCGTGATCCCTGGTGAATTCTTAGGCATAAAAAACCATAATCCTCTGAGCACCTTTTAGTTTTGACGTCCGTGGTGCCCCGTGGTCCAATTTTGGTGCCCGTCGTGCATTTTCGGCACATGGTGAAATTTTCGTGCCAAAATAAGAATTTTGGGTTTTGGTGCCCCATGATCCTTGGTGCATCCTTATGCACAAAAAATCATAATGCTCAGAGCACTTTTCAATTTTGAGGTCCGTGGTGCCCCGTGGTGCATTTTCGGCCCATGGTGCAATTTTCGTGCCAAAAATATGTCTTTTGGGTTTTGGTGCCACGTGATTCCTGGTGCATTCTTATGCATAATATACCATAATGCTCAGAGCACTTTTCAGTTTTGAGGTCTGTGGTGCCCCGTTGTCCAATTTTGGTGCCCGTGGTGCATTTTCGGCCCATGGTGCAATTTTCATGCCAAAATAAGAGTTTTGGGTTTTGGTGCCCCGTGATCCTTGGTACATGCTTATGCATAAAAAACCATAATGCTTGGAGCACTTTTCAGTTTTGAGGTCCGTGGTGCCCTGTGGTCCAATTTTGGTGCCCGTGGTGGATTTTCGACCCATGGTGCAATTTTCGTGCCAAAATAAGACTTTCGGGTTTTGGTGCCTCGTGATCCTTGTTGCATCCTTATGCAGAAAAAACCATAATGCTTGGAGCACTTTTTAGTTTTGGGGTCCGTGGTGCCCCGTGGTCCAATTTTGGTGCCCGTGGTGCATTTTGGGCACATAGTCCAATTTTCTTGCCAAAATAAGAGTTTTGGGTTTTGGTGCCCCATGATCCATGGTACATTCTTATGCGTAAAAAACCATAATTCTCTAAGCACTTTTAACTTTTCAGGTCCGTGGTGCCCCGTGGTCCAATTTTGGTGCCGGTGGTGCATTTTTGGCACATGGTGCAATTTTCGTGCCAAAATAAGACTTTTGCGTTTTGGTGCCCCGTGATCCTTGGTGCGTCCTTATGCATAAAAAACCATAATGCTCGAAGCTTTTTTCAGTTTTGAGGTCCGTGTTGTCCAGTGCTCCAATTTTGGTGCCCCATGGTGTATTTTTGGCCCATGGTGCAATTTTGTGCCAAAATAAGACCTTTTGGTTGTGGTGCCCCATGATCCCTAGTGGATTCTTATGCATGAAAAACCATAAAGCTAGGAGCACTTTTAACTTTTGAGGTCAGTGGTGCCCCGTGGTCCAATTTTGGGGCCCGTGGTTGATTTTCGGCCCATGGTGCAATTTTCATGCCAAAATAAGACTTTTGGATTTTTGTGCTCGTGATACATGTTGCATGCTTACGCATAAAAAAAACATAATGCTCAGAGCACTTTTTAGTTTTGAGGTTCATAGAGCCCCATGGTCCAATTTTGGTGCTCGTGGTGGATGTTCGGCACACGGTCCAATTTTCCTGCCAAAATAAGACTTTTGGGTTTTGGTGCCACATGATCTCTGGTGCATTCTTATGCAGAAAATACCATAATGCTCGAAGCACTTTTCAGTTTTGAGGTCTGTGGGGCCCCGTTGTCCAATTTTGGTACCCGTGTTGTATTTTTGGCCTATGGTGCAATTTTCGTGCCACAATAAGACTATTGGGTTTTGGTGCCATATGATCCCTGGGGCATTCTTATGCATAAAAAACCATAATTCTATGAGCACTTTTCAGTTTTGAGGTCCGTGGACCCCCATGGTCCAGTTTTGGTGTCTGTGGTGCATTTTTGCCCATTGTTTAATTTTCGTACGAATTATTATGCATAAAAAACCATAATGCTTGGAGCACTTTTTAGTTTTGAGGTCTTTCGTCCCTCGTGGTCAAATTTCGGTGCATGTGGTGCATTTTCGGCACATGGTGCAATTTTCGTGCCAAAATAAGACTTTTAGGTATTGAGGTCCGGGGTGTCCCATGGTCGAATTTTGGTTCCCGTCGTGCATTTTCGGCCCGTTGTGCAATTTTCGTGCGAAAATATGACTTTTTGGTTGTGGTGCCCCGTGATCCCTGGTGCATTCTTAAGCATAAAAAACCATCATGCTCGCAGCACTTTTCAGTTTTGAGGTCCGACGTGCCCCGCGGTCCAATTATGGTGCCCGTGGTGCATTTTTGGCCCATCGTGCAATTTTTGTGCGAAAATAAGACTTTTGGATTTTGGTACCCTGTGATCCTTGGTGCATTCTTATGCATAAAAAACCATAATGCTCAGAGAACTTTTCAGTTTTGAGGTCCGAGGTGCCCCGTGGTCCAATTTCGGTGCCGGTGGTGCATTTTCGACAATTTGTGCAATTTTCGTGCGGAAATAAGACTTAGGGGTTTTGGTGCCCCGTGATCCCTGGTGCATTCTTATGCATAAAAAACCATCTTGGTCGGAGCACTTTTCAGTTTTGAGGTCCGTGGTGCCCCGTGGTCCAATTTTGGTGCAAGTGGTGCATTTTCAGCCATTTGCGCAATTTTCGTGCGAAAATAAGACTTTTGGGTTTTGGTGCCCCGCGATCCCTGGTGCATTCTTAAGCATAAAAAACCATAATGCTCAGAGCACTTTTCAGTTTTGGGGTCCTAAGTGCCCCGTGGTCCAATTTTGGTGCTCATGGTATAATTTCGGCCCATTGTGCAATCTTCGTACGAAAATAAGACTTTTGGATTTTGATTCCCCATGATCCCTGGTGCATTCTTAAGCATAAAAAGCCATAATGCTTCGAGCACTTTTCAGTTTTGAGGTCCGACGTGCCCCGTGGTCTAATTTTGGTCCCCGTGGTGCATTTTCGGCCCATTGTGCAACTTTCGTGCGAAAATAAGACTTTTGGGTTTTGGTGCCCCGTGATCCCTGGCACAATCTTATGCACAAAAACAATAATGCTCGGAACTCTTTTCAGTTTTGAGGTCCGCGGTGGCCCGTTGTCCAATTTTGGTGTCGGTGGTGCATTTTCTACCATTTGTGCAATTTTCATGCGAAAATAAAACTTTTGGGTTTTTGTGCCCTGTGATCCCTGGTGCATGGTTATGCATAAAAAATCATAATGCTGAGACCGCTTATCAGTTTTGAGGTCCGACGTGTCCCGCGCTCCAATTTTGGTGCCCGTGGTACATTTTCGGCCCATTATGCAATTTTCGTGCGAAAATAAGACTTTTGGGTTTTCGTGCCCTATGATCCCTGGTGCATTCTTACGCATAAAAAATAATAATGCTTGGAGAACTTTTAGGTATTGAGGTCCGAGGTGCCCCTTGGTCAAATTTTGGTGCCCGTGGTGCAATTTCGGCCCATTGTGCAATTTTCGTGTGAAAATAAGACTTTTGGGTTTTGGTGCCATGTGATCCCTGGTGCATTCTTATGCATAAAAAATCATAATGCTCAGAGAACTTTTCAGTTTTGAGGTCCGAGGTGCCCCGTGGTCCAATTTTGGTGCCGGTGGAGCATTTTCGGCCATTTTTGCAATTTTCGTGCGAAAATAAGACTTTTGGGTTTTGGTGCCACGAGATCCCTGGTGCATTCTTATGCATAAAAAACCATAATGCTAGGAGCACTTTTAGGTATTGAGGTCCGGGGTGTCCCATGGTCGAATTTTGGTTCCCGTCGTGCATTTTCGGCCCGTTGCGCAATTTTCGTTCGAAAATATGGCTTTTTGGTTGTGGTGCCCCATGATCCCTGGTGCATTCTTAAGCATAAAAACCATCATGCTCGCAGCACTTTTCAATTTTGAGGTCTGACGTGCCCCGCGGTCCAATTATGGTGCCCGTGGTGCATTTTTGGCCCATCGTGCAATTTTCGTGCGAAAATAAGACTTTTGGATTTTGGTACCCTGTGATCCTTGGTGCATTCTTATGCATAGAAAACCATAATGCTCAGAGAACTTTTCAGTTTTGAGGTCCGAGGTGCCCTGTGGTCCAATTTCGGTGCCGGTGGTGCATTTTCGACAATTTGTGCAATTTTCGTGCGAAAATAAGACTTTGGGGTTTTGGTGCCCCGTGATCCCTGGTGCATTCTTATGCTAAAAAAACCATCTTGGTCGGAGCACTTTTCAGTTTTGAGGTCCGTGGTGCCCCGTGGTCCAATTTTGGTGCAAGTGGTGCTTTTTCAGCCATTTGTGCAATTTTCGTGCGAAAATAAGACTTTTGGGTTTTGGTGCCCCGTGATCCCTGGTGCATTCTTAAGCATAAAAAACCATAATGCTCAGAGCACTTTTCAGTTTTGGGGTCCTAGGTGCCCCGTGGTCCAATTTTGGTGCTCGTGGTGCATTTTCGGCCCATTGTGCAACTTTCGTGTGAAAATAAGACTTTGGGGTTTTGGTGCCCCGTGATCCCTGGTGCATTCTTAAGCATAAAAAGCCATAATGCTTCGAGCACTTTTCAGTTTTGAGGTCCGCGGTGCCCCGTGGTCCAATTTTTGTGCCCGTGGTGCATTTTCGGCCCATTGTGCAACTTTCGTGCGAAAATAAGACTTTTGAGTTTTGGTGCCCCGTGATCCCTGGCACAATCTTATGCATAAAAAACAATAATGCTCGTAACTCTTTTCAGTTTTGAGGTCCGCGGTGCCCCGTTGTCCAATTTTGGTGTCGGTGGTGCATTTTCTACCATTTGTGCAATTTTCATGCGAAAATAAAACTTTTGGGTTTTTCTGCCCTGTGATCCCTGGTGCATGGTTATGCATAAAAAACCATAATGCTGAGAGCGCTTATCTGTTTTGAGGTCCGACGAGTCCCGCGGTCCAATTTTTGTGCCCGTGGTACATTTTCGGCCCATTATGCAATTTTCATGCGAAAATAAGACTTTTGGGTTTTCGTGCCCTGTGATCCCTGGTGCATTCTTACGCATAAAAAATAATAATGCTCGGAGAACTTTTAGGTATTGAGGTCCGAGGTGCCCCTTGGTCAAATGTTGGTGCTCGTGGTGCAATTTCGGCCCATTGTGCAATTTTCGTGTGAAAATAAGACTTTTGGGTTTGGGTGCCATGTGATCCCTGGTGCATTCTTATGCATAAAAAACCATAATGCTCAGAGAACTTTTCAGTTTTGAGGTCCGAGGTGCCCCGTGGTCCAATTTTGGTGCCGGTGGAGCATTTTCGGCCATTTTTGCAATTTTCGTGCGACAATAAGACTTTTGGGTTTTGGTGCCCCGAGATCCCTGGTGCATTCTTATGCATAAAAAACCATAATGCTCAGAGCACTTTTAGGTATTGAGGTCCGGGGTGTCCCATGGTCGAATTTTGGTTCCCGTCGTGCATTTTCGGCCCGTTACGCAGTTTTCGTTCGAAAATATGACTTTTTGGTTGTGGTGCCCCGTGATCCCTGGTGCATTCTTAAGCATAAACACGGTTGTTTACAAATAAATTAAATACACTCCATTAAGTTTAAAGTTTGTCATTATAATTTACATTATTAAAATTTACAGAAAATACTACTACCAACTTATTTCTAATTAATACAAAATATCTAAAGCCAAAAACCCCTATTCCTATAACTCTGGAACATGTCTGCATCTGTAACTTCTAATTAATCTTCCAAATACCTGCAGTCATACTCCCCTAGAATCTGGGGACAACATTACCGGATCAGGCATTTAATTTCTCATACAATTAAAACAATTTCAAACATATACATATCCGATACAAATTAATTAATCACACACATAATTAAATGTAGTATGATTTATGCAAATGCAGTTTTTGACTCAAATTCATTTTTGACCCTGCTCCATGGAGACTTCCCCTTTGAGTGTTTAGTAAGTAACTGGCCTACCATTACGTACTGCAATTCAGTTATCAGCCCCTACTAAACGCGAATAAACTAAACAGAATTAGGAGATCAGGATACCCGGAAGGCCACCACGACCGCAACTCAGTCCAGTTTCCAGCCACATGTGGAATTGCCAATATCCTTCACCCCACAGACTATATAATCACAGACTATACAGCCATGTCTAACTTATTCTGCTCACCCCAAAGATTCAATTCTCAAATCATATTCATTTCACATGACTACCGCAGTCCCGGTTAGTCAACAAAATAATTTCTCATATATCAACTCGTTTCTCATGACTACCACAGTCCCGGTTAGTCAACATTTATTCTTTCTTTTCTTTCTTTTCTTTTCTTTTCTTTTCTTTTCTTTCTTTTTCATTTTCATGGCTACCGCATTCCCGGTTAGCCAACATCAATTATTTTTCACTTGAATCTTTATAAATCCCCCAAAAAGACTCATGCATATGCAATATGTTAATAATCACAATTAAATAAGTAATTTTAAACAATCACCTACAAAAATATAAACATTCAACAATTTCCAACATCATTCACAACACAATCAAGCCAAATCAAGCAATTTCAATCCAACAACAAACCAACCAATCAATTTCAATCCATCACAACTCATCATCCAATCAATCAAACATGGTTCCAAACAATTATTTCAAGCTTCTAATATCAATTATATAAAAACCCAAAATCAATTTCATCTTTTCATAGTTCCTGATCAAATATTGAATCTAAACTTAACAACATGTTTTTCTACATTCCAAGTGGTCTAAAATGAAATTAAATGCCTTGATCCTTACCTTAAGCTCTTTAATTGAAGAAAAAGCTTTGAATTCCTTTCTCCCTCACTCCTTGGTCTTGTAGGAATTTTTGAGATTTCTTCCAATTCTTTCTCTATTAGCCGAATTAGCTTTGTGTTTTCGAAGTTTGGATGGTTTGGTTTCTTAATTTGAGTTGAAATGGTGAAGTTAAGATGAAATTGAAATGAAAACTGCAGCTGCTGGGTTTTGGAGACTCACGGTTCTGTTTTTGAAGAAATAATAGCTTTTGTGACTTTTTGCCTTTTACTTAAGTTATTTGCTTCATTAAATCAAGAATTAACCAAATTGGACTTTTCCTTCAAGTCCAGCTGACCCTTGCACGTCCAACAGCCTTCATTGGCCAAGGAAAATAAGTCACCAAAGTCACTTGGACAGCCAAGTAGTTCCTTGTGTGACTTGGTCACTTGCCTACCCCAAAAGTCAACATTTTCAAGAAGTTTGTAGAAAATTCTAGAATATTTTTAGGGCTGTTAATTATCTTACAATGTAATTAGAATTTGAAGAAAATAACACCACCATTGGATTCCTCACTATCAAAAACCTTGGGTTAGTGTCTTACTTATCTCTTAATCCAAGCCTAATTAGCTTAATTTAGTGACATTAGAAAAACCTAAGTTGTCACTTTTTGATTGGTTAAGATTCTAAATTAAATTTTTCTTGGTTAAACATTTTTAATAATTATTCTAAGTATATTACAATTATTAGATAATTCTATAGATGTCATACAAATTTTATCTTAATTTTCTACCTTAGAATTTTACCGTAATAATTCCTCAAAGTTCTAACTTTCAGAAAATCCTAACAATTCTGAATAAGCATTTTAATTCTTTATCTGTATATATTTTTAATCTATATTCTATTACTTTTCTTTTAAGTTATAAATGAGTTCAAAATTCTACACTTGAAAATTTATCCTGGACAGCTGTCTGACATAGCAGTCCAGTCAACTATCAATTTCGGCAAAAACAAAGACATTTGGAAATTCAGAAAATTCTTCTGAGTAGAACTGTATTAATTTCATTAAGAAAATATGTGCATAAAGTTTTTGTAAACCAAGAAAGCAAGGAGGAAATGAAGAAAGGAATTAAGATCCCCTCTTGATTGATTCCAAGCTGTGTTTCTTCTTTGTTTCTTTCTTTCATGGTCGTTTCTTGTCTTGTTTGTTCTTTCATGATATCTACCCTGCTTAATCGCAACCATGGGTGCAATCAAGATGCTTTCTTGATTGCGATAATGATTCAAGAAAATAGTCAAGAACAAATGACCAGGAAGGAAGAAGTCAAGAATCTCAGTTAACTTCTTTCTTGTTGACCAAGAAAGCAATGTTTCATTGAAGAATGCAAGGAGGAAATGAAGAAAGGAATCAAGATCCCTTTTTGATTGATTCCAAGCTGTGTTTCATCTTTGTTTATTTCTTTCATGGTCGTTTCTTGTCTTGTTTGTTCTTTCTTAAGTTCTACCTTGGTCAGTCACAACCATGGGCGTAATCAAGATGCTTTCTTGATTGTGATCTTTATTCAAGAAAGCAGTCAAGAACATGCGACGAAGAAGGAAGAAGTCAAGAAGCTCAGTTGACTTCTTTCTTGTTGACCAAGAAAACAATGTTTCATGTAGGAAACCAAGAAACCAAGGAGGAAATGAAGAAAGGAATCAGAATCCCTTCTTGATTGATTCCAAGCTGTGTTTCTTCTTTGTTTATTTCTTTCATGGTCATTTCATGTCTTATTTGTTCTTTCTTGAGTTATAGATTGGTCAGTCATAACCATGGGCGCAATCAAGATGCTTTCTTAATTGCGATCTTCACTCAAGAAAGCAGTAAAAAATAAGCGACCAAGAAGCAAGAAGTCAAGAAGCTCAGTTGACTTCTTTCTTGTTGACCAAGAAAGCAAATTTCATGGAAGAAAGCAAGAAAGAAATGAAGAACGGAATCAATATCCCTTCTTGATTGATTGCAAGCTGCATTTCTTCTTTGTTTCTTTCTTTCATAATGGTTTCTTGTGTTGTTTGTTCTTTCATGAGTTCTATCTTGGTCAGTCGCAACCATGGGCACAATCAAGATGCTTTCTCGATTGCGATCTTCATTCAAGAATGTAGTCAAGAACAAACGACCAAGAAGGAAGAAGTCAAGGAGCTCAGTTGACTTCTTTCTTGTTGACCAAGAAAACAATGTTTCAGGCAAGAAGCTAAGAAAGGAAGAAGCAAATGAAGAAAGGAATCAAGATCCCTTCTTGACTTATCCCAAGCTTTGTTTCTTCTTTTTTTCTTTCTTTCATGATCGTTTCTTGTCTTGTTTGTTCTTTCATGAGTTCTACCTTAGTTTGTCACAACCATGGGCGCAATCAAAATGCTTTCTTGATTGTGATCTTCATTAGAGAATGTAGTCAAGGACAAGCGACCAAGAAGGAAGCAGACAAGAAGCTCAGTTGACTTCTTTCTTATTGTCCAAGAAAGCAATGTTTCAAGCAAGAAACCAACAAAGCAAGGAGGAAATGAAGAAAGGAATCAAGATCCCTTCTTGACTGATTCCAAGCTGTGTTTCTTCTTTTTTTTCAGTCAATAACATGGGCAAAATCAAGATGCTTTCTCGATTGCAATCTTTATTCAAGAAAGCAGTCAAGAACAAGAGATCAAGAAGGAAGAAGTCAAGAAGCTCAGTTGACTTCTTTCTTATTGACTAAGAAACCAATGTATCAAGGAAGAAACCAAGAAAGCAAGGAGGAAATGAAAGAAGGAATCAAGATCCCTTCTTGATAAATTCCAAGCTGTGTTTCTGCTTTGTTTCCTTCTTTCATATTCGTTTCTTATCTTATTTGTTCTTCCCGAGTTCTACCTTGGTCAGTCGCAACCATGGGCGCAATCAAAATGGTTTCTTGGTTGCGATCTTCATTCAAGAATGTAGTCAAGGACAAGCGACCAAGAAGCAAACAGTCAAGAAGCTCAGTTGACTTCTTTCTTGTTGACCAAAAAAGTAATTTTTCAAGCAAGAAACAAACAAAGCAAGGAGGAAATGAAGAAAGGAATTAAGATCCCTTCTTGACTGATTCACAATTGTGTTTCTTCCTTGTTTCTTTCTTTCATGGACGTCTATTATCTTGTTTTTCTTTCTTAAGTTCTACCTTGGTCAGTCGCAACCATGGGCACAATCAATATGTTTTCTTGATTGTGATATCAAGAAAGCAGTCAAGAACTAGTGACCAAGAACAAAGATGTGAAGAAGCTCAGTTGACTTCTTTCTCGTTGACCAAGAAAGCAATGTTTCAAGCAAGAAACCAAGAAATCAAGGAGGAAATGAAGAAAGGAATCAAGATCCCTTCTTGATTGATTCCAAGCTCTGTTTCCACTATGTTTCTTTATCTCATGATCGTTTCTTGTCTTGTTTGTTCTTTCATGAGTTCTAACTTGGTCAGTCGCAACAACGGGCGCAACCAAAATGCTTTGTTGATTGCAATCTTCATTCTAAAATGTAGTCGAGAACAAACGACCGAGAAGGAAGAAGTCAAGAAGCTCAGTTGACTTCCTTCTTGTTGACCAAGAAAGTAATGTTTCATAATAGAAAATAAGAAAGGAAGAAGCAAATGAAGAAAGGAATCAAGATCCCTTCTTGAATGATTCCAAACTGTGTTTCTTCTTTGTTTCTGTCTCTCATGGTGATTTCTTGTCTTGTTTGTTATTTCATGAGTTCTACCTTGGTCAATCGTAACCATGGACGTAATCAAGATGCTTTCTTAATTGCGATCTTCATTCAAGAATGTAGTCAAGAACAAACGACCAAGAAGGAGGAAGTTAAGAAGCTCAGTTGACTTCTTTCTTGTTGACCAAGAAAGCAAGAAGCAAATGAAGAAAGGAGTTAAGATCCCTTCTTGATTGATTCCAAGCTGTGTTTCTTCTTTGTTTCTTTCTTTCATGGACTTTTCTTGCCTTATTTTTCTTTCTTAAGTTCTACCTTGGTCAGTCGTAACCATGGGCACAATCAAGATGCTTTCTTGATTGCGATCTTTATTCAAGAAAGCAGTCAAGAACACGCAACCAATACGAAAGAAGTTAAGAAAGCATAAAAAATAAGCGACCAAGAAGGAAGAAGCCAAGAAGCTCAGTTGACTTCTTTCTTTTTTACCAAGAAAGCAATGTATCAAGAAAGAAACCAAGAAAGCAAGGAGGAAATGAAGGAAGGAATCAACATCCCTTCTTGATTAATTCCAAGTTGTGTTTCTGCTTTGTTTCTTTTTTTTATGGTCGTTTCTTGTCTTGTTTGTTCTTTCACGAGTTCTACCTTAGTCAGTCGCAACCATGGGCGCAATCAAAATGCTTTCTTGATTGCGATCTTCATTCAAGAATGTAGTTAAGGACAAGCGACCAAGAAGGAAGCAGTCAAGAAGCTGAGTTGACTTCTTTCTTGTTGACCAAGAAAGCAATGTTTTAAGCAAGAAACCCAGAAAGCAAGAAGGAAATGAAGAAGGGAATTAAGATCCCTTCTTGATTAATTCCAAGCTATGTTTCTTCTTTGTTTCTTTCTTTCATAAATAAACGTTTCTTGCCTTGTTTTTCTTTCTTGAGTTCTACCTTGATCAGTTGCAACCATGGCCAAAATCAAGATGCTTTCTTGCTTGCTATCTTGATTCAAGAAAGCAGTCAAGAACAAGCGACCAAGAAGGAAGAAGTCAAGAAGCTCAGTTGACTTCTTTCTTGTCGACCAAGAAAGCAATGTATCAAGGAAGAAGCCAAGAAAGCAACGAGGAAATGAAGGTTGGAATCAAGATCCCTTCTTGAGTAATTCCAAGCTTTGTTTCTTAGTTTCATGTTCGTTTCTTGTCTTGTTTATTCTTTCACGAGTTCTACCATGGTCAATCGGAACCATGGGCGAAATCAAAATGCTTTCTGGATTGCGATCTTCATTCAAGAATGTAGTCAAGGATAAGCGACCAAGAAGGAAGCAGTCAAGAAGCTCAGTTGACTTCTTTCTTGTTGACCAAGAAAGCAATGTTTCAAGCAAGAAACCAAGAAAGCAAGAAGGAAATGAAGAAAGGAATTAAGATCCTTTCTTAATTGATTCCAAGCTGTGTTTCTGCTTTGTTTCTTAGTTTCATGTTCGGTTCTTGTCTTGTTTGTTCTTTCACGAGTTCTACCATGATTAGTCGCAACCATGGGCGCAATCAAAATGCTTTCTGGATTGCGATCTTCATTCAAGACTGTAGTCAAGGACAAGCGACCAAGAAGGAAGCAGTCAAGAAGCTCAGTTGACTTCTTTCTTATTGACCCAGAAAGCAATGGATTAAGGAAGAAACCAAGAAAGAAAGGAGGAAATGAAGGAAGGAATCAACATCCCTTCTTGATTAATTCCAAGTTGTGTTTCTGCTTTGTTTCTTTTTTTTATGGTCGTTTCTTGTCTTGTTTGTTCTTTATCACGAGTTCTACCTTGGTCAGTCGCAACCATTGGCACAATCAAAATGCTTTCTTGATTGTGATCTTCATTCAAGAATGTAGTCAAGGACAAGCAACCAAGAAGGAAGCAGTCAAGAAGCTGAGTTGACTTCTTTCTTGTTGACCAAGAAAGCAATGTTTCAAGCAAGAAACCAAGAAAAGCAAGAAGGAAATGAAGAAGGGAATTAAGATCCCTTCTTGATTAATTCCAAGCTGTGTTTCTTCTTTGTTTCTTTCTTTCATAAACATTTCTTGCCTTGTTTTTCTTTCTTTAGTTCTACCTTGGTCAGTCACAACCATGGGCAAAATCAAGATGCTTTCTTGATTGCTATCTTGATTCAAGAAAGCAGTCAAGAACAAGCGACCAAGAAGGAAGAAGTCAAGAAGCTCAGTTGACTTCTTTCTTGTCGAATAAGAAAGCAATGTATCAAGGAAGAAGCCAGGAAAGCAAAGAGGAAATGAAGGTTGGAATCAAGATCCCTTCTTGAGTAATTCCAAGCCGTGTTTCTGCTTTATTTCTTAGTTTCATGTTCGTTTCTCGTCTTGTTTGTTCTTTCACAAGTTCTGCCATGGTCAGCCGGAACAATGGGAGTAATCAAAATGCTTTCTAGATTACGATCTTCATTCAAGAATGTAGTCAAGGACAAGCGACCAAGAAGGAAGCAGTCAAGAAGCTCAGTTGACTTCTTTCTTGTTGACCAAGAAAGCAATGTTTCAAGCAAGAAACAAAGAAACCAAGAAGGAAATGAAGAAAGGAATTAAGATCCCTTCTTGATTGATTCCAAGCTGTGTTTCTTCTTTGTTTCTTTCTTTCATGGACGTTTCTTGCCTTATTTTTCTTTCTCGAGTTCTACCTTGGTCAGTCGCAACCATGGGCACAATCAACATGCTTACTCGATTGCAATCTTTATTCAAGAAAGCAGTCAAGATCAAGCAACCAAGAAGGAAGAAGTCAAGAAGCTCAGTTGACTTCTTTCTTATTGTCTAAGAAAGCAATGTATCAAGGAAGAAACCAAGAAAGCAAGGAGGAAATGAAGAAAGGAATTAAGATCCCTTCTTGATTAATTCCAAGCTGTGTTTCTTCTTTGTTTCTTTCTTTCATGGACGTTTCTTGCCTTGTTTTTCATTCTTGAGTTCTACCTTGTCAGTCGCAACGATGGGCAAAATCAAGATGCTTTCTTGATTGCAATCTTTATTCAAGAAAGTAGTCAAGAACAAGCGACCAAGAAGGAAGAAGCCAAGAAGCTCAGTTGACTTCTTTCTTGTTGACTAAGAAAGCAATGTATCAAGGAAGAAACCAAGAAAACAAGGAGGAAATGAAGGTTGGAATCAAGATCCCTTCTTGAGTAATTCCAAACAGTGTTTCTGCTTTGTTTCTTAGTTTCATGTTCGTTTCTTGTCTTGTTTGTTCTTTCACGAGTTCTACCATGGTGAGTCGCAACCATGGGCGCAATCAAAATGCTTTCTGGATTGCGATCTTCATTCAAGAATGTAGTCAAGGACAAGCGACCAAGAAGGAAGCAGTCAGGAAGCTCAGTTGACTTCTTTCTTGTTGACCAAGAAAGCAATGTTTCAAGCAAGAAACCTAGAAAGCAAGAAGGAAATGAAGAAAGGAATTAAGATCCCTTCTTGATTGATTCCGAGCTGTGTTTCTTCTTTGTTTCTTTCTTTCATGGACGTTTCTTGCCTTATTTTCTTTCTTGAGTTCTACCTTGGTCAGTCGCAACCATGGGCACAATCAACATGCTTTCTCGATTGCAATTTTTATTCAAGAAAGCAGTCAAGATCAAGTGACCAAGAAGGAAGAAGTCATGAAGCTCAGTTGACTTCTTTATTATTGTCTAAAAAAGCAATGTATCAAGGAAGAAACGAAGAAAGCAAGGAGGAAATGAAGAAAGGAATTAAGATCCCTTCTTGATTAATTCCAAGCTGAGTTTCTTCTTTGCTTCTTTCTTTCATGTACGTTTCTTGCCTTGTTTTTCATTCTTGAGTTCTACCTTGGTCAGTCGCAACCATGGGCAAAATCAAGATGCTTTCTTGATTGCGATCTTTATTCAAGAAAGCAGTCAAGAACAAGCGACCAAGAAGGAAGAAGTCAAGAAGCTCAGTTGACTTCTTTCTTGTTGACTAAGAAAGCATTGTATCAAGGAAGAAACCAAGAAAGCAAGGAGGAAATGAAGGTAGGAATCAAGATCCCTTCTTGAGTAATTCCAAGCTGTGTTTCTGCTTTATTTCTTAGTTTCATGTTCGTTTCTTATCTTGTTTGTTCTTGCACGAGTTCTACCGTGGTTAGTCGCAACCATGGGCGCAATGAAAATGCTTTATGGATTACGATCTTCATTCAAGAATGTAGTCATGGACAAGCGACCAAGAAGGAAGCAGTCAGAAGCTCAGTTGACTTCTTTCTTGTTGACCAAGAAAGCATTGTTTCAAGCAAGAATGCAAGGATGTAACGAAGAAAGGAATCAAGATCCCTTCCTGATTGATTCCAAGCCGTGTTTCTTCTTTGTTTCTTTCTCTTGTGGTCGTTTCTAGGCCTCTTTGTTCTTTCTTGAGTTCTACCTCGGTCAATCGCAACCACGGACGCAATAAAGATGCTTTCTTGATTACGATCTTTATTCAAGAAAGCAGCCAAGAAAAAGCGACCAAGAAAGAAGAAGTCAACAAGCTTAGTTAACTTATTTCTTGTTGACCAAGAAAGCAATGTTTCAAGCAAGAAAGCAAAGAGGAAAGGAAGAAAGGAATCAAGATCCCTTCTTGATTGATTCCAAGCTATGTTTCTTCTTTGCTTCTTTCTCTCAAGGTCATTTCATGTCCTCTTTGTTAGTTCTTGAGTTCTACCTTGGTCAATTGTAACCATGGGCGCAATCAAGATGCTTTCTTGATTTCGATCTTTACTCAAGAAAGTAGCCAACAACTAGCGACCAAGAAAGAAGAAGTCAAGAAGCTCATTTGATTTCTTTCTTGTTGACCAAGAAAGCAATATTTCAAGCAATAAAGCGAGGAGGAAATGAGGAAAGGAATCAAGATCCCTTCTTGATTGATTCCAAGCCGTGTTTCTATTTTATTTCTTCCTCTCATGGTCATTTCTGGTCCTCTTTATTTTTACTTGAGTTCTACCTTGGTCAACTGCAACCACGGGCACAATCAAGATGCTTTCTTGATTGCGATCTTTTTTCCAGAAAGCAGCCAAGAACAAGCGACCAAGAAAGAAGAACTCAAGAAGCTCAGTTGACTCCTTTCTTATTGACCAAGAAAGCAATGTTTCAAGCAAGAAAGCAAGGAGGTAATGAAGAAAGGAATCAAGATCCCTTCTTGCTTGATTATAAGCCATGTTTCTTCTTTGTTTCTTTCTCTCATGGTTGTTTCTTGTCCTCTTTGTTCTTTCTTGAGTTCTACCTTCGTCAATCACAACCATAGACGCAATCAAGATGCTTTCTAGATTTTGATCTTTATTCAAGAAAGCAGCCAACAACTAGCGACCTTGAAAGAAGAAGTCAAGAATCTCATTTGACTACTTTCTTGTTGAACAAGAAAGCAGTGTTTCAAGCAAGAAAGCAAGGAGCAAATGAGGAAAGGAATCAAGATCCCTTCTTGATTGATTCCAAGCCGTGTTTCTACTTTGTTTCTTCCTCTCACGGTCGTTTCTGGTCCTCTTTGTTTTTTCTTGAGTTCTACCTTCGCCAGTCGCAACCATAGACGTAATCAAGATGCTTTCTTGATTGTGATCTTGATTTAAGAAAGCAGCCAAGAACAAGCAACCAAGCAAGAAGAAGTCAATAAGCTCAGTTGACTTCCTTCTTGTTGACCATGAATGAATGTTTCAAGTAAGAAAGCAAGGAGGAAATGAATAAAAGAATAAAGATCCCTTTTTTATTGATTCCAAGCCATGTTTCTTCTTTGTTTCTTTCTCTGATGGTCGTTTCTTGTCCTCTTTATTCTTTCTTGACTTCTACCTTGGTCAATCATAACCATTGACGCAATCAAGATGCTTTCTTGATTGCGATCTTGATTCAAGAAAGCAGCAATGAACAATCGGCCATGAAAGAAGAAGTCAAGAAGCTCAGTTGTCTTTTTTGTTGTTGACCAAGAAAGCAATGTTTCAAGAAAGAAAGCAAGGAGGAAATGAAGAAAGGAATCAAGATGCCTTCTCGAATGATTCCAAGCCATGTTTCTACTTTGTTTCTTCCTCTCATGGTCGTTTCTTGTCCTCTTTATTCTTTCTTGAGTTCTACCTTGGTCAATCGCAACCACGGGCGCAATCAAGATGCTTTCTTGATTGCGATCTTGATTCAAGAAAGCAGCCAAGAACAAGCGACCAAGAAAGAAAAATTCAAGAAGCTCAGTTGACTTATTTCTTGTTGACCAAGAAAGCAATGTTTCAACCAAGAAGGCAAGGAGTTAACAAAGAAAGGAATCAGGATCCCTTCTTGATTGATTCCAAGCCGTGTTCCTTTTTGTTTCTTTCTCTCGTGGTCGTTTCTTAGCCTCTTTGTTCTTTCTTGAGTTCTACCTTGGTCAATCGCAACCACGGGTGCAATCAAGATGCTTTCTTGATTGCGATCTTGATTCAAGAGAGTAGCCAAGAACAGGCGATTAAGATAGAAGAAAGTCAAGAAGCTCAGTTAACTTATTTCTTGTTGACCAAGAAAGCAATGTTTCAAGCAAGAAAGCAAGGAGGAAATGAAGAAAGTAAACAAGATCCCTTCTTGATTCATTCCAAGCCGTGTTTCTACTTTGTTTCTTCCTCTCATGGTTGTTTCTTGTCCTCTTTGTTCTTTCTTGAGTTCAACCTTGGTCAATCGCAACCACGGACGCAATCAAGATGCTTTCTTGATTGCGATCTTGATTCAGGAAAGCAGCCAAGAACAAGCGACCATGAAAGAAGAAGTCAAGAAGCTCAATTGACTTCTTTGTTGTGACCAAGAAAGCAATGTTTCAAGCAAGAAAGTGAGGAGGAAAGGAAGAAAGGAATCAAGATGCCTTCTCGAATGATTCCAAGCCATGTTTCTACTTTGTTTCTTCCTCTCATGGTCGTTTCTTGTCCTCTTTATTCTTTCTTGAGTTCTACCTTGGTCAATCGCAACCACGGGCGCAATCAAGATGCATTCTTGATTGCGATCTTGATTCAAGAAAGCAGCCAAGAACAAGCGACCAAGAAAGAAAAAGTCAAGAAGCTCAGTTGACTTATTTCTTGTTGACCAAGAAAGCAATGTTTTAAGCAAGAAAGCAAGGAGTTAACGAAGAAAGGAATCAGGATCCCTTCTTGATTGATTCCAAGCCGTGTTCCTCTCGTGGTCATTTCTTAGCCTCTTTGTTCTTTTTTGAGTTCTACCTTGGTCGATCGCAACCACGGGCGCAATCAAGATGCTTTCTTGATTGCGATCTTGATTCAAGATAGCAGACAAGAATAGGAGATTAAGATAGAAGAAGTCAAGAAGCTCAGTTAACTTATTTCTTGTTGACTAAGAAAGCAATGTTTCAAGCAAGAAAGCAAAGAGGAAAGGAAGAAAGGAATCAAGATCCCTTCTTGATTGATTCCAAGTTATGTTTCTTCTTTGTTTCTTTCTCTCAAGGTCGTTTCATGTCTTCTTTGTTCTTTCTTGAGTTCTAACTTGGTCAATCGCAACCATGGGCGCAATCAAGATGCTTTCTTGATTGCGATCTTTAATCAAGAAAGCAGCCAAGAACTAGCGACCATGGAAGAAGAAGTCAAGAAGCTCCGTTGACTTCTTTCTTGTTGACCAACAAAGCAATGTTTCAAGCAAGAAAGCAAGGAGGAAATGAAGAAAGGAATCAAGATCCCTTCTTTATTGATTCCAAGCCATGTTTCTTCTTTGTTTCTTTCTCTCATGGTCGTTTCTTATCCTCTTTGTTCTTTCTTGAGTTCTACCTTGGTCAATGACAACCACGGACGCAATCATGATGTTTTCTTGATTGCAATCTTGATTCAAGAAAGCAGCCAAGAATAAGCGACCATGAAAGTAGAAGTCAAGAAGCTCAGTTGACTTCTTTCTTATTGACCAAGAAAGGATTGTTTCAAGCAAGAAAGCAAGGAGGAAATGAAGAAAGGAATCAAGATCCCTTCCTGATTGATTTCAAGCCGTGTTTCTTCGTTGTTTCTTTCTCGCATGGTCGTTTCTTGTCGTCTTTGTTCTTTCTTAAGTTCTACCTTGGTCAATGTAACCATAGACGCAATCAAGATGCTTTCTTGATTGCGATCTTTATTCAAGAAAATAGCCAAGAACTAGTGACCATGAAAGAAGAAGTCAAGAAGTTCATTTGACTTCTTTCTTGTTGACCAAGAAAGCAATGTTTCAAGCAAGAAAGCAAGGAGGAAATGAAGAAAGGAATCAACATCCCTTCTTGATTCATTCCAAGTCGTGTTTCTACTTTGTTTCTTGCTCTCATGGTCGTTTCTTGGCCTCTTTGTTCTTTCTTGAGTTCTACCTCGGTCAATCGTAACCACAGGCGCAATCAAGATGCTTTTTTTATTGCGATCTTGATTCAAGAAAGCAGCCAAGAACAAGCGATCTTGACAGAAGGAGTTAAGAAGCTTATTTAACTTTTTTATTGTTGAGCAAGAAAGCAATGTTTCAGGCAAGAAAGCAAAGAGGAAAGGAATCAAGATCCCTTCTTAATTGATTCCAAGCTGTGTTTCTTCTTGGTTTCTTTCTCTCACTGTCGTTTCTTGTCCTCTTTATTCTTTCTTGAATTCTACCTTGGTCAATCCGAACCATAGACACAATCAAGATGCTTTCTTGATTGCGATCTTGATTCAAGAAAGTTGTCAAGAACAAGCGACCAAGAAAGAAGAAGTCAAGAAGCTCAGTTAACTTCTTTGTTGTTGAGCAAGAAAGCAACGTTTCAAGCAAGACAACAAGGAGGAAACGAAGAACGGAATCAAGATCGCTTCTGAATTGATTCCAAGCCGTGTTTCTTCTTTATTTCTTTCTCTCATGGTTGTTTCTTGTCCTCTTTATTCTTTCTTGACTTCTACCTTGGTCAATCACAACCATGGACGCAATCAAGATGCTTTCGTGATTACGATCTTGATTCAAGAAAGCAGCCAAGAACAAGTGACCATGAAAGAAGAAGTCAAGAAGCTCAGTTAACTTCTTTCTTTCTTGTTGACCAAGAAAGCAATGTTTCAAGCAAGAAAGCAAGGAGGAAATGAAGAAAGTAAACAAGATCCCTTCTTGATTCATTCCAAGCCGTGTTTCTACTTTGTTTCTTCCTCTCATGGTTGTTTCTTGTCCTCTTTGTTCTTTCTTGAGTTCTACCTTGGTCAATCGCAACAATGAGGGCAATCAAGATGCTTTCTTGATTGCGATCTTGATTCAGGAAAGCAGCCAAGAACAAGCGACCATGAAAGAAGAAGTCAAGAAGCTCAATTGACTTCTTTGTTGTTGACCAAGAAAGCAATGTTTCAAGCAAGAAAGCGAGGAGGAAAGGAAGAAAGGAATCAAGATTCCTTCTTGATTGATTCCAAGATGTGTTTCTTCTTTGTTTCTTTCTCTCATGGTCGTTTCTTGGCCTCTTTGTTCTTTCTTGAGTTCTACCTCGGTCAATCGCAACCACAGGGCTCAATCAAGAAGCTTTCTTGATTGCGATCTTGATTCAAGAAAGCAGCCAAGAACAAGCGATCAAGACAAAAGAAGTCAAGAAGTTCAGTTATCTTTTTTCTTGTTGACCAAGAAAGCAATGTTTTAAGAAAGAAAGCAAAGAGGAAAGGAAGAAAGGAATCAAGATCCCTTCTTAATTGATTCCAACCTGTGTTTCTTCTTTGTTTCTTTCTCTCACTGTCATTTCTTGTCCTCTTTATTTTTTCTTGACTTCCTTTCTTGACTTCTACCTTGGTCAATGGCAACCATGGACGCAATCAAGATGCTATCTTTATTACGATCTTGATTCAAGAAAGTAGCCAAGAATAAGCGACCAAGAAAGAAGAAGTCAAGAGGCTCAGTTGACTCCTTTCTTGTTGACCAAGAAAGCAAAGTTTCAAGCAAGAAAGCAAGGAGGAAATGAAGAAAGGAATCAAGATCGCTTCTTTATTGATTCCAAGCCATGTTTCTTCTTTGTTTCTTTCTCTCATGGTCGTTTATAGTCCTCTTTGTTCTTTCTTGAGTTCTACCTTGGCCAATGACAACCATAGATACAATAAGGATGCTTTCTTAATTGTGTTCTTAATTCAAGAAAGCAGCCAAGAACAAGTGACCAAGAATGAAGAAGTCAAGAAGCTCCGCTGACTTCTTTCTTGTTGACCAAGAAAGCAATGTTTCAAGCAAGAAAGCATGGACGAAATGAAGAAAGGAATCAAGATCCCTTCTTGAATGATTCCAAGCCGTGTTTCTTCTTTGTTTCTTTCTCTCATGGTCGTTTCTTGTCATCTTTGTTCTTTCTTGAGTTCTACCTTGGTCAATTGCAACCATAGATGTAATCAGGATGCTTTCTTGATTGTGTTCTTGATTCAAGAAAGCAGCCAAGAATAAGCGGCCAAGAAAGAAGAAGTTAAGAAGGTCAGTTGACTTCTTTCTTGTTGACCTGGAAAGCAATGTTTCAAGCAAGAAAGCAAGGAGGAAATGAAGAAAGGAATCAAGATCCCTTCTTGATTGATTCCAAGCCGTGTTTCTTCTTTGTTACTTTCTCTCATGGTCATTTCTTATCCTCTTTGTTCTTTCTTGAGTTCTACCTTAGTCAATTGCAACCATCGACGCAATCAAGATGCTTTCTTGATTGCGATCTTGATTCAAGAAAGTAGCCAAGAACAAGCAACCAAGCGACCAAGAAAGAAGAAGTCAAGAAGCTCAATTGACTTCTTTCTTGTTGACCAAGAAAGCAATGTTTCAAGCAAGAAACCAAGGAGGAAATGAATAAATGAATCAAGATCCCTTCTTGATTGATTCCAAGCCATGTATCTTGTTTGTTTCTTTCTCTCATGGTCATTTCTTGTCCTCTTTGTTCTTTCTTGAATTCTATCTTGGTCAATTGCAACCACGAGCGTAGTCAAAATGCTTTTTTGATTGCGATCTTGATTCAAGAAAGCAGTCAAGAACAAGCGACCAAGAAAGAAGAAGTCAAGAAGCTCAGTTGACTTCTTTCTTGTTGACCAAGAAAGCAGTGTTTCAAGCAAGAAACCATGGAGGAAATGAAGAAAGGAATCAAGATCCCTTCTTGATTGATTCCAAGCCATGTTTCTTTTTTATTTCTTTCTCTCATGGTCATTTCTTGTCCTCTTTGTTCTTTCTTGTGTTCTACCTTAGTCAATTACAACCGTAGACGCAATCAAGATGATTTCTTGATTGTGATCTTGATTCAAGAAAGCAGTCAAGAACAAGCGACCAAGAACGAAGAAGTCAAGAAGCTCAATTAACTTCTTTGTTGTTGACCAAGAAAGCAATGTTTCAAGCAAGAAAGCAGGGAAGAAATGAAGAAAGGAATCAAGATCCCTTCTTGATTGATTCCAAGCCATGTTTCTTCTTTATTTCATTCTCTCATGGTCGTTTCTTTTCCTCTTTGCTATTTCTTGAGTTTTACCTTGGTCAATCGCAACTGTAGACGTAATCAAGATGGTTTCTTGATTGTGATCCTTATTCAAGAAAGCAGTCAAGAACAAGCGACCAAGAACGAAGAAGTCAAGAAGCTCAGTTAACTTCTTTGTTGTTGACCAACAAAGCAATGTTTCAAGCAAGAAAGCAAGGAGGAAATGAAGAAAGGAATCAATATCCCATCTTGATTGATTCCAAGCCGTGTTTCTTCGTTGTTTCTTTCTCTCATGGTCGTTTCTTGTTCTCTCATAGTTGTTAAGTTCTAAGACTTTGGATGATGTCCAAAAACTCAAATTTCAATTTTGATGATAACAAATAAAGGATAAATTTTGAAGTATCTAATGGTCTTGTTTGAGTGTTATAAGATCTACGTCGTCCAATGCCGCAATGGTATTGTATCTCTCAAACTTAGACTTTATATATCTATAAGCAAAGCGTCCAAATATGTTTTGTAAAGTACAACATCCAGCGTCCAATGTTTCTGCAAAGCAAGCGTCCAATGCCTACATAACTTACACTCTATTTTCTATCTTAAAAGTTATATAATGCGACAATACGTTTTCGATGATGATTCTCTGGAATGTTCGATTATTCCCTCTCATTCTAACATGAAATTTCATTTGAATTTTCGAAAAGTATTGCACAGGGACAGAAAAGCATTTCTCTGCAGAAATAAGTACAAGTAGTGGAGGCGCTGCATGTACTGTTGTCTCCTCTATCTCTCCACCCCAAGCCAACACGTGGCAACTGTCACATGATTGGGAGAGAACCGTTATTGGCAAAGGCACAGATCCCACAATGGATACTTTACACCAAGCTGCCTATAAATAGAGGAACAAGCTCATGCATCAAACACGAAGATTGATTAAGAGCCGAAACTCTGTCAAAACGACTAGACGATCCACACTTGAGCGAAAAAGATCTTTCTACTTAGCTTTGCTAAGCGATTCTGTGTATTCGATTTTTTTTTGTAATATCCTCTCTGTGAGAGTTATTCATTCTTTCTATACTCAAACAATTTCTGTTTGGAAAGCCAGGAGTGGCTTAGTGTTAAAGAATACTTGGGTTTGCTTTAATCTCAGGGGGAGATTAAAGGTGTGCCAGGAGTGGCCTAGAGAATACTTGTAGCCAGAAGTGGTAAGGTTAAAATACTTGTTTGTAATCAGATTCTGATTAGTAGAACCCTTCAAAGGTTTTTGAAGGAGAACTGGACGTAGCTCAGTTTGAGTGAACCAATATAAAACTAAGTGTTCTACTCTTTCGCTTTCTAGCTTACTCGTAAATCTCTTAAGTTATATCTTCACATACCATGAAAGAGTTTCTTTACACATTTTTTTTATGAAAATACTTTACGTGTGTTCTGACGAAAAATGCAGTTTCAATGAACTGTTGTATTTGAACCACTGGACGATAGCATAGTCTTCTGTTTCACAAGGTTCTTGTAAAACTTAAGATACACTATCTTCATATTTGTGAAAGGATTTCAAAGAAAAGATAAACACACTATTCAACCCCCCTTCTAGTGTGTTTCTCTGTATTTCAAGTTCTACCTTGGCCAATCGCAACCGTAGACGTAATCAAGATGCTTTCTTGATTGTGATCTTGATTTAAGAAAGCAGTCAATAACAAGCGACCAAGAATGAAGAAGTCAAGAAGCTCAGTTAACTTCTTTGTTGTTGACCAAGAAAGCAATGTTTCAAGTAAGAAAGTAAGGAGGAAATGAAGAAAGGAATGAAGATCCCTTCTTGATTGATTCCAAGCCGTGTTTCTTGTTTGTTTATTACTCTCATGGTCGTTTCTTTTCCTCTTTGTTCTTTCTTGAGTTCTACCTTGGTCAATCTTAACCATAGACGCAATCAAGATGCTTTCTTGATTATGATCTTGATATAAGAAAGCAGTCAAGAACAAGCGACCAAGAAAGAAGAAGTCAAGAAGCTCAGTTGACTTCTTTCTTGTTGACCAAGAAAGCAATGTTTCAAGCAAGAAAGCAAGGAGGAAATGAAGAAAGGAATCAAGATCCCTTCTTGATTGATTCCAAGACGTATTTCTTCCTTATTTCTTTCTCTCATGGTCATTTCTTGTCCTCTTTGTTCTTTCTCGAGTTCTACCTTGGTCAATCGCAACCATAGACGTAATCAAGATGCTTTCTTGATTGTGATCTTGATTCAAGAAAGCAGTCAAGAACAAGTAACCAAGAAAGAAGAAGTCATGCAGCTCAGTTGACTTCTTACTTGTTGACCAAGAAAGCAATGTTCCAAGCAAGAAAGCAAGGAGGAAATGAAGGAAGGAATCAAGATCCCTTCTTGATTGATTCCAAGCCATATTTCTTCTTTGTTTCTTTCTCTCATGGTCATTTCTTGTCCTCTTTGTTCTTTCTTGAGTTCTACCTTTTTCAATCGCAACCGTAGTCAAAATCAAGATGCTTTATTGATTGTGATCTTAATTCAAGAAAGCAGTTAAGAACAAGCGACCAAGAATGAAGAAGTCAAGAAGCTCAGTTAACTTCTTTGTCATTAACCAAAAAAGCAATGTTTCAAACAATAAAGCAAGGAGGAAATGAAGAAACGAATCAAGATCCCATCTTGATTGATTCAAAGCCGTGTTTCTTCTTTGTTTCTTTCTCTCATGGTCATTTCTTGTTCTCTTTGTTCTTTCTTTAGTTCTACCTTGGTCAATCGCAACCACAGACGCAATCAAGATGCTTTCTTGATTGCGATCTTGATTCAAGAAAGCGGTCAAGAAGAAGCGACCAAGAAAGAAGAAGTCAAAAAGCTCAGTTAACATCTTTGTTGTTGACCAAGAAAGCAATGTTTTAAGCAAGATAGCAAAGAGGAAATGAAGAACGGAATCAAGATCGCTTCTGAATTGATTCCAAGCCGTGTTTCTTCTTTGTTTTTTCTCTCATGGTCGTGTCTTGTTCTCTTTGTTCTTTCTTTAGTTCTACCTTGGCCAATCGCAACCATAGACGCAATGAAGATGATTTCTTAATTGTGATGTTGATTCAAGAAGGCAGTCAAGAAAAAGCGACCAAGAAAGAAGAAATCATGAAGCTCAGTTGACTTCTTTCTTGTTGACCAAAAAAGCAATGTTTCAAGGAAGAAAGCAAGGAGGAAATGAAGAAAGGAATCAAGATCCCTTCTTGATTGATTCCAAGCTGTGTTTCTTGTTTGTTTCTTTCTCTCATGGTCATTTATTGTCCTCTTTGTTCTTTCTTGAGTTCTACCTTATTCAATCGCAACCGTGGACGCAATCAAGATGCTTTATTCTTTGTGATCTTGATTCAAGAAAGCAGTTAAGAACAAGCGACCAAGCATGAAGAAGTTGAGAAGCTCAGTTAACTTCTTTGTTGTTGACCAAGAAAGTAATGTTTCAAGCAAGAAAGCAAGGAGGAAATGAAGAAAGGAATCAAGATCCCTTCTTGATTGATTCCAAGCCGCGTTTCTTCTTTGTTTCTTTCGGTCATGGTCGTTTCTTGTCCTCTTTGTTCTTTCCTGAGTTCTACCTTGGTCAATCGCAACCATAGACGCAATCAAGATGCTTTCTTGATTGTTATCTTGATTCAAGAAAGCAGTCAAGAACAAACGACCAAGAACGAAGAAGTCAAGAAGCTCGGTTGACTTCTTTGTTGTTGACCAAGAAAGTAATGTTTCAAGCAAGAAAGCAAGGAGGAAATGAAGAAAGGAATCAAGATCCCTTCTTGATTGATTCCAAGCCGTGTTTCTTCTTTGTTTCTTTCTCTCATGGTCGTTTCTTGTCCTCTTTGTTCTTTCTCAAGTTCTACCTTGGTCAATCGCAACCATGGATGCAATCAAGATGCTTTCTTGATTGTGATCTTGATTCAAGAAAGCAGTCAAGAACAAGCGACCAAGAAAGAAGAAGTCCAGAAGCTCAGTTGACTTCTTTCTTATTGACCAAGCAAGCAATGTTTCAAGCAAGAAAGCAAGGAGAAAATGAAGAAAGGAACCAAGATCCCTTCTTGATTGATTCCATGTCGTGTTTCTTGTTTGTTTGTTTCTCTCATGGTCATTTATTGCGTCTTTGTTCTTTCTTGAGTTCTACCTTTGTCAATCGCAACCGTAGTTGAAATCAAGATGCTTTGTTGATTGTGATCTTGATTCAAGAAAGCAGTTAAGAACAAGCGACCAAGAATGAAGAAGTCAAGAAGCTCAGTTAACTTCTTTGTCGTTGACCAAAATAGCAATGTTTCAAGCAATAAAGCAAGGAGGAATTGAAGAAAGGAATCAAGATCCCATCTTGATTTATTCCAAGTCATGTTTCTTCTTTGTTTCTTTCTCTCATGGTCATTTCTTATTCTCTTTGTTCTTTCTTTAGTTCTACCTTGGTCAATCCGAACCATAGACACAATCAAGATGCTTTCTTGATTGCGATCTTGATTCAAGAAAGTTGTCAAGAACAAGCGACCAAGAAAGAAGAAGTCAAGAAGCTCAGTTAACTTCTTTGTTGTTGAGCAAGAAAGCAACGTTTCAAGCAAGACAACAAGGAGGAAACGAAGAACGGAATCAAGATCGCTTCTGAATTGATTCCAAGCCGTGTTTCTTCTTTGTTTCTTTCTCTCATGGCCGTTTCTTGTTCTCTTTGTTCTTTCTTTAGTTCTACGTTGGTCAATCGCAACCATAGACGCAATCAAGATGCTTTCTTAATTGTGATATTGATTCAATAAGGCAGTCAAGAACAAGCGACCAAGAAAGAAGAAATCATGAAGCTCAGTTGACTTCTTTCTTGATGACCATAAAAGCAATGTTTCAAGCAAGAAAGGAAGGAGGAAATGAAGAAAGGAATCAAGATCCCTTCTTGATTGATTCCAAGCTGTGTTTCTTGTTTGTTTCTTTCTCTCATGGTCATTTATTGCCCTCTTTGTTCTTTCTCGAATTCTACCTTGGTCAATCGCAACCATAGACGCAATCAAGACGCTTTCTTGATTGTGATCTTGATTCAAGAAAGCAATCAAGAACAAGCGACCAAGAAAGAAGAAGTCAAGAAGCTTAGTTGACTTCTTTTTTGTTGACCAAGAAAGCAATGCTTCAAGCAAGAAAGCAAGGAGGAACTGAAGAAAGGAATCAACATCCCTTCTTGATTGATTTCAAGTATTATTTCTTCTTTGTTTCTTTCTCTCATGGTCGTTTCTTGTCCTCTTTGTTCTTTCTCGAGTTCTACCTTGGTCAATCGCAACCATAAACACAATCAAGATGCTTTCTTAATTATGATCTTGATTCAAGAAAGCAGTCAAGAACAAGCGACCAAGAAAGAAGAAGTCAAGAAGCTCAGTTAACTTCTTTGTTGTTGACCAAGAAAGCAATGTTTCAAGAAAGAAAACAAGGAGGAAATGAAGAAAGGAATAACGATCCCTTCTTGATTGATTCCAAGCCGTCTTTCTTGTTTGTTTCTTTCTCTCATGGTCATTTATTGCCCTCTTTGTTCTTTCTCGAATTATACCTTGGTCAATTGCAACCATAGACGCAATCAAGATGCTTTCTTGATTGTGATTTTGATTCAAGAAAGCAGTCAAGAACAAGGGACCAAGAAAGAAGAAGTCAAGAAGCTTAGTTGACTTCTTTTTTGTTGACCAAGAAAGCAATGTTTCAAGCAAGAAAGCAAGGAGGAACTGAAGAAAGGAATCAACATCCCTTCTTGATTGATTTCAAGTATTGTTGCTTCTTTGTTTCTTTCTCTCATGGTCGTTTCTTGTCCTCTTTATTCTTTCTCGAGTTCTACCTTGGTCAATCGCAACCATAAACACAATCAAGATGCTTTCTTAATTATGATCTTGATTCAAGAAAGCAGTCAAGAACAAGCGACCAAGAAAGAATAAGTCAAGAAGCTCAATTAACTTCTTTGTTGTTGACCAAGAAAGTAATGTTTCAAGAAAGAAAACAAGGAGGAAATGAAGAAAGGAATCACGATCCCTTCTTGATTGATTCCAAGCCATGTTTCTTCTTTGTTTCTTTCTCTCATGGTCATTTTTTGTCCTCTTTGTTCTTTCTCGAGTTCTACCTTGGTCAATCGCAACCATAGACGCAATCAAGATGCTTTCTTGATTGTGTTCTTGATTCAAGAAAGCAGTCAAGAACAAGCGGCCAAGAAAGAAGAAGTCAAGAAGCTCAGTTTACTTCTTTCTTGTTGACCAAGAAAGCAATGTTTCAAGCAAGAAAGCAAGGAGGGACTGAAGAAAGGAATCAAGATCCCTTCTTGAATGATTCCAAGCCGTGTTTCTTCTTTATTTCTTTCTCTCATGGTAGATTCTTGTCCTGTTTGTTCTTTCTTGAGTTCTACCTTGGTCAATCGCAACCACGGGCGCAGTCAAAATGCTTTTTTGATTGCGATCTTGATTCAAGAAAGTAGTCAAGAACAAGCGAACAAGAAAGAATAAGTCAAGAGGCTCAGTTGACTTCTTTCTTGTTGACCAAGAAAGCAATGTTTCAAGAAGGAAAGTAAGGAGGAAATGAAGAAAAGAATCAAGATCCCTTCTTGATTGATTCCAAACCGTGTTTCTTCTTTGTTTTTTCTCCCAGGGTCATTTCTTGTCCTCTTTCTTCTTTCTTGAGTTCTACCTTGGTCAATCGCAACCATGTACGCAATCAACATGCTTTCTTGACTATGATCTTGATTCAAGAAAGAAAACAAGAACAAGCGACGAAGAAAGAAGAAGTCAAGAAGCTCAGTTGACTTCTTTCTTGTTGACCAAGAAAGCAATGTTTCAAGCAAGAAAGCAAGGAGGAAATGAAGAAAAGAATCGAGATCCCTTCTTGATTGATTCCAAGCCGTGTTTCTTCTTTGTTTCTTTCTCCCATGTTCTTTCTTGAGTTCTATCTTGGTCAATTGCAACCAAGGGCGCAATTAACATGCTTTCTTGATTGCGATCTTGATTCAAGAAACCAGTCAAGAACGGGCGACCTAGAAAGAAGAAGTCAAGAAGCTCAGTGGACTTCTTTCTTGTTGACCAAGACAGCAAGGTTTCAAGCAAGAAAGCAAGGAGGAAATGAAGAATGGAATCAAGATCCCTTCTTAATTGATTCTAAGCCGTGTTTCTTCTTTGTTTCTTTCTCCCATGGTCATTTCTTATGCTCTTTGTTCTTTCTTGAGTTCTACCTTGGCCAATCGCAACCATGGG
Source organism: Pueraria montana var. lobata (assembly GCA_026413185.1). Classification (NCBI taxonomy): domain Eukaryota; kingdom Viridiplantae; phylum Streptophyta; class Magnoliopsida; order Fabales; family Fabaceae; genus Pueraria; species Pueraria montana. The sequence goes on from CM048647.1 coordinate 99,643,637, forward strand.
CGCATTCAAGATGCTTTCTTGATTGCGATCTTGATTCAAGAAAGCAGTAAAGTACAAGCGACGAAGAAAGAAGAAACCAACAAGCTCAGTTGACTTCTTTCTTGTTGACCAAGAAAGCAATGTTTCAAGCAAGAAAGCAAGGAAGAAATGAAGAAAGGAATCAAGATCCCTTCTTAATTCATTCCAAGCCGTGTTTCTTCTTTGTTTCTTTCTCCCATGGTCGTTTCTTGTCCTCTTTGTTCTTTCTTGAGTTCTACCTTGGCCAATCGCAACCATGGGCGCATTCAAGATGCTTTCTTGATTACGATCTTGATTCAAGAAAGCAGTAAAGAATAAGCGACGAAGAAAGAAGAAGTCAAGAAGCTCAATGGACTTCTTTCTTGTTGACCAAGAAAACAATGTTTCAAGCAAGAAAGCAACGAGGAAATGAAGAATGGAATCAAGATCCCTTCTTAATTGATTCTACGTCGTGTTTCTTCTTTGTTTCTTTCTCCTAGGGTCATTTCTTATGCTCTTTGTTCTTTCTTGAGTTCTACCTTGGCCAATCACAACCATGGGCGCATTCAAGATGCTTTCTTGATTGCGATCTTGATTCAAGAAAGAAGTAAAGTACAAGCGACGAAGAAAGAAGAAGCCAACAAGCTCAGTTGACTTCTTTCTTGTTAACCAAGAAAGCAATGTTTCAAGCAAGAAAGCAAGGAGGAAATGAAGAAAGGAATCAAAATCCCTTCTTAATTCATTCCAAGCCGTGTTTCTTCTTTGTTTCTTTCTCCCATGGTCATTTCTTGTCCTCTTTGTTCTTTCATGAGTTCTACCTTGGCCAATCGCAACCATGGGCGCATTCAAGATGCTTTCTTGATTACGATCTTAATTCAAGAAAGCAGTAAAGAATAAGCGACGAAGAAAGAAGAAGTCAAGAAGCTAAGTTGACTTCTTTCTTGTTGACCAAGAAAGCAATGTTTCAAGCAAGTAAGCAAGGAGTAAATGAAGAAAAGAATCGAGATCCCTTCTTGATTGATTGCAAGCTATGTTTTTTTAGGTCTTCTCTTATTTTATGCCAATTTGGAAGGGAATGATCTTGTTAGATCTCACAAAAAAAATTATAATCTTTTTATTATTTCACTATTAATGGGAGGAGATATGTATTTTTAATAAAATTAAACAAGATTTGCTGAAATTGTTTTAGGTCCTCTCTCATTTTATGCCAATTTGGAAGGGAATGATTTTTTTAGATCTCACCAAAAAAAATTATAATCTTTTTATTATTTCACCTCCCAAACATATCGTAAAATTTTGATATTTCAACGACAATTGCCAATCACATTAATAGTTTCCTTTATTAGTTTTTTATCACAACGTTTATAAGAATTTCCATTATTAATGAGAGGAAATATGTATTTTTAATAAAATTAAACGAAATATTCTGAAATTTTTTTAGGTCTTCTCTCATTTTATGCCAATTTGGAAGGGAATGATCTTTTTTGATCTCACAAAAAAATATAATCTTTTTATTATTTCACCTCACAAACATATCGTGAAATTTTGATATTTCTACGACAATTACCAATCACATTAATAGTGTCCTTTGTTAGTGTTTTATCACAACGTTTATAAGAATTTCCATTATTAATGAGAGGAGATATGTATTTTTATTAAAATGAAACGAGAGATCCTGAAATTTTTTTAGGTCTTCTCTCATTTTTTGCCAATATGGAAGGGAATGATCTTTTTAGATCTCAGAAAAAAAATTATAATCTTTTTATTATTTCACCTCCCAAACATATCGTGAAATTTTGATATTTCTACGACAATTACCAATCACATTAAAAAGATAACAATCACATTAATAGTTTCCTTTATCAGTTTTTTTATCACAACGTTTATAATAATTTCCATTATTAATGAGAGGAGATATGTATTTTTAATAAAATTAAACGAGATATCTTGAAATTTTTTTATATCTTCTCTCATTTTATGCCAATTTGGAAGGGAATGATCTCTTTAGATCTCACCCAAAAAAAAATTATAATCTTTTTATTATTTCACCTCCCAAACATATCGTGAAATTTTGATATTTCTACGACAATTACCAATCCAATTAAAATGATAACAATCACATTAATAGTTTCCTTTATTAGTTTTTTTATCCCAGCGTTTATAATAATTTCCATTATTAATGAGAGAAGATATGTATTTTTAATAAAATTAAAGTAGATATCCTGAAATTTTTTTAGGTCTTCTCTCATTTTGTGCCAATTTGGAAGGGAGTGATCATTTTAGATCTCACCAAAAAATAATTATAATCTTTTATTTATTTCACCTCCCAAACATATATGATATTTTGATATTTCTACGACAATTACCAATCACATTAATAGTTTCCTTTATTAGTTTTTTTATCACAACGTTCATAATAATTTCCAATATTAATGAGAGGAGATATGTATTTTTAATAAAATTAAACGAGATATGCTGAAATTTGTTAGGTCTTCTCTCATTTTATGCCAATTTGGAAGGGAATGATCTTTTTAGATCGCACCAAAAAAAATTATAATCTTTTTATTATTTCACCTCCCGAACATATCGTGAAAGTTTGATGTTTCATCGACAATTGCCAATCACATTAATAGTTTCCTTTTTTAGTTTTTTTATCACAACGTTTATAAGAATTTCCATTATTAATGAAAGGATATATGTATTTTTTAATAAAATTAAACGAGATATCCTGAAAATTTTCAATGTATTCTCTCATTTTATGCCAATGTGGAAAGCAATGATCTTTTTAGATCTCACAAAAAAAATTATAATCTTTTTATTATTTAACCTGCCAAACATATTAATGAAATTTTGACATTTCTACGACAATTACCAATGCCATTAAAAAGACAACAATCACATTAATAGTTTACTTTATTAGCTTTTTATCACAACGTTCATAATAATTTCCATTATTAATGAGAGGAGATGTGTATTTTTAATAAAATTAAACGAGATTTGCTAAAAAAATTTTTAGGTCTTCTCTCATTTTATGCCAATTTGGAAGGGAATGATCTTTTAAGATCTCACCAAAAAACGATTATAATCTTTTTATTATTTCACCTCCCAAACATATCGTGAAATTTTGATATTTCTATGACAATTACCAATCACATTAAAAAGACAACAATCACATTAAAAGTTTCCTTTATTAGCTTTTTATCACAACGTTTATAATATGATCTTTTTAGATCTCACCAAAAAACAATTATAATCTTTTTATTATTTCACCTCCCAAACATATCGTGAACTTTTGATATTTCTCCGACAATTACCAATCATATTAAAAAGATAACAATCACATTAATAGTTTACTTTATTAGTTTTTTTTTATCACAACGTTTATAAGATTTTCCATTATTAATGAGAGGAAATATGTATTTTTAATAAAATTAAACGAGATATCCTGAAATTTTTTTAGGTCTTCTCTCATTTTATGCCAATTTGGAAGGGAATGATCTCTTTAGATCTCACAAAAAAAAATTATAATCTTTTTATTATTTTACCTCCCAAACATATCGTGATATTTTCATATTTCTACGACTTCACATTAAAAAGATAACAATCGCGTTAATAGTTTCCTTTATTAGTTTTTTATCACAACGTTTATAATAGTTTCCATTATTAATGAGAGGAGATATGTATTTTTAATAAAATTAAACGAGATATCCTGAAATTTTTTTAGGTCTTCTCTCATTTTATGCCAATTTGGAAGAAAATTATCTTTTTAGATCTCACCAAAAAAAAATTATAATATTTTTATTATTTCACCTCCCAAACATATGTTGAAAATTTGATATTTGTACGACAATTACCAATCACATTAAAAAGAAAACAATCACATTAATAGTTTCCTTTTTTAGTTTTTTATCACAATGTTTATAATAATTTCCATTATTAATGAGAGGAGATATGTATTTTTAATAAAATTAAACAAGATATCCTCAAAAAAATTTAGTTTTTCTCTCATTTTATGCCAATTTGGAAGGGAATGATCTTTTTCGATCTCACCCAAAAAAAATTATAATCTTTTTATTATTTCACCTCCCAAACATATCGTGAAATTTCGGTATTTCTACCACAATTACCAATCACATTAAAAAGATAACAATCACATTAATAGTTTCGTTTATTAGTTTTTTATCACAACGTTTACAATAATTTCCATTATTAATGAGAGGAGATATGTATTTTTAATAAAATTAAACGAGATATGTATCCTGATATTTTTTTAGGTCTTCTCTTATTTTATGCCAATTTGGAAGGGAATCATCTTTTCAGATCTCCTAAAAAAAAAAATTATAATCTTTTAATTACTGCACCTCCGAAACACATCGTGAAATTTTGATATTTCTACGACAATTACCAATCACATTAAAAATATAACAATCACATTAATAGTTTCCTTTATTAGTTTTTTATCACAACGTTTACAATAATTTCCATTATTAATGAGAGGAGATATGTATTTTTAATAAAATTAAACGACATATGTATCCTAAAATTTTTTTAGGTCTTCTCTCATTTTATGCCAATTTGGAAGGGAATGATCTTTTTAGACCTCACAAAAAAAATAATCTTTTTATTATTTCACCTCCCAAACATATCGTGAAATTTTGATATTTCTACGACAAGTACCAATCACATTAAAAAGATAACAATCACATTAATAGTTTCCTTTATTAGTTTTTTATCACAATGTTTACAATAATTTCCATTATTAATGAGAGGAGATATGTATTTTTAATAAAATTAAACGAGATATGTATCCTGATATTTTTTTAGGTCTTCTCTTATTTTATGCCAATTTGGAAGGGAATGATCTTTTCAGATCTCCTAAAAAAAATTATAATCTTTTAATTACTGCACCTCCGAAACACATCGTGAAATTTTGATATTTCTACGACAATTACCAATCACATTAAAAATATAGCAATCACATTAATAGTTTCCTTTATTAGTTTTTTATCACAACGTTTATAATAATTTCCATTATTAATGAGAGGAGATATGTATTTTTAATAAAATTAAACGAGATATCCTGAAATTTTTTTAGGTCTTCTCTCATTTTATGCCAATTTGGAAGGGAATGATCTTTTTAGATCTCACCAAAAAAAAATTGTAACCTTTTTATTATTCACCTCCCAAACATATCGTGAAATTTTGATATTTCTACGACAATTACCAATCACATTAAAAAGAAAACAATCACATTAATAGTTTCCTTTTTTAGTTTTTTATCACAACGTTTATAATAATTTCCATTATTAATGAGAGGAGATATGTATTTTTAATAAATTTAAACAAGATATCCTCAAAAAAATTTAGTTTTTCTCTCATTTTATGCCAATTTGGAAGGGAATGATCTTTTTCGATCTCACTCAAAAAAAATTATAATCTTTTTATTATTTCACCTCCCAAACATATCGTGAAATTTCGATATTTCTACCACAATTACCAATCACATTAAAAAGATAACAATCACATTAATAATTTCGTTTATTAGTTTTTTATCACAACGTTTACAATAATTTCCATTATTAATGAGAGGAGATATGTATTTTTAATAAAATTAAACGAGATATGTATCCTGATATTTTTTTAGGTCTTCTCTTATTTTATGCCAATTTGGAAGGGAATGATCTTTTCAGATCTCCTCAAAAAAAAAATTATAATCTTTTAATTACTGCACCTCCGAAACACATCGTGAAATTTTGATATTTCTACGACAATTACCAATCACATTAAAAATATAACAATCACATTAATAGTTTCCTTTATTAGTATTTTATCACAACGTTTATAATAATTTCCATTATTAATGAGAGGAGATATGTATTTTTAATAAAATTAAACGAGATATCCTGAAATTTTTTTAGGTCTTCTCTCATTTTATGCCAATTTGGAAGGGAATGATCTTTTTAGATCTCACCAAAAAAAAATTGTAACCTTTTTATTAATCACCTCCCAAACATATCGTGAAATTTTGATATTTCTACGACAATTACCAATCACATGAAAAAGATAACAATCACACTAATAGTTTCCTTTACTAGTTTTTTATCACAACGTTTATAATAATATCCATGATTAATAAGAGGAGATATGTATATTTAATAAAATTAAACAAGATATCCTGAAATTTTTTTAGGTCTTCTCTTATTTTATGCCAATTTCGAAGGGAATGATCTTTTCAGATCTTCTCAAAAAAAAAATTATAATCTTTTAATTACTGCACCTCCGAAACACAACGTGAAATTTTGATATTTCTACGACAATTACCAATCACATTAAAAATATAACAATCACATTAATAGTTTCCTTTATTAGTTTTTTATCACAACGTTTATAATAATTTCCATTATTAATGAGAGGAGATATGTATTTTTAATAAAATTAAACGAGATATCCTGAAATTTTTTTAGGTCTTCTCTCATTTTATGCCAATTTGGAAGGGAATGATCAATTTAGATCTCACCAAAAAAAAATTGTAACCTTTTTATTATTCACCTCCCAAACATATCGTGAAATTTTGATATTTCTACGACAATTACCAATCACATGAAAAAGATAACAATCACACTAATAGTTTCCTTTACTTTTTTATCACAACGTTTATAATAATATCCATGATTAATAAGAGGAGTTATGTATATTTAATAAAATTAAACAAGATATCCTGAAATTTTTTTAGGTCTTCTCTTATTTTATGCCAATTTGGAAGGGAATGATCTTTTCAGATCTCCTCAAAAAAAAATTATAATCTTTTAATTACTGCACCTCCGAAACACATCGTGAAAATTTGATATTTGTACGACAATTACCAATCACATTAAAAATATAACAATCACATTAATAGTTTCCTTTATTAGTTTTTTATCACAACGTTTTAAATAATTTTCATTATTAATGAGAGGAGATATGTATTTTTAATAAAATTAAACGAGATATCCTGAAATTTTTTTAGGTCTTCTCTCATTTTATGCCAATTTGGAAGGGAATGACCTTTTTAGATCTCACCAAAAAAACTTATAATATTTTTATTATTTCACCTCCCAAACATATGTTGAAAATTTGATATTTGTACGACAATTACCAATCCCATTAAAAAGAAAACAATCACATTAATAGTTTCCTTTTTTAGTTTTTTATCACAACGTTTATAATAATTTCCATTATTAATGAGAGGAGATATGTATTTTTAATAAAATTAAATGAGATATCCTCAAAAAAATTTAGTTTTTCTCTCATTTTATGCCAATTTGGAAGGGAATGATCTTTTTCGATCTCACCCAAAAAAAATTATAATCTTTTTATTATTTCACCTCCCAAACATATCGTGAAATTTTGATATTTCTACCACAATTACCAATCACATTAAAAAGATAACAATCACATTAATAGTTTGCTTTATTAGTTTTTTATCACAACGTTTATAATAATTTCCATTATTAATGAGAGGAGATATGTATTTTTAATAAAATTAAACGAGATATCCTCAAATTTTTTTAGTTCTTCTCTCATTTTATGCCAATTTGGAAGGAATGATCTTTTTCGATCTCACGAAAATAAAATTACAATCTTTTTATTATTCACCTCCCAAACATATCGTGAAATTTTGATCTTTCTACGACAATTACCAATCACATTAAAAAGATAACAACCACACTAATAGTTTCCTTTACTAGTTTTTTATCACAACGTTTATAATAATTTCCATGATTAATAAGTGGAGATATGTATTTTTAATAAAATTAAACAAGATATCCTGAAATTTTTTTAGGTCTTCTCTTATTTTATGCCAATTTGGAAGGGAACGATCTTTTCAGATCTCCTCAAAAAAAAAATTATAATCGTTTTATTACTGCACCTCCGAAACACATCGTGAAATTTTGATATTTCTACGACAATTACCAATCACATTAAAATATAACAATCACTTTAATAGTTTCCTTTATTAGAGTTTTTTATCACAATGTTTATAATAATTTCCATTATTAATGAGAGGAGATATGTATTTTTTATACAATTAAATGAGATATCCTGAAATTTTTTTAGGTCTTCTCTCATTTTATGCCAATTTGGAAGGGAATGATCTTTCTAGATCTCACCAAAAAAAAAATTATAATCTTTTTATTATTTCACCTCCCAAACTTATCGTGAAATTTTGATATTTCTACGACAATTACCAATCACATTAAAAAGATAACAATTACATTAATAGTTTCCTTTGTTAGTTTTTTATCACAACATTTATAATAATTTCCATTATTAATGAGAGGACATATGTATTTTTTTATACAATTAAATGAGATATCCTGAAATTTTTTTAGGTCTTCTCTCATTTTATGCCAATTTGGAAGGGAATGATCTTTTTAGATCTCACAAAAAAAAAATTATAATATTTTTATTATTTCACCTCCCAAACATATGTTGAAAATTTCATATTTGTACGACAATTACCAATCACATTAAAAAGAAAACAATCACATTAAAAGTTTCCTTTATTAATTTTTTATCACAACGTTTATAATAATTTCAATTATTAATGAGAGGAGATATGTATTGTTAATAAAATTAAACGAGATATGCTGAAATTTTTTTAATTCTTCTCTCATTTTATGCCAATTTGGAAGGGAATGATCTTTTTCGATCTCACAAAAAAAAATTATAATCTTTTTATTATTTCACCTACCAAACATATCTTGAAATTTTGATATTTGTACGACAATTAGCAATCACATTAAAAAGATAACAATCACATTAATAGTTTCCTTTATTAGTTTTTTATCGCAACGTTTACACTAATTTCCATTATTAATGAGAGGAGATATGTATTTTTAATAAAATTAAACGACATATGTATCCTGAAATTTTTTTAGGTCTTCTCTCATTTTATGCCAATTTGGAAGAGAATGATCTTTTTAGACCTCACAAAAAAAAATAATCTTTTTATTATTTCACCTCCCAAACATATCGTCAAATTTTGATATTTCTACGACAATTACCAATCACATTAAAAAGATAACAATCACATTAATAGTTTCCTTTATTAGTTTTTTATCACAACGTTTACAATAATTTCCATTATTAATGAGAGGAGATATGTATTTTTAATAAAATTAAACGAGATATGTATCCTGATATTTTTTTAGGTCTTCTCTCATTTTATGCCAATTTGGAAGGGAATGATCTTTTTAGATCTCACCAAAAAAAAATTGTAACCTTTTTATTATTCACCTCCCAAACATATTGTGAAATTTTGATATTTCTACGACAATTACCAATCACATTAAAAAGATAACAATCACACTAATAGTTTCCTTTACTAGTTTTTTATCACAACGTTTATAATAATATCCATGATTAATAAGAGGAGATATGTATATTTAATAAAATTAAACAAGATATCCTGAAATTTTTTTAGGTCTTCTCTTATTTTATGCCAATTTGGAAGGGATCTTTTCAGATCTTCTCAAAAAAAAAATTATAATCTTTTAATTACTGCACCTCTGAAACACTTCGTGAAATTTTGATATTTCTACGACAATTACCAATCACATTAAAAATATAACAATCACATTAATAGTTTCCTTTATTAGTTTTTTATCACAACGTTTATAATAATTTCCATTATTAATGAGAGGAGATATGTATTTTTAATAAAATTAAACGAGATATCCTGAAATTTTTTTAGGTCTTCTCTCATTTTATGCCAATTTGGAAGGAAATGATCTTTTTAGATCTCACCAAAACAAAATTATAATATTTTTATTATTTCACCTCCCAAACATATGTTGAAAATTTGATATTTGTACGACAATTACCAATCACATTAAAAAGAAAACAATCACATTAATAGTTTCCTTTTTTAGTTTTTTATCACAACGTTTATAATAATTTCCATTATTAATGAGAGGAGATATGTATTTTTAATAAAATTAAATGAGTTATCCTCAAAAAAATTTAGTTTTTCTCTCATTTTATGCCAATTTGGAAGGGAATGACCTTTTTAGATCTCACCAAAAACAAATTATAATATTTTTATTATTTCACCTCCCAAACATATGTTGAAAATTTGATATTTGTACGACAATTACCAATCACATTAAAAAGAAAACAATCACATTAATAGTTTCCTTTATTAGTTTTTTATCACAACGTTTATAATAATTTCCATTATTAATGAGAGGAGATATGTATTTTTAATAAAATTAAATGAGATATCCTCAAAATTTTTTAGTTTTTCTCTCATTTTATGTCAATTTGGAAGGGAATGATCTTTTCGATCTCACCCAAAAAACATTATAATCTTTTTATTATTTCACCTCCCAAACATATCGTCAAATTTTGATATTTCCACGACAATTACCAATTACATTAAAAAGATAACAATCACATTAATAGTTTCCTTTATTAGTTTTTTATCACAACGTTTACAATAATTTCCATTATTAATGAGAGGAGATATGTATTTTTAATAAAAATAAACGAGATATGTATCCTGATATTTTTTTAGGTCTTCTCTTATTTTATGCCAATTTGGAAGGGAATGATCTTTTCAGATCTCTTCAAAAAAAATTATAATCTTTTAATTACTGCACCTCCGAAACACATCGTGAAATTTTGATATTTCTACGACAATTACCAATCACATTAATAGTTTCCTTTATTAGTTTTTTATCGCAACGTTTATAATAATTTCCATTATTAATGAGAGGAGATATGTATTTTTAATAAAATTAAACGAGATATCCTGAAATTTTTTTAGGTCTTCTCTCATTTTATGCCAATTTGGAAGGGAATGATCAATTTAGATCTCACCAAAAAAAAATTGTAACCTTTTTATTATTCACCTCCCAAACATATCGTGAAATTTTGATATTTCTACGACAATTACCAATCACATGAAAAAGATAACAATCACACTAATAGTTTCCTTTACTAGTTTTTTATCACAACGTTTATAATAATATCCACGATTAATAAGAGGAGATATGTATATTTAATAAAATTAAACAAGATATCCTGAAATTTTTTTAGTTCTTCTCTTATTTTATGCCAATTTGGAAGGGAATGATCTTTTCAGATCTTCTCAAAAAAAAAATTATAATCTTTTAATTACTGCACCTCCGAAACACATCGTGAAATTTTGATATTTCTACGACAATTACCAATCACATTAAAAATATAACAATCACATTAATAGTTTCCTTTATTAGTTTTTTATCACAACGTTTATAATAATTTCCATTATTAATGAGAGGAGATATGTATTTTTAATAAAATTAAACGAGATATCCTGAAATTTTTTTAGGTCTTCTCTCATTTTATGCCAATTTGGAAGGGAATGATCTTTTTAGATCTCACCAAAAAAAAATTGTAACCTTTTTATTATTCACCTCCCAAACATATCGTGAAATTTTGATATTTCTACGACAATTACCAATCACATTAAAAATATAACAATCACACTAATAGTTTCCTTTACTAGTTTTTTATCACAACGTTTATAATAATTTCCATTATTAATGAGAGGAGATATGTATTTTTAATAAAATTAAATGAGATATCCTCAAAAAAATTTAGTTTTTCTCTCATTTTATGCCAATTTGGAAGGGAATGATCTTTTTCGATCTCACCCAAAAAAAATTATAATCTTTTTATTATTTCACCTCCCAAACATATCGTGAAATTTTTATATTTCTACCACAATTACCAATCACATTAAAAAGATAACAATCACATTAATAGTTTCCTTGATTAGTTTTTTATCACAACGTTTATAATAATTTCCATTATTAATGAGAGGAGATATGTATTTTTCATAAAATTAAACGAGATATCCTCAAATTTTTTTAGTTCTTCTCTCATTTTATGCCAATTTGGAAGGAATGATCTTTTTCGATCTCGCGAAAAAAAAATTATAATCTTTTTATTATTCACCTCCCAAACATATCGTGAAATTTTGATATTTCTACGACAATTACCAATCACATTAAAAAGATAACAACCACACTAATAGTTTCCTTTACTAGTTTTTTATCACAACGTTTATAATAATTTCCATGATTAATAAGTGGAGATATGTATTTTTAATAAAATTAAACAAGATATCCTGAAATTTTTTTAGGTCTTCTCTTATTTTATGCCAATTTGGAAGGGAACGATCTTTTCAGATCTCCTCAAAAAAAAAATTATAATCTTTTAATTACTGCACCTCCGAAACACATCGTGAAATTTTGATATTTCTACGACAATTACCAATCACATTAGAAATATAACAATCACATTAATAGTTTCCTTTATTAGTTTTTTATCACAACGTTTATAATAATTTCCATTATTAATGAGAGGAGATATGTATTTTTAATAAAATTAAACGAGATATCCTGAAATTTTTTTAGGTCTTCTCTCATTTTATGCCAATTTGGAAGGAAATGATCTTTTTAGATCTCACCAAAACAAAATTATAATATTTTTATTATTTCACCTGTAACATCCTCATTTTACTATTTGTACGCATTTATATACGTACATTATGAACACTTATGCAATGTATTTTATAGAACTTTATGAACATATTTTCTTAATGAAATTAATACAGTTCTATTCAGAAGAATTTTTTGAATTTCCAAATGTCTTTGTTTTTGCCGAAATTGATTGTTGACTGGACTGCTATGTCAGACAGCTGTCCAGGATAAATTTTCAAGTATAGAATTTTGAACTCATTTATAACTTAAAAGAAAGGTAATAGAATATAGATTAAAAATATATACAGATAAAGAATTAAAATGCTTATTCAGAATTGTTAGGATTTTCTGAAAGTTAGAACTTTGAGAAATTATTACGGTAAAATTTTAAGACAGAAAATTTAGAGAAAATTCATAGGATATCTATAGAATTATCTAATAATTGTAATATACTTAGAATAATTATTAAAAATGTTTAACCAAGAAAAATTTAAATTAGAACCTTAACCAATCAAAAAGTGACAACTTAGGTTTTTCTAATGTCACTAAATTAAGCTAATTAGGCTTGGATTAAGAGATAAGTAAGACACTACCCCCAAGGTTTTTGATAGTGAGGAATCCATTGGTGATGTTATTTTCTTCAAATTCTAATCACATTGTAAAATAATTAGCAGCCCTAATTACCTTCTAGAATTTTCTACAAAGTGCTTGAAATGTTGACTTTTGGGGTAGGCAAGTGACTTGGAACTCCTTGGCTGTCCAAGTGGGCTGGAAAGGCTTGGCAAGTGGACTTCCCTTGGTCCAATTGAGCTGCTGGACGTGCAGGCAGCAGCTGGACTTGAAGGCAAAGTCCAATTTGGTTAATAAAATTTTTTAGAAGCATTTAACTTAAGTAAAAGGAGAAAAAAGTCACCAAAAACTCAAAAAACAGAACCATGAGTCTCCAAACCCAGCAGCTGCAGTTTTCATTTCAATTTCATCTTAACTTCATCATCTCATCTCAAATTAAGAAACCAAACCATCCAAACTCCCTAAACCCTAAGCTAATCGGCAAAAAGGAAAAGAAATTGGAGGAAATATCAAAAATTCATACAAGACCAAGGAGTGAGGGAGAAAGGAATTCAAGGCTTTTTCTTCAATTAAAGAGTTTAAGGTAAGGATCTAGGCATTTAATTTCAATTAGAACCCTTGGAATTAGAAGAAAACATGTTGTAGGCTTAGATTAAAATTTTGACCTAGAATCATGAAAACTTGAAATTGATTTAGGGGTTTTGTGTTTTTGATGCTTGTGATTGAAATTCATGGATTGGAATGATGTTTGATTGAATTTTAAGGTGTTGTAATGGTTGAAATTTGGTTTGTTGAATTTTGATTGAAATTGTGATTTGGTTGATTTTTGGTTGGAATTGGAAGTTGTTGCTTTGGAAAACATGTTGGAAATGGTGTGTATACCATTCGGCCAGCCCTAAATGCAAGGGATATTATGTGGAAATTTTTATAAAACCAAGGGCAAAATGGTCATTTTACATGTAGGGACACATTGGGTATTTTGGAAAAAGATTGAGGGTATTTTCGGAAATTATTAAAAATACTAATGTTATAATGTAAATTGCTTAAATTTTTGTATCCTTGTATGTTAAGGTGTACAAATTATTTGTTTGATTGTGATCATGAACAAAATCCATTAGCATGAGTCTTTTTGGGGGATTTATAAAAGTATCAAATGAGAAAGAATTATGTTGACTAACCAGGACTGTGGTAGTCATGAGAATTGAGTTGATTTATGAGTAATGACTTTTGTTGACTAACCGGGACTGCGGTAGTCATGTGAAATGAGATTGATTGAGAAATGAATTGTTGACTAACCGAGATTACGGTAGTCATGTGAAATGAAAATGATTGAGAAAGGATTTTTGGGTTGAGTAGAATTTGTTAGACAGGACCGCATAATCTGTGATTATATAGTCTGTGGGGTGAAGGATATTGGCAATTCCACATGTGGCTGGAAACTGGACTGAGTTGCGGTCGTGGTAGCCTTCCGGGTATCCTAATCTCCTAATTCTATTTAGCTTATTCGCGTTTAGTAGGGGCTGATAGCTTAATTGCAGAGCGTAATGGTAGGCCAGTTTCTTACTAAACACTCAAAGGGGAAGTCTCCATGGAGCAGGGTCAAAAATGAATTTGAGTCAAAAACTGCATTTGCATAAATCATACTGCATTTAATTATGTGTGTAACTAATTAATTTGTTATGATATGTATTTGTTTGAAATTGTTTTATTGTATGAGAAATTAAATGCCTGATCCGGTAATGCTGTCCCCAGATTCTAGGGGAGTGTGATTGCAGGTATTTGGAAGATTAATTAGAAGTTACAAATGCAGACATGGTCCAGAGCTATAGGATGGGGACTATTTTGGGTAGACAATAATTTGTAGTAGTTAGAATTATTTTGTAGCAGTGTGTATATAAATTTTAATGATGTAAATTACAGAACATATTTTGGATTGTAATAGAACGTATCAGAACTTTGAAATAAATATATAAAATAAATTAAATAGTTAAATTATGTTTTATAAGAAAGGGGGGTTACATTAGTGGTATCAGAGCTCTGGTTATGCATCTCTAGGACTTGCGAGTAGTGGGTCTATTAGGTGTTTTGCTGTGTTACCCTGATTAGAATTTTTTGTTTGTTAAGAATATTATGGGAAAAAGGGTAGTAACTAGATCTGAAATTTTAAGACATGTAGAAATGAGAAGAGGAAGGCTAGTTATAAATCCTAGAGTTGAAACCAATAGTATAGCTAAGATGGCAGAAAGGAAGAAAGAAAATCTTGATAAAGTTGTGAGGGTGCACACTCAGGACTCAGTCGAGATGACTTTCTCTCCTAATGCTTAAAATTTTATTATTATTAGTATTGTTCAAGTTGGGTTATTTTCCATGTTACTTATATTGTGAATTTAAGACTTATAATCTTGAGTTAGTTGAGAAAGGAGATCTAAAGGCCTGAGTTCGTAGATCAAGGTTGAGAATAGAGGTCCAAATATTTGAGTTTATAGGATAATAGTTGAGTTTGACAAAAGAAAGAAAACAAAGTTTTGAAGGTACCTTGATGTTTGGAATATGATGAGATGTTGAAAGTATGGTTATTGCCATATTGTTCTAATGGATGTTTTCATGTGTTTTGAAGGCTGAAACAGTGTATCGTAGTATAAATTTGTCACAGGATTGATATCTTAACTATTAGGACTTGAAATTTTGTGTTTTAGACATGAGTTAGAACCAAAATAGTGCATTTTTCTGGTGCAGTAAAATAGCCTGCGGGTTTAACATTGTTTAATTACATTACCATGGTGTAAGTGGTGATTAAGAGAGTAGAATAGGACCCAAATGCTAAGTTAGTAGCAGTTGTCCTAAGAATTTTTAAAGTTGAAAGAGTAAGTAATTGGAAGGCCTAAGGGTGTGTGTATTGATGTTGGAAATTAAGCCTAAGTAACCATTAAATTGGTAGTAGTGAATTGGAGTAATTTGAGGTACTTTGAAAGTCATTCTAATGGTGACTTGTTGGAATTATGGTTCTAAAGTACAGCTATAAGTTGAGGATGCTAATTATGTTTAAAATACCCTATACCTTGCTTGTTTCTGTGCCTACATCTAAACAAATCCTAACCTCTCAAATATGTTTGAATTGTATAATAACCATCAGAGATAGACCATTTGTTGTGAATTTGATTTGTTTGCCTATGACTAACCTTGATGTGATATTAGGAATGGATGGGTTAGCAGCCAACCATATTCTAATAGACTGTGCCTCTAAATCTGTGATTTTCCCTGAACTTGATGTTTCTAGACTTAAACCTGTCCAACCTAAAGAAATATCATTTAAAAGTGAAATTCAAAAATACATGTTATCATCTCTTGGAACTAAGGAAGATAAAATTGAAATAGACTCTGTGCTAGTTGTAAATGAGTATCCTGAAGTTTTTCCTGATGATGTTTCTGGTTTGCCTCCTGAAAGAGAAATAGAATTTAGTATAGATTTGATGCCTGGTACTAGACCAATTTCTATGCAACCATATAGAATGTCATTATTGAAATTAATTGAGTTAAAGAAACAATTGGAAGAATTATTAGAAAAATAATTTGTAAGGCCTAGTGTGTCCCTATGGTGAGCCCAGTATTATTAGTTAAAAAGAAAGATGGAGGATCTAGGTTATGTATAGATTATAGACAATTAAATAAAGTAACTATAAAGAATAAATATCCTTGATCTAGAATAGATGATATATTAATATATTCTAAAAATAAAGAAGAACATGAAAATCATCTTAGAATAATATTAGAAATTTTAAAAGATAGAAAATTATATGCTAAATTGTCCAAGTGTGAATTTTGGTTGGAGGAAGTGAAAATTTTAGGACATGTAATTTCTAAAGATGGAATAAGTGTAGGATTTTCTAAGGTAGAAGCAGTTTTAGAATAGGAAAGGCCTAAGACAGTAACTGAGATTAGTAGTTCTTAGGATTTGATGGATATTATAGAAGATTGATTGAAGGATTTTCTAAGATAGCTGGACCCTTAATATAATTTTATTTGGAGTGAGAGTTGTGAGAAAATTTTCCAAGAATTGAAACATAAATTGACTACCTCACTAGTTTTAGTTTTACCCGACCCAAATGAATCCTATGAGGTATACTGTGATGTTTCATCTCTAGGGTTAAGATGTGTGTTGATGTAAAATAGGAAAGTGGTAGCTTATGCATCTAGGTGGTTGAAATCACATGAGAGAAATTATCCTACTCATGATTTGGAGTTAGCAGCTATAGTTTTTGCTTTGAAGATTTGGAGACATTATTTATATGGATCAAGATTTGATGTATATAGTGATCATAAGAGTTTAAAATATTTGTTTGAAAAAAAAAAAAATTGGAAAGGAGACAAAGAAGATGAATGGAGTTTATTAAAGATTATGATTTTCAGTTAATGTATCATCCAGGAAAAGCTAATATAGTAGCAGATGCTTTAAGTAGGAATATTGTACATATGTCAACTATGATGATTAAAGAATTAGAATTAATACAATAATTTAGAGATTTGAATTTGTGTACAGTTAGGGAATAAGATAAAATTCAATTAGGAAGGATTACTAATGATTTTTGGAAGAGATTAAGAAGAAACAAGATATAGATATATTTATTCAAGAAAAGAAAGCATTAATAGGAACAAATAAAGTAAAAGAATTTAATGTAGGAATAGATGGAATTATTAGATTTAAAAATAGAATTTGTGTACCTAATAATCAAGAATTTAAGGAATTAATTTTGAAGGAAGGGCACAAAAGTAAACTTAGTATTCATCCTAGAACAACAAAAATATATAAAGATTTAAAGGGAATGTTTTGGTGGTCTAGGATGAAGAGAGATGTAGCAGAATATGTGGCTAGATGTTTAACATGTTAGAAAGCAAAGATTGAATATCAGAAACCCTTTGATCTGTTACATCCTTTAGAGATACCTATATGGAAACGGAATAGTATATCAATGGATTTTGTGGTAGGATTACCTAGAACACATAGGAATTTTGATACCATTTGAATAATTGTAGATAGATTAACTAAATTAGTACATTTTGCTTTCAATAAATATTAGGTATTCTTTAGAAAGATTAGCTTAATTTAGAAAAATTAGCTTAATTGTACTTAAAGGAAATAATTAGATTATCTGGAGTACCTACTAGTATAGAGTGTAATAAAGACCCTAGCTTTGTTTTTAAATTTTTGGAAAGATTTTCAGAAAGCTTTAAGAAGTAAAATTATATCTTAGTTTAGTATAACACCCTAAGATTGATGGTCAAACAAAAAGGACTATTCGGACATTAGAAGATCTCTTAAGAGCCTGTACATTAGAAGAGAAAGGAAACTGGGAAGAGATATTACCATTAGTAGAATTTGCATCCAATAATAGTTACCATTCTAGTATAGGTATTTCTTCCTATGAAGCATTTTATGGTAGAAAATGTAAGACCCCTTTGGTATGGTATCAGGATGGTGAGAATTTATTGATAGGACCAAACATTATTCAGCAAACCAAATTCTCAAAAAAAAAAAAAAATTGAACCTATGGCCTACCAAATAGCCTTACCACCCTTTTTGTCAAACCTCCATGAGGTGTTCCATGTGTCACAACTAAGATAGTACATCTCAGATCCTTCACATGTCATTGAACCTGATCAAATACAGGTAAAGGAAAACCTAACATTTGAAATAAAGCCTGTTAAGATTAAGGACAGAAGGATTAAGTATCTGAGAGGTAAAGAAATTCCTCTAGCTAAGGTTATTTGGGATGATATCAGAGGTGATACTACATGGGAGTTAGAGGAGAAAATGAGAGAAACATATCCTCATTTGTTTGTATAGTTATCTAGTTTTATAGTTGTACGGTTGTATAGTTGTATTAGAAATTTCGAGGACGAAATTTTTATTAGTAGGGGAGAATTGTAACATCCTCATTTTACTATTTGTACGCATTTATATACGTATATTATGAACACTTATGCAATGTATTTTATAGAACTTTATGAACATATTTTCTTAATGAAATTAATACAGTTCTATTCAGAAGAATTTTCTGAATTTCCAAATGTCTTTGTTTTTGCCGAAATTGATTGTTGACTGGACTGCTATGTCAGACAGCTGTCCAGGATAAATTTTCAAGCATAGAATTTTGAACTCATTTATAACTTAAAAGAAAGGTAATAGAATATAGATTAAAAATATATACAGATAAAGAATTAAAATGCTTATTCAGAATTGTTAGGATTTTCTGAAAGTTAGAACTTTGAGAAATTATTACGGTAAAATTTTAAGACAGAAAATTTAGAGAAAATTCATAGGATATCTATAGAATTATCTAATAATTGTAATATACTTAGAATAATTATTAAAAATGTTTAACCAAGAAAAATTTAAATTAGAACCTTAACCAATCAAAAAGTGACAACTTAGGTTTTTCTAATGTCACTAAATTAAGCTAATTAGGCTTGGATTAAGAGATAAGTAAGACACTACCCCCAAGGTTTTTGATAGTGAGGAATCCATTGGTGATGTTATTTTCTTCAAATTCTAATCACATTGTAAAATAATTAGCAGCCCTAATTACCTTCTAGAATTTTCTACAAAGTGCTTGAAATGTTGACTTTTGGGGTAGGCAAGTGACTTGGAACTCCTTGGCTGTCCAAGTGGGCTGGAAAGGCTTGGCAAGTGGACTTCCCTTGGTCCAATTGAGCTGCTGGACGTGCAGGCAGCAGCTGGACTTGAAGGCAAAGTCCAATTTGGTTAATAAAATTTTTTAGAAGCATTTAACTTAAGTAAAAGGAGAAAAAAGTCACCAAAAACTCAAAAAACAGAACCATGAGTCTCCAAACCCAGCAGCTGCAGTTTTCATTTCAATTTCATCTTAACTTCATCATCTCATCTCAAATTAAGAAACCAAACCATCCAAACTCCCTAAACCCTAAGCTAATCGGCAAAAAGGAAAAGAAATTGGAGGAAATATCAAAAATTCATACAAGACCAAGGAGTGAGGGAGAAAGGAATTCAAGGCTTTTTCTTCAATTAAAGAGTTTAAGGTAAGGATCTAGGCATTTAATTTCAATTAGAACCCTTGGAATTAGAAGAAAACATGTTGTAGGCTTAGATTAAAATTTTGACCTAGAATCATGAAAACTTGAAATTGATTTAGGGGTTTTGTGTTTTTGATGCTTGTGATTGAAATTCATGGATTGGAATGATGTTTGATTGAATTTTAAGGTGTTGTAATGGTTGAAATTTGGTTTGTTGAATTTTGATTGAAATTGTGATTTGGTTGATTTTTGGTTGGAATTGGAAGTTGTTGCTTTGGAAAACATGTTGGAAATGGTGTGTATACCATTCGGCCAGCCCTAAATGCAAGGGATATTATGTGGAAATTTTTATAAAACCAAGGGCAAAATGGTCATTTTACATGTAGGGACACATTGGGTATTTTGGAAAAAGATTGAGGGTATTTTCGGAAATTATTAAAAATACTAATGTTATAATGTAAATTGCTTAAATTTTTGTATCCTTGTATGTTAAGGTGTACAAATTATTTGTTTGATTGTGATCATGAACAAAATCCATTAGCATGAGTCTTTTTGGGGGATTTATAAAAGTATCAAATGAGAAAGAATTATGTTGACTAACCAGGACTGTGGTAGTCATGAGAATTGAGTTGATTTATGAGTAATGACTTTTGTTGACTAACCGGGACTGCGGTAGTCATGTGAAATGAGATTGATTGACAAATGAATTGTTGACTAACCGAGATTACGGTAGTCATGTGAAATGAAAATGATTGAGAAAGGATTTTTGGGTTGAGTAGAATTTGTTAGACAGGACCGTATAATCTGTGATTATATAGTCTGTGGGGTGAAGGATATTGGCAATTCCACATGTGGCTGGAAACTGGACTGAGTTGCGGTCGTGGTAGCCTTCCGGGTATCCTAATCTCCTAATTCTATTTAGCTTATTCGCGTTTAGTAGGGGCTGATAGCTTAATTGCAGAGCGTAATGGTAGGCCAGTTTCTTACTAAACACTCAAAGGGGAAGTCTCCATGGAGCAGGGTCAAAAATGAATTTGAGTCAAAAACTGCATTTGCATAAATCATACTGCATTTAATTATGTGTGTAACTAATTAATTTGTTATGATATGTATTTGTTTGAAATTGTTTTATTGTATGAGAAATTAAATGCCTGATCCGGTAATGCTGTCCCCAGATTCTAGGGGAGTGTGATTGCAGGTATTTGGAAGATTAATTAGAAGTTACAAATGCAGACATGGTCCAGAGCTATAGGATGGGGACTATTTTGGGTAGACAATAATGTTGTAGTAGTTAGAATTATTTTGTAGCAGTGTTTATATAAATTTTAATGATGTAAATTACAGAACATATTTTGGATTGTAATAGAACGTATCAGAACTTTGAAATAAATATATAAAATAAATTAAATAGTTAAATTATGTTTTATAAGAAAGGGGGGTTACATCACCTCCCAAACATATGTTGAAAATTTGATATTTGTACGACAATTACCAATCACATTAAAAAGAAAACAATCACATTAATAGTTTCCTTTTTTAGTTTTTTATCACAACGTTTATAATAATTTCCATTATTAATGAGAGGAGATATGTATTTTTAATAAAATTAAATGAGATATCCTCAAAAAAATTTAGTTTTTCTCTCATTTTATGCCAATTTGGAAGGGAATGACCTTTTTAGATCTCACCAAAAACAAATTATAATATTTTTATTATTTCACCTCCCAAACATATGTTGAAAATTTGATATTTGTACGACAATTACCAATCACATTAAAAAGAAAACAATCACATTAATAGTTTCCTTTATTAGTTTTTTATCACAACATTTATAATAATTTCCATTATTAATGAGAGGAGATATGTATTTTTAATAAAATTAAATGAGATATCCTCAAAAAATTTTAGTTTTTCTCTCATTTTATGTCAATTTGGAAGGGAATGATCTTTTCGATCTCACCCAAAAAACATTATAATCTTTTTATTATTTCACCTCCCAAACATATCGTCAAATTTTGATATTTCTATGACAATTACTGTAACATCCTATTTTATTAATTGTACGCATTTATATATGTATATTATTAACATTTATGCACTGTATTTTATAGAAACCTTATGTACATATTCTCTTAATGAAATTAATACAGTTCTACTCAGAAGAATTTTCTGAATATCCAAATGTCTTTGTTTTTGCCGAAATTGATTGTTGACTGGACTGCTATGTCAGACAGTTGTCCAGGATAAATTTTCAAGTATAGAATTTTGAACTCATTTATAACTTAAAAGAAAGGTAATAGAATATAGATTAAAAATATATACAGATAAAGAATTAAAATGCTTATTCAGAATTGTTAGGATTTTCTGAAAGTTAGAACTTTGAGGAATTATTACGGTAAAATTCTAAGACAGAAAATTTAGAGAAAATTCATAGGATATCTATAGAATTATCTAATAATTGTAATATACTTAGAATAATTATTAAAAATGTTTAACCAAGAAAAATTTAAATTAGAACCTTAACCAATCAAAAAGTGACAACTTAGGCTTTTCTAAGATCACTAAATTAAGCTAATTAGGCTTGGATTAAGAGATAAGTAAGACACTACCCCAAGGTTTTTGATAGTGAGGAATCCAATGGTGATGTTATTTTCTTCAAATTCTAATCACATTGTAAAATAATTAGCAGCCCTAATTACCTTCTAGAATTTTCTACAAAGTGCTTGAAATGTTGACTTTTGGGGTAGGCAAGTGACTTGGAACTCCTTGGCTGTCCAAGTGGGCTGGAAAGTCTTGGCAAGTGGACTTCCCTTGGTCCAATTGACCTGCTGGACGTGCAGGCAGCAGCTGGACTTGAAGGCAAAGTCCAATTTGGTTAATAAAATTTTTTAGAAGCATTTAACTTAAGTAAAAGGAGAAAAAAGTCACCAAAAACTCAAAAACAGAACCATGAGTCTCCAAACCCAGCAGCTGCAGTTTTCATTTCAATTTCATCTTAACTTCATCATCTCATCTCAAATTAAGAAACCAAACCATCCAAACTCCCTAAACCCTAAGCTAATCGGCAAAAAGGAAAAGAAATTGGAGGAAATCTCAAAAATTCCTACAAGACCAAGGAGTGAGGGAGAAAGGAATTCAAGGCTTTTTCTTCAATTAAAGAGTCTAAGGTAAGGATCTAGGCATTTAATTTCAATTAGAACCCTTGGAATTAGAAGAAAACATGTTGTAGGCTTAGATTAAAATTTTGACCTAGAATCATGAAAACTTGAAATTGATTTAGGGGTTTTGTGTTTTCGATGCTTGTGATTGAAATTCATGGATTGGAATGATGTTTGATTGAATTTTAAGGTGTTGTAATGGTTGAAATTTGGTTTGTTGAATTTTGATTGAAATTGTGATTTGGTTGATTTTTGGTTGGAATTGGAAGTTTGTTGCTTTGGAAAATATGTTGAGAATGGTAGTGAGACCATTCGGCCAGCCCTAAATGCAAGGGATATTATGTGGAAATTTTTGTAAAACCAAGGGCAAAATGGTCATTTTACATGTAGGGACACATTGGGTATTTTGGAAAAAGATTGAGGGCATTTTCGGAAATTACTAAAATACTAATGTTATAAGGTAAATTGCTTAAATTTTTGTATACTTGTATGTTAATGTGTACAAATTATTTATTTGATTGTGATCATGAACAAAATTCATTAGCATGAGTCTTTTTGGGGGATTTATAAAGGTATCAAATGAGAAAGAATTATGTTGACTAACCGGGACTGCGGTAATAATGAGAATTGAGTTGATCTATGAGAAATGACTTTTGTTGACTAGCCGGGACTGCGGTAGTCATGTGAAATGAAAATGATTGAGAAAGAATTTTGTTGACTAGCCGGGACTGCGGTAGTCATGTGAAATGAAAATGATTGAGAAAGAATTATGTTGACTTACCGGGACTGCGGTAGTCATGTGAAATGAAAATGATTGAGAAATGAATTGTTGACTAACCGAGACTACAGTAGTCATGTGAAATGGAAATGATTGAGAAAGGATTTGGGGTGAGTAGAATTTGTTAAACAGGACCGTATAATCTGTGATTATATAGTTTGTGGGGAGAAGGATATTGGCAATTCCATATGTGGCTGTAATCTGGACAGAGATGCGGTCGTGGTGGCCTTCCTGGATATCCTGATCTCCTAATTCTGTTTAGTTTATTCGCGTTTAGTAGGGGCTGATAGCTGAATTGCAGTACGTAATGGTAGGCCAGTTACTTACTAAACACTCAAAGGGGAAGTCTCCATGGAGCAGGGTCAAAAATGAATTTGAGTCAAAAAACTGCATCTGCATAAATCATACTGCATTTAATTAGGTGTGTAACTAATTAATTTGTTATGATATGTATTTGTTTGAAATTGTTTTATTCTATGAGAAATTAAATGCCTGATCCGGTAATGCTGTCCCCAGATTCTAGGGGAGTGTGAATTGCAGGTGCTTGAAGATATAGTTAAATGATGAAGATGCAGAAATTCCAGAGCATATAGGATGGGACTATTTTGGGTACACAATAATTTGTAGTAGTTAGAATTATTTTGTAGCAGTGTTTATATAAATTTTAATGATGTAAATTACAGAACATATTTTGGATTGTAAGAGATCGTATCAGAACTTTGAAATAAATATATAAAATGAATTAAATAGTTAAATTATGTTTTATAAAAAAAAGGGGGGTTACATTAGTGGTATCAGAGCTCTGGTTATGCATCTCTAGGACTTGCGAGTAGTGGGTCTATTAGGTGTTTTGCTGTGTTACCCTGATTAGAATTTTTGTTTGTTAAGAATATTATGGGAAAAAGGGTAGTAACTAGATCTGAAAATTTAAGACATGTAGAAATGAGAAGAGGAATGCTAGTTATAAATCCTAGAGTTCAAACTAATAGTATAATTGAGATGGCAGAAAGGAAGAAAGGAAATCTTGATAGATTTGTGAGGGTGCACACTCAGGACTCAGTCGAGATGACTTTCCCTCCTAATGCTAAAATTTTTATTATTAGTAGTATTGTATTATCCAAGTTGGGTTATTTTCCATGTTCCTTATATTGTGAATTTACAAGTTATACCCTTGAGTTAGTTGAGGAAGGAGATCTAAAGATCTGAGTTAGTAGATCAAGGTTGAGAATAGAGGTCTAAATATTTGAGTTTATAGGATAATGGATGAGTTTGACAAAGGAAAGAAAACAAAGTTTTGAAGGTACCTTGATGTTTGGAATATGATGAGATGTTGAGAGTATGGTTATTGCCATATTGTTCTAATGGATGTTTTCATGTGTTTTGAAGGCTGAAACAGTGTATCGTAGTATAAATTTGTCACAGGATTGATATCTTAACTATTAGGACTTGAAATTTTGTGTTTTAGACATGAGTTAGAACCAAAATAGTGCATTTTTCTGGTGCAGTAAAATAGCCTGCGGGTTTAACATTGTTTAATTACATTACCATGGTGTAAGTGGTGATTAAGAGAGTAGAATAGGACCCAAATGCTAAGTTAGTAGCAGTTGTCCAAAGAATTTTTAAAGTTGAAAGAGTAAGTAATTGGAAGGCCTAAGGGTGTGTGTATTGATGTTGGAAATTAAGCCTAAGTAACCATTAAATTGGTAGTAGTGAATTGGAGTAATTTGAGGTACTTTGAAAGTCATTCTAATGGTGACTTGTTGGAATTATGGTTCTAAAGTACAGCTATAAGTTGAGGATGCTAATTATGTTTAAAATACCCTATACCTTGCTTGTTTCTGTGCCTACATCTAAACCAATCCTAACCTCTCAAATATGTTTGAATTGTATAATAACCATCAGAGATAGACCATTTGTTGTGAATTTGATTTGTTTGCCTATGACTAACCTTGATGTGATATTAGGAATGGATGGGTTAGCAGCCAACCATATTCTAATAGACTGTGCCTCTAAATCTGTGATTTTCCCTGAACTTGATGTTTCTAGACTTAAACCTGTCCAACCTAAAGAAATATCATTTAAAAGTGAAATTCAAAAATACATGTTATCATCTCTTGGAACTAAGGAAGATAAAATTGAAATAGACTCTGTGCTAGTTGTAAATGAGTATCCTGAAGTTTTTCCTGATGATGTTTCTGGTTTGCCTCCTGAAAGAGAAATAGAATTTAGTATAGATTTGATGCCTGGTACTAGACCAATTTCTATGCAACCATATAGAATGTCATTATTGAAATTAATTGAGTTAAAGAAACAATTGGAAGAATTATTAGAAAAATAATTTGTAAGGCCTAGTGTGTCCCTATGGTGAGCCCAGTATTATTAGTTAAAAAGAAAGATGGAGGATCTAGGTTATGTATAGATTATAGACAATTAAATAAAGTAACTATAAAGAATAAATATCCTTGATCTAGAATAGATGATATATTAATATATTCTAAAAATAAAGAAGAACATGAAAATCATCTTAGAATAATATTAGAAATTTTAAAAGATAGAAAATTATATGCTAAATTGTCCAAGTGTGAATTTTGGTTGGAGGAAGTGAAAATTTTAGGACATGTAATTTCTAAAGATGGAATAAGTGTAGATTTTTCTAAGGTAGAAGCAGTTTTAGAATAGGAAAGGCCTAAGACAGTAACTGAGATTAGTAGTTCTTAGGATTTGATGGATATTATAGAAGATTGATTGAAGGATTTTCTAAGATAGCTGGACCCTTAATATAATTTTATTTGGAGTGAGAGTTGTGAGAAAATTTTCCAAGAATTGAAACATAAATTGACTACCTCACTAGTTTTAGTTTTACCCGACCCAAATGAATCCTATGAGGTATACTGTGATGTTTCATCTCTAGGGTTAAGATGTGTGTTGATGTAAAATAGGAAAGTGGTAGCTTATGCATCTAGGCGGTTGAAATCACATGAGAGAAATTATCCTACTCATGATTTGGAGTTAGCAGCTATAGTTTTTGCTTTGAAGATTTGGAGACATTATTTATATGGATCAAGATTTGATGTATATAGTGATCATAAGAGTTTAAAATATTTGTTTAAAAAAAAAATTTGGAAAGGAGACAAAGAAAATGGATGGAGTTTATTAAAGATTATGATTTTCAATTAAGGTATCATCCAAGAGAGGCTAATGTAGTAGAAGATGTTTTAAGTAGGAAAATTGTGCATATGTCAACTATGAGGATTAAAGAATTAGAATTAATAGAATAATTTAGAGATTTGAATTTGTGTACAGTTTGGGAAAAAGATAAAATTCAATTAGGAAGGATTACTAATGATTTTTGGAAGAGATTAAGAAGAAACAAGATATAGATATATTTATTCAAGAAAAGAAAGCATTAATAGGAACAAATAAAGTAAAAGAATTTAATGTAGGAACAGATGGAATTATTAGATTTAAAAATAGAATTTGTGTACCTAATAATCAAGAATTTAAGGAATTAATTTTGACGGAAGGGCACAAAAGTAAACTTAGTATTCATCCTGGAACAACAAAATATATAAAGATTTAAAGGGAATGTTTAGTGGTCTAGGATGAAGAGAGATGTAGCAGAATATGTGGCTAGATGTTTAACATGTTAGAAAGCAAAGATTGAATGTCAGAAACCCTTTGATCTGTTACATCCTTTAGAGATACCTATATGGAAACGGAATAGTATATCAATGGATTTTGTGGTAGGATTACCTAGAACACGTAGGAATTTTGATACCATTTGAGTAATTGTAGATAGATTAACTAAATTAGTACATTTTGCTTTCAATAAATATTAGGTATTCTTTAGAAAGATTAGCTTAATTTAGAAAAATTAGCTTAATTGTACTTAAAGGAAATAATTAGATTATCTGGAGTACCTACTAGTATAGAGTCTAATAAAGACCATAGCTTTGTTTTTAAATTTTTGGAAAGATTTTCAGAAAGCTTTAAGAAGTAAAATTTATCTTAGTTTAGTATAACACCCTAAGATTGATGGTCAAACAGAAAGGACTATTCGGACATTAGAAGATCTCTTAAGAGCCTGTACATTAGAAGAGAAAGGAAAACCTAACATTTGAAACAAAGCCTATTAAGATTGAGGACAGAAGGATTAAGTACCTGAGAGGTAAAGAAATTTCTCTAGTTAAGGTTATTTGGGATGATATCAGAGGTGATGCTACATGGGAGTTAGAGGAAAAAATGAAAGAAACATATCCTCATTTGTTTGTATAGTTATTTTGTTGTATAGTTGTATGGTTATATATTTGTATTAGAAATTTCGAGGACGAAATTTTTATTAGTAGGAGAGAATTGTAACATCCTATTTTATTAATTGTACGCATTTATATATGTATATTATTAACATTTATGCACTGTATTTTATAGAAACCTTATGTACATATTCTCTTAATGAAATTAATACAGTTCTACTCAGAAGAATTTTCTGAATATCCAAATGTCTTTATTTTTCTCTCATTTTATGCCAATTTGGAAGGGAATGACCTTTTTAGATCTCACCAAAAACAAATTATAATATTTTTATTATTTCACCTCCCAAACATATGTTGAAAATTTGATATTTGTACGACAATTACCAATCACATTAAAAAGAAAACAATCACATTAATAGTTTCCTTTATTAGTTTTTTATCACAACATTTATAATAATTTCCATTATTAATGAGAGGAGATATGTATTTTTAATAAAATTAAATGAGATATCCTCAAAAAATTTTAGTTTTTCTCTCATTTTATGTCAATTTGGAAGGGAATGATCTTTTCGATCTCACCCAAAAAACATTATAATCTTTTTATTATTTCACCTCCCAAACATATCGTCAAATTTTGATATTTCTATGACAATTACTGTAACATCCTATTTTATTAATTGTACGCATTTATATATGTATATTATTAACATTTATGCACTGTATTTTATAGAAACCTTATGTACATATTCTCTTAATGAAATTAATACAGTTCTACTCAGAAGAATTTTCTGAATATCCAAATGTCTTTGTTTTTGCCGAAATTGATTGTTGACTGGACTGCTATGTCAGACAGTTGTCCAGGATAAATTTTCAAGTATAGAATTTTGAACTCATTTATAACTTAAAAGAAAGGTAATAGAATATAGATTAAAAATATATACAGATAAAGAATTAAAATGCTTATTCAGAATTGTTAGGATTTTCTGAAAGTTAGAACTTTGAGGAATTATTACGGTAAAATTCTAAGACAGAAAATTTAGAGAAAATTCATAGGATATCTATAGAATTATCTAATAATTGTAATATACTTAGAATAATTATTAAAAATGTTTAACCAAGAAAAATTTAAATTAGAACCTTAACCAATCAAAAAGTGACAACTTAGGCTTTTCTAAGATCACTAAATTAAGCTAATTAGGCTTGGATTAAGAGATAAGTAAGACACTACCCCAAGGTTTTTGATAGTGAGGAATCCAATGGTGATGTTATTTTCTTCAAATTCTAATCACATTGTAAAATAATTAGCAGCCCTAATTACCTTCTAGAATTTTCTACAAAGTGCTTGAAATGTTGACTTTTGGGGTAGGCAAGTGACTTGGAACTCCTTGGCTGTCCAAGTGGGCTGGAAAGGCTTGGCAAGTGGACTTCCCTTGGTCCAATTGACCTGCTGGACGTGCAGGCAGCAGCTGGACTTGAAGGCAAAGTCCAATTTGGTTAATAAAATTTTTTAGAAGCATTTAACTTAAGTAAAAGGAGAAAAAAGTCACCAAAAACTCAAAAACAGAACCATGAGTCTCCAAACCCAGCAGCTGCAGTTTTCATTTCAATTTCATCTTAACTTCATCATCTCATCTCAAATTAAGAAACCAAACCATCCAAACTCCCTAAACCCTAAGCTAATCGGCAAAAAGGAAAAGAAATTGGAGGAAATCTCAAAAATTCCTACAAGACCAAGGAGTGAGGGAGAAAGGAATTCAAGGCTTTTTCTTCAATTAAAGAGTCTAAGGTAAGGATCTAGGCATTTAATTTCAATTAGAACCCTTGGAATTAGAAGAAAACATGTTGTAGGCTTAGATTAAAATTTTGACCTAGAATCATGAAAACTTGAAATTGATTTAGGGGTTTTGTGTTTTCGATGCTTGTGATTGAAATTCATGGATTGGAATGATGTTTGATTGAATTTTAAGGTGTTGTAATGGTTGAAATTTGGTTTGTTGAATTTTGATTGAAATTGTGATTTGGTTGATTTTTGGTTGGAATTGGAAGTTTGTTGCTTTGGAAAATATGTTGAGAATGGTAGTGAGACCATTTGGCCAGCCCTAAATGCAAGGGATATTATGTGGAAATTTTTGTAAAACCAAGGGCAAAATGGTCATTTTACATGTAGGGACACATTGGGTATTTTGGAAAAAGATTGAGGGCATTTTCGGAAATTACTAAAATACTAATGTTATAAGGTAAATTGCTTAAATTTTTGTATACTTGTATGTTAATGTGTACAAATTATTTATTTGATTGTGATCATGAACAAAATTCATTAGCATGAGTCTTTTTGGGGGATTTATAAAGGTATCAAATGAGAAAGAATTATGTTGACTAACCGGGACTGCGGTAGTCATGAGAATTGAGTTGATCTATGAGAAATGACTTTTGTTGACTAGCCGGGACTGCGGTAGTCATGTGAAATGAAAATGATTGAGAAAGAATTTTGTTGACTAGCCGGGACTGCGGTAGTCATGTGAAATGAAAATCCGGTAGTCATGTGAAATGAAAATGATTGAGAAAGAATTATGTTGACTTACCGGGACTGCGGTAGTCATGTGAAATGAAAATGATTGAGAAATGAATTGTTGACTAACCGAGACTACGGTAGTCATGTGAAATGGAAATGATTGAGAAAGGATTTGGGGTGAGTAGAATTTGTTAAACAGGACCGTATAATCTGTGATTATATAGTTTGTGGGGAGAAGGATATTGGCAATTCCATATGTGGCTGTAATCTGGACAGAGATGCGGTCGCGGTGGCCTTCCTGGATATCCTGATCTCCTAATTCTGTTTAGTTTATTCGCGTTTAGTAGGGGCTGATAGCTGAATTGCAGTACGTAATGGTACGCCAGTTACTTACTAAACACTCAAAGGGGAAGTCTCCATGGAGCAGGGTCAAAAATGAATTTGAGTCAAAAAACTGTATCTGCATAAATCATACTGCATTTAATTAGGTGTGTAACTAATTAATTTGTTATGATATGTATTTGTTTGAAATTGTTTTATTCTATGAGAAATTAAATGCCTGATCCGGTAATGTTGTCCCCAGATTCTAGGGGAGTGTGAATTGCAGGTGCTTGAAGATATAGTTAAATGATGAAGATGCAGAAATTCCAGAGCATATAGGATGGGACTATTTTGGGTAGACAATAATTTGTAGTAGTTAGAATTATTTTGTAGCAGTGTTTATATAAATTTTAATGATGTAAATTACAGAACATATTTTGGATTGTAAGAGATCGTATCAGAACTTTGAAATAAATATATAAAATGAATTAAATAGTTCAATTATGTTTTATAAAAAAAAGGGGGGTTACAATTACCAATTACATGAAAAAGATAACAATCACATTAATAGTTTCCTTTATTAGTTTTTTATCACAACGTTTACAATAATTTCCATTATTAATGAGAGGAGATATGTATTTTTAATAAAATTAAACGAGATATGTATCCTGATATTTTTTTAGGTCTTCTCTTATTTTATGCCAATTTGGAAGGGAATGATCTTTTCAGATCTCCTCAAAAAAAAATTATAATCTTTTAATTACTGCACCTCCGAAACACATCGTGAAATTTTGATATTTCTACGACAATTACCAATCACATTAGAAATATAACAATCACATTAATAGTTTCCTTTATTAGTTTTTTATCACAACGTTTATAATAATTTCCATTATTAATGAGAGGAGATATGTAGTTTTAATAAAATTAAACGAGATATCCTGAAATTTTTTTAGGTCTTCTCTCATTTTATGCCAATTTGGAAGGGAATGATCAATTTAGATCTCACCAAAAAAAAATTGTAACCTTTTTATTATTCACCTCCCAAACATATCATGAAATTTTGATATTTCTACGACAATTACCAATCACATGAAAAAGATAACAATCACACTAATAGTTTCCTTTACTAGTTTTTTATCACAACGTTTATAATAATATCCATGATTAATAAGAGGAGATATGTATATTTAATAAAATTAAACAAGATATCCTGAAATTTTTTTAGGTCTTCTCTTATTTTATGCCAATTTGGAAGGGAATGATCTTTTCAGATCTTCTCAAAAAAAAATTATAATCTTTTAATTACTGCACCTCCGAAACACTTCGTGAAATTTTGATATTTCTACGACAATTACCAATCACATTAAAAATATAACAATCACATTAATAGTTTCCTTTATTAGTTTTTTATCACAACGTTTATAATAATTTCCATTATTAATGAGAGGAGATATGTATTTTTAATAAAATTAAACGAGATATCCTGAAATTTTTTTAGGTCTTCTCTCATTTTATGCCAATTTGGAAGGAAATGATCTTTTTAGATCTCACCAAAACAAAATTATAATATTTTTATTATTTCACCTCCCAAACATATGTTGAAAATTTGATATTTGTACGACAATTACCAATCACATTAAAAAGAAAACAATCACATTAATAGTTTCCTTTTTTAGTTTTTTATCACAACGTTTATAATAATTTCCATTATTAATGAGAGGAGATATGTATTTTTAATAAAATTAAATGAGATATCCTAAAAAAAATTTAGTTTTTCTCTCATTTTATGCCAATTTGGAAGGGAATGACCTTTTTAGATCTCACCAAAAACAAATTATAATATTTTTATTATTTCACCTCCCAAACATATGTTGAAAATTTGATATTTGTACGACAATTACCAATCACATTAAAAAGAAAACAATCACATTAATAGTTTCCTTTATTAGTTTTTTATCACAACGTTTATAATAATTTCCATTATTAATGAGAGGAGATATGTATTTTTAATAAAATTAAATGAGATATCCTCAAAAAATTTTAGTTTTTCTCTCATTTTATGTCAATTTGGAAGGGAATGATCTTTTCGATCTCACCCAAAAAACATTAAAATCTTTTTATTATTTCACCTCCCAAACATATCGTCAAATTTTGATATTTCTACGACAATTACCAATTACATTAAAAAGATAACAATCACATTAATAGTTTCCTTTATTAGTTTTTTATCACAACGTTTACAATAATTTCCATTATTAATGAGAGGAGATATGTATTTTTAATAAAATTAAACGAGATATGTATCCTGATATTTTTTTAGGTCTTCTCTTATTTTATGCCAATTTGGAAGGGAATGATCTTTTCAGATCTCCTCAAAAAAAAAATTATAATCTTTTAATTACTGCACCTCCGAAACACATCGTGAAATTTTGATATTTCTACGACAATTACCAATCACATTAGAAATATAACAATCACATTAATAGTTTCCTTTATTAGTTTTTTATCACAACGTTTATAATAATTTCCATTATTAATGAGAGGAGATATGTATTTTTAATAAAATTAAACGAGATATCCTGAAATTTTTTTAGGTCTTCTCTCATTTTATGCCAATTTGGCAGGGAATGATCAATTTAGATCTCACCAAAAAAAAATTGTAACCTTTTTATTATTCACCTCCCAAACATATCGTGAAATTTTGATATTTCTACGACAATTACCAATCACATTAAAAAGATAACAATCACATTAATAGTTTCCTTTTTTAGCTTTTTATCACAACGTTTATAATAATTTCCATTATTAATGAGAGGAGATATGTATTTTTAATAAAATTAAACGAGATATCCTGAAATTTTTTTAGGTCTTCTCTCATTTTATGCCAATTTGGAAGGGAATGATCTTTTTAGATCTCATCAAAAAAAATTGTAACCTTTTTATTATTCACCTCCCAAACATATCGTGAAATTTTGATATTTCTACGAATTTTACCAATCACATTAAAAAGATAACAATCACACTAATAGTTTCCTTTACTAGTTTTTTATCACAACGTTTATAATAATTTCCATTATTAATGAGAGGAGATATGTATTTTTAATAAAATTAAATGAGATATCCTCAAAAAAATTTAGTTTTTCTCTCATTTTATGCCAATTTGGAAGGGAATGATCTTTTTCGATCTCACCCAAAAAAAATTATAATCTTTTTATTATTTCACCTCCCAAACATATCGTGAAATTTTTATATTTCTACCACAATTACCAATCACATTAAAAAGATAACAATCACATTAATAGTTTCCTTTATTAGTTTTTTATCACAACGTTTATAATAATTCCCATTATTAATGAGAGGAGATATGTATTTTTCATAAAATTAAACGAGATATCCTCAAATTTTTTTAGTTCTTCTCTCATTTTATGCCAATTTGGAAGGAATGATCTTTTTCGATCTCACGAAAAAAAAATTATAATCTTTTTATTATTCACCTCCCAAACATATCGTGAAATTTTGATATTTCTACGACAATTACCAATCACATTAAAAAGATAACAACCACACTAATAGTTTCCTTTACTAGTTTTTTATCACAACGTTTATAATAATTTCCATGATTAATAAGTGGAGATATGTATTTTTAATAAAATTAAACAAGATATCCTGAAATTTTTTTAGGTCTTCTCTTATTTTATGCCAATTTGGAAGGGAACGATCTTTTCAGATCTCCTCAAAAAAAAAATTATAATCGTTTTATTAATGCACCTCCGAAACGCATCGTGAAATTTTGATATTTCTACGACAATTACCAATCACATTAAAATATAACAATCACATTAATAGTTTCCTTTATTAGAGTTTTTTATCACAACGTTTATAATAATTTCCATTATTAATGAGAGGAGATATGTATTTTTTATACAATTAAACGAGATATCTTGAAATTTTTTTAGGTCTTCTCTCATTTTAGGCCAATTTGGAAGGGAATGATCTTTTTAGACCTCACAAAAAAAATAATGTTTTTATTATTTCACCTCCCAAACATATCGTCAAATTTTGATATTTCTACAACAATTACCAATCACATTAAAAAGATAACAATCACATTAATAGTTTCCTTTATTAGTTTTTTATCACAACGTTTACAATAATTTCCATTATTAATGAGAGGAGATATGTATTTTTAATAAAATTAAACGACATATGTATCCTGAAATTTTTTTAGGTCTTCTCTCATTTTATGCCAATTTGGAAGGGAATGATCTTTTTAGACCTCACAAAAAAAATAATCTTTTTATTATTTCACCTCCCAAACATATCGTCAAATTTTGATATTTCTACGACAATTACCAATCACATTAAAAAGATAACAATCACATTAATAGTTTCCTTTATTAGTTTTTTATCACAACGTTTACAATAATTTCCATTATTAATGAGAGGAGATATGTATTTTTAATAAAATTAAACTAGATATGTATCCTGATATTTTTTTAGGTCTTCTCTTATTTTATGCCAATTTGGAAGGGAATGATATTTTCAGATCTCCTCAAAAAAAAATTATAATCTTTTAATTACTGCACCTCCGAAACACATCGTGAAATTTTGATATTTCTGAGACAATTACCAATCACATTAGCAATATAACAATAACATTAATAGTTTCCTTTATTAGTTTTTTATCACAACGTTTATAATAATTTCCATTATTAATGAGAGGAGATATGTATTTTTAATAAAATTAAACGAGATATCCTGAAATTTTTTTAGGTCTTCTCTCATTTTATGCCAATTTGGAAGGGAATGATCTTTTTAGATCTCACCAAAAAAAAATTGTAACCTTTTTATAATTCACCTCCCAAACATATCGTGAAATTTTGATATTTCTACGACAATTACCAATCACATTAAAAAGATAACAATCACACTAATAGTTTCCTTTACTAGTTTTTTATCACAACGTTTATAATAATATCCATGATTAATAAGAGGAGATATGTATATTTAATAAAATTAAACAAGATATCCTGAAATTTTTTTAGGTCTTCTCTTATTTTATGCCAATTTGGAAGGGAATGATCTTTTCAGATCTCCTAAAAAAAAATTATAATCTTTTAATTACTGCACCTCCGAAACATATCGTGAAATTTTGATATTTCTACGACAATTACCAATCACATTAAAAATATAACAATCACATTAATAGTTTCCTTTTTTAGTTTTTTATCACAACGTTTATAATAATTTCCATTATTAATGAGAGGAGATATGTATTTTTAATAAAATTAAACGAGATATCCTGAAATTTTTTTAGCTCTTCTCTCATTTTATGCCAATTTGGAAGGAAATGATCTTTTTAGATCTCACAAAAAAAAAATTATATTTTTATTATTTCACCTCCCAAACATATGTTGAAAATTTGATATTTGTACGACAATTACCAATCACATTAAAAAGAAAACAATCACATTAATAGTTTCCTTTTTTACTTTTTTATCACAACGTTTATAATAATTTCCATTATTAATGAGAGGAGATATGTATTTTTAATGAGATATCCTCAAAAAAATTTAGTTTTTCTCTCATTTTATGCCAATTTGGAAGGGAATGATCTTTTTCGATCTCACCCAAAAAAAATTATAATCTTTTTATTATTTCACCTCCCAAACATATCGTGAAATTTTTATATTTCTACCACAATTACCAATCACATTAAAAAGATAACAATCACATTAATAGTTTCCTTTATTAGTTTTTTATCACAACGTTTATAATAATTTCCATTATTAATGAGAGGAGATATGTATTTTTAATAAAATTAAACGAGATATCCTCAAATTTTTTTAGTTCTTCTCTCATTTTATGCCAATTTGGAAGGAATGATCTTTTTCGATCTCACGAAAAAAAAATTATAATCTTTTTATTATTCACCTCCCAAACATATTGTGAAATTTTGATATTTCTACGACAATTACCAATCACATTAAAAAGATAGCAATCACATTAATAGTTTCTTTTATTAGTTTTTTATCACAACGTTTACAATAATTTCCATTATTAATGAGAGGAGATATGTATTTTTAATAAAATTAAACGAGATATGTATCCTGATATTTTTTTAGGTCTTCTCTTATTTTATGCCAATTTGGAAGGGAATGATCTTTTCAGATCTCCTCAAAAAAAAATTTTAATCATTTAATTACTGCACCTCCGAAACACATCGTGAAATTTTGATATTTCTAAGACAATTACCAATCACATTAAAAAGATAGCAATCACATTAATAGTTTCTTTTATTAGTTTTTTATCACAACGTTTACAATAATTTCCATTATTAATGAGAGGAGATATGTATTTTTAATAAAATTAAACGAGATATGTATCCTGATATTTTTTTAGGTCTTCTCTCATTTTATGCCAATTTGGAAGGGAATGATCTTTTTAGATCTCACCAAAAAAAAATTGTAACCTTTTTATTATTCACCTCCCAAACATATCGTGAAATTTTGATATTTCTACGACAATTACCAATCACATTAAAAAGATAACAATCACACTAATAGTTTCCTTTACTAGTTTTTTATCACAACGTTTATAATAATATCCATGATTAATAAGAGGAGATATGTATATTTAATAAAATTAAACAAGATATCCTGAAATTTTTTTAGGTCTTCTCTTATTTTATGCCAATTTGGAAGGGAATGATCTTTTCAGATCTCCTAAAAAAAAATTATAATCTTTTAATTACTGCACCTCCGAAACATATCGTGAAATTTTGATATTTCTACGACAATTACCAATCACGTTAAAAATATAACAATCACATTAATAGTTTCCTTTTTTAGTTTTTTATCACAACGTTTATAATAATTTCCATTATTAATGAGAGGAGATATGTATTTTTAATAACATTAAACGAGATATCCTGAAATTTTTTTAGCTCTTCTCTCATTTTATGCCAATTTGGAAGGAAATGATCTTTTTAGATCTCACAAAAAAAAATTATATTTTTATTATTTCACCTCCCAAACATATGTTGAAAATTTCATATTTGTACGACAATTACCAATCACATTAAAAAGAAAACAATCACATTAATAGTTTCCTTTTTTACTTTTTTATCACAACGTTTATAATAATTTCCATTATTAATGAGAGGAGATATGTATTTTTAATGAGATATCCTCAAAAAAATTTAGTTTTTCTCTCATTTTATGCCAATTTGGAAGGGAATGATCTTTTTCGATCTCACCCAAAAAAAATTATAATCTTTTTATTATTTCACCTCCCAAACATATCGTGAAATTTTTATATTTCTACCACAATTACCAATCACATTAAAAAGATAACAATCACATTAATAGTTTCCTTTATTAGTTTTTTATCACAACGTTTATAATAATTTCCATTATTAATGAGAGGAGATATGTATTTTTAATAAAATTAAACGAGATATCCTCAAATTTTTTTAGTTCTTCTCTCATTTTATGCCAATTTGGAAGGAATGATCTTTTTCGATCTCACGAAAAAAAAATTATAATCTTTTTATTATTCACCTCCCAAACATATCGTGAAATTTTGATATTTCTACGACAATTACCAATCACATTAAAAAGATAGCAATCACATTAATAGTTTCTTTTATTAGTTTTTTATCACAACGTTTACAATAATTTCCATTATTAATGAGAGGAGATATGTATTTTTAATAAAATTAAACGAGATATGTATCCTGATATTTTTTTAGGTCTTCTCTTATTTTATGCCAATTTGGAAGGGAATGATCTTTTCAGATCTCCTCAAAAAAAAATTATAATCTTTTAATTACTGCACCTCCGAAACACATCGTGAAATTTTGATATTTCTACGACAATTACCAATCACATTAGAAATATAACAACCACACTAATAGTTTCCTTTACTAGTTTTTTATCACAACGTTTATAATAATTTCCATGATTAATAAGTGGAGATATGTATTTTTAATAAAATTAAACAAGATATCCTGAAATTTTTATAGGTCTTCTCTTATTTTACGCCAATTTGGAAGGGAACGATCTTTTCAGATCTCCTCAAAAAAAAAATTATAATCGTTTTATTACTGCACCTCCGAAACGCATCGTGAAATTTTGATATTTCTACGACAATTACCAATCACATTAAAATATAACAATCACATTAATAGTTTCCTTTATTACAGTTTTTTATCACAACGTTTATAATAATTTCCATTATTAATGAGAGGAGATATGTATTTTTTATACAATTAAATGAGATATCCTGAAATTTTTTTAGGTCTTCTCTCATTTTATGCCAATTTGGAAGGGAATGATCTTTTTAGATCTCACCAAAAAAAAAATTATAATCTTTTTATTATTTCACCTCCCAAACTTATCGTGAAATTTTGATATTTCTACGATAATTACCAATCACATTAAAAAGATAACAATCACATTAATAGTTTCCTTTATTAGTTTTTTATCACAACATTTATAATAATTTCCATTATTAATGAGAGGAGATATGTATATTTTTATACAATTAAATGAGATATCCTGAAATTTTTTTAGGTCTTCTCTCATTTTATGCCAATTTGGAAGGGAATGATCTTTTTAGATCTCACCAAAAAAATATTATAATATTTTTATTATTTCACCTCCCAAACATATGTTGAAATTTTGATATTTGTATGACAATTACCAATCGCATTAAAAAGAAAACAATCACATTAAAAGTTTCCTTTATTAGTTTTTTATCACAACGTTTATAATAATTTCCATTATTAATGAGAGGAGATATGTATTTTTAATAAAATTAAATGAGATATCCTCAAAATTTTTTAGTTTTTCTCTCATTTTATGCCAATTTGGAAGGGAATGATCTTTTTCGATGTCACCCAAAAAAAATTATAATCTTTTTATTATTTCACCTCCCAAACATATCGTGAAATTTTGATATTTGTACGACAATTACCAATCACATTAAAAAGAAAACAATCACATTAATAGTTCCCTTTATTAGTTTTTTATCACAACGTTTATAATAATTTCTATTATTAATGAGAGGAGATATGTATTTTTAATAAAATTAAACGAGATATCCTTAAATATTTTTAGGTTTTCTCTCATTTGATGCCAATTTAGAAGGGAATGATCTTTTTAGATCTCCCCCAAAAAAAAATATAATCTTTTTATTATTTCACCTCCAAAACAAATCGTGAAATTTTGATATTTCTACGACAATTTCCAATCACATTAAAAAGATGCCAATCACATTAATAGTTTCCTTTGTTAGTTTTTTATCACAACGTTTATAACAATTTCCATTATTAATGACAGGAGATATGTATTTTTAATAAAATTAGACGAGATATCCTGAAATTTTATTAGTTCTTCTCTCATTTTATGTCAATCGGAAGGGAATGATCTTTTTCGATCTCACCAAAAAAAAATTATAATCTTTTTATTATTTCACCTCCAAAACAAATCGTGAAATTTTGATATTTCTACGACAATTACCATTCACATTAAAAAGATACCAATCACATTAATAGTTTCCTTTATTAGTTTTTTATCACAACATTTATAATAATTCCCATTATTAATGAGAGGAGATATGTATTTTTTATACAATTAAATGAGATATCCTAAAAAAATTTTAGGTCTTCTCTCATTTTATGCCAATTTGGAAGGGAATGACCTTTTTAGATCTCACCAAAAACAAATTATAATATTTTTATTATTTCACCTCCCAAACATATGTTGAAAATTTGATATTTGTACGACAATTACCAATCACATTAAAAAGAAAACAATCACATTAATAGTTTCCTTTATTAGTTTTTTATCACAACGTTTATAATAATTTCTATTATTAATGAGAGGAGATATGTATTTTTAATAAAATTAAATGAGATATCCTCAAAAATTTTTAGTTTTTCTCTCATTTTATGCCAATTTGGAAGGGAATGATCTTTTCGATCTCACCCAAAAAACATTATAATCTTTTTATTATTTCACCTCCCAAACATATCGTGAAATTTTGATATTTCTACCACAATTACCAATCACATTGAAAAGATAACAATCACATTAATAGTTTCCTTTATTAGTTTTTTTATCACAACGTTTATAATAATTTCCATTATTAATGAGAGGAGATATGTATTGTTAATAAAATTAAACGAGATATGCTGAAATTTTTTTAATTCTTCTCTCATTTTATGCCAATTTGGAAGGGAATGATCTTTTTCGATCTCACAAAAAAAATTATAATCTTTTTATTATTTCACCTACCAAACGTATCTTGAAATTTTGATATTTGTACGACAATTAGCAATCACATTAAAAAGATAACAATCACATTAATAGTTTCCTT
Organism: Pueraria montana var. lobata; assembly: GCA_026413185.1. Lineage (NCBI taxonomy): Eukaryota > Viridiplantae > Streptophyta > Magnoliopsida > Fabales > Fabaceae > Pueraria > Pueraria montana. The sequence goes on from CM048647.1 coordinate 99,685,171, forward strand.
TATTAGTTTTTTATCGCAACGTTTACAATAATTTCCATTATTAATGAGAGGAGATATGTATTTTTAATAAAATTAAATGACATATGTATCCTGAAATTTTTTTAGGTCTTCTCTCATTTTATGCCAATTTGGAATGGAATGATCTTTTTAGACCTCACAAAAAAAATAATCTTTTTATTATTTCACCTCCCAAACATATCGTCAAATTTTGATATTTCTACGACAATTACCAATCACATTAAAAAGATAACAATCACATTAATAGTTTCCTTTATTTGTTTTTTATCACAACGTTTACAATAATTTCCATTATTAATGAGAGGATATATGTATTTTTAATAAAATTAAACGACATATGTATCCTGAAATTTTTTTAGGTCTTCTCTTATTTTATGCCAATTTGGAAGGGAATGATCTTTTTAGACCTCACAAAAAAAAATTATAATCTTTTAATTACTGCACCTCCGAAACACATCGTGAAATTTTGATATTTCTTCGACAATTACCAATCACATTAAAAAGAAAACAATCACATTAATAGTTTCCTTTTTTAGTTTTTTATCACAACGTTTATAATAATTTCCATTATTAATGGGAGGAGATATGTATTTTTAATAAAATTAAATGAGATATCCTCAAAAAAAATTTAGTTTTTCTCTCATTTTATGCCAATTTGGAAGGGAATGATCTTTTCGATCCCACCCAAAAAACATTATCTTCTTTTTATTATTTCACCTCCCAAACATATCGTGAAATTTTGATATTTCTACCACAGTTACCAATCACATTAAAAAGATAACAATCACATTAATAGTTTCCTTTATTAGTTTTTTATCACAACGTTTATAATAATTTCAATTATTAATGAGAGGAGCTATGTATTGTTAATAAAATTAAACGAGATTTGCTGAAATTTTTTTAATTCTTCTCTCATTTTATGCCAATTTGGAAGGGAATGATCTTTTTCGATCTCACAAAAAAAAATTATAATCTTTTTATTATTTCACCTCCCAAACTTATCGTGAAAATTTGATATTTGTACGACAATTACCAATCACATTAAAAAGAAAACAATCACATTAATAGTTTCCTTTATTAGTTTTTTATCACAACGTTTACAATAATTTCCATTATTAATGAGAGGAGATATGTATTTTTAATAAAATTAAACGAGATATCCTTAAATATTTTTAGGTCTTCTCTCATTTGATGCCAATTTGGAAGGTAATGATCTTTTTAGATCTCCCCCCAAAAAAATTATAATCTTTTTATTATTTCACCTCCAAAACAAATCGTGAAATTTTGATATTTCTACGACAATTACCAATCACATTACAAAGATACCAATCACATTAATAGTTTCCTTTATTAGTTTTTTATCACAACGTTTACAATAATTTCCATTATTAATGAGAGGAGATATGTATTTTTAACAAAATTAAACGAGATATCCTGAAATTTTTTATGACTTCTCTTATTTTATGCCAATTTGGAAGTGAACGATCTTTTTAGATCTCACCAAAAAAAATTATAACCTATTTCACATCCCAAACACATCATGAAATTTTTATATTTCTACGGCAATTACCAATCACATTAAAAAGATAACAATCACATTAATAGTTTCCTTTATTAGTTTTTTATCACAACGTTTATAACAATTTCCATTATTAATGACAGGAGATATGTATTTTTAGTAAAATTAGACGAGATATCCTGAAATTTTTTTAGTTCTTCTCTCACTTTATGCCAATCGGAAGGGAAAGATCTTTTTCGATCTCACCAAAACAAATTATAATCTTTTTATTATTTCACCTCCCAAACTTATCGTGAAATTTTGATATTTCTATGACAATTACCAATCACATTAAAAAGATAACAATCACATTAATAGTTTCCTTTATTAGTTTTCTATCACAATGTTTATACTAATTTCCATTATTAATGAGAGGAGATATGTATTTTTTATAAAATTAAATGAGATATCCTGAAATTTTTTTTGCTCTTCTCTCACTTTATGCCAATTTGGAAGGGAATGATCTTTTTAGATCTCACCAAAAAAAAATTATAACCGTTTTATTATTTTACCTCCCAAACACATCATGATATTTTTTTATTTCCATGACAATTACCAATCACATTAAAATGATAACAATCACATTAATAGGTTCCTTTATTAGTTTTTCATCACAACGTTTATAATAATTTCCATTATTAATGAGAGGAGATATGTATTTTTAATAAAATTAAACGAGATATCCTGAAATTTTTTTAGGTCTTCTCTCATTTTATGCCAATTTGGAAGAGAATGATCTTTTTAGATCTCACCAAAAAAAAATTATAATCTTTTTATTATTTCACCTCCAAAACAAATCGTGAAATTTTGATATTTCTACGACAATTACCATTCACATTAAAAAGATACCAATCACATTAATAGTTTCCTTTATTAGTTTTTTATCACAACATTTATAATAATTCCCATTATTAATGAGAGGAGATATGTATTTTTTATACAATTAAATGAGATATCCTAAAAAAATTTTAGGTCTTCTCTCATTTTATGCCAATTTGGAAGGGAATGACCTTTTTAGATCTCACCAAAAACAAATTATAATATTTTTATTATTTCACCTCCCAAACATATGTTGAAAATTTGATATTTGTACGACAATTACCAATCACATTAAAAAGAAAACAATCACATTAATAGTTTCCTTTATTAGTTTTTTATCACAACGTTTATAATAATTTCCATTATTAATGAGAGGAGATATGTATTTTTAATAAAATTAAATGAGATATCCTAAAAAATTTTTAGTTTTTCTCTCATTTTATGCCAATTTGGAAGGGAATGATCTTTTCGATCTCACCCAAAAAACATTATAATCTTTTTATTATTTCACCTCCCAAACATATCGTGAAATTTTGATATTTCTACCACAATTACCAATCACATTGAAAAGATAACAATCACATTAATAGTTTCCTTTATTAGTTTTTTTATCACAACGTTTATAATAATTTCCATTATTAATGAGAGGAGATATGTATTGTTAATAAAATTAAACGAGATATGCTGAAATTTTTTTAATTCTTCTCTCATTTTATGCCAATTTGGAAGGGAATGATCTTTTTCGATCTCACAAAAAAAATTATAATCTTTTTATTATTTCACCTACCAAACATATCTTGAAATTTTGATATTTGTACGACAATTAGCAATCACATTAAAAAGATAACAATCACATTAATAGTTTCCTTTATTAGTTTTTTATCGCAACGTTTACAATAATTTCCATTATTAATGAGAGGAGATATGTATTTTTAATAAAATTAAATGACATATGTATCCTGAAATTTTTTTAGCTCTTCTCTCATTTTATGCCAATTTGGAATGGAATGATCTTTTTAGACCTCACAAAAAAAATAATCTTTTTATTATTTCACCTCCCAAACATATCGTCAAATTTTGATATTTCTACGACAATTACCAATCACATTAAAAAGATAACAATCACATTAATAGTTTCCTTTATTTGTTTTTTATCACAACGTTTACAATAATTTCCATTATTAATGAGAGGATATATGTATTTTTAATAAAATTAAACGACATATGTATCCTGAAATTTTTTTAGGTCTTCTCTTATTTTATGCCAATTTGGAAGGGAATGATCTTTTTAGACCTCACAAAAAAAAAATTATAATCTTTTAATTACTGCACCTCCGAAACACATCGTGAAATTTTGATATTTCTTCGACAATTACCAATCACATTAAAAAGAAAACAATCACATTAATAGTTTCCTTTTTTAGTTTTTTATCACAACGTTTATAATAATTTCCATTATTAATGGGAGGAGATATGTATTTTTAATAAAATTAAATGAGATATCCTCAAAAAAAATTTAGTTTTTCTCTCATTTTATGCCAATTTGGAAGGGAATGATCTTTTCGATCTCACCCAAAAAACATTATCTTCTTTTTATTATTTCACCTCCCAAACATATCGTGAAATTTTGATATTTCTACCACAGTTACCAATCACATTAAAAAGATAACAATCACATTAATAGTTTCCTTTATTAGTTTTTTATCACAACGTTTATAATAATTTCAATTATTAATGAGAGGAGCTATGTATTGTTAATAAAATTAAACGAGATTTGCTGAAATTTTTTTAATTCTTCTCTCATTTTATGCCAATTTGGAAGGGAATGATCTTTTTCGATCTCACAAAAAAAAATTATAATCTTTTTATTATTTCACCTCCCAAACTTATCGTGAAAATTTGATATTTGTACGACAATTACCAATCACATTAAAAAGAAAACAATCACATTAATAGTTTCCTTTATTAGTTTTTTATCACAACGTTTACAATAATTTCCATTATTAATGAGAGGAGATATGTATTTTTAATAAAATTAAACGAGATATCCTTAAATATTTTTAGGTCTTCTCTCATTTGATGCCAATTTGGAAGGTAATGATCTTTTTAGATCTCCCCCCAAAAAAATTATAATCTTTTTATTATTTCACCTCCAAAACAAATCGTGAAATTTTGATATTTCTACGACAATTACCAATCACATTACAAAGATACCAATCACATTAATAGTTTCCTTTATTAGTTTTTTATCACAACGTTTACAATAATTTCCATTATTAATGAGAGGAGATATGTATTTTTAACAAAATTAAACGAGATATCCTGAAATTTTTTATGACTTCTCTTATTTTATGCCAATTTGGAAGTGAACGATCTTTTTAGATCTCACCAAAAAAAATTATAACCTATTTCACATCCCAAACACATCATGAAATTTTTATATTTCTACGACAATTACCAATCACATTAAAAAGATAACAATCACATTAATAGTTTCCTTTATTAGTTTTTTATCACAACGTTTATAACAATTTCCATTATTAATGACAGGAGATATGTATTTTTAGTAAAATTAGACGAGATATCCTGAAATTTTTTTAGTTCTTCTCTCACTTTATGCCAATCGGAAGGGAAAGATCTTTTTCGATCTCACCAAAACAAATTATAATCTTTTTATTATTTCACCTCCCAAACTTATCGTGAAATTTTGATATTTCTACGACAATTACCAATCACATTAAAAAGATAACAATCACATTAATAGTTTCCTTTATTAGTTTTCTATCACAATGTTTATACTAATTTCCATTATTAATGAGAGGAGATATGTATTTTTTATAAAATTAAATGAGATATCCTGAAATTTTTTTTGCTCTTCTCTCACTTTATGCCAATTTGGAAGGGAATGATCTTTTTAGATCTCACCAAAAAAAAATTATAACCGTTTTATTATTTTACCTCCCAAACACATCATGAAATTTTTATATTTCCATGACAATTACCAATCACATTAAAATGATAACAATCACATTAATAGGTTCCTTTATTAGTTTTTCATCACAACGTTTATAATAATTTCCATTATTAATGAGAGGAGATATGTATTTTTAATAAAATTAAACGAGATATCCTGAAATTTTTTTAGGTCTTCTCTCATTTTATGCCAATTTGGAAGAGAATGATCTTTTTAGATCTCACCAAAAAAAAATTATAATCTTTTTATTATTTCACCTCCACAACAAATCGTGAAATTTTGATATTTCTACGACAATTACCAATCACATTAAAAAGATAACAATCACATTAATAGTTTCCTTTATTAGTTTTTTATCACAACGTTTATAATAATTTCCATTATTAATGAGAGGAGATATGTATTTTTAATAAAATTAAACGAGATATCCTGAAATTTTTTTAGTTCTTCTCTCATTTTATGCCAATTTGGAAGGGAATGATCTATTTCGATCTCACTAAAAAAAATTATAATCTTTTTATTATTCACCTCCCAAACATGTCGTGAAATTTTGATATTTCTACGACAATTACCAATCACATTAAAAAGATAACAATCATATTAATAGTTTCCTTTATTAGTTTTTTATCACCACGTTTATAATAATTTCCATTATTAAATAGCGGAGATATGTATTTTTAATAAAATTAAACGAGATACCCTGAAATTTTTTTAGGTCTTCTCTCATTTTATGCCAATTTGGAAGAGAATGATCTTTTTAGATCTCACCAAAAAAAAATTATAATCTTTTTATTATTTCACATCCCAAATAAATCGTGAAATTTTTATATTTCGGCTATAATTACCAATCACATTAAAAAGTTAACTATCATATTAATAGTTTCCTTTATTAGTTTTTTTATCACAACGTTTATAATAATTTCCATTATTAATGAGAGGAGATATGTATTTTTAACAAAATTAAACGAGATATCCTGAAATTTTTTATGACTTCTCTCATTTTATGCCAATTTGGAAGGGAGTGATCTTTTTAGATATCACCAAAAAAAAAATTATAACCTTTTTTTTATTTCACATCCCAAACACATCATGAAATTTTTATATTTCTACGACAATTACCAATCACATTAAAAAGATAACAATCACATTAATAGTTTCCGTTATTAGTTTGTTATCAAAACGTTTATAATAATTTCCATTATTAATGAGAGGAGATATGTATTTTTAATAAAATTAAACGAGATATCTTGAAATTTTTTTAGGTCTTCTCTCATTTGATGTCAATTTGGAAGGGAATGATCTTTTTAGATCTCACCAAAAAAAAATTATAACCTTTTTATTATTTCACGTCCCAAACACATCATGAATTTTTTATATTTCTACGACAATTACCAATCACATTAAAAAGATAACAATCACATTAATAGATTCCTTTATTAGTTTGTTATCACAACGTTTATAATAAATTTTATTCTTAAAGAGAGTAGATATGTATTTTTAATAAAATTAAACGAGATATCCTGAAATATTTTTAGGTCTTCTCTCATTTGTTGCCAATTTGGAAGGGAATGATCTTTTTAGATCTCCCTAAAAAAAATATAATCATTTTATTATTTCACCTCCACAACAAATCGTGAAATTTTGATATTTCTACGACAATTACGAATCACATTAAAAAGATAACAAATAAATTAATAGTTTCCTTTATTAGTTTTTATCACAGCGTTTATAATAATTTCCATTATTAATGAGAGGAGATATGTATTTTTAATAAAATTAAACGAGATATCCTGAAATTTTTTTAGTTCTGCTCTCATTTTATGCCAATTTGGAAGGGAATGATCTATTTCGATCTCCCTAAAAAAAATTATAATCTTTTTATTATTCACCTCCCAAACATGTCGTGAAATTTTGATATTTCTACGACAATTACGAATCACATTAAAAAGATAACAATCATATTAATAGTTTCCTTTATTAGTTTTTTATCACAACGTTTATAATAATTTCCATTATTAATGAGCGGAGATATGTATTTTTAATAAAATTAAACAACATATCCTGAAATTTTTCTTGGTCTTCTCTCATTTTATGCCAATTTGGAAGAGAATGATCTTTTTAGATCTCACCAAAAAAAAATTATAATCTTTTTATTATTTCACATCCCAAACAAATCGTGAAATTTTTATATTTCTGCTACAATTACCAATCACATTAAAAAGTTAACTATCATATTAATAGTTTCCTTTATTAGTTTTTTTATCACAACGTTTATAATAATTTCCATTATTAATGAGAGGAGATATGTATTTTTAACAAAATTAAACGAGATATCCTGAAATTTTTTATGACTTCTCTCATTTTATGCCAATTTGGAAGGGAATGATCTTTTTAGATCTCACAAAAAAAAAAATTATAACCTTTTTATTATTTCACATCCCAAACACATCATGAAATTTTTATATTTCTACGACAATTACCAATCACATTAAAAAGATAACAATCACATTAACAGTTTCCTTTATTAGTTTTTATCACAGCGTTTATAATAATTTCCATTATTAATGAGAGGAGATATGTATTTTTAATAAAATTAAACGAGATATCCTGAAATTTTTTTAGTTCTGCTCTCATTTTATGCCAATTTGGAAGGGAATGATCTATTTCGATCTCCCTAAAAAAATTATAATCTTTTTATTATTCACCTCCCAAACATGTCGTGAAATTTTGATATTTCTACGACAATTACGAATCACATTAAAAAGATAACAATCATATTAATAGTTTCCTTTATTAGTTTTTTATCACAACGTTTATAATAATTTCCATTATTAATGAGCGGAGATATGTATTTTTAATAAAATTAAACAACATATCCTGAAATTTTTCTTGGTCTTCTCTCATTTTATGCCAATTTGGAAGAGAATGATCTTTTTAGATCTCACCAAAAAAAAATTATAATCTTTTTATTATTTCACATCCCAAACAAATCGTGAAATTTTTATATTTCTGCTACAATTACCAATCACATTAAAAAGTTAACTATCATATTAATAGTTTCCTTTATTAGTTTTTTTATCACAACGTTTATAATAATTTCCATTATTAATGAGAGGAGATATGTATTTTTAACAAAATTAAACGAGATATCCTGAAATTTTTTATGACTTCTCTCATTTTATGCCAATTTGGAAGGGAATGATCTTTTTAGATCTCACCAAAAAATAAATTATAACCTTTTTATTATTTCACATCCCAAACACATCATGAAATTTTTATATTTCTACGACAATTACCAATCACATTAAAAAGATAACAAATAAATTAATAGTTTCCTTTATTAGTTTTTATCACAGCGTTTATAATAATTTCCATTATTAATGAGAGGAGATATGTATTTTTAATAAAATTAAACGAGATATCCTGAAATATTTTTAGGTCTTCTCTCATTTGATGCCAATTTGGAAGGGAATGATATTTTTAGATGTCCCTAAAAAAAATATAATCATTTTATTATTTCACCTCCACAACAAGTCGTGAAATTTTGATATTTCTACGACAACTACGAATTACATTAAAATGATAACAATCAAATTAATAGTTTCCTTTATTAGTTTTTTATCACAACGTTTATAATAATTTCCATTATTAATGAGAGGAGATATGTATTTTTTACAAAATTAAACGAGATATCCTGAAATTTTTTATGACTTCTCTCATTTTATGCCAATTTGGAAGGGAATGATCTTTTTAGATCTCACCAAAAAAAAATTATAACCTTTTTATTATTTCACATCCCAAACACATCATGAAATTTTTATATTTCTACGACAATTACCAATCACATTAAAAAGATAACAATCACATTAATAGATTCCTTTATTAGTTTGTTATCACAACGTTTATAATAATTTTTATTATTAATGAGAGTAGATATGTATTTTTAATAAAATTAAACGAGATATCCTGAAATATTTTTAGGTCTTCTCTCATTTGTTGCCAATTTGGAAGGGAATGATCTTATTAGATCTCCCTAAAAAAAATATAATCATTTTATTATTTCACCTCCACAACAAATCGTGAAATTTTGATATTTCTACGACAATTATGAATCACATTAAAAAGATAACAAATAAATTAATAGTTTCCTTTATTAGTTTTTATCACAGCGTTTATAATAATTTCCATTATTAATGAGAGGAGATATGTATTTTTAATAAAATTAAACGAGATATCCTGAAATATTTTTAGGTCTTCTCTCATTTGATGCCAATTTGGAAGGGAATGATCTTTTTAGATGTCCCTAAAAAAAATATAATCATTTTATTATTTCACCTCCACAACAAATCGTGAAATTTTGATATTTCTACGACAATTACGAATTACATTAAAAAGATAACAATCAAATTAATAGTTTCCTTTATTAGTTTTTTATCACAACGTTTATAATAATTTCCATTATTAATGAGAGGAGATATGTATTTTTAACAAAATTAAACGAGATATCCTGAAATTTTTTATGACTTCTCTCATTTTATGCCAATTTGGAAGGGAATGATCTTTTTAGATCTCACCAAAAAAAAATTATAACCTTTTTATTATTTCACATCCCAAACACATCATGAAATTTTTATATTTCTACGACAATTACCAATCACATTAAAAAGATAACAATCACATTAACAGTTTTCTTTATTAGTTTTTATCACAGCGTTTATAATAATTTCCATTATTAATGAGAGGAGATATGTATTTTTAATAAAATTAAACGAGATATCCTGAAATTTTTTTAGTTCTGCTCTCATTTTATGCCAATTTGGAAGGGAATGATCTATTTCGATCTCCCTAAAAAAATTATAATCTTTTTATTATTCACCTCCCAAACATGTCGTGAAATTTTGATATTTCTACGACAATTACGAATCACATTAAAAAGATAACAATCATATTAATAGTTTCCTTTATTAGTTTTTTATCACAACGTTTATAATAATTTCCATTATTAATGAGCGGAGATATGTATTTTTAATAAAATTAAACAACATATCCTGAAATTTTTCTTGGTCTTCTCTCATTTTATGCCAATTTGGAAGAGAATGATCTTTTTAGATCTCACCAAAAAAAAATTATAATCTTTTTATTATTTCACATCCCAAACAAATCGTGAAATTTTTATATTTCTGCTACAATTACCAATCACATTAAAAAGTTAACTATCATATTAATAGTTTCCTTTATTAGTTTTTTTATCACAACGTTTATAATAATTTCCATTATTAATGAGAGGAGATATGTATTTTTAACAAAATTAAACGAGATATCCTGAAATTTTTTATGACTTCTCTCATTTTATGCCAATTTGGAAGGGAATGATCTTTTTAGATCTCACCAAAAAAAAAATTATAACCTTTTTATTATTTCACATCCCAAACACATCATGAAATTTTTATATTTCTACGACAATTACCAATCACATTAAAAAGATAACAATCACATTAACAGTTTCCTTTATTAGTTTTTATCACAGCGTTTATAATAATTTCCATTATTAATGAGAGGAGATATGTATTTTTAATAAAATTAAACGAGATATCCTGAAATTTTTTTAGTTCTGCTCTCATTTTATGCCAATTTGGAAGGGAATGATCTATTTCGATCTCCCTAAAAAAATTATAATCTTTTTATTATTCACCTCCCAAACATGTCGTGAAATTTTGATATTTCTACGACAATTACGAATCACATTAAAAAGATAACAATCATATTAATAGTTTCCTTTATTAGTTTTTTATCACAACGTTTATAATAATTTCCATTATTAATGAGCGGAGATATGTATTTTTAATAAAATTAAACAACATATCCTGAAATTTTTCTTGGTCTTCTCTCATTTTATGCCAATTTGGAAGAGAATGATCTTTTTAGATCTCACCAAAAAAAAATTATAATCTTTTTATTATTTCACATCCCAAACAAATCGTGAAATTTTTATATTTCTGCTACAATTACCAATCACATTAAAAAGTTAACTATCATATTAATAGTTTCCTTTATTAGTTTTTTTATCACAACGTTTATAATAATTTCCATTATTAATGAGAGGAGATATGTATTTTTAACAAAATTAAACGAGATATCCTGAAATTTTTTATGACTTCTCTCATTTTATGCCAATTTGGAAGGGAATGATCTTTTTAGATCTCACCAAAAAAAAAATTATAACCTTTTTATTATTTCACATCCCAAACACATCATGAAATTTTTATATTTCTACGACAATTACCAATCACATTAAAAAGATAACAATCACATTAACAGTTTCCTTTATTAGTTTTTATCACAGCGTTTATAATAATTTCCATTATTAATGAGAGGAGATATGTATTTTTAATAAAATTAAACGAGATATCCTGAAATTTTTTTAGGTCTTCTCTCATTTTATGCCAATTTGGAAGGGAATGATCTATTTCGATCTCCCTAAAAAAATTATAATCTTTTTATTATTCACCTCCCAAACATGTCGTGAAATTTTGATATTTCTACGACAATTACGAATCACATTAAAAAGATAACAATCATATTAATAGTTTCCTTTATTAGTTTTTTATCACAACGTTTATAATAATTTCCATTATTAATGAGCGGAGATATGTATTTTTAATAAAATTAAACAACATATCCTGAAATTTTTCTTGGTCTTCTCTCATTTTATGCCAATTTGGAAGAGAATGATCTTTTTAGATCTCACCAAAAAAAAATTATAATCTTTTTATTATTTCACATCCCAAACAAATCGTGAAATTTTTATATTTCTGCTACAATTACCAATCACATTAAAAAGTTAACTATCATATTAATAGTTTCCTTTATTAGTTTTTTTATCACAACGTTTATAATAATTTCCATTATTAATGAGAGGAGATATGTATTTTTAACAAAATTAAACGAGATATCCTGAAATTTTTTATGACTTCTCTCATTTTATGCCAATTTGGAAGGGAATGATCTTTTTAGATCTCACCAAAAAAAATTTATAACCTTTTTATTATTTCACATCCCAAACACATCATGAAATTTTTATATTTCCATGACAATTACCAATCACATTAAAAAGATAACAATCACATTAATAGGTTCCTTTATTAGTTTTTTATCACAACGTTTATAATAATTCCCATTATTAATAAGAGGAGATATGTATTTTTAATAAACTTAAACGAGATATCCTGAAATTTTTTTAGGTCTTCTCTCATTTTATGCCAATTTGGAAGAGAATGATCTTTTTAGATCTCACCAAAAAAAAATTATAATCTTTTTATTATTTCACATCCCAAACAAATCGTGAAATTTTGATATTTCTGCTACAATTACAAATCACATTAAAAGGTTAACAATCACATTAATAGTTTCCTTTATTAGTTTTTTAGCACAACGTTTATAATAATTTCCATTATTAATGAGCGGAGATATGTATTTTTAATAAAATTAAACAAGATATCCTGAAATTTTTTTAGGTCTTCTGTCATTTTATGCCAATTTGGAAGGGAATGATGTTTTTAGATCTCACCAAAAAAAAATTATAACCTTTTTATTATTTCCCATCCCAAACACATCGTGAAACTTTGATATTTCTACGACAATTACCAACCACATTAAAAATATAACAATCCCATTAATAGTTTCCTTTATTAGTTTTTTATCACAACGTTTATAATAATTTCCATTATTAATGAGAGGAGATATGTATTTTTAACAAACTTAAACGAGATATCCTGAAATTTTTTATGACTTCTCTCATTTTATGCCAATTTGGAAGGGAATGATCTTTTTAGATCTCACCAAAAAAAATTATAATCTTTTTATTATTTCACATCCCAAACAAATCGTGAAATTTTGATATTTCTGCTACAATTACAAATCACATTAAAAAGATAACAATCACATTAATAGTTTCCTTTATTAGTTTTTTATCACAACGTTTATAATAATTTCCATTATTAATGAGCGAAGATATGTATTTTTAATAAAATTAAACGAGATACCCTGAAATTTTTTATGACTTCTCTGATTTTATGCCAATTTGGAAGGGAATGATCTTTTTAGATCTCACCAAAAAAAAAATTATAACCTTTTTATTATTTCACATCCCAAACACATCATGAAATTTTTATATTTCTACGACAATTACCAATCCCATTAAAAAGATAACAATCACATTAATAGTTTCCTTTATTAGTTTTTTATCACAACGTTTATAATAATTTCCATTATTAATGAGAGGAGATATGTATTTTTAACAAACTTAAACGAGATATCCTGAAATTTTTTATGACTTCTCTCATTTTATGCCAATTTGGAAGGGAATGATCTTTTTAGATCTCACCAAAAAAAATTATAATCTTTTTATTATTTCACATCCCAAACAAATCGTGAAATTTTGATATTTCTGCTACAATCACAAATCACCTTAAAAAGATAACAATCACATTAATAGTTTCCTTTATTAGTTTTTTATCACAACGTTTATAATAATTTCCATTATTAATGAGCGGAGATATGTATTTTTAATAAAATTAAACGAGATATCCTGAAATTTTTTTAGGTCTTCGCTCATTTTATGCCAATTTGGAAGAGAATGATCTTTTTAGATCTGACCAAAAAAAAATTATAATCTTTTTATTATTTCACATTCCAAAAAAATCGGGAAATTTTTATATTTCTGCTACAATTACCAATCACATTAAAAAGTTAACTATCATATTAATAGTTTCCTTTATTAGTTTTTTATCACAACGTTTATAATAATTTCCATTATTAATGACAGGAGATATGTATTTTTAATAAAATTAGACGAGATATCCTGAAATTTTTTTAGGTCTTCTCTCATTTTATGCCAATTTGGAAGAGCATGATCTTTTTAGATCCAACCAAAAAAAATTATAATCTTTTTATTATTTCACATCCCAAACAAATCGTGACATTTTTATATTTCTGGTACAATTACCAATCACATTAAAAAGTTAACTAACATATTAATAGTTTCCTTTATTAGTTTTTTATCACAACGTTTATAATAATTTCCATTATTAATGAGCGGAGATATGTATTTTTAACAAAATTACACGAGATATCCTGAAATTTTTAATGACTTCTCTCATTTTATGCCAATTTGGAAGGGAATGATCTTTTTAGATCTCACCAAAAAAAAATTATAACCTTTTTATTATTTCACATCCCAAACACATCGTGAAACTTTGATATTTCTACGACAATTACCAATCACATTAAAAATATAACAATCACATTAATAGTTTCCTTTATTAGTTTTTTATCACAACGTTTATAATAATTTCCATTACTAATGACAGGAGATATGTATTTTTAATAAAATTAGACGAGATATCCTGAAATTTTTATAGTTCTTCTCTCACTTTATGCCAATCGGAAGGGAATGATCTTTTTCGATCTCACCAAAAAAAATTATAATCTATTTATTATTTCACCTCCCAAACTTATCGTGAAATTTTGATATTTTTAAGACAATTACCAATCACATTAAAAAGATAACAATCACATTAACAGTTTCCTTTGTTAGTTTTTTATCACAACGTTTATACTAATTTCCATTATTAATGATAGGAGATATGTATTTTTTATAAAATTAAATGAGATATCCTGAAATTTTTTTAGCTCTTCTCTCATTTTATGCCAATTTGGAAGGGAATGATCTTTTTAGATCTCACCAAAAAAAAATTATAACCTTTTTATTATTTTACCTCCGAAACACATCATGAAATTTTTATATTTCCATGACAATTACCAATCACATTAAAAAGATAACAATCACATTAATAGGTTCCTTTATTAGTTTTTTATCGCAACGTTTATAATAATTTCCATTATTAATAAGAGGAGATATGTATTTTTAATAAACTTAAACGAGATATCCTGAAATTTTTTTAGGTCTTCTCTCATTTTATGCCAATTTGGAAGAGAATGATCTTTTTAGATCTCACCAAAAAAAAATTATAATCTTTTTATTATTTCACATCCCAAACAAATCGTGAAATTTTGATATTTCTGCTACAATTACAAATCACATTAAAAGGTTAACAATCACATTAATAGTTTCCTTTATTAGTTTTTTAGCACAACGTTTATAATAATTTCCATTATTAATGAGCGGAGATATGTATTTTTAATAAAATTAAACGAGATATCCTGAAATTTTTTTAGGTCTTCTCTCATTTTATGCCAATTTGGAAGGGAATGATGTTTTTAGATCTCACCAAAAAAAAATTATAACCTTTTTATTATTTCCCATCCCAAACACATCGTGAAACTTTGATATTTCTACGACAATTACCAATCACATTAAAAATATAACAATCCCATTAATAGTTTCCTTTATTAGTTTTTTATCACAACGTTTTTAATAATTTCCATTATTAATGAAAGGAGATATGTATTTTTAACAAACTTAAACGAGATATCCTGAAATTTTTTTAGGTTTTCTCTTATTTTATGCCAATTTGGAAGGGAATGATCTTTTTAGATCTCACCAAAAAAAAATTATAACCTTTTTATTATTTCACATCCCAAACACATAATGAAATTTTTATATTTCTACGACAATTACCAATCACATTAAAAAGATAACAATCACATTAATAGTTTCCTTTATTAGTTTGTTATCACAACGTTTATAATAATTTCCATTATTAATGAGAGGAGATATGTATTTTTAATAAAATTAAACGAGATATCCTGAAATTTTTTTAGGTCTTCTCTCATTTTATGCCAATTTGGAAGAGAATGATCTTTTTAGATCTCACCAAAAAAATTATAATCTTTTTATTATTTCGCATCCCAAACAAATTGTGAAATTTTGATATTTCTGTTACAATTACCAATCACATTAAAAAGTTAACAATCATATTAATAGTTTCCTTTATTAGTTTTTTATCACAACGTTTATAATAATTTCCATTATTAATGAAAGGAGATATGTATTTTTAATTAACTTAAACGAGATATCCTGAAATTTTTTTAGGTCTTCTCTCATTTTATGCCAATTTGGAAGGGAATGATGTTTTTAGATCTCACCAGAAAAATATCATAACCTTTTTATTATTTCACCTCCGAAACACATCGTGAAACTTTGATATTTCTGCTACAATTACCAATCACATTAAAAATATAACAATCACATTAATAGTTTCCTTTATTAGTTTTTTATCACAACGTTTATAATAATTTCCATTATTAATAAGAGGAGATATGTATTTTTAATAAACTTAAACGAGATATCCTGAAATTTTTTTAGGTCTTCTCTCATTTTATGCCAATTTGGAAGAGAATGATCTTTTTAGATCTCACCAAAAAAAAATTATAATCTTTTTATTATTTCACATCCCAAACAAATCGTGAAATTTTGATATTTCTGCTACAATTACAAATCACATTAAAAGGTTAACAATCACATTAATAGTTTCCTTTATTAGTTTTTTAGCACAACGTTTATAATAATTTCCATTATTAATGAGCGGAGATATGTATTTTTAATAAAATTAAACGAGATATCCTGAAATTTTTTTAGGCCTTCTCTCATTTTATGCCAATTTGGAAGAGCATGATCTTTTTAGATCCCACCAAAAAAAAATTATAATCTTTTTATTATTTCACATCCCAAACAAATCGTGAAATTTTTATATTTCTGCAACAATTACCAATCACATTAAAAAGTTAACTAACATATTAATAGTTTCCTTTATTAGTTTTTTATCACAACGTTTATAATAATTTCCATTATTAATGAGAGGAGATATGTATTTTTAACAAAATTAAACGAGATATCCTGAAATTTTTTATGACGTCTCTCATTTTATGCCAATTTGGAAGGGAATGATCTTTTTAGATCTCACCAAAAAAAAATTATAACCTTTTTATTATTTCATATCCCAAACACATCGTGAAACTTTGATATTTCTACGACAATTACCAATCACATTAAAAATATAACAATCACATTAATAGTTTCCTTTATTAGTTTGTTATCACAACGTTTATAATAATTTCCATTATTAATGACAGGAGATATGTATTTTTAATAAAATTAGACGAGATATCCTGAAATTTTTATAGTTCTTCTCTCATTTTATGCCAATCGGAAGGGAATGATCTTTTTCGATCTCACCAAAAAAAATTATAATCTATTTATTATTTCACCTCCCAAACTTATCGTGAAATTTTGATATTTCTACGACAATTACCAATCACATTAAAAAGATAACAATCACATTAACAGTTTCCTTTATTAGTTTTTTATCACAACGTTTATACTAATTTCCATTATTAATGAGAGGAGATATGTATTTTTAACAAAATTAAACGAGATATTCTGAAATTTTTTATGAATACTGTCATTTTATGCCAATTTGGAAGGGAATGATCTTTTTAGATCTCACCAAAAAAAATTATAATCTTTTTATTATTCACCTCCCAAACATATCGTGAAATTTTGATATTTCTATGGCAATTACCAATCACATTAAAAAGATAACTATCATATTAATAGTTTCCTTTATTTGTTTTTTATCACAACGTTTATAATAATTTCCATTATTAATGAAAGGAGATATGTATTTTTAATAAAATTAAACGAGATATCCTGAAATTTTTTATGACTTCTGTAACATCCCGAAAATTACAATCCAATAAGTACGAACGTGAGAGATTTAATTAGAAATTTTCTTGTTGGGGAGAATTGTAACACTGTGATTTTTCATAACGTATAGTAAGTGTTTGATAAATACCATAAAAGGAAATTAAATTTAAATTCATAGTGTTATTGTGAGACTTTTTGGGACTTTTACGTAAGTTCCGTAAGTTGTAGAAAAAAGAATAAGAGAAGGGGGTGTCCTTAGAGGAAGGGTGGCTGCAAATAGCAAAATTATAAAATTATCCCAACTAAGAGACGTGAATTGCTTCTCTTTCCCTCATTCTTGCTTCTTCATTTCTGCGGAACCTCTCTCCTTCTCTCTAAATATTATCTTCTCTCTAATATTTGAGCTTCCAAATCAAAGTTTCTACCGATTAATCTTGGATATATCATAGAGGGAGACTAGAGCTTCAAAACCAACCGATTGGATTTCGATTTCATCGAGGTATGGAGGGGTTTCTTTTTTTTTCCCTAAGCTATTTCCTTGTTTTCTTGTTAAATATGGATTGTGGCTGTTGTTGATGGTCTGTAAATAATTTTGAAAACCCGAAATAAGCTACTTGTGATTTGTGTCCTGTGACTGTCTAGATTTTTCGTCTCTGTTTTCGTGCATGTTTTTGAGGATGTAAATACATTTTCCTATGTTTTGATGCCTCTGGATGTCGTAGTATTTTTTTCAGATTTTTTTGAGGACTGTAACTATTTTTACCGGAATTATTTTCGAAAACTGTTGATTCTGAGAATGGGACTGTTTTGATTTTTACAAGAATTTTGGGAGGTGATTTTGGAAAACTGGAACCATAAGTTCATTTTTTGTATCATGAGGGTCATCTTTGAATTTTTTCAAGGTTAGGAAAAGTCGGGAAGTAATTTTAGAAAATTATTGTTGTGAAAAACGAAAACTGGACAGTGGAGAATTTAAATGGGGAAAATATCCTTTTTGAGCGAATTTGGCTATGAGAAAACTTTTTAACCTTATTTGAATTATGCAGAATATCTGTGAATTTTATCGGAATTTTATAGGAAATTTTGGTAATTATTTATGTTTTTATATGGGAGACTCTGTTCTGAGACAGAAATGCTTTAAAAATTCAAAAAAAGTATTTTTGGTGGATTTTTGGTACTGAGGAAATTATATGTGATGGTCCACATATTGGAGATATTTTCTGTAAAATTTCACATAAAACGAATTTGATATGCTATTTTCTAAAAATATGGAATTGTGTTTTACAGAGCATGTCCAGCCACTGTTTTTAATTCAAAAATAATATTTGTAGGTTGAATTTTCGTGAGATAAATTTATATGATGAAATATGAATGATTTATAGTTTCTCTGTAAAATATCATGAAATTTCAAATTGATATGATGCATCAAATAATTTTTGGTGTGTGTGTACAGCTCTATGTGTCCACATGAAATTTAATTATATTAATTGTGTATTTGGTTTTAATGCCTTTAATTGTACTTGTTAAGGAATAATTTCACCTAAAAAGGGAAGTTTCCATAGAAATATGAATGCAATGATTTGTGATGGATTGAGTTTGAGTTATTGGATTATTGGTTATTAATGATTGTTCTGTTATTAACTGTGAATTGGAGACCGGGAGGAATGTGATCCTCGGGCAAAGAGTGCTGGAATTTGTTGTGCATGTGAATTGCTTGTATAAGTGAGATCTCATATTCAGAGAGAAATATTTGGAAGAAAAATCCTAAAATTTAAAGAAGACAAAGGAGAAAAGGGATTCAAAGGTTTCTCCATCAAACTAAGGATTCAAGGTAAGGATCATGGCATTTAATTTCATTTTAGACCATTTGAAATGTAGAAAAACATGTTGTTAAGTTTAGATTCAAGATTTGATCAAGAACCATGAAAAGATGAAATTGATTTTGAGTTTTTATATAATTGATATTAGAAGCTTGAAATAATTGTTTGGAACCATGTTTGATTGATTGGATGATGTGTTGTGATGGATTGAAATTGATTGGTTGGTTTGTTGTTGGATTGAAATTTGCTTGATTTGGCTTGATTGTGTTGTGAATGATGTTGGAAATTGTTGAATGTTTATATTTTTGTAGGTGATTGTTTAAAATTACTTATTTAATTGTGATTATTAACATATTGCATATGCATGAGTCTTTTTGGGGGATTTATAAAGATTCAAGTGAAAAATAATTGATGTTGGCTAACCGGGACTGCGGTAGCCATGAAAAGAAAGAAAAGAAAAGAAGAGAAAGAAAAGAAAAGAAAGAAAAGAAAGAATAAATGTTGACTAACCGGGACTGCGGTAGTCATGAGAAACAAGTTGATGTATGAGAAATGATTTTTGTTGACTAACCGGGACTGCGGTAGTCATGAGAAACGAGTTGATATATGAGAAATGATTTTGTTGACTAACCGAGACTGCGGTAGTCATGTGAAATGAATATGATTTGAGAATTGAATCTTTGGGGTGAGCAGAATAAGTTAGACAGGGCTGTATAGTCTGTGATTATATAGTCTGTGGGGTGAAGGATATTGGCAATTCCACATGTGGCTGGAAACTGGACTGAGTTGCGGTCGTGGTGGCCTTCCGGGTATCCTGATCTCCTAATTCTGTCTAGTTTATTCGCGTTTAGTAGGGGCTGATAGCTGAATTGCAGTACGTAATGGTAGGCCAGTTACTTACTAAACACTCAAAGGGGAAGTCTCCATGGAGCAGGGTCAAAAATGAATTTGAGTCAAAACTACATTTGCATAAATCATACTGCATTTGCTTATGTATGTGATTGATTAATTATTATATGAAATGTACATGGTTAATATGGATTCTGATTGTATGAGAAATTAAATGCCTGATCCGGTAATGCTGTCCCCAGATTCTAGGGGAGTGTGAATTGCAGGTATTTTGAAGATTAATTAGAAGTTAAAGATGCAGATATTTTCCAGAGCTATAGGAATGGGTGTTTTTGGCTTTAGATACTTTTGTATTAATTAGAAATAAATTGGTAGTAGCATTTGCTGTAAATTTTAATGATGTAAATTATAATGACAAACTTTAAATTTTAATGGAATGTATTTATTTTAATGGTAAATTCTTTTTATGGATTTTAGATGGAAATTAATTAATTAGAAGGGGGGTTACAACTTCTCTTATTTTATGCCAATTTGGAAGGGAATGATCTTTTTACATCTCACCAAAAAATAATTATAACCTTTTTATTATATTACCTCCCAAACACATCATGAAATTTTTATATTTCCATGACAATTACCAATCACATTAAAAAGATAACAATCACATTAATAGGTTCCTTTATTAGTTTTTTATCACAACGTTTATAATAATTTCCATTATTAATGAGAGGAGATATGTATTTTTAATAAAATTAAACGAGATATCCTGAAATATTTTTAGGTCTTCTCTCATTTGATGCCAATTTGGAAGGGAATGATCTTTTTAGATCTCCCTAAAAAAAATATAATCTTTTTATTATTTCACCTCCACAACAAATCGTGAAATTTTGATATTTCTACGACAATTACGAATCACATTAAAAAGATAACAATCAAATTAATAGTTTCCTTTATTAGTTTTTAACACAGCGTTTATAATAATTTCCATTATTAATGAGAGGAGACATGTATTTTTAATAAAATTAAACGAGATATCCTGAAATTTTTTTAGTTCTTCTCTCATTTTATGCCAATTTGGAAGGCAATGATCTATTTCGATCTCACTAAAAAAAATTATAATCTTTTTATTATTCACCTCCCAAACATATCGTGAAATTTTGATATTTCTACGATATTACCAATCACATTAAAAAGATAAAAATCATATTAATAGTTTCCTTTATTAGTTTTTTATCACAACGTTTATAATAATTTCCATTATTAATCAGCGGAGATATGTATTTTTAATAAAATTAGACGAGATATCCTGAAATTTTTTTAGTTTTTCTCTCATTTTATGCCAACTTGGAAGGGATTGATCTTTTTCGATCTCACCAAGAAAAAATTGTAATCTTTTTATTATTCACCTCCCAAACATATCGTGAAATTTTGATATTTGTACGACAATTACCAATCACATTAAAAAGATAACAATCACATTAATAGTTTCCTTTATTAGTTTTTTATCACAGCGTTTATAATAATTTCCATTAATAATGAGTGGAGATATGTATTTTTAATAAAATTAAACGAGATATCCTGAAATTTTTTATGACTTCTCTCATTTTATGCCAATTTGGAAGGGAATGATCTATTTCGATCTCACCAAAAAAAAATTATAACCTTTTTATTATTTCACATCCCAAACACATCGTGAAACTTTGATATTTCTACGACAATTACCAATCACATTAAAAATATAACAATCACATTAATAGTTTCCTTTATTAGTTTTTTATCACAATGTTTATAATAATTTCCATTATTAATGAGAGGAGATATGTATTTTTAACAAAATTAAACGAGATATTCTGAAATTTTTTATGACTACTCTCATTTTATGCCAATTTGGAAGGGAATGATCTTTTTAGATCTCACCAAAAAAAAATTATAACCTTTTTATTATTTCACATCCCAAACACATCATGAAATTTTTATATTTCTAGGACAATTACCAATCACATTAAAAAGATAACAATCACATTAATAGTTTCCTTTATTAGATTTTTATCACAACGTTTATAATAATTTCCATTAATAATGAGCGGAGATATGTATTTTTAATAAAATTAAACGAGATATCCTGAAATTTTTTATGACTTCTCTCATTTTATGCCAATTTGGAAGGGAATGATCTTTTTAGATCTCACCAAAAAAAAATTATAACCTTTTTATTATTTCACATCCCAAACACATCGTGAAACTTTGATATTTCTACGACAATTACCAATCACATTAAAAATATAACAATCACATTAATAGTTTCCTTTATTAGTTTTTTATCACAACGTTTATAATAATTTCCATTATTAATGAGAGGAGATATGTATTTTTAACAAAATTAAACGAGATATTCTGAAATTTTTTATGACTACTCTCATTTTATGCCAATTTGGAAGGGAATGATCTTTTTAGATCTCACCAAAAAAAAATTATAACCTTTTTATCATTTCATATCCCAAACACATCATGAAATTTTTATATTTCTACAACAATTACCAATCACATTAAAAATATAACAATCACATTAATAGTTTCCTTTATTAGTTTTTTATCACAACGTTTATAATAATTTCCATTATTAATGACCGGAGATATGTATTTTTAATAAAATTAAACGAGATATCCTGAAATTTTTTTAGGTCTTCTCTCATTTTATGCCAATTTGGAAGGGAATGATGTTTTTAGATCTCACCAAAAAAAAAATTATAACCTTTTTATTATTTCCCATCCCAAACACATCATGAAACTTTGATATTTCTACGACAATTACCAATCACATTAAAAATATAACAATCACATTAATAGTTTCCTTTATTAGTTTTTTATCACAACGTTTATAATAATTTCCATTATTAATGAAAGGAGATATGTATTTTTAATAAACTTAAACGAGATATCCTGAAATTTTTTTAGGTCTTCTCTTATTTTATGCCAATTTGGAAGGGAATGATCTTTTTAGATCTCACCAAAAAAAAATTATAACCTTTTTATTATTTCACATCCCAAACACATCATGAAATTTTTATATTTCTAAGACAAATACCAATCACATTAAAAAGATAACAATCACATTAATAGTTTCCTTTATTAGTTTGTTATCACAACGTTTATAATAATTTCCATTATTAATGAGAGGAGATATGTATTTTTAATAAAATTAAACGAGATACCCTGAAATTTTTTTAGGTCTTCTCTCATTTTATGCCAATTTGGAAGAGAATGATCTTTTTAGATCTCACCAAAAAAATTATAATCTTTTTATTATTTCGCATCCCAAACAAATTGTGAAATTTTGATATTTCTGTTACAATTACCAATCACATTAAAAAGTTAACAATCATATTAATAGTTTCCTTTATTAGATTTTTTATCACAACGTTTATAATAATTTCCATTATTAATGAAAGGAGATATGTATTTTAATAAACTTAAACGAGATATCCTGAAATTTTTTTAGGTCTTCTCTCATTTTATGCCAATTTGGAAGGGAATGATGTTTTTAGATCTCACCAGAAAAATATCATAACCTTTTTATTATTTCACCTCCGAAACACATCGTGAAACTTTGATATTTCTGCTACAATTACCAATCACATTAAAAATATAACAATCACATTAATAGTTTCCTTTATTAGTTTTTTATCACAACGTTTATAATAATTTCCATTGTTAATAAGAGGAGATATGTATTTTTAATAAACTTAAACGAGATATCCTGAAATTTTTTTAGGTCTTCTCTCATTTTATGCCAATTTGGAAGAGAATGATCTTTTTAGATCTCACCAAAAAAAAATTATAATCTTTTTATTATTTCACATCCCAAACAAATCGTGAAATTTTGATATTTCTGCTACAATTACAAATCACATTAAAAGGTTAACAATCACATTAATAGTTTCCTTTATTAGTTTTTTATCACAACGTTTATAATAATTTCCATTATTAATGAGAGGAGATATGTATTTTCAACAAAATTAAACGAGATATCCTGAAATTTTTTATGACTTCTCTTATTTGATGCCAATTTGGAAGGGAATGATCTTTTTAGATCTCACCAAAAAAAAATTATAACCTTTTTATTATTTTACCTCCCAAACACATCATGAAATTTTTATATTTCCATGACAATTACCAATCACATTAAAAAGATAACAATCACATTAATAGGTTCCTTTATTAGTTTTTTATCACAACGTTTATAATAATTTCCATTATTAATGAGAGGAGATATGTATTTTTAATAAAATTAAACGAGATATCCTGAAATATTTTTAGGTCTTCTCTCATTTGATGCCAATTTGGAAGGGAATGATCTTTTTAGATCTCCCTAAAAAAAATATAATCTTTTTATTATTTCACCTCCACAACAAATCGTGAAATTTTGATATTTCTACGACAATTACGAATCACATTAAAAAGATAACAATCAAATTAATAGTTTCCTTTATTAGTTTTTAACACAGCGTTTATAATAATTTCCATTATTAATGAGAGGAGACATGTATTTTTAATAAAATTAAACGAGATATCCTGAAATTTTTTTAGTTCTTCTCTCATTTTATGCCAATTTGGGAGGGAATGATCTATTTCGATCTCACTAAAAAAAATTATAATCTTTTTATCATTCACCTCCCAAACATATCGTGAAATTTTGATATTTCTACGATATTACCAATCACATTAAAAAGATAAAAATCATATTAATAGTTTCCTTTATTAGTTTTTTATCACAACGTTTATAATAATTTCCATTATTAATGAGCGGAGATATGTATTTTTAATAAAATTAGACGAGATATCCTGAAATTTTTTTAGTTTTTCTCTCATTTTATGCCAACTTGGTGTAACATCCTTATTTTATTAATTGTACACATTTATATATGTATATTATTAACATTTATGCACTGTATTTTATAGAAATCTTATGTACATATTCTCTTAATGAAATTAATACAGTTTTACTCAGAAGAATTTTCTAAATTTCCAAATGTCTTTGTTTTTGCCGAAATTGATAGTTGACTGGACTGCTATGTCAGACAGCTGTCCAGGATAAATTTTCAAGTGTAGAATTTTGAACTCATTTATAACTTAAAAGAAAGGTAATAGAATATAGATTAAAAATATATACAGATAAAGAATTAAAATGCTTATTCCAAATTGTTAGGATTTTCTGAAAGTTTGAACTTTGAGGAATTATTTCGGTAAAATTCTAAGACAGAAAATTTAGCGAAAATTTATAGGACATCTATAGAATTATCTAATAATTGTAATATACTTAGAATAATTATTAAAAATGTTTAACCAAGAAAAATTTAAATTAGAACCTTAACCAATCAAAAAGTGACAACTTAGGCTTTTCTAATGTCACTAAATTAAGCTAATTAGGCTTGGATTAAGAGACAAGTAAGACACTACCCCAAGGTTTTTGATAGTGAGGAATCCAATGGTGATGTTATTTTCTTCAAATTCTAATCACATTGTAAGATAATCAGCAGCCCTAAAAACATTCTAGAATTTTCTACAAAGTTCTTGAAATGTTGACTTTTGAGGTAGGTAAAGGACTTGGAACTCCTTGGCTGTCCAAGTGCCTTTGGTGACTCATTTCCCTTGGCCAATAAGGGTGGTTGGACGTGCAGCAGCTGCTGGACTTGAAGGCAAAGTCCAATTTGGTTAATTCTTGGTTTAATGAAGTAATTAACTTAAGTAAAAGGAAGAAAAAATCACAAAAGCTATTTGTCTTCAAAAACAGAACCGTGAACCTCCTGGACAGCAGCTGCAGCTCCATTTTCATTTTCATCTTAACCTCATCATTTCTTCTTAAATTAAGAAACCCAACCATCCAAACTTCCAAAACCCTAAGCTAAATTGGCTAGTAGAGAAAGAAATTGGAGGAAATCTCAAAAATCTCAAGAGGATCAAGGAGTGAGGGAGAAAGAAATTCAAGGATTTTTCTTCAATTAAGAGATCAAGGTAAGGATCTAGGCATTTAATTTCAATTAAAACCCTTGGAATTAGAAGAAAACATGTTGTAGGGTTAGATTCAATTTGTGACCTAGAATCATGAAAACTTGAAATTGATTTAGGGGTTTTGTGTTTTTGATGCTTGTGATTGAAATTCATGGATTGGAATGATGTTTGATTGAATTTTAAGGTGTTGTAATGGTTGAAATTTTGTTTGTTGAAATTTAATTGAATTGAGATTTGGTTGAATTTTGATTGGAATTGGAGTTTGTTGCTTTGGAAAATATGTTGAGAATGGTAGTGAGACCATTCGGCCAGCCCTAAATGCAAGGGATATTATGTGGAAATTTTTGTAAAACCAAGGGCAAAATGGTCATTTTACATGTAGGGACACATTGGGTATTTTGGAAAAAGATTGAGGGCATTTTCGGAAATTATTAAAATACTAATGTTATAAGGTAAATTGCTTATTTTTTTGTATTCTTGTATGTTAATGTGTACAAATTATTTATTTAATTGTGATCATGAACATAATTCATTGCATGAGTCTTTTTGGGGGATTTATAAAGATTCAAGTGAAAAAATAATTGATGTTGGCTAACCGGGATTGTGGGAGCCATGAAAAGAAAGAAAAGAAAAGAAAAGAAAGAAAAGAAAAGAAAAGAAAAGAAAAGAAAAGAAAGAAAAGAAAGAAAAGAAAAGAAAAGAAAAGAAAGAATTATGTTGACTAACCGGGACTGCGGTAGTCATGAGAATTGAGTTGATATATGAGAAATGACTTTTGTTGACTAGCCAGGATTGCGGTAGTCATGTGAAATGAAAATGATTGAGAAATGAATTGTTGACTAACCGAGACTACGGTAGTCATGTGGAAATGGAAATGATTGAGAAATGAATATTTGGGTGAGCAGAATAAGTTAGGCAGGGTTGTATGGTCTGTGATTATATAACCTGTGGGGTGAGGGATATTGTCAATTCCACATGTGACGGTAATCCGGAACGGGATTGCTGTCGTGGTGGCCTTCCTGGATATCCTGATCTCCTAATTCTGTTTAGTTTATTCGTGTTTAGTAGGGGCTGATAGCTGAATTGCAGTGCGTAATGGTAGGCCAGTTACTTACTAAATACTCAAAAGGGGAAGTCTCCATGGAGCAGGGTCAAAATGAATTTGAGTCAAAAACTGCATTGCATAAATCATACTGCATTTAATTATGTGTGTAACTAATTAATTTGTTATGATATGTATTTGTTTGAAATTGTTTTAATTGTATGAGAAATTAAATGCCTGATCCGGTAATGCTGTCCCCAGATTCTAGGGGAGTGTGATTGCAGGTATTTGGAAGATTAATTAGAAGTTACAGATGCAGACATGGTCCAGAGCTATAGGATGGGGACTATTTTGGGTAGACAATAATGTTGTAGTAGTTAGAATTATTTTGTAGCAGTGTTTATATAAATTTTAATGATGTAAATTACAGAACATATTTTGGATTGTAATAGAACGTATCAGAACTTTGAAATAAATATATAAAATAAATTAAATAGTTAAATTATGTTTTATAAGAAAGGGGGGTTACATTAGTGGTATCAGAGCTCTGGTTATGCATCTCTAGGACTTGCGAGTAGTGGGTCTATTAGGTGTTTTGCTGTGTTACCCTGATTAGAATTTTTGTTTGTTAAGAATATTATGGGAAAAAGGGTAGTAACTAGATCTGAAATTTTAAGACATGTAGAAATGAGAAGAGGAAGGCTAGTTATAAATCCTAGAGTTGAAACCAATAGTATAGCTAAGATGGCAGAAAGGAAGAAAGAAAATCTTGATAAAGTTGTGAGGGTGCACACTCAGGACTAAGTCGAGATGACTTTCTCTCCTAATGCTTAAAATTTTATTATTATTAGTATTGTTCAAGTTGGGTTATTTTCCATGTTACTTATATTGTGAATTTAAGACTTATAATCTTGAGTTAGTTGAGAAAGGAGATCTAAAGGCCTGAGTTCGTAGATCAAGGTTGAGAATAGAGGTCCAAATATTTGAGTTTATAGGATAATAGTTGAGTTTGACAAAAGAAAGAAAACAAAGTTTTGAAGGTACCTTGATGTTTGGAATATGATGAGATGTTGAAAGTATGGTTATTGCCATATTGTTCTAATGGATGTTTTCATGTGTTTTGAAGGCTGAAACAATGTATCGTAGTATAAATTTGTCACAGGATTGATATCTTAACTATTAGGACTTGAAATTTTGTGTTTTAGACATGAGTTAGAACCAAAATAGTGCATTTTTCTGGTGCAGTAAAATAGCCTGCGGGTTTAACATTGTTTAATTACATTACCATGGTGTAAGTGGTGATTAAGAGAGTAGAATAGGACCCAAATGCTAAGTTAGTAGCAGTTGTCCTAAGAATTTTTAAAGTTGAAAGAGTAAGTAATTGGAAGGCCTAAGGGTGTGTGTATTGATGTTGGAAATTAAGCCTAAGTAACAATTAAATTGGTAGTAGTGAATTGGAGTAATTTGAGGTACTTTGAAAGTCATTCTAATGGTGACTTGTTGGAATTATGGTTCTAAAGTACAGCTATAAGTTGAGGATGCTAATTATGTTTAAAATACCCTATACCTTGCTTGTTTCTATGCCTACATCTAAACCAATCCTAACCTCTCAAATATGTTTGAATTGTATAATAACCATCAGAGATAGACCATTTGTTGTGAATTTGATTTGTTTGCCTATGACTAACCTTGATGTGATATTAGGAATGGATGGGTTAGCAGCCAACCATATTCTAATAGACTGTGCCTCTAAATCTGTGATTTTCCCTGAACTTGATGTTTCTAGACTTAAGCCTATCCAACCTAAGGAAATATCATTTAAAAGTGAAATTCAAAAATACATGTTATCATCTCTTGGAACTAAAGAAGATAAAAATTAAAATTGACTCTGTGCTAGTTGTAAATGAGTATCCTGAAGTTTTTCCTAATGATGTTTCTGGTTTGCGTCCTGAAAGAGAAATAGAATTTAGTATAGATTTGATGCTTGGTACTAGACCAATTTCTATGCAACCATATAGAATATCATTATTGAAATTAATCGAGTTAAAGAAACAATTGGAAGAATTATTAGAAAAATAGTTTGTAAGGCCTAGTGTGTCCATATGGTGAGCCCCAGTATTATTAGTTAAAAAGAAAGATGGAGGATCTAGGTTATGTATAGATTATAGACAATTAAATAAAGTAACTATAAAGAATAAATATCCTTGATCTAGAATAGATGATATATTAATATATTCTAAAAATAAAGAAGAACATGAAAATCATCTTAGAATAATATTAGAAATTTTAAAAGATAGAAAATTATATGCTAAATTGTTTAAGTGTGAATTTTGGTTGGAGGAAGTGAAAATTTTAGGACATGTAATTTCTAAAGATGGAATAAGTGTAGATTTTTCTAAGGTAGAAGCAATTTTAGAATGGGAAAGGCCTAAGACAGTAACTGAGATTAGTAGTTCTTAAGATTTGATGGATATTATAGAAGATTGATTGAAGGATTTTCTAAGATAACTGGACCCTTAATAGAATTTTATTTGGAGTGGGAGTTGTGAGAAAATTTTCTAAGAATTGAAACATAAATTGACTACCTCACTAGTTTTAGTTTTACCCAACCCAAATGAATCCTATGAGGTATACTGTGATGTTTCATCTCTATGGTTAAGATGTGTGTTGATATAAAATAGGAAAGTGGTAGCTTATGCATCTAGGCGGTTGAAATCACATGAGAGAAATTATCCTACTCATGATTTGGAGTTAGCAGCTATAGTTTTTGCTTTGAAGATTTGGAGACATTATTTATATGGATCAATATTTGATGTATATAGTGATCATAAGAGTTTAAAATATTTGTTTGAAAAAAAAAAATTGGAAAGGAGACAAAGAAGATGAATGGAGTTTATTAAAGATTATGATTTTCAGTTAATGTATCATCCAGGAAAAGCTAATATAGTAGCAGATGCTTTAAGTAGGAAAATTGTGCATATGTCAACTATGAGGATTAAAGAATTAGAATTAATAGAATAATTTAGAGATTTAAATCTATGTACAGTTAGGAAAAAGGATAAAATTCCATTTGGAATTATTACCATCACTAATGAATTTTTGGAAGAAATTAGGAAGAAACAAGACGCAAATGAATGTATTCCAGAAAAGAAAGGATTAATGGGATCAGGTAAGGAAAAAGAATTTAATTTAGGAATGGATATAATTATTAGGTTTAAAATAGAATTTGTGTACCTAATGATCAAGAATTTAAGGAATTAATTTTGGAGGAAGGGCACAAAAGTAAACTTAGTATTCATCCTAGAACAACAAAAATATATAAAGATTTAAAGGGAATGTTTTGGTGGTCTAGGATGAAGAGAGATGTAGTAGAATATGTGGCTAGATGTTTAACATGTTAGAAAGCAAAGATTGAATATCAGAAACCCTTTGATCTGTTACATCCTTTAGAGATACCTATATGGAAACGGAATAGTATATCAATGGATTTTGTGGTAGGATTACCTAGAACACATAGGAATTTTGATACCATTTGAGTAATTGTAGATAGATTAACTAAATTAGTACATTTTGCTTTCAATAAATATTAGGTATTCTTTAGAAAGATTAGCTTAATTTAGAAAAATTAGCTTAATTGTACTTAAAGGAAATAGTTAGATTTTCTGGAGTACCTACTAGTATAGAGTCTAATAAAGACCCTAGATTTGTTTTTAAATTTTTGGAAAGATTTCAGAAAGCTTTAAGAAGTAAAATTATATCTTAGTTTAGTATAACACCCTAAGATTGATCGTCAAACAGAAAGGACTATTCGGACATTAGAAGATCTCTTAAGAACCTGTACATTAGAAGAGAAAGGAAAACCTAACATTTGAAACAAAGCCTGTTAAGATTGAGGACAGAAGGATTAAGTACCTGAGAGGTAAAGAAATTTCTCTAGTTAAGGTTATTTGGGATGATATCAGAGGTGATGCTACATGGGAGTTAGAGGAGAAAATGAGAGAGGTATATCCTCATTTGTTTGTATAGTTATTTGGTTGTATAGTTGTATGGTTGTATATTTGTATTAGAAATTTCGAGGACGAAATTTTTATTAGTAGGGGAGAATTGTAACATCCTTATTTTATTAATTGTACACATTTATATATGTATATTATTAACATTTATGCACTGTATTTTATAGAAATCTTATGTACATATTCTCTTAATGAAATTAATACAGTTTTACTCAGAAGAATTTTCTAAATTTCCAAATGTCTTTGTTTTTGCCGAAATTGATAGTTGACTGGACTGCTATGTCAGACAGCTGTCCAGGATAAATTTTCAAGTGTAGAATTTTGAACTCATTTATAACTTAAAAGAAAGGTAATAGAATATAGATTAAAAATATATACAGATAAAGAATTAAAATGCTTATTCCAAATTGTTAGGATTTTCTGAAAGTTTGAACTTTGAGGAATTATTTCGGTAAAATTCTAAGACAGAAAATTTAGCGAAAATTTATAGGACATCTATAGAATTATCTAATAATTGTAATATACTTAGAATAATTATTAAAAATGTTTAACCAAGAAAAATTTAAATTAGAACCTTAACCAATCAAAAA
This sequence comes from Pueraria montana var. lobata, assembly GCA_026413185.1. Classification (NCBI taxonomy): domain Eukaryota; kingdom Viridiplantae; phylum Streptophyta; class Magnoliopsida; order Fabales; family Fabaceae; genus Pueraria; species Pueraria montana. The sequence goes on from CM048647.1 coordinate 99,717,530, forward strand.
GTGACAACTTAGGCTTTTCTAATGTCACTAAATTAAGCTAATTAGGCTTGGATTAAGAGACAAGTAAGACACTACCCCAAGGTTTTTGATAGTGAGGAATCCAATGGTGATGTTATTTTCTTCAAATTCTAATCACATTGTAAGATAATCAGCAGCCCTAAAAACATTCTAGAATTTTCTACAAAGTTCTTGAAATGTTGACTTTTGAGGTAGGTAAAGGACTTGGAACTCCTTGGCTGTCCAAGTGCCTTTGGTGACTCATTTCCCTTGGCCAATAAGGGTGGTTGGACGTGCAGCAGCTGCTGGACTTGAAGGCAAAGTCCAATTTGGTTAATTCTTGGTTTAATGAAGTAATTAACTTAAGTAAAAGGAAGAAAAAATCACAAAAGCTATTTGTCTTCAAAAACAGAACCGTGAACCTCCTGGACAGCAGCTGCAGCTCCATTTTCATTTTCATCTTAACCTCATCATTTCTTCTTAAATTAAGAAACCCAACCATCCAAACTTCCAAAACCCTAAGCTAAATTGGCTAGTAGAGAAAGAAATTGGAGGAAATCTCAAAAATCTCAAGAGGATCAAGGAGTGAGGGAGAAAGAAATTCAAGGATTTTTCTTCAATTAAGAGATCAAGGTAAGGATCTAGGCATTTAATTTCAATTAAAACCCTTGGAATTAGAAGAAAACATGTTGTAGGGTTAGATTCAATTTGTGACCTAGAATCATGAAAACTTGAAATTGATTTAGGGGTTTTGTGTTTTTGATGCTTGTGATTGAAATTCATGGATTGGAATGATGTTTGATTGAATTTTAAGGTGTTGTAATGGTTGAAATTTTGTTTGTTGAAATTTAATTGAATTGAGATTTGGTTGAATTTTGATTGGAATTGGAGTTTGTTGCTTTGGAAAATATGTTGAGAATGGTAGTGAGACCATTCGGCCAGCCCTAAATGCAAGGGATATTATGTGGAAATTTTTGTAAAACCAAGGGCAAAATGGTCATTTTACATGTAGGGACACATTGGGTATTTTGGAAAAAGATTGAGGGCATTTTCGGAAATTATTAAAATACTAATGTTATAAGGTAAATTGCTTATTTTTTTGTATTCTTGTATGTTAATGTGTACAAATTATTTATTTAATTGTGATCATGAACATAATTCATTGCATGAGTCTTTTTGGGGGATTTATAAAGATTCAAGTGAAAAAATAATTGATGTTGGCTAACCGGGATTGTGGGAGCCATGAAAAGAAAGAAAAGAAAAGAAAAGAAAGAAAAGAAAAGAAAAGAAAAGAAAAGAAAAGAAAGAAAAGAAAAGAAAAGAAAAGAAAAGAAAGAATTATGTTGACTAACCGGGACTGCGGTAGTCATGAGAATTGAGTTGATATATGAGAAATGACTTTTGTTGACTAGCCAGGATTGCGGTAGTCATGTGAAATGAAAATGATTGAGAAATGAATTGTTGACTAACCGAGACTACGGTAGTCATGTGGAAATGGAAATGATTGAGAAATGAATATTTGGGTGAGCAGAATAAGTTAGGCAGGGTTGTATGGTCTGTGATTATATAACCTGTGGGGTGAGGGATATTGTCAATTCCACATGTGACGGTAATCCGGAACGGGATTGCTGTCGTGGTGGCCTTCCTGGATATCCTGATCTCCTAATTCTGTTTAGTTTATTCGTGTTTAGTAGGGGCTGATAGCTGAATTGCAGTGCGTAATGGTAGGCCAGTTACTTACTAAATACTCAAAAGGGGAAGTCTCCATGGAGCAGGGTCAAAATGAATTTGAGTCAAAAACTGCATTGCATAAATCATACTGCATTTAATTATGTGTGTAACTAATTAATTTGTTATGATATGTATTTGTTTGAAATTGTTTTAATTGTATGAGAAATTAAATGCCTGATCCGGTAATGCTGTCCCCAGATTCTAGGGGAGTGTGATTGCAGGTATTTGGAAGATTAATTAGAAGTTACAGATGCAGACATGGTCCAGAGCTATAGGATGGGGACTATTTTGGGTAGACAATAATGTTGTAGTAGTTAGAATTATTTTGTAGCAGTATTTATATAAATTTTAATGATGTAAATTACAGAACATATTTTGGATTGTAATAGAACGTATCAGAACTTTGAAATAAATATATAAAATAAATTAAATAGTTAAATTATGTTTTATAAGAAAGGGGGGTTACACTTGGAAGGGATTGATCTTTTTCGATCTCACCAAGAAAAAATTGTAATCTTTTTATTATTCACCTCCCAAACATATCGTGAAATTTTGATATTTGTACGACAATTACCAATCACATTAAAAAGATAACAATCACATTAATAGTTTCCTTTATTAGTTTTTTATCACAACGTTTATAATAATTTCCATTAATAATGAGCGGAGATATGTATTTTTAATAAAATTAAACGAGATATCCTGAAATTTTTTTAGGTCTTCTCTCATTTGATGCCAATTTGGAAGGGAATGATCTTTTTAGATCTCCCTAAAAAAAATATAATCTTTTTATTATTTCACCTCCACAATAAATCGTGAAATTTTGATATTTCTACGACAATTATCAATCACATTAAAAAGATAACAATCATATTAATAGTTTCCTTTATTAGTTTTTATCACAGCTTTTATAATAATTTTCATTATTAATGAGAGAAGATATGTATTTTTAATAAAATTAAACGAGATATCCTTAAATTTTTTTAGTTCTTCTCTCATTTTATGCCAACTTGGAAGGGAATGATCTATTTCGATCTCACTAAAAAAAATTATAATCTTTTTATTATTCACCTCCCAAACATATCGTGAAATGTTGATATTTCTACGACAATTATCAATCACATTAAAAAGATAACAATCATATTAATAGTTTCCTTTATTAGTTTTTTATCACAACGTTTATAATAATTTCCATTATTAATGAGAGGAGATATGTATTTTTAACAAAATTAAACGAGATATCCTGAAATTTTTTATGACTTCTCTCATTTTATGCCAATTTGGAAGGGAATAATCTTTTTAGATCTCACCAAAAAAAATTATAACCTTTTTATTATTTCACATCCCAAACACATCATGAAATTTTTATATTTCTACGACAATTACCAATCACATTAAAAAGATAACAATCACATTAATAGTTTCCTTTATTAGTTTTTTATCACAACGTTTATAATAATTTCCATTATTAATGAGAGGAGATATGTATTTTTAATAAAATCAAACGAGATATCCTGAAACTTTTTTAGGTCTTCTCTCATTTTGTAACATCCTCATTTTTACTATTTGTATGCATTTATATATGTACATTATGAACAATTATGCAATGTATTTCATAGAACTTTATGAACATATTTTCTTAATGAAATTAATACAGTTCTACTCAGAAGAATTTTCTGAATTTGCAAATGTCTTTGTTTTTGCTGAAATTGATAGTTGACTAGACTGCTATGTCAGACAGCTGTCCAGGATAAATTTTCAAGTATAGAATTTTGAACTCAGTTATAACTTAAAAGAAAGGTAATAGAATATAGATTAAAAATATATACAGATAAAGAATTAAAATACTTATTCAGAATTTTTAGGATTTTCTGAAAGTTAGAACTTTGAGAAATTATTACGGTAAAATTTTAAGACAGAAAAATTTAGAGAAAATTCATAGGATATCTATAGAATTATCTAATAATTGTAATATACTTAGAATAATTATTAAAAATGTTTAACCAAGAAAAATTTAACTTAGAACCTTAACCAATCAAAAAGTGACAACTTAGGCTTTTCTAAGATCACTAAATTAAGCTAATTAGGCTTGGATTAAGAGATAAGTAAGACACTACCCCAAGGTTTTTGATAGTGAGGAATCCAATGGTGATGTTATTTTCTTCAAATTCTAATCACATTGTAAAATAATTAGCAGCCCTAATTACCTTCTAGAATTTTCTACAAACTTCTTGAAACTTTGACTTTTGGGGTAGGCAAGTGGCAAGTCACCAAGGCAAGCCTCCTTGGCTGTCCAAGTGACTTGGTGACTGATCTCCCTTGGTCAATAAGGGTGGCTGGACGTGCAGGGGCTGCTGGAACTGAAGGGAGAATTCAATTTAATTAATTACTTGATTTAAGAAACATTAAACTTAAGAAAAAGGAAAAAGTCACAAAAGCTAGCCTTTGCTAAAACAGAACCGTGAGTTCCTCCACAGCAGCTGCAGCTCCTTCATTTCAATTTCTTCTTAACTTCATCATTTCTGTAACATCCTCATTTTACTATTTGTATGCATTTATATATGTATATTAGGAACATTTATGCACTGTATTTTATAGAAACCTTATGTACATATTCTCTTAATGAAATTAATACAGTTTTACTCAGAAGAATTTTCTGAATTTCCAAATGTCTTTGTTTTTGCCGAAATTGATAGTTGACTGGACTGCTATGTCAGACAGCTGTCCAGGATAAATTTTCAAGTGTAGAATTTTGAACTCATTTATAAGTTAAAAGAAAGGTAATAGAATATAGATTAAAAATATATACAGATAAAGAATTAAAATGCTTATTCAGAATTGTTAGGATTTTCTGAAAGTTAGAACTTTGAGAAAATATTACGGTAAAATTCTAAGACAGAAAATTAAGTGAAAATTTGTAGGGCATCTATAAAATTATTTAATAATTGTAATATACTTAGAATAATTATTAAAAATGTTTAACCAAGAAAATTTTAATTTAGAACCTTAACCAATCAAAAAGTGACAACTTAGGCTTTTCTAAGATCACTAAATTAAGCTAATTAGGCTTGGATTAAGAGATAAGTAAGACACTACCCCAAGGTTTTTGATAGTGAGGAATCCATTGGTGATGTTATTTTCTTCAAATTCTAATCACATTGTAAAATAATTAGCAGCCCTAATTACCTTCTAGAACTTTCTACAAAGTGCTTGAAATGTTGACTTTTGGGGTAGGCAAGTGACTTGGAACTCCTTGGATGTCCAAGTGGGCTGGAAAGGCTTGGCAAGTGGATTTCCCTTGGTCCAAATGAGCTGCTGGACGTGCAGGGCAGCAGCTGGACTTGAAGGCAAAGTCCAATTTAGTTAATAATTTGTTTTAAGAAGCATTTAACTTAAGTAAAAGGAGAAAAAGTCACAAAAAGCTATTTCTCTCAAAACTGAACCTTGAGCTCTCCCAAAACAGCAGCTGCAGTTCCAATTTTCTTTTCATCTTAACTTCATCCTTTCATCCCAAATTAAGCAACCAAACCATCCAAACTTCCTAAACCCTAAGCTAATCGGCAAAAAGGAAAAGAAATTGGAGGAAATCTCAAAAATTCCTACAAGACCAAGGAGTGAGGGAGAAAGGAATTCAAGGCTTTTTCTTCAATTAAAGAGTTTAAGGTAAGGATCTAGGCATTTAATTTCAATTAAAACCCTTGGAATTAGAAGAAAACATGGTGTAGGGCTAGATTCAATTTGTGACCTAGAATCATGAAAACTTGAAATTGATTTAGGGGTTTTGTGTTTTTGATGCTTGTGATTGTAATTCATGGATTGGAATGATGTGTGATTGAATTTTTAATGTGTTGTGATGGTTGAAATTTGAGTTGCTTGATTTTTAATTGAATTGAGATTTGGTTGAATTTTGGTTGGAATTGGAGTTTGTTGCTTTGGAAAATATGTTGAGAATGGTAGTGAGACCATTCGGCCAGCCCTAAATGCAAGGGATATTATGTGGAAATTTTTGTAAAACCAAGGGCAAAATGGTCATTTTACATGTAGGGACACATTGGGTATTTTGAAAAAAGATTGAGGGCATTTTTGGAAATTATTAAAATACTAATGTTATAAGGTAAATTGCTTATTTTTTTGTATTCTTGTATGTTAATGTGTACAAATTATTTATTTAATTGTGATCATGAACATAATTCATTGCATGAGTCTTTTTGGGGGATTTATAAAGATTCAAGTGAAAAATAATTGATGTTGGCTAACCGGGATTGCGGGAGCCATGAAAAGAAAGAAAAGAAAAGAAAAGAAAAGAAAGAAAGAAAGAAAGAAAAGAAAAGAAAAGAAAAGAAAAGAAAAGAAAGAAAAGAAAAGAAAAGAAAAGAAAGAATTATGTTGACTAACCGGGACTGCGGTAGTCATGTGAAATGAAAATGATTGAGAAAGAATTATGTTGACTAACCGGGACTGCGGTAGTCATGAGAATTGAGTTGATCTATGAGAAATGACTTTTGTTGACTAGCCAGGATTGTGGTAGTCATGTGAAATGAAAATGATTGAGAAATGAATTGTTGACTAACCGAGACTACGGTAGTCATGTGGAAATGGAAATGATTGAGAAATGAATATTTGGGTGAGCAGAATAAGTTAGGCAGGGTTGTATGGTATGTGATTATATAACCTGTGGGGTGAGGGATATTGGCAATTCCACATGTGACAGTAATCCGGAACGGGATTACTGTCGTGGTGGCCTTCCTGGATATCCTGATCTCCTAATTCTGTTTAGTTTATTCGCGTTTAGTAGGGGCTGATAGTTGAATTGCAGTACGTAATGGTAGGCCAGTTACTTACTAAACACTCAAAGGGGAAGTCTCCATGGAGCAGGGTCAAAATGAATTTGAGTCAAAAACTGCATTGCATAAATCATACTGCATTTAATTATGTGTGTAACTAATTAATTTGTTATGATATGTATTTGTTTGAAATTGTTTTAATTCTATGAGAAATTAAATGCCTGATCCGGTAATGCTGTCCCCAGATTTTAGGGGAGTGTGATTGCAGGTATTTGGAAGATTAATTAGAAGTTACAGATGTAGACATGGTCCAGAGCTATAGGATGGGGACTATTTTGGGTAGACAATAATGTTGTAGTAGTTAGAATTATTTTGTAGCAGTGTTTATATAAATTTTAATGATGTAAATTACATAACATATTTTGGATTGTAATAGAACGTATCAGAACTTTGAAATAAATATATAAAATAAATTAAATAGTTAAATTATGTTTTATATGAAAGGGGGGTTACAATTTCAAATCAAATTAAGAAACCAAACCATCCAAACTTCACCCTACCTCACATAATTCGGCTAGTAGAGAAAGAAATTGGAGAAAATCTCAAAAATTCCTACAAGACCATGGAGTGAGGGAGAAAGGAATTCAAGGCTTTTTCTTCAATTAAAGAGTCTAAGGTAAGGATCTAGGCATTTAATTTCAATTAGAACCCTTGGAATTAGAAGAAAACATGTTGTAGGGTTAGATTAAAATTTTGACCTAGAATCATGAAAACTTGAAATTTATTTAGGGGTTTTGTGTTTTTGATGCTTGTGATTGATATTCATGGATTGGAATGATGTTTGATTGAATTTTTAAGGTGTTGTAATGGTTGAAATTTGGTTTGTTGAATTTTGATTGAATTTGTGATTTGATTGAATTTTGGTTGGAATTGGAGTTTGTAGCTTTGGAAGAATTGTTGAGAATGGCTTGTAGACCATTCGGCCAGCCCAAAATGCAAGGGATATTATGTGGAAATTTTTATAAAACCAAGGGCAAAATGGTCATTTTACATGTAGGGACACATTGGGTATTTTGGAAAAAGATTGAGGGCATTTTCGGAAATTATTAAAAATACTAATGTTATAATGTAAATTGCTTAAATTTTTGTATCCTTGTATGTTAATGTGTACAAATTATTTATTTGATTGTGATCATGAACAAAATTCATTAGCATGAGTCTTTTTGGGGGATTTATAAAAGTATCAAATGAAAAAGAATTTTGTTGACTAACCAGGACTGTGGTAGTCATGAGAATTGAGTTGATCTATGAGAAATGACTTTTGTTGACTAACCGGGACTGCGGTAGTCATGTGAAATGAAACTGATTGAGAAATGAATTGTTGACTAACCGAGACTACGGTAGTCATGTGAAAGGAATATGATTTGAGAATTGAATTTTTGGGGTGAGTAAAATTTGTTAAACAGGACCGTATAATCTGTGATTATATAGTCTGTGGGGAGAAGGATATTGGCAATTCCATATGTGGCTGTAATCTGGACAGAGATGCGGTCGTGGTGGCCTTCCTGGGTATCCTGATCTCCTAATTCTGTTTAGCTTATTTGCGTTTAGTAGGGGCTGATAGCTGAATTGCAGTACGTAATGGTAGGCTAGTTACTTACTAAACACTCAAAGGGGAAGTCTCCATGGAGCAGGGTCAAAAATGAATTTGAGTCAAAAACTGCATTTGCATAAATCATACTGCATTTAATTATGTGTGTAACTAATTAATTTGTTATGACATGTATTTGTTTGAAATTGTTTTATTGTATGAGAAATTAAATGCCTGATCCGGTAATGTTGTCCCCAGATACTAGGGGAGTGTGATTGCAGGTATAAAGAAGAATAATTAGAAGTCACAGATGCAGACATGTTCCAGAGCTATAGGAATATGGGTTTTTGGTTTTAGATACTTTTGTATTAATTAGAAATAATTTGGTAGTAGTATTTTCTGTAAATTTTAAGAATGTAAATTATAATGATAAACTTTGAACTTCAATGGATTGTATTTATTTTCCTTGGAAACTATATTTTTTTTTATATATATTAGATGTAAAATTAATTAATTAGAAGGGGGTTACACATTTTATGCCAATTTGGAAGGGAATGATGTTTTTAGATCTCACCAGAAAAATATCATAACCTTTTTATTATTTCACCTCCGAAACACATCGTGAAACTTTGATATTTCTACGACAATTACCAATCACATTAAAAATATAACAATCACATTAATAGTTTCCTTAATTAGTTTTTTATGACAACGTTTATAATAATTTCCATTATTAATGAGAGGAGATGTGTATTTTTAATAAACTTAAACGAGATATCCTGAAATTTTTTTAGGTCTTCTCTCATTTTATGCCAATTTGGAAGAGAATGATCTTTTTAGATCTCGCCAAAAAAAAATTATAATCTTTTTATTATTTCACATCCCAAACAAATCGTGAAATTTTGATATTTCTGCTACAATTACAAATCACATTAACAGGTTAACAATCACATTAATAGTTTCCTTTATTAGTTTTTTATCACAACGTTTATAATAATTTCCATTATGAATGAGAGGAGATACGTATTTTAAATAAAATTAAACGAGATATCCTGAAATTTTTTTAGGTCTTCTCAAATTTTATGCCAATTTGAAAGGGAATGATCTGTGTAGATCTCTCAAAAAAATAATTATAATCTTTTTATTATTTCACCTCCCAAACATATCTTGAAATTTTGATATTTCTACGACTTCACATTAAAAAGATAACAATCACATTAAAAAATTCCTTTATTAGTTTTTTATCACAATGTTTATAATAATTTCCATTACTAATGAGGGTAGATATGTATTTTTAATAAAGTTAAACGAGATATCCTGAAATTTTTATAGGTCCTCTCTCATTTATGCCAATTTGGAAGGGAATGATCTTTTTAGATCTCACAAAAAAAGATTATAATCTTTTTATTATTTCACCTGCCAAACCTATAGTGAAATTTTGATATTTCTACGACTTCACATTAAAAAGATTACAATCACATTAATAGTTTCCTTTATTAGATTTTTTATCACAATGTTGATAATTATTTCCATTATTAATGAGAGGAGATATGCATTTTTTAATAAAATTAAACGAGATATTCTGAAATTTTTTTAGGTCTTCTCTCATTTTATGCCTATTGTAAGGAAATAATATTTTTAGATCTCACAAAAAAAAATTATAATCATTTTATTATTTCACCTCCCAAACATATCGTGAAATTTTGATATTTCTGCGATTTCACATTAAAAAGATAACAATCACATTAATAGTTTCCTTTATTAGTTTTTTTATCACAATGTTTATAATTATTTCCATTATTAATGAGAGGAGATATGTATTTTTTAATAAAATTAAACGAGATATCCTGAAATTTTTTTAGGTCTTATCTCATTTTATGCATATTGGAAGGGAATGATCTTTTTAGATCTCGCATAAAAATTTATAATCTTTTTAATATTTCACCTCCCGAACATATCGTGAAATTTTGATATTTCTACGACAATTACCAATCACATTAAAAAGATAACAATCACATTAATAGTTTCCTTTATTAGTTTTTTATCACAATGTTGATAATTATTTCCATTATTAATGAGAGGAGATATGCATTTTTTAATAAAATTAAATGAGATATCCGGAAATTTTTTTAGGTCTTCTCTCATTTAATGCCTATTGTAAGGGAATGATCTTTTTAGATCTCACAAAAAAAAAATTATAACCGTTTTATTATTTCACCCCCCAAACACATCGTGAAATTTTGATATTTCTACGACTTCACATTAAAAAGATAACAATCACATTAATAGTATCCTTTATTAGTTTTTTATCACAATGTTTATAATTATTTCCATTATTAATGATAGGAGATATGTATTTTTAATAAAATAAATCGAGATATCCTAAAATTATTTTAGGTCTTATTTCATTTTATGCCAATTTGGAAGGGAATAATCTTTTTAGATCTCACAAAAAAAAAACTTATAAACGTTTTATTATTTCACCTCGCAAACATATCGTGAAATTTTGATTTTTCTACGACTTCACATTAAAAAGATAACAATCACATTAATAGTTTCCTTTATTAGTTTTTTATCACAATGTTTATAATTGTTTCCATTATTAATGAGAGGAGATATGCATTTTTTAATAAGATTAAACGAGATATCCTGAATTTTTTTAGGTCTTATCTCATTTTATGCCTATTGGAATGGAATGATCTTTTTAGATCTCACAAAAAAAATTATAATCTTTTTATTATTTCACCTCCCGAACATATCGTGAAATTTTGATATTTCTACGACAATTACCAATCACATTGAAAAGATAAAAATCACATTAATAATTTCCTTTATTAGTTTTTTATCACAATGTTTATAATAATATCCATTGTTAATGAGAGAAGATATGTATTTTTAATAAAATTAAACGAAATATCCTGAAATTTTTTTAGGTCTTCTTTCATTTTATGCCAATTTCGAAGGGAATGATCTGTTTAGATGTCACAAAAAAATTATAAACGTTTTATTATTTCACCTCGCAAACATATCGTGTAATTTTGATATTTCTACGACTTCACAGTAAAAAGATAACAATCACATTAATAGTTTCCCTTATTACTTTTTTATTACAATGTTTATATTTTTTCCATTATTAATGAGAGGAGATATGCATTTTTTAATAAAATTAAACGAGATATCCTGAAATTTTTTTAGGTCTTATCTCATTTTATGCCTATTGGAAGAGAATGATCTTTTTAGATCTCGCAAAAAAAATTATAATCTTTTTAATATTTCACCTCCCGAACATATCGCGAAATTTTGATATTTCTACGACAATTACCAATCACATTAAAAAGATAACAATCACATTAATAGTTTCCTTTATTAGTTTTTTTATCACAATGTTGATAATTATTTCCATTATTAATGAGAGGAGATATGCATTTTTATAAAATAAAATGAGATATCCTAAAATTGTTTTAGGTCTTATTTCATTTTATGCCAATTTGGAAGGGAATGATCTTTTTAGATCTCACAAAAAAAATTATAAATGTTTTATTATTTCACCTCGCAAACATATCGTGAAATTTTGATATTTCTACGACTTCAATTTAAAAAGATAACAATCACATTAATAGTTTCCTTTATTAGTTTTTTATCACAATGTTTATAATTATTTCCATTATTAATGAGAGGAGATATGCATTTTTTAATAAAATTAAACGAGATATCCTAAAATTTTTTTAGGTCTTATCTCATTTTATGCCTATTGGAAGGGAATGATCTTTTTAGATCTCACAAAAAAAATTATAATCTTTTTATTATTTCACCTCCCGAACATATCGTGAAATTTTGATATTTGTACGACAATTAGCAATCACATTACAAAGATAACAATCACATTAATAATTTCCTTTATTAGTTTTTTATCACAATGTTTATAATAATTTCCATTATTAATAAGAGGAGATATGCAATTTTTAATAAAATTAAACGAGATATCCTGAAATTTTTTTAGATCTTATCTCATTTTATGCCTATTGGAAGGGAATGATTTTTTTAGATCTCACAAAAAAACATTATAATCTTTTTATTATTTCACCTCCCGAACATATCGTGAAATTTTGATATTTCTACGACAATTACCAATCACATTAAAAAGATAACAATCACATTAATAAATTTCCTTTATTAGTGTTTTATCACAATGTTTATAATAATTTCCATTATTAATGAGAAGAGATATGTATTTTTAATAAAATTAAATGAGATATCCTGAAATTTTTTTAGGTGTTCTCTCATTTTATGCCAATTTGGAAGGGAATTATCTTTGTCGATCTCACAAAAAAAAATTATAATATTTTTATTATTTCACCTCCCAAACATATCGTGAAATTTTGATATTTGTACGACAATTACCAATCACATTAAAAATGAGAGGAGATATGTATTTTTAATAAAATTAAACGAGATATCCTGAGATTTTTTTAGATCTTCTCTCAATTTACGCCAATTTGGAAGGGAATGATCTTTTTATATCTCACAAAAAAAATTATAATCTTTTTATTATTTCACCTCCCGAACATATCGTGAAATTTTGATATTTGTACGACAATTACTAATCACATTAAAAACATAACAATCACATTAATAATTTCCTTTATTAGTTTTTTATCACAATGTTTATAATAATTTCCATTATTAATGAGAGGAGATATGTATTTTTAATAAAATTAAACGAGATATCCTGAAATTTTTTTAGGTCTTCTCTCATTTTTTGCCAATTTGGAAGGGAATGATCTTTTTAGATCTCACAAAAAAAAATTATAAACGTTTTATTATTTCACCTCGCAAACATATCGCGAAAGTTTGATATTTCTACGACTTCACATTAAAAAGATAACAATCACATTAATAGTTTCCTTTATTAGTTTTTATCACAATGTTTATAATTATTTCCATTATTAATGAGAGGAGATATGCATTTTCTAATAAAATTAAACGAGATATCCTGAAATTTTTTTAGGTCTTATCTCATTTTATGCCTATTGGAAGGGAATGATCTTTTTAGATCTCACAAAAAAAATTATAATCTTTTTATTATTTCACCTCCCGAACATATCGTGAAATTTTGATATTTCTACGACAATTACCAATTACATTAAAAAGGTAACAATGACATTAATAATTTCCTTTATTAGTTTTTTATCACAATGTTTATAATAATTTCCATTATTAATGAGAGGAGATATGCATTTTTTAATAAAATTAAACGAGATATCCTGAAATTTTTTTAGAACTTATCTCATTTTATGCCTATTGGAATGGAATGATCTTTTTAGATCTCACAAAAAAAATTATATTCTTTTTATTATTTCACCTCCCGAACATATCGTGAAATTTTGATATTTCTACGATAATTACCAATCACATTAAAAAGATAACAATCACATTAATAGTTTCCTTTATTAGTTGTTTTATCACAACGTTTATACTAATTTCCAATATTAATGAGAGGAGATATGTATTTTTAATAAAATTTAACGAGATATCCTGAAATTTTTTTAGGTCTTCTCTCATTTTATGCCAATTTGGAAGGGAATGATCTTTTTGGATCCCACAAAAAAAAATTATAATCTTTTTATTATTTCACCTCCCAAACATATCGTGAAATTTTGATATTTCTACGACAATTACCAATCACATTAAAAAGATAACAATCTCATTAATAATTTCCTTTATTAGTTTTTTATCACAATGTTTATAATAATTTCCATTATTAATGAGAGGAGATATGTATTTTTAATAAAATTAAACGAGATATCTTGAAATTTTTTTAGGTCTTCTCTCATTTTATGCCAATTTGGAAGGGAATGATCTTTTTAGATTCCACAAAAAAAAATTATAATCTTTTTATTATTTCTCCTCCCAAACATATCGTGAAATTTTGATATTTCTACGACATTTACCAATCACATTAAAAAGATAACAATCACGTTAATAGTTTCCTTTATTAGTTTTTTTATCACAACGTTTATAATAATTTCTGTAACATCCCGAAAATTACAATTCAATAAGTATGATAGTGAGAGATTTAATTAGAAAATTTTCTTGTTGGGGAGAATTGTAACACTGTGATTTTTCGTAACGTATATTAAGTGCTTGATAAATACCGAAAAAGGAAATTAAATTTAAATTCATAGTGTTATTGTGAATTTTTTTTTAGTCTTTTACGTAAGTTCCGTAAGTTGTAGAAAAAAAAAATAAGAGAAGGGGGTGTCCTTAGAAGAAGGGTGGCTGCAGATAGCAAAATATCAAATTTTATCCTCCCTTTTAACGTGAACAACTTGGCTTCTTTCTTTCATTTTTTCATTTCCTTTCATCCGCTGTCTTCTCCCTGCTTCTTCTCTGTAAATATTCTGCATCTTCTCTCTAATATTTGAGCCTCCAAATCAAAGTTTCTACCGATTAAAATTGGATATATCATAGAGGGAGACTAGAGCTTCAAAACCCACCGATTGGATTTCGATTTCGTCGAGGTATGGAGGGGTATTTTTTTTTTCCCTAAGCTATTTCCTTGTTTTCTTGTTAAATATGGATTGTGGCTGTTGTTGATGGTCTGTAAATAATTTTGAAAACCCGAAATAAGCTACTTGTGATTTGTGTCCTGTGACTGTCTGGATTTTTCGTCTCCGTTTTCGTGCATGTTTTTGAGGATGTAAATACATTTTCCTATGTTTTGATGCCTCTGGATGTCGTGATATTTTTTTCAGATTTTTTTGAGCACTGTAACTATTTTTACCGGAATTATTTTCGAAAACTGTTGATTCTGAGAATGGGACTGTTTTGATTTTTACAAGAATTTTGGGATGTGATTTTGGAAAATTGGAACCATGAGTTCATTTTATGTATCATGAGAATCATCTCTAAAATTTTGTAAGGTCAGAAAAGCCTGGAAAGTATTTTTAGTGATTTAATGTTGGAAAAACCGAATAGCTGGACAGTAGAGAAATTAAATGTAGAAAATTACTTTTTGTTAGAATTTGGTCTTGAGAAAATTTAGTAATACTGTTTTGACTATGTGGAATATCCATGGATTTTCTCATAATTTTTTTAGGTACCTTTTGTAATTATTTACATTTTCTTATTAAAAACTCTGTTCTGGAGTAATAATGATTTGGAAATTCAAAAATGGTATTTTTGGTGGATTTTTGGTACTGAGGAAATTATATGTGATGGTCCACATGTTGGGGATATTCTCTGTAAAATTTCACATAAAACAAATTTGATATGCTATTTTCTAAAAATATGGAATTGTGTTTTACAGAGCATGTCCAGCCACTGTTTTTAATTCAAAAATAATATTTGTGGGTTGAATTTTCGTGAGATAAATTTATATGATGAAATATGAATGATGTATAGTTTCTCTGTAAAATCTCATGAAATTTCAAATTGATATGATGCATCAAATAATTTTTGGTGTGTGTGTACAGCTCTATGTGTCCACATGAAATTTAATTATATTAATTGTGTATTTGGTTTTAATGCCTTTAATTGTACTTGTTAAGGAATAATTTCACCTAAAAAGGGAAGTTTCCATAGAAATATGAATGCAATGATTTGTGATGGATTGAGTTTGAGTTATTGGTTATTAATGATTGTTCTGTTATTAACTGTGAATTGGAGACCGGGAGGAATGTGATCCTCGGGCAAAGAGTGCTGGAATTTGTAGTGCATGTGAATTGCTTGTATCAGTGAGATCTCATATTCAGAGAGAAATATTTGGGAGAAAAATCCTAAAATTTAAAGAAGACAAAGGAGAAAAGGAGAAAAGGGATTCAAAGGTTTCTCCATCAAACTAAGGATTCAAGGTAAGGATCAAGGCATTTAATTTCATTTTTTAGACCATTTGGAATGTAGAAAAACATGTTGTTAAGTTTAGATTCAATATTTGATCAAGAACTATGAAAAGATGAAATTGATTTTGGGTTTTTATATAATTGATATTAGAAGCTTGAAATAATTGTTTGGAACCATGTTTGATTGATTGGATGATGTGTTGTGATGGATTGAAATTGATTGGTTGGTTTGTTGTTGGATTGAAATTGTTTGATTTGGCTTGATTGTGTTGTGAATGATGTTGAAAATTGTTGAATGTTTATATTTTTGTAGGTGATTGTTTAAAATTACTTATTTAATTGTGATTATTAACATATTGCATATGCATGAGTCTTTTTGGGGGTTTTATAAAGATTCAAGTGAAAAATAATTGATGTTGGCTAACCGGGATTGCGGTAGCCATGAGAATGAAAAAGAAAGAAAAGAAAAGAAAAGAAAACAAAGAAGAGAAATGATTTTGTTGACTAACCGGGACTGCGGTAGTCATGTGAAATGAATATGATTTGAGAATTGAATCTTTGGGGTGAGCAGAATAAGTTAGACAGGGCTGTATAGTCTGTGATTATATAGTCTGTGGGGTGAAGGATATTGGCAATTCCATATGTGGCTGTAATCTGGACAAAGATGCGGTCGTGGTGGCCTTCCGGGTATCCCGATCTCCTAATTCTGTTTAGCTTATTCGCGTTTAGTAGGGGCTGATAGCTGAATTGCAGTACGTAATGGTAGGCCAGTTACTTACTAAACACTCAAAGGGGAAGTCTCCATGGAGCAGGGTCAAAAATGATTTTGAGTCAAAACTGCATTTGCATAAATCATCTTGCATTTAATTATGTGTGAGAACGGTTAATTTGTATCGGATATGTATATGTTTGAAATTGTTTTAATTGTATGAGAAATTAAATGCCTGATCCGGTAATGTTGTCCCCAGATTCTAGGGGAGTGTGAATTGCAGGTATTTTGAAGATTAATTAGAAGTTAAAGATGCAGATATTTTCCAGAGCTATAGGAATGGGTGTTTTTGGCTTTAGATACTTTTGTATTAATTAGAAATAAATTGGTAGTAGCATTTCCTGTAAATTTTAATAATGTAAATTATAATGACAAACTTTAAATTTTAATGGAATGTATTTATTTTAATGGTAAATTCTTTTTATGGATTTTAGATGGAAATTAATTAATTAGAAGGGGGGTTACAATTTCCATTATTAATGAGAGGAGATATGTATTTTTAATAAAATTAAATGAGATATCCTGAAATTTCTTTAGGTCTTCTATGATTTTACGCCAATTTGGAAGGGAATGATCTTTTTAGATCTCACAAAAAAAATTATAATCTTTTTATTATTTCACCTCCCAAACATATCGTGAAATTTTGATATTTCTGCGAAAATTACCAATCACATTAAAAAGATAACAATCATGTTAATAGTTTCATTTATTAGTTTTTTATCACAAAGTTTATAATAATTTGCATTATTAATGAGAGGAGATATACATTTTTTAATAAAATTAAACGAGATATCCTGAAATTTTTTTAGGTCCTATCTAATTTTATGCCTATCGGAAGGGAATGATCTTTTTAGATCTCACAAAAAAAATTATAATCTTTTTATTATTTCTTTTTTTTTGAAACAGATCTTTTTATTATTTCACCTCCCGAACATATCGTGAAATTTTGATATTTCTACGACAATTACCAATCACATTAAAAAGATAACAATCACATTAATAGTTTCCTTTATCAGTTTTTTATCACAATGTTTATAATAATTTCCATTATTAATGGAGGAGATATGTATTTTTATAAAACAAAACGAGATATCCTAAAATTGTTTTAGGTCTTATTTTATTTTATGCCAATTTGGAAGGGAATGATCTTTTTAGATCTCACAAAAAAAACTATAAATGTTTTATTATTTCACCTCGCAAACATATCGTGAAATTTTGATATTTCTACGACTTCAATTTAAAAAGATTACAATCACATTAATAGTTTCCTTTATTAGTTTTTTATCACAATGTTTATAATTATTTTCATTATTAATGAGAGGAGATATGCATTTTTTAATAAAATTAAACGAGATATCCTAAAATTTTTGTAGGTCTTATCTCATTTTATGCCTATTGGAAGGGAATGATCTTTTTAGATCTCACAAAAAAAATTATAATCTTTTTATTATTTCACCTCCCGAACATATCGTGAAATTTTGATATTTGTACGACAATTAGCAATCACATTACAAAGATTGTAACCCCCCTTCTAATTAAAACATAATTTAACTATTTAATTTATTTTATATATTTATTTCAAAGTTCTGATACGTTCTATTACAATCCAAAATATGTTATGTAATTTACATCATTAAAATTTATATAAACACTGCTACAGAATAATTCTAACTACTACAACATTATTGTCTACCCAAAATAGTCCCCATCCTATATGCTCTGGAATTTCTGCATCTTCATCATTTAACTATATCTTCCAAATACCTGCAATCACACTCCCCTAGAATCTGGGGACAGCATTACCGGATCAGGCATTTAATTTCTCATACAATAAAACAATTTCAAACAAATACATATCATAACAAATTAATTAGTTACACACATAATTAAATGCAGTATGATTTATGCAAATGCAGTTTTTGACTCAAATTCATTTTTGACCCTGCTCCATGGAGACTTCCCCTTTGAGTGTTTAGTAAGTAACTGGCCTACCATTACGCACTGCAATTCAGCTATCAGCCCCTACTAAACGCAAATAAACTAAACAGAATTAGGAGATCAGAATATCCAGGAAGGCCACCACGACAGCAATCCCGTTCCGGATTACTGTCACATGTGGAATTGCCAATATCCCTCACCCCACAGGTTATATAATCACAGACCATACAACCCTGCCTAACTTATTCTGCTCACCCCAAAGATTCAATTCTCAAATCATATTCATTTCACATGACTACCGCAGTCTCGGTTAGTCAACAAAATCATTTCTCATATATCAACTCGTTTCTCATGACTACCGCAGTCTCGGTTAGTCAACAAATCATTTCTCATATATCAACTTGTTTCTCATGACTACCGCAGTCTCGGTTAGTCAACATTTATTCTTTCTTTTCTTTTCTTTTCTTTCTTTTCATGGCTACCGCAATCCAGGTTAGCCAACATCAATTATTTTTCACTTGAATCTTTATAAGTCCCCCAAAAAGACTCATGCAATGAATTATGTTCATGATCACAATTAAATAAATAATTTGTACACATTAATATACAAGAATACAAAAATTAAGCAATTTACCTTATAACATTAGTATTTTAGTAAATTATCAATTAAATCACTATTAGGTAAAGTTGCTAAAATACCCTTAATCTTTTCTAAAATTCCATCTATGTCCTAAATTTTGAAATGACCAAATTACCCTTACTCTTTTTCAAAAATTCCCATTTTGTCCCTACATGTAAAATGACCATTTTGCCCTTGATTTTACAAAAATTTCCACATAATATCCCTTGTATTTTAAGCATGACCGAATGGTATACCTACCATTTCCAACATGTTTTCCAAAGCAACAACTTCCAATTCCAACAAAAATTCAACCAAATCTCAATTCAATTAAAAACCAAACAACTCAAATTTCAACCATCACAACACATTAAAAATTCAATCACACATTATTCCAATCCATGAATTACAATCACAAGCATCAAAAACACAAAACCCCTAAATCAATTTCAAGTTTTCATGATTCTAGGTCACAAATTGAATCTAACCCTACAACATGTTTTCTTCTAATTCCAAGGGTTTTAATTGAAATTAAATGCCTAGATCCTTACCTTAAACTCTTTAATTGAAGAAAAAGCCTTGAATTCCTTTCTCCCCCACTCCTTGGTCTTGTATGAATTTTTGAGATTTCCTCCAATTTCTTTTCCTTTTTGCCGATTAGCTTAGGGTTTAGGAAGTTTGGATGGTTTGGTTTCTTAATTTGGGATGAGATGATGAAGTTAAGATGAAATTGAAATGAAAACTGCAGCTGCTGGGTTTGGAGACTCATGGTTCTGTTTTTGAGTTTTTGGTGACTTTTTTTCTCCTTTTACTTAAGTTAAATGCTTCTAAAAAATTTTATTAACCAAATTGGACTTTGCCTTCAAGTCCAGCTGCTGCCTGCACGTCCAGCAGCTCAATTGGACCAAGGGAAGTCCACTTGCCAAGCCTTTCCAGCCCACTTGGACAGCCAAGGAGTTCCAAGTCACTTGCCTACCCCAAAAGTCAACATTTCAAGCACTTTGTAGAAAATTCTAGAAGGTAATTAGGGCTGCTAATTATTTTACAATGTGATTAGAATTTGAAGAAAATAACATCACCATTGGATTCCTCACTATCAAAAACCTTGGGGTAGTGTCTTACTTATCTCTTAATCCAAGCCTAATTAGCTTAATTTAGTGACATTAGAAAAACCTAAGTTGTCACTTTTTGATTGGTTAAGGTTCTAAATTAAAATTTTCTTGGTTAAACATTTTTAATAATTATTCTAAGTATACTACAATTATTAGATAATTTTATAGATGCCCTACAAATTTTCACTTAATTTTCTGTCTTAGAATTTTACCGTAATAATTCCTCAAAGTTCTAACTTTCAGAAAATCCTAACAATTCTGAATAAGCATTTTAATTCTTTATCTGTATATATTTTTAATCTATATTCTATTACCTTTCTTTTAAGTTATAAATGAGTTCAAAATTCTATACTTGAAAATTTATCCTGGACAGCTGTCTGACATAGCAGTCCAGTCAACAATCAATTTCGGCAAAAACAAAGACATTTGGAAATTCAGAAAATTCTTCTGAATAGAACTGTATTAATTTCATTAAGAAAATATGTTCATAAAGTTCTATAAAATACATTGCATAAGTGTTCATAATGTACATATA
Organism: Pueraria montana var. lobata; assembly: GCA_026413185.1. NCBI lineage: Eukaryota > Viridiplantae > Streptophyta > Magnoliopsida > Fabales > Fabaceae > Pueraria > Pueraria montana. Next base: position 99,738,447 of record CM048647.1, read on the forward strand.
TAAATGCGTACAAATAGTAAATTGAGGATGTTACAAAGATAACAATCACATTAATAATTTCCGTTATTAGTTTTTTCTCACAATGTTTATAATAATTTCCATTATTAATAAGAGGAGATATGCAATTTTTAATAAAGTTAAACGAGATATCCTGAAATTTTTTAGATCTTATCTCATTTTATGCCTATTGGAAGGGAATGATCTTTTTAGATCTCACAAAAAAACATTATAATCTTTTTATTATTTCACCTCCCGAACATATCGTGAAATTTTGATATTTCTACGACAACTACCAATCACATTAAAAAGATAACAATCACATTAATAGTTTCCTTTATTAGTTGTTTTATCACAACGTTTATACTAATTTCCAATATTAATGAGAGGAGATATGTATTTTTAATAAAATTAAACGAGATATCCTGAAATTTTTTTAGGTGTTCTCTCATTTTATGCCAATTTGGAAGGGAATTATCTTTTTCGATCTCACAAAAAAAAATTATAATCTTTTTATTATTTCACCTCCCAAACATATCGTGAAATTTTGATATTTGTACGACAATTACCAATCACATTAAAAAGATAACAATCACATTAATAATTTTATTAGTTTTTTATCACAATGTTTATAATAATTTCCATTATTAATGAGAGGAGATATGCATTTTTTAATAAAATTAAACGAGATATCCTAAAATTTTTTTAGGTCTTATCTCATTTTATGCCTATTGGAAGGGAATGATCTTTTTAGATCTCACAAAAAAAATTATAATCTTTTTATTATTTCACCTCCCGAACATATCGTGAAATTTTGATATTTGTACGACAATTAGCAATCACATTACAAAGATAACAATCACATTAATAATTTCCTTTATTAGTTTTTTATCACAATGTTTATAATAATTTCCATTATTAATAAGAGGATATATGCAATTTTTAATAAAGTTAAACGAGATATCCTGAAATTTTTTTAGATCTTATCTCATTTTATGCCTATTGGAAGGGAATGATCTTTTTAGATCTCACAAAAAAACATTATAATCCTTTTATTATTTCACCTCCCGAACATATCGTGAAATTTTGATATTTCTACGACAACTACCAATCACATTAAAAAGATAACAATCACATTAATAGTTTCCTTTATTAGTTGTTTTATCACAACGTTTATACTAATTTCCAATATTAATGAGAGGAGATATGTATTTTTAATAAAATTAAACGAGATATCCTGAAATTTTTTTAGGTGTTCTCTCATTTTATGCCAATTTGGAAGGGAATTATCTTTTTCGATCTCACAAAAAAAAATTATAATCTTTTTATTATTTCACCTCCCAAACATATCGTGAAATTTTGATATTTGTACGACAATTACCAATCACATTAAAAAGATAACAATCACATTAATAATTTTATTAGTTTTTTATCACAATGTTTATAATAATTTCCATTATTAATGAGAGGAGATATGCATTTTTTAATAAAATTAAACGAGATATCCTAAAATTTTTTTAGGTCTTATCTCATTTTATGCCTATTGGAAGGGAATGATCTTTTTAGATCTCACAAAAAAAATTATAATCTTTTTATTATTTCACCTCCCGAACATATCGTGAAATTTTGATATTTGTACGACAATTAGCAATCACATTACAAAGATAACAATCACATTAATAATTTCCTTTATTAGTTTTTTATCACAATGTTTATAATAATTTCCATTATTAATAAGAGGATATATGCAATTTTTAATAAAGTTAAACGAGATATCCTGAAATTTTTTTAGATCTTATCTCATTTTATGCCTATTGGAAGGGAATGATCTTTTTAGATCTCACAAAAAAACATTATAATCTTTTTATTATTTCACCTCCCGAACATATCGTGAAATTTTGATATTTCTACGACAACTACCAATCACATTAAAAAGATAACAATCACATTAATAGTTTCCTTTATTAGTTGTTTTATCACAACGTTTATACTAATTTCCAATATTAATGAGAGGAGATATGTATTTTTAATAAAATTAAACGAGATATCCTGAAATTTTTTTAGGTGTTCTCTCATTTTATGCCAATTTGGAAGGGAATTATCTTTTTCGATCTCACAAAAAAAAATTATAATCTTTTTATTATTTCACCTCCCAAACATATCGTGAAATTTTGATATTTGTACGACAATTACCAATCACATTAAAAAGATAACAATCACATTAATAATTTTATTAGTTTTTTATCACAATGTTTATAATAATTTCCATTATTAATGAGAGGAGATATGCATTTTTTAATAAAATTAAACGAGATATCCTAAAATTTTTTTAGGTCTTATCTCATTTTATGCCTATTGGAAGGGAATGATCTTTTTAGATCTCACAAAAAAAATTATAATCTTTTTATTATTTCACCTCCCGAACATATCGTGAAATTTTGATATTTGTACGACAATTAGCAATCACATTACAAAGATAACAATCACATTAATAATTTCCTTTATTAGTTTTTTATCACAATGTTTATAATAATTTCCATTATTAATAAGAGGATATATGCAATTTTTAATAAAGTTAAACGAGATATCCTGAAATTTTTTTAGATCTTATCTCATTTTATGCCTATTGGAAGGGAATGATCTTTTTAGATCTCACAAAAAAACATTATAATCCTTTTATTATTTCACCTCCCGAACATATCGTGAAATTTTGATATTTCTACGACAACTACCAATCACATTAAAAAGATAACAATCACATTAATAGTTTCCTTTATTAGTTGTTTTATCACAACGTTTATACTAATTTCCAATATTAATGAGAGGAGATATGTATTTTTAATAAAATTAAACGAGATATCCTGAAATTTTTTTAGGTGTTCTCTCATTTTATGCCAATTTGGAAGGGAATTATCTTTTTCGATCTCACAAAAAAAAATTATAATCTTTTTATTATTTCACCTCCCAAACATATCGTGAAATTTTGATATTTGTACGACAATTACCAATCACATTAAAAAGATAACAATCACATTAATAATTTTATTAGTTTTTTATCACAATGTTTATAATAATTTCCATTATTAATGAGAGGAGATATGCATTTTTTAATAAAATTAAACGAGATATCCTAAAATTTTTTTAGGTCTTATCTCATTTTATGCCTATTGGAAGGGAATGATCTTTTTAGATCTCACAAAAAAAATTATAATCTTTTTATTATTTCACCTCCCGAACATATCGTGAAATTTTGATATTTGTACGACAATTAGCAATCACATTACAAAGATAACAATCACATTAATAATTTCCTTTATTAGTTTTTTATCACAATGTTTATAATAATTTCCATTATTAATAAGAGGATATATGCAATTTTTAATAAAGTTAAACGAGATATCCTGAAATTTTTTTAGATCTTATCTCATTTTATGCCTATTGGAAGGGAATGATCTTTTTAGATCTCACAAAAAAACATTATAATCTTTTTATTATTTCACCTCCCGAACATATCGTGAAATTTTGATATTTCTACGACAACTACCAATCACATTAAAAAGATAACAATCACATTAATAGTTTCCTTTATTAGTTGTTTTATCACAACGTTTATACTAATTTCCAATATTAATGAGAGGAGATATGTATTTTTAATAAAATTAAACGAGATATCCTGAAATTTTTTTAGGTGTTCTCTCATTTTATGCCAATTTGGAAGGGAATTATCTTTTTCGATCTCACAAAAAAAAATTATAATCTTTTTATTATTTCACCTCCCAAACATATCGTGAAATTTTGATATTTGTACGACAATTACCAATCACATTAAAAAGATAACAATCACATTAATAATTTTATTAGTTTTTTATCACAATGTTTATAATAATTTCCATTATTAATGAGAGGAGATATGCATTTTTTAATAAAATTAAACGAGATATCCTAAAATTTTTTTAGGTCTTATCTCATTTTATGCCTATTGGAAGGGAATGATCTTTTTAGATCTCACAAAAAAAATTATAATCTTTTTATTATTTCACCTCCCGAACATATCGTGAAATTTTGATATTTGTACGACAATTAGCAATCACATTACAAAGATAACAATCACATTAATAATTTCCTTTATTAGTTTTTTATCACAATGTTTATAATAATTTCCATTATTAATAAGAGGATATATGCAATTTTTAATAAAGTTAAACGAGATATCCTGAAATTTTTTTAGATCTTATCTCATTTTATGCCTATTGGAAGGGAATGATCTTTTTAGATCTCACAAAAAAACATTATAATCTTTTTATTATTTCACCTCCCGAACATATCGTGAAATTTTGATATTTCTACGACAACTACCAATCACATTAAAAAGATAACAATCACATTAATAGTTTCCTTTATTAGTTGTTTTATCACAACGTTTATACTAATTTCCAATATTAATGAGAGGAGATATGTATTTTTAATAAAATTAAACGAGATATCCTGAAATTTTTTTAGGTGTTCTCTCATTTTATGCCAATTTGGAAGGGAATTATCTTTTTCGATCTCACAAAAAAAAATTATAATCTTTTTATTATTTCACCTCCCAAACATATCGTGAAATTTTGATATTTGTACGACAATTACCAATCACATTAAAAAGATAACAATCACATTAATAATTTTATTAGTTTTTTATCACAATGTTTATAATTATTTCCATTATTAATGAGAGGAGATATGCATTTTTTAATAAAATTAAACGAGATATCCTAAAATTTTTTTAGGTCTTATCTCATTTTATGCCTATTGGAAGGGAATGATCTTTTTAGATCTCACAAAAAAACATTATAATCTTTTTATTATTTCACCTCCCGAACATATCGTGAAATTTTCATATTTCTACGACAACTACCAATCACATTAAAAAGATAACAATCACATTAATAGTTTCCTTTATTAGTTGTTTTATCACAACGTTTATACTAATTTCCAATATTAATGAGAGGAGATATGTATTTTTAATAAAATTAAACGAGATATCCTGAAATTTTTTTAGGTGTTCTCTCATTTTATGCCAATTTGGAAGGGAATTATCTTTTTCGATCTCACAAAAAAAAATTATAATCTTTTTATTATTTCACCTCCCAAACATATCGTGAAATTTTGATATTTGTACGACAATTACCAATCACATTAAAAAGATAACAATCACATTAATAATTTTATTAGTTTTTTATCACAATGTTTATAATTATTTCCATTATTAATGAGAGGAGATATGCATTTTTTAATAAAATTAAACGAGATATCCTAAAAATTTTTTAGGTCTTATCTCATTTTATGCCTATTGGAAGGGAATGATCTTTTTAGATCTCACAAAAAAACATTATAATCTTTTTATTATTTCACCTCCCGAACATATCGTGAAATTTTCATATTTCTACGACAACTACCAATCACATTAAAAAGATAACAATCACATTAATAGTTTCCTTTATTAGTTGTTTTATCACAACGTTTATACTAATTTCCAATATTAATGAGAGGAGATATGTATTTTTAATAAAATTAAACGAGATATCCTGAAATTTTTTTAGGTGTTCTCTCATTTTATGCCAATTTGGAAGGGAATTATCTTTTTCGATCTCACAAAAAAAAATTATAATCTTTTTATTATTTCACCTCCCAAACATATCGTGAAATTTTGATATTTCTACGACAATTACCAATCACATTAAAAAGATAACAATCTCATTAATAATTTCCTTTATTAGTTTTTTATCACATTGTTTATAATAATTTCCATTATTAATGAGAGGAGATATGTATTTTTAATAAAATTAAACGAGATATCCTGAAATTTTTTTAGGTCTTTTCTCATTTTATGCCAATTTGGAAGGGAATGATCTTTTTAGATTCCACAAAAAAAAATTATAATCTTTTTATTATTTCTCCTCCCAAACATATCGTGAAATTTTGATATTTCTACGACAATTACCAATCACATTAAAAAGATAACAATCACGTTAATAGTTTCCTTTATTAGTTTTTTTATCACAACGTTTATAATAATTTCCATTATTAATGAGAGGAGATATGTATTTTTAATAAAATTAAATGAGATATCCTGAAATTTCTTTAGGTCTTCTATGATTTTACGCCAATTTGGAAGGGAATGATCTTTTTAGATCTCACAAAAAAAATTATAATCTTTTTATTATTTCACCTCCCAAACATATCGTGAAATTTTGATATTTCTGCGAAAATTACCAATCACATTAAAAAGATAACAATCATGTTAATAGTTTCCTTTATTAGTTTTTTATCACAAAGTTTATAATAATTTGCATTATTAATGAGGGGAGATATACATTTTTTAATAAAATTAAACGAGATATCCTGAAATTTTTTTAGGTCCTATCTAATTTTATGCCTATCGGAAGGGAATGATATTTTTAGATCTCACAAAAAAAATTATAATCTTTTTATTATTTTTTTTTTTAAATAGATCTTTTTATTATTTCACCTCCCGAACATATCGTGAAATTTTGATATTTCTACGACCATTACCAATTACATTAAAAAGGTAACAATGACATTAATAATTTCCTTTATTAGTTTTTTATCACAATGTTTATAATAATTTCCATTATTAATGAGAGGAGATATGCATTTTTTAATAAAATTAAACGAGATATCCTGAAATTTTTTTAGATCTTATCTCATTTTATGCCTATTGGAATGGAATGATCTTTTTAGATCTCACAAAAAAAATTATATTCTTTTTATTATTTCACCTCCCGAACATATCGTGAAATTTTGATATTTCTATGACAATTACCAATCACATTAAAAAGATAACAATCACATTAATAGTTTCCTTTATTAGTTGTTTTATCACAACGTTTATACTAATTTCCAATATTAATGAGAGGAGATATGTATTTTTAATAAAATTTAACGAGATATCCTGAAATTTTTTTAGGTCTTCTCTCATTTTATGCCAATTTGGAAGGGAATGATCTTTTTGGATCCCACAAAAAAAAATTATAATCTTTTTATTATTTCACCTCCCAAACATATCGTGAAATTTTGATATTTCTACGACAATTACCAATTACATTAAAAAGGTAACAATGACATTAATAATTTCCTTTATTAGTTTTTTATCACAATGTTTATAATAATTTCCATTATTAATGAGAGGAGATATGCATTTTTTAATAAAATTAAACGAGATATCCTGAAATTTTTTTAGATCTTATCTCATTTTATGCCTATTGGAATGGAATGATCTTTTTAGATCTCACAAAAAAAATTATATTCTTTTTATTATTTCACCTCCCGAACATATCGTGAAATTTTGATATTTCTACGACAATTACCAATCACATTAAAAAGATAACAATCACATTAATAGTTTCCTTTATTAGTTGTTTTATCGCAACGTTTATACTAATTTCCAATATTAATGAGAGGAGATATGTATTTTTAATAAAATTTAACGAGATATCCTGAAATTTTTTTAGGTCTTCTCTCATTTTATGCCAATTTGGAAGGGAATGATCTTTTTGGATCCCACAAAAAAAAATTATAATCTTTTTATTATTTCACCTCCCAAACATATCGTGAAATTTTGATATTTCTACAACAATTACCAATTACATTAAAAAGGTAACAATGACATTAATAATTTCCTTTATTAGTTTTTTATCACAATGTTTATAATAATTTCCACTCATAGCAAAAACTCTTCCAGCTACCTTAGGCTTCTCAACCTTTGGTGCATTTCTTGCTGGTGCAGCTCTATCATTAACTTGGCAATCTCTTGCTATATGCCCGGGCTTCTGACATTTGAAACAAATTATCTCCTTATAAGTACATTGAGTACTGTAATGTGGACCACCACACCTGAAGCATCTAATTCCTTGAGCTCCTGATTGAGCTACAACTATATTTCCCCGAGGCTGTTGGGGTCTAAAATAAGGTTTCTTCTGAAAATTTCCCTTTCTACTGCCTGAGGGTCCATCACCATGAGTCCTTATTACTCTACTACCACCCTCTAGGCGTTCCACAGTCTTCGCCTTCTCTACTAATGCAGGAAACTCCCTAATAGCCATAGGGACAATCATCCGCTTCACCTCTTGCTTCAAGCCTTCTTCGAATTTTCTACACCTCCAAGCTTCAGTAGTAGCTTGAGAATAAAAACGAGCTAAGTGTTCAAACTTAGTCGCATATTCATGAACTGTTAGGTTACCTTGCTCTAACTTCATGAATTCTGCCTCTTTAGCATATCTAGCACTATCTGGAAAATACCTCTCCAAAAAGCGCTCCGTGAAATTTCCCCAAGTAAGGGGTTCTCCACGTGCTTCCATCATTTGTAGAGTTCCATGCCACCAGAACTCTGCTTCATCAGCTAACATATATGTGGCATAAGTAACCTTTCTATCTTCAGGACATGCCATTGCCCTAAAGATCCTTTCTAAAACTCTTATCCAGTTATCAGCTACATCCGGATCAGAGTTTCCTTTAAATGATGGTGGATCATTCTTCCTAAATTCAGCCAATCCTTGATATTCAGGTGGGATTACTGTTCTAGCTGCTTGGGCAGCAACCTGAGTGGCCTCTAACTGTGCCAAGGCTGCTTGATGCTGATGAGCCATAGTAGCACTCTGTTGTTGCATCGCAGCTGCCATTACTTCCATAGCATGGGCCATTTGGGCCATATCTGAGGGAGGAGGAGGAACAGGAGGTCTAGGTGGTCTCACCATCCTAACAGAAGACCAAACCAAGTTAGAGAATAACATTGGTTAAAGCCTTCTACTCATCATGTCAATCACACACAGCAAAACATAATAGACCTATCCCCATAGGTTCGTCCAAAAGATACTAGCAGGAAATTTCAAGAGAAGCTATCCTTGATCTCGGTTTTCGCCTGCCATAATATCCTATTCGTCGCTCAAAGTATTGGGATGGCCAGTCTCAATATTTCACGACAGTGCAACTAGGATTCATGGTATAACGAACAACCAAAACATTCAACATCCTCAAATAACTTCACAACAACCACATAATAAACATAGAAGACACATAACGCACAGTCCGATTTGAATCGAACTGCTCTGATACCACTATTGTAACGACCCAACTTCGTTACATATATATTATACTAAACTCTCTATTTAATTTTATCATGTGAAAGAACGTATAAATTTTTCTCATTTAAAATACATACATATGTACTTATATAAAACATTCATCACCGCATCGTCCAAAGTATAATATGCCAATTTACACCTTAAAATAAGAGGATACATATAACATCAGAAGGAAGATTCCCTTGTAGAGGACGTTCACACTAATCTTTATATTTATACAAAATCCTAAGTTGGTCCCCTTAAAAAGTACATATATATACTAGAACAAAATTAGCAAAACAGGAGGATCGTCCAATCTTAGGATCGTCCAATCAACATAGCAGGAGAATCGTCCAATCTTCAATCATGACTAGCATGAGAGCCAGCACCATCACTGCTACCTGCTCCCGTGTTAACCACACGATCATTGCAGTAAAACAATACAAACACAAATTGCAAGGGTAAGCTTACTTATAAAAAGAATGAGATAATATACACAATTTAAATCAACATCATTCACAATAAACATTCAGTTCACTTCAGGTATCATTCCCTACATCAATATCATCATGCAACATTATGCTGACTCGACTCCATGGAGATTTCAACAACTTTCGGGCGGTTCCCATAGGCCCCATCCCCTACCATTAGTCTCGCCTTAGACCATTCAGGGAGTCCCTTGAGCCACCATGTGGAGGAAGTGTGAATTTAATCCGATATAGACAAGTGTTGGTATTGGCTTACCTCTGTCAGGTTTGCAAAACCTTCCATCTTTAGGAATTCGCCCACTTGTCTATTCTATATGCCCGCCATTGGCCACCACGAAATCCTCCAGCACTAGGTTGAGAGCCCACCTAGCACCCTCAACTTACGTGCCTACCCTTATGCAATATCATGCACAACTCAACAACTCTGATTGCCACACGTTCTCTCTATGTTATAAATTCACCATTTTTCTCAAATCAAGCTTATGAACCCAATCTAGCAGTTCAATAAGCACAAGTAAGGCATTCTCACACCTCGTATCCTTACTCACAACACAACAATAAATTTAACTAAGGGTGAATTTCCTAACATAGTTCTAGAACCCAAAGTGTTGGCAGATCCAACATCCTCGTTCGTAACAAGACTAGGTTCTGATTCTCTGTTAAACACACCCTCAAAATTTCACAACCACCATCGTTGGACGTCAGACTTTGCTGAACATAAGGCACCACTAGACGCGGGTTATTATACTCTGAATCATTGGACGCTGGTTTTACTACACTCTAGTATTCACTGGACGTTGGTTTTTTAGTCGTAGTATAGATAGATGGACGATGGTTTTCTTTGGACGAGTGGTTTTCTGCAGAGCCCAGAACCTTTCAAAAACCCATTACGAACACATGTTTCAAAGATTTTGAAACCATCTTCCAACACTTACAATATCATTCCAAAGCACAACAACATATTATCATAACAAACTCAGCTCAGATCATCAAAACATCAAGAGAGCAAAAATCATCACATCATCATAACAGACCTTTAAAGCATCCAAAACAGAACAGAATTCCAAACATATCACCACCATATCAGTAAAATAAGTTTAAAGCTTCCCTTACCTTCAGCTCTTGACTCAAACCGTGAAGAAGAAAAAGCTAGAGAGGATAACTTTGAGATTCTCGAGTAATCTGCCCTCAAGTTTTGTTACAGAATCAACTAGGAGACACCAACTTAAAATCAGCTAAGAACTCTCTAGGAAAGAAGAAATAATTCTTCAAGTTCAGGTAGGAAAAATAGCTCTCTCACTCACGGTAAGGAAACTTATAGAAAAAGAAAGATAAGAATGAAGGAGAATAGAAGAAACAGGAAGCTTGACACGTTCACTTAAGAGATTTGCATGAAATTTTACTAGTAACACCTCCATTTCCTCTAAAAGCACCCCCTTTTCTTATTTTTTTTCTTCTTCTACAACTTACGAAATTTACGTAAAATTCCTAACAACAACCTTACCTTCTAAGCCCAACCTTACATGAAATATTATCAACAACATTATAGCACATAACAACACAATCTATTTATTAATTCTTTTATACATAATATAACTTTAAATTTAATTTCCTCTTGTATTATCAATCAAACACTTGAAATAAATCACGACATTACATTAATAGTCTCCTTTATTAGTTTTTTTTATCACAATGTTTATAATAATTTCCATTATTAATGAGAGGAGATATGTATTTTTAATAAAATTAAACGAGATATCCTGAAATTTTTTAGGTCTTCTCTCATTTTGTGCCAATTTGGAAGGGAATGATCTTTTTAGATCTCACAAAAAAAAATTATAAACGTTTTATTATTTCACCTCGCATCATATCATGAAATGTTGATATTTCTACGACTTCATATTAAAAAGATAACAATCACTTTAATAGTTTCCTTTATTAGTTTTTTTATCATAATGTTTATAATTATTTCCATTATTAATGAGAGGAGATATGCATTTTTTTCTAAAATTAAACGAGATATCCTGAAAATTTTTTAGGTCTTATCTCATTTTATGCCTATTGGCAGGGAATGATCTTTTTAGATCTCACAAAAAAAATTATTATCTTTTTATTATTTCACCTCCCGAACATATCGTGAAATTTTGATATTTCTACGACAATTTCCAATCACATTAAAAAGATAACAATCACACTAATAATTTCCTTTATTAGTTTTTTTATCACAATGTTTATAATAATTTCCATTATTAATGAGAGGAGATATGCATTTTTTAATAAAATTAAACGAGATATCCTGAAATTTTTTTAGATCTTATCTCATTTTATGCCTATTAGAATGGAATGATATTTTTAGATCTCACAAAAAAAATTATATTCTTTTTATTATTTCACCTCCCGAACATATCGTGAAATTTTGATATTTCTACGACAATTTCCAATCACATTAAAAAGATAACAATCACATTAATAATTTCCTTTATTAGTTTTTTTATCACAATGTTTATAATAATTTCCATTATTAATGAGAGGAGATATGCATTTTTTTAATAAAATTAAACGACATATCCTGAAATTTTTTTAGATCTTATCTCATTTTATGCCTATTGGAAGGGAATGATCTTTTTAGATCTCACAAAAAAAATTATAATCTTTTTATTATTTCACCTCCCGAACATATCGTGAAATTTTGATATTTCTACAACAATTACCAATTCCATTAAAAAGGTAACAATGACATTAATAATTTCCTTTATTAGTTTTTTATCACAATGTTTATAATAATTTCCATTATTAATGAGAGGACATATGCATTTTTTAATAAAATTAAACGAGATATCCTGAAATTTTTTTAGGTCTTCTCTCATTTTATGCCAATTTGGAAGGGAATGATCTTTTTAGATTCCACAAAAAAAAATTATAATCTTTTTATTATTTCTCCTCCCAAACATATCGTGAAATTTTGATATTTCTACGACAATTACCAATTACATTAAAAAGGTAACAATGACATTAATAATTTCCTTTATTAGTTTTTTATCACAATGTTTATAATAATTTCCATTATTAATGAGAGGAGATATGCATTTTTTAATAAAATTAAACGAGATATCCTGAAATTTTTTTAGATCTTATCTCATTTTATGCCTATTGGAATGGAATGATATTTTTAGATCTCACAAAAAAAATTATATTCTTTTTATTATTTCACCTCCCGAACATATCGTGAAATTTTGATATTTCTACGACAATTACAAATCACATTAAAAAGATAACAATCACATTAATAGTTTCCTTTATTAGTTGTTTTATCACAATGTTTATACTAATTTCCAATATTAATGAGAGGAGATATGTATTTTTAATAAAATTAAACGAGATATCCTGAAATTTTTTTAGGTCTTCTCTCATTTTATGCCAATTTGGAAGGGAATGATCCTTTTGGATCCCACAAAAAAAAATTATAATCTTTTTATTATTTCACCTCCCAAACATATCGTGAAATTTTGATATTGCTACGAAAATTAACAATCACATTAAAAAGATAACAATCACGCTAATAGTCTCCTTTATTAGTTTTTTTTTATCACAATGTTTATAATAATTTCCATTATTAATGAGAGGAGATATGTATTTTTAATAAAATTAAACGAGATATCCTGAAATTTTTTAGGTCTTCTCTCATTTTGTGCCAATTTGGAAGGGAATGATCTTTTTAGATCTCACAAAAAAAAATTATAAACGTTTTATTATTTCACCTCGCATCATATCATGAAATGTTGATATTTCTACGACTTCATATTAAAAAGATAACAATCACTTTAATAGTTTCCTTTATTAGTTTTTTTATCACAATGTTTATAATTATTTCCATTATTAATGAGAGGAGATATGCATTTTTTTCTAAAATTAAACGAGATATCCTGAAAATTTTTTAGGTCTTTTCCCATTTTATGCCTATTGGCAGGGAATGATCTTTTTAGATCTCACAAAAAAAATTATTATCTTTTTATTATTTCACCTCCCGAACATATCGTGAAATTTTGATATTTCTACGACAATTTCCAATCACATTAAAAAGATAACAATCATATTAATAATTTCCTTTATTAGTTTTTTTATCACAATGTTTATAATAATTTCCATTATTAATGAGAGGAGATATGCATTTTTTAATAAAATTAAACGAGATACTCTGAAATTTTTTTAGATCTTATCTCATTTTATGCCTATTGGAAGGGAATGATCTTTTTAGATCTCACAAAAAAAATTATAATCTTTTTATTATTTCACCTCCCGAACATATCGTGAAATTTTGATATTTCTACGACAATTACCAATGACATTAAAAAGGTAACAATGACATTAATAATTTCCTTTATTAGTTTTTTATCACAATGTTTATAATAATTTCCATTATTAATGAGAGGAGATATGCATTTTTTAATAAAATTAAACGAGATATCCTGAAATTTTTTTAGATCTTATCTCATTTTATGCCTATTGGAATGGAATGATATTTTTAGATCTCACAAAAAAATTATATTCTTTTTATTATTTCACCTCCCGAACATATCGTGAAATTTTGATATTTCTACGACAATTACAAATCACATTAAAAAGATAACAATCACATTAATAGTTTCCTTTATTAGTTGTTTTATCACAACGTTTATACTAATTTCCAATATTAATGAGAGGAGATATGTATTTTTAATAAAATTAAACGAGATATCCTGAAATTTTTTTAGGTCTTCTCTCATTTTATGCCAATTTGGAAGGGAATGATCTTTTTGGATCCCACAAAAAAAAATTATAATCTTTTTATTATTTCACCTCCCAAACATATCGTGAAATTTTGATATTGCTACGAAAATTAACAATCACATTAAAAAGATAACAATCACGTTAATAGTCTCCTTTATTAGTTTTTTTTATCACAATGTTTATAATAATTTCCATTATTAATGAGAGGAGATATGTATTTTTAATAAAATTAAACGAGATATCCTGAAATTTTTTAGGTCTTCTCCCATTTTGTGCCAATTTGGAAGGGAATGATCTTTTTAGATCTCACAAAAAAAAATTATAAACGTTTTATTATTTCACCTCGCATCATATCATGAAATGTTGATATTTCTACGACTTCAAATTAAAAAGATAACAATCACTTTAATAGTTTCCTTTATTAGTTTTTTTATCACAATGTTTATAATTATTTCCATTATTAATGAGAGGAGATATGCATTTTTTTCTAAAATTAAACGAGATATCCTGAAAATTTTTTAGGTCTTATCTCATTTTATGCCTATTGGAAGGGAATGATCTTTTTAGATCTCACAAAAAAAATTATTATCTTTTTATTATTTCACCTCCCGAACATATCGTGAAATTTTGATATTTCTACGACAATTTCCAATCACATTAAAAAGATAACAATCACATTAATAATTTCATTTATTAGTTTTTTTATCACAATGTTTATAATAATTTCCATTATTAATGAGAGGAAATATGCATTTTTTAATAAAATTAAACGAGATATCCTGAAATTGTTTTAGATCTTATCTCATTTTATGCCTATTGGAAGGGAATGATCTTTTTAGATCTCACAAAAAAAATTATAATCTTTTTATTATTTCACCTCCCGAACATATCGTGAAATTTTGATATTTCTACGACAATTACCAATTACATTAAAAAGGTAACAATGACATTAATAATTTCCTTTATTAGTTTTTTATCACAATGTTTATAATAATTTCCATTATTAATGAGAGGAGATATGCATTTTTTAATAAAATTAAACGAGATATCCTGAAATTTTTTTAGATCTTATCTCATTTTATGCCTATTGGAATGGAATGATATTTTTAGATCTCACAAAAAAATTATATTCTTTTTATTATTTCACCTCGCGAACATATCGTGAAATTTTGATATTTCTACGACAATTACAAATCACATTAAAAAGATAACAATCACATTAATAGTTTCCTTTATTAGTTGTTTTATCACAACGTTTATACTAATTTCCAATATTAATGAGAGGAGATATGTATTTTTAATAAAATTAAACGAGATATCCTGAAATTTTTTTAGGTCTTCTCTCATTTTATGCCAATTTGGAAGGGAATGATCTTTTTGGATCCCACAAAAAAAAATTATAATCTTTTTATTATTTCACCTCCCAAACATATCGTGAAATTTTGATATTGCTACGAAAATTAACAATCACATTAAAAAGATAACAATCACGTTAATAGTCTCCTTTATTAGTTTTTTTTATCACAATGTTTATAATAATTTCCATTATTAATGAGAGGAGATATGTATTTTTAATAAAATTAAACGAGATATCCTGAAATTTTTTAGGTCTTCTCTCATTTTGTGCCAATTTGGAAGGGAATGATCTTTTTAGATCTCACAAAAAAAAATTATAAACGTTTTATTATTTCACCTCGCATCATATCATGAAATGTTGATATTTCTACGACTTCATATTAAAACGATAACAATCACTTTAATAGTTTCCTTTATTAGTTTTTTTATCACAATGTTTATAATTATTTCCATTATTAATGAGAGGAGATATGCATTTTTTTCTAAAATTAAACGAGATATCCTGAAAATTTTTTAGGTCTTATCTCATTTTATGCCTATTGGCAGGGAATGATCTTTTTAGATCTCACAAAAAAAATTATTATCTTTTTATTATTTCACCTCCCGAACATATCGTGAAATTTTGATATTTCTACGACAATTTCCAATCACATTAAAAAGATAACAATCACATTGATAATTTCCTTTATTAGTTTTTTTATCACAATGTTTATAACAATTTCCATTATTAATGAGAGGAAATATGCATTTTTTAATAAAATTAAACGAGATATCCTGAAATTTTTTTAGATCTTATCTCATTTTATGCCTATTGGAAGGGAATGATCTTTTTAGATCTCAGAAAAAAAATTATAATCTTTTTATTATTTCACCTCCCGAACATATCGTGAAATTTTGATATTTCTACGACAATTACCAATTACATTAAAAAGGTAACAATGACATTAATAATTTCCTTTATTAGTTTTGTATCACAATGTTTATAATAATTTCCATTATTAATGAGAGGAGATATGCATTTTTTAATAAAATAAAACGAGATATCCTGAAATTTTTTTAGATCTTATCTCATTTTATGCCTATTGGAATGGAATGATATTTTTAGATCTCACAAAAAAAATTATATTCTTTTTATTATTTCACCTCCCGAACATATCGTGAAATTTTGATATTTCTACGACAATTACAAATCACATTAAAAAGATAACAATCACATTAATAGTTTCCTTTATTAGTTGTTTTATCACAACGTTTATACTAATTTCCAATATTAATGAGAGGAGATATGTATTTTTAATAAAATTAAACGAGATATCCTGAAATTTTTTTAGGTCTTCTCTCATTTTATGCCAATTTGGAAGGGAATGATCTTTTTGGATCCCACAAAAAAAAATTATAATCTTTTTATTATTTCACCTCCCAAACATATCGTGAAATTTTGATATTTCTACGACAATTTCCAATCACATTAAAAAGATAACAATCACATTAATAATTTCCTTTATTAGTTTTTTTATCACAATGTTTATAATAATTTCCATTATTAATGAGACGAGATATGCATTTTTTAATAAAATTAAACGAGATATCCTGAAATTTTTTTAGATCTTATCTCATTTTATGCCTATTGGAAGGGAATGATCTTTTTAGATCTCACAAAAAAATTATAATCTTTTTATTATTTCACCTCCCGAACATATCGTGAAATTTTGATATTTCTACAACAATTACCAATTCCATTAAAAAGGTAACAATGACATTAATAATTTCCTTTATTAGTTTTTTATCACAATGTTTATAATAATTTCCATTATTAATGAGAGGACATATGCATTTTTTAATAAAATTAAACGAGATATCCTGAAATTTTTTTAGGTCTTCTCTCATTTTATGCCAATTTGGAAGGGAATGATCTTTTTAGATTCCACAAAAAAAAATTATAATCTTTTTATTATTTCTCCTCCCAAATATATCGTGAAATTTTGATATTTCTACGACAATTACCAATTACATTAAAAAGGTAACAATGACATTAATAATTTCCTTTATTAGTTTTTTATCACAATGTTTATAATAATTTCCATTATTAATGAGAGGAGATATGCATTTTTTAATAAAATTAAACGAGATATCCTGAAATTTTTTTAGATCTTATCTCATTTTATGCCTATTGGAATGGAATGATATTTTTAGATCTCACAAAAAAAATTATATTCTTTTTATTATTTCACCTCCCGAACATATCATGAAATTTTGATATTTCTACGACAATTACAAATCACATTAAAAAGATAACAATCACATTAATAGTTTCCTTTATTAGTTGTTTTATCACAATGTTTATACTAATTTCCAATATTAATGAGAGGAGATATGTATTTTTAATAAAATTAAACGAGATATCCTGAAATTTTTTTAGGTCTTCTCTCATTTTATGCCAATTTGGAAGGGAATGATCCTTTTGGATCCCACAAAAAAAAATTATAATCTTTTTATTATTTCACCTCCCAAACATATCGTGAAATTTTGATATTGCTACGAAAATTAACAATCACATTAAAAAGATAACAATCACGTTAATAGTCTCCTTTATTAGTTTTTTTATCACAATGTTTATAATAATTTCCATTATTAATGAGAGGAGATATGTATTTTTAATAAAATTAAACGAGATATCCTGAAATTTTTTAGGTCTTCTCTCATTTTGTGCCAATTTGGAAGGGAATGATCTTTTTAGATCTCACAAAAAAAAATTATAAACGTTTTATTATTTCACCTCGCATCATATCATGAAATGTTGATATTTCTACGACTTCATATTAAAAAGATAACAATCACTTTAATAGTTTCCTTTATTAGTTTTTTTTATCACAATGTTTATAATTATTTCCATTATTAATGAGAGGAGATATGCATTTTTTTCTAAAATTAAACGAGATATCCTGAAAATTTTTTAGGTCTTATCTCATTTTATGCCTATTGGCAGGGAATGATCTTTTTAGATCCCACAAAAAAAAATTATTATCTTTTTATTATTTCACCTCCCGAACATATCGTGAAATTTTGATATTTCTACGACAATTTCCAATCACATTAAAAAGATAACAATCACATTAATAATTTCCTTTATTAGTTTTTTTTATCACAATGTTTATAATAATTTCCATTATTAATGAGAGGACATATGCATTTTTTAATAAAATTAAACGAGATATCCTGAAATTTTTTTAGGTCTTCTCTCATTTTATGCCAATTTGGAAGGGAATGATCTTTCTAGATTCCACAAAAAAAAATTATAATCTTTTTATTATTTCTCCTCCCAAACATATGTTGAAATTTTGATATTTCTACGACAATTACCAATTACATTAAAAAGGTAACAATGACATTAATAATTTCCTTTATTAGTTTTTTATCACAATGTTTATAATAATTTCCATTATTAATGGGAGGAGATATGCATTTTTTAATAAAATTAAACGAGATATCCTGAAATTTTTTTAGATCTTATCTCATTTTATGCCTATTGGAATGGAATGATATTTTTAGATCTCACAAAAAAAATTATATTCTTTTTATTATTTAACCTCCCGAACATATCGTGAAATTTTGATATTTCTACGACAATTACAAATCACATTAAAAAGATAACAATCACATTAATAGTTTCCTTTATTAGTTGATTTATCACAATGTTTATACTAATTTCCAATATTAACGAGAGGAGATATGTATTTTTTCTAAAATTAAACGAGATATCCTGAAAATTTTTTAGGTCTTATCTCATTTTATGCCTACTGGCAGGGAATGATCTTTTTAGATCTCACAAAAAAAATTATTATCTTTTTATTATTTCACCTCCCGAACATATCGTGAAATTTTGATATTTCTACGACAATTTCCAATCACATTAAAAAGATAACAATCACATTAATAATTTCCTTTATTAGTTTTTTTATCACAATGTTTATAATAATTTCCATTATTAATGAGAGGAGATATGCATTTTTTAATAAAATTAAACGAGATATCCTGAAATTTTTTTAGATCTTATCTCATTTTATGCCTATTGGAAGGGAATGATCTTTTTAGATCTCACAAAAAAAATTATAATCTTTTTATTATTTCACCTCCCGAACATATCGTGAAAATTTGATATTTCTACGACAATTACCAATTACATTAAAAAGGTAACAATGACATTAATAATTTCCTTTATTAGTTTTTTATCACAATGTTTATAATAATTTCCATTATTAATGAGAGGAGATATGCATTTTTTAATAAAATTAAACGAGATATCCTGAAATTTTTTTAGATCTTATCTCATTTTATGCCTATTGGAATGGAATGATATTTTTAGATCTCACAAAAAAAATTATATTCTTTTTATTATTTCACCTCCCGAACATATCGTGAAATTTTGATATTTCTACGACAATTACAAATCACATTAAAAAGATAACAATCACATTAATAGTTTCCTTTATTAGTTGTTTTATCACAACGTTTATACTAATTTCCAATATTAATGAGAGGAGATATGTATTTTTAATAAAATTAAACGAGATATCCTGAAATTTTTTTAGGTCTTCTCTCATTTTATGCCAATTTGGAAGGGAATGATCTTTTTGGATCCCACAAAAAAAATTATAATCTTTTTATTATTTCACCTCCCAAACATATCGTGAAATTTTGGTATTTCTACGACAATTTCCAATCACATTAAAAAGATAACAATCACATTAATAATTTCCTTTATTAGTTTTTTATCACAATGTTTATAATAATTTCCATTATTAATGAGAGGACATATGCATTTTTTAATAAAATTAAACGAGATATCCTGAAATTTTTTTAGGTCTTCTCTCATTTTATGCCAATTTGGAAGGGAATGATCTTTTTAGATTCCACAAAAAAAAATTATAATCTTTTTATTATTTCACCTCCCGAACATATCGTGAAATTTTGATATTTCTACAACAATTACCAATTCCATTAAAAAGGTAACAATGACATTAATAATTTCCTTTATTAGTTTTTTATCACAATGTTTATAATCATTTCCATTATTAATGAGAGGACATATGCATTTTTTAATAAAATTAAACGAGATATCCTGAAATTTTTTTAGGTCTTCTCTCATTTTATGCCAATTTGGAAGGGAATGATCTTTTTAGATTCCACAAAAAAAAAATTATAATCTTTTTATTATTTCTCCTCCCAAACATATCGTGAAATTTTGATATTTCTACGACAATTACCAATCACATTAAAAAGATAACAATCACGTTAATAGTTTCCTTTATTAGTTTTTTTTATCACAACGTTTATAATAATTTCCATTATTAATGAGAGGAGATATGTATTTTCAATAAAATTAAATGAGATATCCTGAAATTTCTTTAGGTCTTCTATGATTTTACGCCAATTTGGAAGGGAATGATCTTTTTAGATCTCACAAAAAAAATTATAATCTTTTTATTATTTCACCTCCCAAACATATCGTGAAATTTTGATATTTCTGCGAAAATTACCAATCACATTAAAAAGATAACAATCATGTTAATAGTTTCCTTTATTAGTTTTTTATCACAAAGTTTATAATAATTTACATTATTAATGAGAAGAGATATGTATTTTTAATAAAATTAAACGAGATATCCTGAAATTTTTTTAGGTCTTCTCTCATTTTATGCCAATTTGGAAGGGAATGATCTTTTTAGATCCCACAAAAAAAAATTATAATCTTTTTATTATTTCACCTCCCAAACATATCATGAAATTTTGATATTTCTACGACAATTACCAATCACATTAAAAATGAGAGGAGATATGTATTTTTAATAAAATTAAACGAGATATCCTGAGATTTTTTTAGATCTTCTCTCATTTTACGCCAATTTGGAAGGGAATGATCTTTTTAGCTCTCACAAAAAAAAATTATAATCTTTTTATTATTTCACCTCCCGAACATATTGTGAAATTTTGATATTTGTACGACAATTACCAATCACATTAAAAAGATAACAATCACATTAATAATTTTCTTTATTAGTTTTTATCACAATGTTTATAATAATTTCCATTATTAATGAGAGGAGATATGTATTTTTAATAAAATTAAACGAGATATCGTGAAATTTTTTTAGGTCTTCTCTCATTTTTTGCCAATTTGGAAGGGAATGATCTTTTTAGATCTCACAAAAAAAAATTATAAACGTTTTATTATTTCACCTCGCAAACATATCGTGAAAGTTTGATATTTCTACGACTTCACATTAAAAAGATAACAATCACATTAATAGTTTCCCTTATTAGTTTTTTATCACAATGTTTATAATTATTTCCATTATTAATGAGAGGAGATATGCATTTTCTAATAAAATTAAACGAGATATCCTGAAATTTTTTTAGGTCTTCTCTCATTTTATGCCAATTTGGAAGGGAATGATCTTTTTGGATCCCACAAAAAAAATTATAATCTTTTTATTATTTCACCTCCCAAACATATCGTGAAATTTTGATATTTCTACGACAATTACCAATCACATTAAAAAGATAACAATCTCATTAATAATTTCCTTTATTAGTTTTTTTATCACAATGTTTATAATAATTTCCATTATTAATGAGAGGAGATATGTATTTTTAATAAAATTAAACGAGATATCCTGAAATTTTTTTAGGTCTTCTCTCATTTTATGGCAATTTGGAAGGGAATGATCTTTTTAGATTCCGCAAAAAAAAATTATAATCTTTTTATTATTTCTCC
This sequence comes from Pueraria montana var. lobata, assembly GCA_026413185.1. Classification (NCBI taxonomy): domain Eukaryota; kingdom Viridiplantae; phylum Streptophyta; class Magnoliopsida; order Fabales; family Fabaceae; genus Pueraria; species Pueraria montana. The sequence continues at coordinate 99,760,952 of CM048647.1, forward strand.
TCCCAAACATATCGTGAAATTTTGATATTTCTACGACAATTACCAATCACATTAAAAGGTTAACAATCACATTAATAGTTTCCTTTATTAGTTTTTTATCACAATGTTTATAATAATTTCCATTATTAATGAGCGGAGATATGTATTTTTAATAAAATTAAACGAGATATCCTGAAATTTTTTTAGGTCTTCTCTCATTTTATGCCAATTTGGAAGGGAATGATCTTTTTAGATTCCACAAAAAAAAATTGTAATCTTTTTATTATTTCTCCTCCCAAACATATCGTGAAAGTTTGATATTTCTACGACAATTACCAATCACATTAAAAAGATAACAATCACGTTAATAGTTTCCTTTATTAGTTTTTTTATCACAATGTTTATAATAATTTCCATTATTAATGAGAGGAGATATGTATTTTTAATAAAATTAAATGAGATATCCTGAAATTTCTTTAGGTCTTCTATGATTTTACGCCAATTTGGACGGGAATGATCTTTTTAGATCTCACAAAAAAAATTATAATCTTTTTATTATTTCACCTCCCAAACATATCGTGAAATTTTGATATTTCTGCGAAAATTACCAATCACATTAAAAAGATAACAATCATGTTAATAGTTTCCTTTATTAGTTTTTTATCACAAAGTTTATAATAATTTACATTATTAATGAGAGGAGATATGTATTTTTAATAAAATTAAACGAGATATCCTGAAATTTTTTTAGGTCTTCTCTCATTTTATGCCAATTTGGAAGGGAATGATCTTTTTAGATCCCACAAAAAAAAATTATAATCTTTTTATTATTTCACCTCCCAAACATATCATGAAATTTTGATATTTCTACGACAATTACCAATCACATTAAAAATGAGAGGAGATATGTATTTTTAATAAAATTAAACGAGATATCCTGAGATTTTTTTAGATCTTCTCTCATTTTACGCCAATTTGGAAGGGAATGATCTTTTTAGCTCTCACAAAAAAAAATTATAATCTTTTTATTATTTCACCTCCCGAACATATTGTGAAATTTTGATATTTGTACGACAATTACCAATCACATTAAAAAGATAACAATCACATTAATAATTTTCTTTATTAGTTTTTATCACAATGTTTATAATAATTTCCATTATTAATGAGAGGAGATATGTATTTTTAATAAAATCAAACGAGATATCCTGAAATTTTTTTAGGTCTTCTCTCATTTTTTGCCAATTTGGAAGGGAATGATCTTTTTAGATCTCACAAAAAAAAATTATAAACGTTTTATTATTTCACCTCGCAAACATATCGTGAAAGTTTGATATTTCTACGACTTCACATTAAAAAGATAACAATCACATTAATAGTTTCCCTTATTAGTTTTTTATCACAATGTTTATAATTATTTCCATTATTAATGAGAGGAGATATGCATTTTCTAATAAAATTAAACGAGATATCCTGAAATTTTTTTAGGTCTTCTCTCATTTTATGCCAATTTGGAAGGGAATGATCTTTTTGGATCCCACAAAAAAAAATATAATCTTTTTATTATTTCACCTCCCAAACATATCGTGAAATTTTGATATTTCTACGACAATTACCAATCACATTAAAAAGATAACAATCTCATTAATAATTTCCTTTATTAGTTTTTTTATCACAATGTTTATAATAATTTCCATTATTAATGAGAGGAGATATGTATTTTTAATAAAATTAAACGAGATATCCTGAAATTTTTTTAGGTCTTCTCTCATTTTATGGCAATTTGGAAGGGAATGATCTTTTTAGATTCCACAAAAAAAAATTATAATCTTTTTATTATTTCTCCTCCCAAACATATCGTGAAATTTTGATATTTCTACGACAATTACCAATCACATTAAAAGGTTAACAATCACATTAATAGTTTCCTTTATTAGTTTTTTATCACAATGTTTATAATAATTTCCATTATTAATGAGCGGAGATATGTATTTTTAATAAAATTAAACGAGATATCCTGAAATTTTTTTAGGTCTTCTCTCATTTTATGCCAATTTGGAAGGGAATGATCTTTTTAGATTCCACAAAAAAAAATTGTAATCTTTTTATTATTTCTCCTCCCAAACATATCGTGAAAGTTTGATATTTCTACGACAATTACCAATCACATTAAAAAGATAACAATCACGTTAATAGTTTCCTTTATTAGTTTTTTTATCACAATGTTTATAATAATTTCCATTATTAATGAGAGGAGATATGTATTTTTAATAAAATTAAATGAGATATCCTAAAATTTCTTTAGGTCTTCTATGATTTTACGCCAATTTGGAAGGGAATGATCTTTTTAGATCTCACAAAAAAAATTATAATCTTTTTATTATTTCACCTCCCAAACATATCGTGAAATTTTGATATTTCTACGACAATTACTAATCACATTAAAAAGATAACAATCACATTAATAATTTTCTTTATTAGTTTTTTTATCACAATGTTTATAATAATTTCCATTATTAATGAGAGGAGATATGTATTTTTAATAAAATTAAACGAGATATCCTGAAATTTTTTAGGTCTTCTCTCATTTTATGCCAATTTGGAAGGGAATGATCTTTTTAGATCTCACAAAAAAAAATTATAAACGTTTTATTATTTCACCTCGCATCATATCATGAAATGTTGATATTTCTACGACTTCATATTAAAAAGATAACAATCACTTTAATAGTTTCCTTTATTAGTTTTTTATCACAATGTTTATAATTATTTCCATTATTAATGAGAGGAGAGATGCATTTTTTACTAAAGTTAAACGAGATATCTTGAAATTTTTTAGGTCTTATCTCATTTTATGCCTATTGGCAGGGAATGATCTTTTTAGATCTCACAAAAAAAATTATAATCTTTTATTATTTCACCTCCCGAACATATCGTGAAATTTTGATATTTCTACGACAATTTCCAATCACATTAAGAAGATAACAATCACGTTAATAATTTCCTTTATTAGTTTTTTTATCACAATGTTTATAATAATTTCCATTATTAATGAGAGGAGATATGCATTTTTTAATAAAATTAAACGAGATATCCTGAAATTTTTTTAGATCTTATCTCATTTTATGCCTATTGGAAGGGAATGATCTTTTTAGATCTCACAAAAAAATTATAATCTTTTTATTATTTCACCTCCCGAACATATCGTGAAATTTTGATATTTCTACGACAATTACCAATCACATTAAAAAGATAACAATCACATTAATAAATTTCCTTTATTAGTTTTTTTTCACAATGTTTATAATAATTTCCATTCTTAATGAGAGGAGATATGTATTTTTAATAAAATTAAACGAGATATCCTGAAATTTTTTTAGGTCTTCTCTCATTTTATGCCAATTTGGAAGGGAATGATCTTTTTAGATCCCACAAAAAAAAATTATAATCTTTTTATTATTTCACCTCCCAAACATATCGTGAAATTTTGATATTTCTACGACAATTACCAATCACATTAAAAAGATAACAATCACGTTAATAGTTTCCTTTATTAGTTTTTTTATCACAACGTTTATAATAATTTCCATTATTAATGAGAGGAGATATGTATTTTTAATAAAATTAAACGAGATATCCTGAAATTTCTTTAGGTCTTCTATGATTTTACGCCAATTTGGAAGGGAATGATCTTTTTAGATCTCACAAAAAAAATTATAATATTTTTTATTATTTCACCTCCCAAACATATCGTGAAATTTTGATATTTCTACGACAATTACCAATCACATTAAAAATGACAGGAGATATGTATTTTTAATAAAATTAAACGGGATATCCTGAGATATTTTAGGTCTTCTCTCATTTTACGCCAATTTGGATGGGAATTATCTGTTTAGATCTCACAAGTTTTTTTTTATAATCTTTTTATTATTTCACCTCCCATACATATCGTGAACTTTTGATATTGCTACGAAAATTAACAATCACATTAAAAAGATAACAATCACGTTAATAGTCTCCTTTATTAGTTTTTTTTATCACAATGTTTATAATAATTTCCATTATTAATGAGAGGAGATATGTATTTTTAATAAAATTAAACGAGATATCCTGAAATTTTTTAGGTCTTCTCTCATTTTGTGCCAATTTGGAAGGGAATGATCTTTTTAGATCTCACAAAAAAAAATTATAAACGTTTTATTATTTCACCTCGCATCATATCATGAAATGTTGATATTTCTACGACTTCATATTAAAAAGATAACAAACACTTTAATAGTTTCCTTTATTAGTTTTTTTATCACAATATTTATAATTATTTCCATTATTAATGAGAGGAGATATGCATTTTTTTCTAAAATTAAACGAGATATCCTGAAAATTTTTTAGGTCTTATCTCATTTTATGCCTATTGGAAGGGAATGATCTTTTTAGATCTCACAAAAAAAATTATTATCTTTTTATTATTTCACCTCCCGAACATATCGTGAAATTTTGATATTTCTACGACAATTTCCAATCACATTAAAAAGATAACAATCACATTAATAATTTCCTTTATTAGTTTTTTTATCACAATGTTTATAATAATTTCCATTATTAATGAGAGGAGATATGCATTTTTTAATAAAATTAAACGAGATATCCTGAAATTTTTTTAGATCTTATCTCTTTTTATGCCTATTGGAAGTGAATGATCTTTTTAGATCTCACAAAAAATATTATAATCTTTTTATTATTTCACCTCCCGAACATATCGTGAAATTTTGATATTTCTACGACAATTACCAATTACATTAAAAAGGTAAAAATGACATTAATAATTTCCTTTATTAGTTTTTTTATCACTGTTTATAATAATTTCCATTACTAATGAGAGGACATATGCATTTTTTAATAAAATTAAACGAGATATCCTGAAATTTTTTTAGGTCTTCTCTCATTTTATGCCAATTTGGAAGGGAATGATCTTTTTAGATTCCACAAAAAAAAATTATAATCTTTTTATTATTTCTCCTCCCAAACATATCGTCAAATTTTGATATTTCTACGACAATTACCAATCACATTAAAAAGATAACAATCACGTTAATAGTTTCCTTTATTAGTTTTTTTATCACAACGTTTATAATAATTTCCATTATTAATGAGAGGAGATATGTATTTTTAATAAAATTAAATGAGATATCCTGAAATTTCTTTAGGTCTTCTATGATTTTACGCCAATTTGGAAGGGAATGATCTTTTTAGATCTCACAAAAAAAATTATAATCTTTTTATTATTTCACCTCCCAAACATATCGTGAAATTTTGATATTTCTGTGAAAATTACCAATCACATTAAAAAGATAACAATCATGTTAATAGTTTCCTTTGTTAGTTTTTTATCACAAAGTTTATAATAATTTACATTATTAATGAGAGGAGATATGTATTTTTAATAAAATTAAACGAGATATCCTGAAATTTTTTTAGGTCTTCTCTCATTTTATGCCAATTTGGAATGGAATGATCTTTTTAGATCCCACAAAAAAAAATTATAATCTTTTTATTATTTCACCTCCCAAACATATCATGAAATTTTGATATTTCTACGACAATTACCAATCACATTAAAAATGAGAGGAGATATGTATTTTTAATAAAATTAAACGAGATATCCTGAGATTTTTTTAGATCTTCTCTCATTTTACGCCAATTTGGAAGGGAATGATCTTTTTAGCTCTCACAAAAAAAAATTATAATCTTTTTATTATTTCACCTCCCGAACATATTGTGAAATTTTGATATTTGTACGACAATTACCAATCACATTAAAAAGATAACAATCACATTAATAATTTCCTTTATTAGTTTTTTATCACAATGTTTATAATAATTTCCATTATTAATGAGAGGAGATATGTATTTTTAATAAAATTAAACGAGATATCCTGAAATTTTTTTAGGTCTTCTCTCATTTTTTGCCAATTTGGAAGGGAATGATCTTTTTAGATCTCACAAAAAAAAATTATAAACGTTTTATTATTTCACCTCGCAAACATATCGTGAAAGTTTGATATTTCTACGACTTCACATTAAAAAGATAACAATCACATTAATAGTTTCCTTTATTAGTTTTTTTTATCACAATGTTTATAATTATTTCCATTATTAATGAGAGGAGATATGCATTTTCTAATAAAATTAAACGAGATATCCTGAAATTTTTTTAGGTCTTATCTCATTTTATGCCTATTGGAAGGGAATGATCTTTTTGGATCCCACAAAAAAAAATTATAATCTTTTTATTATTTCACCTCCCAAACATATCGTGAAATTTTGATATTTCTACGACAATTACCAATCACATTAAAAATATAACAATCTCATTAATAATTTCCTTTATTAGTTTTTTTATCACAATGTTTATAATAATTTCCATTATTAATGAGAGGAGATATGTATTTTTAATAAAATTAAACGAGATATCCTGAAATTTTTTTAGGTCTTCTCTGATTTTATGCCGATTTGGAAGGGAATGATCTTTTTAGATTCCACAAAAAAAAAATTATAATCTTTTTATTATTTCTCCTCCCAAACATATCGTGAAATTTTGATATTTCTACGACAATTACCAATCACATTAAAAGGTTAACAATCACATTAATAGTTTCCTTTATTAGTTTTTTATCACTGTTTATAATAATTTCCATTATTAATGAGCGGAGATATGTATTTTTAATAAAATTAAACGAGATATCCTGAAATTTTTTTAGGTCTTCTGTAACATCCTCATTTTACTATTTGTACGCATTTATATATGTACATTATGAACACTTATGCACTGTATTTTATAAAACTTTATGAACATATTTTCTTAATGAAATTAATACAGTTCTACTCAGAAGAATTTTCTGAATTTCTAAATGTCTTCGTTTTTGCTGAAATTAATTGTTGACTGGACTGCTATGTCAGACAGCTGTCCAGGATAAATTTTCAAGTATAGAATTTTGAACTCATTTATAACTTAAAAGAAAGGTAATAGAATATAGATTAAAAATATATACAGATAAAGAATTAAAATGCTTATTCAGAATTGTTAGGATTTTCTGAAAGTTAGAACTTTGAGAAATTATTATGGTAAAATTTTAAGACAGAAAATTTAGAGAAAATTCATAGGATATCTATAGAATTATCTAATAATTGTAATATACTTAGAATAATTATTAAAAATGTTTAACCAAGAAAAATTTAATTTAGAACCTTAACCAATCAAAAAGTGACAACTTAGGTTTTTCTAAGATCACTAAATTAAGCTAATTAGGCTTGGATTAAGGGACAAGTAAGACACTACCCCAAGGTTTTTGATAGTGAGGAATCCAATGGTGGTGTTATTTTCTTCAAATTCTAATTAGTTTGTAAGATAATTAACAGCCCTAAATTATTCTAGAAAATTCCATTAAATTACCTACAAATGTTGACTTTTGACCTTTTGGAAGGCAAGTCACTCAAGCAAGCTCCTTTGGCTGTCCAAGAGGCTTGGTGACTTGATCTCCCTTGGCCAATTGGGGCTGCTGGACGTGCAGAAGCTGCTGGACATGAAGGCAAACTTCAATTTGGTTAATAAATTGTTTAAAGAAGTATTAAAACTTAAAAACAAAGTAAAAAGTCACAAAAGCTGTTTCCCTACAAAAACAAAACCGTGAGTTTCCTTACCCAGAAGCTGCAGCTCTTGGCTTCATTTCATCTTAACTTCATCATCTAATCCCAAATTAAGAAACCAAACCATCCAAACTTCCAAAACACAAAGCTAATTCGGCTAGTAGAGAAAGAATTGGAGAAAATCTCAAAAAATTCCTACAAGACCAAAGGAGTGAGGGAGAAAGGAATTCAAGGCTTTTTCTTCAATTAAAGAGTCTAAGGTAAGGATCTAGGCATTTAATTTCAATTAGAACCCTTGGAATTAGAAGAAAACATGTTGTAGGCTTAGATTAAAATTTTGACCTAGAATCATGAAAACTTGAAATTGATTTAGGGGTTTTGTGTTTTTGATGCTTGTGATTGAAATTCATGGATTGGAATGATGTTTGATTGAATTTTTAAGGTGTTGTAATGGTTGAAATTTGGTTTGTTGAATTTTGATTGAATTTGTGATTTGATTGAATTTTGGTTGGAATTGGAGTTTGTAGCTTTGGAAGAATTGTTGAGAATGGCTTGTAGACCATTCAGCCAGCCCTAAATGCAAGGGATATTATGTGGAATTTTTTTAAAAACCAAGGGCAAAATGGTCATTTTACATGTAGGGACACATTGGGTATTTTGGAAAAAGATTGAGGGCATTTTCGGAAATTATTAAAAATACTAATGTTATAATGTAAATTGCTTAAATTTTGTATCCTTGTATGTTAATGTGTATAAATTATTTATTTGATTATGATCATGAACAAAATTCATTAGCATGAGTCTTTTTTGGGAATTTATAAAAGTATCAAATGAGAAAGAATTATGTTGACTAACCAGGACTGTGGTAGTCATGAGAATTGAGTTGATCTATGAGAAATGACTTTTGTTGACTAACCGGGACTGCGGTAGTCATGTGAAATGAAACTGATTGAGAAATGAATTGTTGACTAACCGAGATTACGGTAGTCATGTGAAATGAAAATGATTGAGAAAGGATTTTTGGGGTGAGTAGAATTTGTTAGACAGGACCGTATAATCTGTGATTATATAGTCTGTGGGGTGAAGGATATTGGCAATTCCACATGTGGCTGGAAACTGGACTGAGTTGCGGTCGTGGTAGCCTTCCGGGTATCCTGATCTCCTAATTCTGTTTAGCTTATTCGCGTTTAGTAGGGGCTGATAGCTGAATTACAGTACGTAATGGTAGGCCAGTTACTTACTAAACACTCAAAGGGGAAGTCTCCATGGAGCAGGGTCAAAAATGATTTTGAGTCAAAACTGCATTTGCATAAATCATACTGCATTTAATTATGTGTGTAACTAATTAATTTGTTATGATATGTATTTGTTTGAAATTGTTTTATTGTATGAGAAATTAAATGCCTGATCCGGTAATGTTGTCCCCAGATTCTAGGGGAGTGTGATTGCAGGTATTTGGAAGATTAATCAGAAGTCACAGATGTAGACATACTCCAGAGCTATAGGAATAGGGGTTTTTGGCTTTAGATACTTTTGTATTAATTAGAAATAATTTTGTAATAGTATTTTCTGTAAATTTTAATAATGTAAACTATAAAGACAAACTTTAAACTTAATGGAATGTATTTATTTTATTTGTAAATTTTCGTGTGTTATGGATTTTATATAGAAATTAAGTAATTAAAAAGGGGGTTACATCTTCTCTCATTTTATGCCAATTTGGAAGGGAATGATCTTTTTAGATTCCACAAAAAAAAATTATAATCTTTTTATTATTTCTCCTCCCAAACATATCGTGAAATTTTGATATTTCTACGACAATTACCAATCACATTAAAAAGATAACAATCACGTTAATAGTTTCCTTTATTAGTTTTTTTATCACAACGTTTATAATAATTTCCATTATTAATGAGAGGAGATATGTATTTTTAATAAAATTAAATGAGATATCCTAAAATTTCTTTAGGTCTTCTATGATTTTACGCCAATTTGGAAGGGAATGATATTTTTAGATCTCACAAAAAAAATTATAATCTTTTTATTATTTCACCTCCCGAACGTATCGTGAAATTTTGATATTTCTGCGAAAATTACCAATCACATTAAAAAGGTAACAATGACATTAATAATTTCCTTTATTAGTTTTTTATCACAATGTTTATAATAATTTCCATTATTAATGAGAGGAGATATGCATTTTTTAATAAAATTAAACGAGATATCCTGAAATTTTTTTAGATCTTATCTCATTTTATGCCTATTGGAATGGAATGATCTTTTTAGATCTCACAAAAAAAATTATATTCTTTTTATTATTTCACCTCCCGAACATATCATGAAATTTTGATATTTCTACGACAATTACCAATCACATTAAAAAGTTAACAATCACATTAATAGTTTCCTTTATTAGTTGTTTTATCACAACGTTTATACTAATTTCCAATATTAATGAAAGGAGATATGTATTTTTAATAAAATTAAACGAGATATCCTGAAATTTTTTTAGGTGTTCTCTCATTTTATGCCAATTTGGAAGGGAATTATCTTTTTCGATCTCACAAAAAAAAATTATAATCTTTTTATTATTTCACCTCCCAAACATATCGTGAAATTTTGATATTTGTACGACAATTACCAATCACATTAAAAATGAGAGGAGATATGTATTTTTAATAAAATTAAACGAGATATCCTGAGATTTTTTTAGATCTTCTCTCATTTTACGCCAATTTGGAAGGGAATGATCTTTTTAGATTCCACAAAAAAAAAATTATAATCTTTTTATTATTTCTCCTCCCAAACATATCGTGAAATTTTGATATTTCTACGACAATTACCAATCACATTAAAAAGATAACAATCACGTTAATAGTTTCCTTTATTAGTTTTTTTATCACAACGTTTATAATAATTTCCATTATTAATGAGAGGAGATATGTATTTTTAATAAAATTAAATGAGATATCCTGAAATTTCTTTAGGTCTTCTCTCATTTTATGCCAATTTGGAAGGGAATGATCTTTTTAGATTCCACAAAAAAAAATTATAATCTTTTTATTATTTCTCCTCCCAAACATATCGTGAAATTTTGATATTTCTACGACAATTACCAATCACATTAAAAAGATAACAATCACGTTAATAGTTTCCTTTATTAGTTTTTTTATCACAACGTTTATAATAATTTCCATTATTAATGAGAGGAGATATGTATTTTTAATAAAATTAAATGAGATATCCTGAAATTTCTTTAGGTCTTCTATGATTTTACGCCAATTTGGAAGGGAATGATCTTTTTAGATCTCACAAAAAAAATTATAATCTTTTTATTATTTCACCTCCCAAACATATCGTGAAATTTTGATATTTCTGCGAAAATTACCAATCACATTAAAAAGATAACAATCATGTTAATAGTTTCCTTTATTAGTTTTTTATCACAATGTTTATAATAATTTCCATTATTAATGAGAGGAGATATGCATTTTCTAATAAAATTAAACGAGATATCCTGAAATTTTTTTAGGTCTTCTCTCATTTTATGCCAATTTGGAAGGGAAAGATCTTTTTAGATCTCACAAAAAAAATTATAATCTTTTTATTATTTCACCTCCCGAACATATCGTGAAATTTTGATATTTCTACGACAATTACCAATCACATTAAAAAGATAACAGTCACATTAATAAATTTCCTTTATTAGTTTTTTTATCACAATGTTGATAATAATTTCCATTATTAATGAGAGGAGATATGTATTTTTAATAAAATTAAACGAGATATCCTGAAATTTTTGTAGGTCTTCTCTCATTTTATGCCAATTTGGAAGGGAATGATCTTTTGAGATCCCACAAAAAAAAATTATAATCTTTTTATTATTTCACCTCCCAAACATGTCGTGAAATTTTGATATTTCTACGACAATTACCAATTACATTAAAAAGATAACAATCACATTAATAATTTTCTTTATTATTTTTTTATCACAATGTTTATAATAATTTCCATTATTAATGAGAGGAGATACGTATTTTTAATAAAATTAAACGAGATATCCTGAAATTTTTTTAGGTCTTCTCTCATTTTATGCCAATTTGGAAGGGAATGATCTTTTTAGATCTCACAAAAAAAAATTATAAACGTTTTATTATTTCACCTCGCAACATATCATGAAATTTTGATATTTCTACGACTTCACATTAAAAAGATAACAGTCACTTTAATAGTTTCCTTTATTAGTTTTTTATCACAATGTTTATAATTATTTCCATTATTAATGAGAGGAGATATGCATTTTTTACTAAAATTAAACGAGATATCTTGAAATTTTTTAGGTCTTATCTCATTTTATGCCTATTGGAAGGGAATGATCTTTTTAGATCTCACAAAAAAAATTATAATCTTTTTATTATTTCACCTCCCGAACATATCGTGAAATTTTGATATTTCTACGACAATTTCCAATCACATTAAAAAGATAACAATCACATTAATAATTTCCTTTATTAGTTTTTTTATCACAATGTTTATAATAATTTCCATTATTAATGAGAGGAGATATGCATTTTTTAATAAAATTAAACGAGATATCCTGAAATTTTTTTAGATCTTATCTCATTTTATGCCTATTGGAAGGGAATGATCTTTTTAGATCTTACAAAAAAATTATAATCTTTTTATTATTTCACCTCCCGAACATATCGTGAAATTTTGATATTTCTACGACAATTACCAATCACATTAAAAAGATAACAATCACATTAATAAATTTCCTTTATTAGTTTTTTATCACAATGTTTATAATAATTTCCATTATTAATGAGAGGAGATATGTATTTTTAATAAAATTAAACGAGATATCCTGAAATTTTTTTAGGTCTTCTCTCATTTTATGCCAATTTGGAAGGGAATGATCTTGTTAGATCCCACAAAAAAAAAATTATAATCTTTTTATTATTTCACCTCCCAAACATATCGTGAAATTTTGATATTTCTACGACAATTACCAATCACATTAAAAAGATAACAATCACGTTAATAGTTTCCTTTATTAGTTTTTTTATCACAACGTTTATAATAATTTCCATTATTAATGAGAGGAGATATGTATTTTTAATAAAATTAAACGAGATATCTTGAAATTTCTTTAGGTCTTCTATGATTTTACGCCAATTTGGAAGGGAATGATCTTTTTAGATCTCACAAAAAAAAATTATAATCTTTTTTATTATTTCACCTCCCAAACATATCGTGAAATTTTGATATTTCTACGACAATTACCAATCACATTAAAAATGAGAGGAGATATGTATTTTTAATAAAATTAAACGGGATATCCTGAGATATTTTAGGTCTTCTCTCATTTTACGCCAATTTGGATGAGAATTATCTGTTTAGATCTCACAAATTTTTTTTTATAATCTTTTTATTATTTCACCTCCCAAACATATCGTGAACTTTTGATATTGCTACGAAAATTACCAATCACATTAAAAAGATAACAATCACGTTAATAGTCTCCTTTATTAGTTTTTTTTTATCACAATGTTTATAATAATTTCCATTATTAATGAGAGGAGATATGTATTTTTAATAAAATTAAACGAGATATCTTGAAATTTTTTTATATCTTTCATGGTTGTTTCTTGTCTTGTTTGTTCTTTCTTGTTCTCTACCTTGGTCAATCGCAACCACGGGCACAATCAAGATACTTTGTTGATTGCGATCTTGAATCAAGAAAGCAATCAAGAACAAATGACCAAGAAGGAAGCGCTCAAGAAGCTTAGCTGACTTCTTTCTTGTTGACCAAGAAAGCAATGTTTCAAGCAAGAAACCAAGAAAACAAGGAGGAAATGAAGAAAGGAATCAAGATTCCTTCTTAATTGATTCTAAGATGTGTTTCTTCTTTGTTTCTTTCTTTCATGGTCGTTTGTTGTCTTGTTTGTTCTTTCTTGTGTTCTACCCTTGTTAGTCGCAACCATGGGCGCAATCAAGATGCTTTCCTGATTGCGATATTGATTCAAGAGAGCAGTCAACAACAAGCGACTAAGAAGGAAGAAGTCAAGAAGCTCAGTTGACTTCTTTCTTGTTGACAAAGAAAGCAATGTTTCAAGCAAGAAACCAAGAAAGCAAGGAGGAAATGAAGAAAGGAATCAAGATCCCTTCTTGATTGATTCCACGTTGTGTTTCTTCTTTGTTTCTTCCTTTCATGGTCGTTTCTTGTCTTGTTTCTTCTTTCTTGAGTTTTTCCTTTGTCAGTCGCAACCATGGGCGCAATGAAGATGCTTTGTTGATTGCGACATTGATTCAAAAAACCAGTCAAGAATAACAGACCGAGAAGGAAGAAGTCAACAAGCTTAGGTGACTTCTTTTTTGTTGCCAAAGAAAGCAATGTGTCAAGCAAGAAACCAAGAAAGCAAGGTGGAAATGAAAAAAGGAATCTGGATCCCTTCTTGATTGATTCCAAGCTGTGTTTCTTCTTTGTTTCTTTCTTTCATGGTCGTTTCTTGTCTTATTAGTTCTTTCTTGAGTTCTACCTTGGTCAGTCACAACCATGGGCGCAATAAAGATACATTCTTGATTGCGATCTTGATTCAAGAAGGCAGTCAAGAATAAGCGACCAAGAAGCAAGAAGTCGAGAAGCTCAGATGACTTCTTTCTTGTTGACCATGAAAGCAATGTTTCAATCAAGAAATCAACAAAGCAAACAGGAAATGAAGAAAGGAATCAAGATCCCTTCTTGATTGATTCCAAGTTGTATTTCTTCTTTGTTTCTTTCTCTCATGGTCGTTTCTTGTCTTGTTTGTTATTTCTTGAGCTCTACCTTGGTCAGTCGCAATCATGGGCATAATGAAGATAATTTCTTGATTGCGATCTTGAGTCAAGAAAGCAGTCAAGAACAAACAACCAAGAAGGAAGCGCTCAAGAAGCTTAGTTGACTTCTTTCTTGTTGACCAAGAAAGGAATGTTTCAAGCAAGAAACCAAGAAAACAAGGAGGAAATGAAGAAAGGAATCAAGATTCCTTCTTGATTGATTCTAAGATGTGTTTCTTCTATGTTTCTTTCTTTCATGGTCGTTTCTTGTCTTGTTTGTTCTTTCTTTAGTTCTACCCTTGTTAGTAGCAACCATGGGCGCAATCAAGATGCGATCTTGATTGCGATATTGATTCAAGAGAACAGTCAACAACAAGCGACTAAGAAGGAAGAAGTCAAGAAGCTCAGTTGACTTCTTTCTTGTTGACCAAGAAAGCAATGTTTCAAGCAAGAAACCAAGAAAGCAAGGAGGAAATGAAGAAAGGAATCAATATCCCTTCTTGATTGATTCCAATATGTGTTTCTCCTTTGTTTCTTCCTTTCATGGTCGTTTCTTGTCTTGTTTGTTCTTTCTTGAGTTCTACCTTTGTCAGTCGCAACCATGGGCGCAATGAAGATGGTTTCTTGATTGCGACATTGATTCAAGAAAGTAGTCAAGAACATCAGAACAAGAAGGAAGAAGTCAAGAAGCTAGGGTGACTTCTTTCTTGTTGACCAAGAAAGCAATGTGTCAAGCCTGAAACCAATAAAGCAAGGTGGAAATGAAGAAAGGAATTAGGATCCCTTCTTGATTGATTCGAAGCTATGTTTCTTCTTTGTTTCTTTCTTTCATGGTCATTTCTTGTCTTGTTTATTCTTCATTGAGTACTACCTTGGTCAGTCACAACCACGGGCGCAATAAAGATACATTCTTGATTGCTATCTTGATTCAAGAAGGTAGTCAAGAACAAGCGACCAAGAAGCAAGAAGTTGAGAAGCTCAAATGACTTCTTTCTTGTTGACCAATAAAGCAATGTTTCAATCAAGAGATCAAGAAAGCAAGGAGGAAATGAAGAAAGGAATCAAGATTCCTTCTTGATTGATTCTAAGATGTGTTTCTTCTATGTTTCTTTCTTTCATGGTCATTTCTTGTCTTGTTTGTTCTTTCTTGAGTTCTACCCTTGTTAGTAACAACCATAGGCGCAATCAAAATGCTTTCTTGATTGCGATATTGATTCAAGAAAGCAGTTAAGAACAAGTAACTAAGAAGGAAGAAGTCAAGAAGCTCAGTTGACTTCTTTCTTGTTGACCAAGAAAGCAATGTTTCAAGCAAGAAACCAAGAAAGCAAGGTGGAAATGAAAAAAGGAATCAGGATCCCTTCTTGATTGATTCCAAGCTGTGTTTCTTCTTTGTTTCTTTCTTTCATGGTCGTTTCTTGTCTTGTTTGTTCTTTCTTAAGTTCTACCTTGGTCAGTCACAACTATGGGCGCAATAAAGATACATTCTTGATTGCGATCTTGATTCAAGAATGCAGTCAAGAACAAGCGACCAAGAAGCAAGAAGTAAAGAAGCTCAGATGACTTCTTTCTTATTGACCAAGATAGTAATGTTTCAATCAAGAAAGCAAATAAGAAATGAAGAAAGGAATCAATATCCCTTCTTGATTGATTCCAAGCTGTATTTCTTCATTGTTTCTTTCTCTCATGGTCGTTTCTTGTCTTGTTTGTTCTTTCTTGAGCTCTACCTTGGTCAGTCGGAATCATGGGCGCAATCAAGATAATTTCTTGATTGTGATCTTGAATCAAGAAAGCAGTCAAGAACAAACGACCAAGAAGGAAGCGCTCAAGAAACTTAGTTGACTTCTTTCTTGTTGACCAAGAAAGCAATGTTTCAAGCAAGAAACAAAGAAAACAAGGAGGAAATGAAGAAAGGAATCAAGATTCCTTCTTGATTGATTCGAAGATGTATTTCTTCTATGTGTCTTTCTTTCATGGTCGTTTCTTGTCTTGTTTGTTCTTTCTTAAGTTCCACCCTTGTTAGTAGCAACCATGGGCGCAATCAAGATACTTTCTTGATTACGATATTGATTCAAGAAAGCAGTCAACAAGAAGCGACTAAGAAGGAAGATGTTAAGAAGCTCAGTTGACTTCTTTCTTGTTGACCAAGAAAGCAATGTTTCAAGCAAGAAACCAAGAAAGCAAGGAGGAAATGAAGAAAGGAATCAAGATCCCTTCTTGATTGATTCCAGGTTGTGTTTCTTCTTTGTTTCTTCCTTTCATGGTCGTTTGTTGTCTTGTGTGTTCTTTCTTGAGTTCTACCTTTGTCAGTCGCAAGCATGGGCACAATGAAGATGCTTTCTTGATTGCAATATTGATTCAAAAAAGTAGTCAACAACAACATACCAAGAAGGAAGAAGTCAACAAGCTCAGGTGACTTCTTGCTTGTTGACCAAGAAAGCAATGTGTCAAAAAAGAAACCAAGAAACCAAGGTGGAAATGAAGAAAGGTATCAGGATCCCTTCTTGATTGATTCGAAGCTGTATTTCTTCTTTGTTTCCTTCTTTCATGGTCATTTCTTGTCTTGTTTGTTCTTTCTTGAGTTCTACCTTGGTCAGTCACAACCATGGGCGCAATAAAGATACATTCTTGATTACGATATTGATTCAAGAAAGCAGTCAACAAGAAGCGACTAAGAAGGAAGATGTTAAGAAGCTCAGTTGACTTCTTTCTTGTTGACCAACAAAGCAATGTTTCAAGCAAGAAACCAAGAAAGCAAGGAGGAAATGAAGAAAGGAATCAAGATCCCTTCTTGATTGATTCCGGGTTGTGTTTCTTCTTTGTTTCTTCCTTTCATGGTCGTTTGTTGTCTTGTGTGTTCTTTCTTGAGTTCTACCTTTGTCAGTCGCAAGCATGGGCACAATGAAGATGCTTTCTTGATTGTAATATTGATTCAAAAAAGTAGTCAACAACAACATACCAAGAAGGAAGAAGTCAAGAAGCTCAGGTGACTTCTTGCTTGTTGACCAAGAAAGCAATGTGTCAAAAAAGAAACCAAGAAACCAAGGTGGAAATGAAGAAAGGTATCAGGATCCCTTCTTGATTGATTCGAAGCTGTATTTCTTCTTTGTTTCCTTCTTTCATGGTCATTTCTTGTCTTGTTTGTTCTTTCTTGAGTTCTACCTTGGTCAGTCACAACCATGGGCGCAATAAAGATACATTCTTGATTACGATATTGATTCAAGAAAGCAGTCAACAAGAAGCGACTAAGAAGGAAGATGTTAAGAAGCTCAGTTGACTTCTTTCTTGTTGACCAACAAAGCAATGTTTCAAGCAAGAAACCAAGAAAGCAAGGAGGAAATGAAGAAAGGAATCAAGATCCCTTCTTGATTGATTCCGGGTTGTGTTTCTTCTTTGTTTCTTCCTTTCATGGTCGTTTGTTGTCTTGTGTGTTCTTTCTTGAGTTCTACCTTTGTCAGTCGCAAGCATGGGCACAATGAAGATGCTTTCTTGATTGCAATATTGATTCAAAAAAGTAGTCAACAACAACATACCAAGAAGGAAGAAGTCAAGAAGCTCAGGTGACTTCTTGCTTGTTGACCAAGAAAGCAATGTGTCAAAAAAGAAACCAAGAAACCAAGGTGGAAATGAAGAAAGGTATCAGGATCCCTTCTTGATTGATTCGAAGCTGTATTTCTTCTCTGTTTCCTTCTTTCATGGTCGTTTCTTGTCTTGTTTGTTCTTTCTTGAGTTCTACCTTGGTCAGTCACAACCATGGGCACAACCAAGATACATTCTTGATTGCGATCTTGATTCATGAAAGCAGTCAAGAACAAGCGACCAAGAAGCAACAAGTCGAGAAACTCCGATGACTTCTTTGTCGTTGAACAAGACAGCAATGTTTCAAACAAGAAACCAAGAAAGCAAGGAGGAAATGAAGAAGGGAATCAAGATCCCTTCTTGATTGATTCCAAGATGTGTTTCTTCTTTGTTTCTTTCTTTCATGGTTGTTTCTTGTCTTGTTTGTTCTTTCTTGAGTTCTACCCTTGTTAGTCGCAACCATAGGCGCAATCAAGATGCTTTCTTGATTGCGATATTGATTCAAGAAAGCAGTCAAGAACAACCGACAAAGAACGAAGAAGTCAAGAAGCTCAGGTGACTTCTCTCTTGTTGACGAAGAAAGCAATCTGTCCAGTAAGAAACCAAGAAAGCAAGGAGGAATTGAAGAAAGGAATCAAGATCCCTTCTGGATTGCGATCTTGATTCAACAAAGCAGTCAAGAACAAGCAACCAAGAAGCAAGAAGTCGAGAAGCTCAGATGACTTCTTTCTTGTTGACCAAGAAAGCAATGTTTCAGTCAAGAAACCAAGAAAGCAAATAGGAAATGAAGAGAGAAATCAAGATCCCTTCTTGATTGATTCCTAGTTTTATTTCTTCTTTGTTCCTTTCTTTCATGGTCGTTTCTTCTCTTGTTTGTTCTTTCTTGAGCTCTACCTTGGTCAGTCGCAACCATGCGCGATATCACGATACTTTCTTGATTGTGATCTTGATTCAAGAAAGCAGTCAAGAACAAGCGACCAAGAAGCAAGAAGTCAAGAAGCTCGATTGACTTCTTTCTTGTTGACCAAGAAAGAAATGTTTGAAGCAAGAAACCAAGAAAATAAGGAGGAAATGAAGAATGGAATCAACATTCCTTCTTTATTGATTCCAAGATGTGTTTATTCTTTGTTTCTTTCTTTCTTGGTAGTTTCTTGTCTTATTTGTTCTTTCTTGGGTTCTACCCTTATTAGTTGCAACCATGGGCGCAACCAAGATACTTTCTTGATTGCGATATTGATTTAAGAAAGCAGTCAAGGATAAGCGACCAAGACGGAAGAAGTCAAGAAGCTCAGTTGACTTCTTTCTTGTTGACCAAGAAAGCAATGTTTCAAGCAAGAAACCAAGAAAGCAAGGAGGAAATGAAGAAAGGAATCAAGATCCCTTCTTGATTGATTCCAAGTTGTGTTTCTTCATAATTTGTTCCTTTCACGGTCGTTTCTTATCTTGTTTGTTCCTTCTTGAGTTCTACCTTGGTCAGTCGCTACCATGGGCGCAATCAAGATACTTTCTTGAATGCGATCATGATTCAAGAAAGCAGTCAAAAATAAGAAATCAAGAAGCAAGAAATCAAGAAGCTCTATTGATTTCTTTCTTGTTGACCGAGAAAGTAGTGTTGCAAGCAAGAAACCAAGAAAGCAAGGAGGAAATGAAGATAAGAATCAAGATCCCTTCTTGATTGATTCCAAGTTGTGTTTCTCCTTTGTTTCTTTCTTTAATGGTCGTTTTTTGTCTTATTTGTTCTTTCTTGGGTTCTACCTTGGTCAGTCGCAACCATGCGCGCAATCAAGATGCTTTCTTTATTGCGATATTGATTCAAGAAAGTAGTCAATAACAAGTGACCAAGAATCAATAAGTCAAGAAGCTTTGTTGACTTCTTTCTTGTTGACCAAGAAAGCAATGTTTCAAGCAAGAAACCAAGAAAGCAAGGACGAAGTGAAGAAAGGAATCAAAATCCCTTATTGATTGATTCCAAGCTATGTTTCTTTGTTGTTTCTTCCTTTGATGGTCGTTTCTTGTCTTGTTTGTTCTTTGTTGAGTCTACCTTCATCAGTCACAACCATTGACGCAATCAAGATGCCTTCTTGATTGCGATATTGATTCAAGAAAGCAGTCAAGAACAAGCGACCAAGAAGGAAGAAGTCAAGAAACTCAGTTGACTTCTTTCTTGTTGACCAAGAAATCATTGTTTCAAGCAAGAAACCAAGAATGCAAGGAGGAAATGAAGAAAGGAATCAAGAACCTTTCTTGATTGATTCCAAGTTGTGTTTCTTCTTTGTTTCTTCCTTTCATGGTCGTTTCTTATCTTGTTTGTTCCTTCTTGAGTTCTACCTTGGTTAGTCGCTACCACGGGCGCAATCAAGATACTTTCTTGAATGCGATCATGATTCAAGAAAGTAGTCAAGAACAAGCAACAAAGAAGCAAGAAGTTAAGAAGCTCTATTGATTTCTTTCTTGTTGACCAAGAAAGCAGTGTTGCAAGCAAGAAACCAAGAAAGCAAGGAGGAAATGAAGACAAGAATCAAGATCCCTTCTTGATTGATTCCAAGCTGTGTTTCTCTTTTGTTTCTTTCTTTAATGGTCATTTCTTGTCTTATTTGTTCTTTCTTGGGTTCTACCTTGGTCAGTCGCAACCATGCGCGCAATCAAGATGTTTTCTTTATTGCGATATTGATTCAAGAAAGCAGTCAATAACAAGTGACCAACAATCAATAAGTCAAGAAGCTTTGTTGACTACTTTCTTGTTGACCAAGAAAGCAATGTTTCAAGGAAGAAACCAAGAAAGCAAGGACGAAATGAAGAAAGGAATCTAAATCCCTTATTGATTGATTCCAAGCTATGTTTCTTTGTTGTTTCTTTCTTTGATGGTCGTTTCTTGTCTTGTTTGTTCTTTGTTGAGTCTACCTTCATCAGTCACAACCATTGACGCAATCAAAATGCCCTCTTGATTGCGATATTGATTCAAGAAAGCAATCAAGTACAAACAATCAAGAAGGAAGCAGTCAAAAAGGTCAGTTGACTTCTTTCTTATTGACCAAGAAAGCAATGTTTCATGCATGTAATGAAGAAAGCAATTAGTAATGAAGAAAGGAATCAAGATCCCTTCTTGATTGATTCCAAGCTGTGTTTCTTCTTTGTTTCTTTCTTTCATAGTCGTTTTTTGTCTTGTTTGTTTTTTCTTAAGTTCTACCATAGTCAGTCGCAACCATGGGCATAATCAAGATGCTTTCTTGATTGTGATATTGATTCAAGAAAGCAGTAAAGAACAAACGACCAAGAAGGAAGCAGTCATGAAGCTCAGTTGACTTCTTTCTTGTTGACTAAGAAAGCAATGTTTCAAGAAAGAAACCAAGAAAACAAGGATGAAATGAAGAAAGGAATTAAGATTCCTTGTTGATTGATTCCAAGATGTGTTTCTTCTTTGTTTCTTTCTTACATGGTCGTTTCTTGTCTTGTTTGTTCTTTCTTGAGTTCTACCCTTGTTAGTCGCAACCATGGGAGCAATCAAGATGCTTTCTTGATTGCGATATTGATTCAAGACAGCAGTCAAGAATAAGCGACCAAGAAGGAAGAAGCCAATAAGGTCAGTTGACTTCTTTCTTGTTGACCAAGAAAGCAATGTTTCAAGTAAGAAACCAAGAAAGCAAGGAGGAAATGAAGAAACGAATCAAGATCCCTTCTTGATTGATTCCAAGCTGTGTTTCTTCTTTGTTTCATTCTTTCATAGTCGTTTCTTGTCTTATTTGTTTTTTCTTGAGTTCTACCTTAGTCAGTCGCAACCATGGGCGTAATCAAGATGCTTTCTTGATTGTGATATTCATTAAACAAAGTAGTTAAGAACAAATGACTAAGAAGGAAGCAGTCATGAAGCTCAGTTGACTTCTTTCTTGTTGACTAAGAAAGCAATGTTTCAAGCAAGAAACCAAGAAAACAAGGAGGAAATGAAGAAACGAATTAAGATTCCTTCTTGATTGATTCCAAGATGTGTTTCTTCTTTGATTCTTTCTTTCATGGTCGTTTCTTGTCTTGTTTACTCTTTCATGAGTTCTACCATGGTCAGTCGCAACCATGGGCGCAATCAAGATACTTTCTTGATTGTGATCATGATTCAAGAAAGCCATCAAGAACAAGCGAACAAGAAGCAAGAAGTCAAGAAGCTATTTGACTTCTTTCTTGTTGACCAAGAAATCAATGTTTCAAGCAAGAAACCAAGAAAGCTAGGAGGAAATGAAAAAACGAATCAAGATCCCTTCTTGATTGATTCCAAGCTGTGTTTCTTCTTTGTTTCTTTCTTTCAAGGTCGTTTCTTGTCTTGTTTGTTCTTTCTTGAGTTCTACCTTGGTCAGTCGCGACCATGGAAGCAATCAACATACATTCTTGGTTTCGATCTTGATTCAAGAAAGCAGTCAAGAATAAGTGACAAAGAAGGAAGCAGTAAAGAAACTCAGTTGACTTCTTTCTTGTTGACTAAGAAAGCAATGTTTCAAGCAAGAAACCAAGAAAGAAAGGAGGAAATGAAGAAAGGAATCAAGTTCCCTTCTTGATTGATTCCAAGTTGTGTTTCTTCTTTGTTTCTTTCTTTCATGGTTGTTTCTTGTCTTGTTTGTTCTTTCTTGAGTTCTACCTTCATCAGTAGCAACCATGGGCGCAATCAATTTGACTTCTTCATTGCGATCTTGATTCAAGAAAGCAGTCAAGAATAAGCGACCAAGAAGGAAGCAGGCAAGAAGCTCAGTTGACTTCTTTCTTGTTGACCAAGGAAACAATGTTTCAGGCAAGAAATGAAGAAAGTAGGGAGGAATTGTTGAAAGTAATCAAGATCCCTTCTAGATTGATTCCAAGCTATGTTTCTTCTTTGTTTCTTTCTTTCATGGTCATTTCTTGACTTTTTTTGTTCTTTCATGAGTTCTACTTTGGTTAGTCGCAACCATAGGCGCAATAAAGATGCTTTCTTGATTGTGATCTTCGTTCAAGAAAGCAGTCAAGAACAAACGACCAAGAAAGAATAAGTCAGGAATCTCAGTTGACGTCTTTCTTGTTGACCAGGAAAGCAATGTTTCAAGCAAGAAACCAAGAAAGCTAGGAGGTAATCATGAAAGGAATCAAGATCCCTTCTTGATTGATTTTAAGCTGTGTTTCTTCTTTGTTTCTTTCTTTCATAGTAGTTTCTTATCTTGTTTGTTCTTTCTTGAGTTCTACCTTGGTCAGTCGCAACCATGGGCGCAATCAAGATACTTTCTTGATTGCGATCTTGATTCATGAAAGCAGTCAAGAATAAGCGACCAAGAAGCAAGAAGTACAGAAGCTCTGTTGACTTCTTTATTGTTGACCAAGAAAACAATGTTTCGAGCATGAAACCAAGAAAGCAAGGAGGAAATGAAGAACGAAATCAAGATCCCTTATTGATTCATTCCAAGATGTGTTTCTTTTTTGTTTCAAGAATCTCAATTGACTTCTTTGTTGTTGACCATCAAAGCAATGTTTCAAGCAAGAAACCAAGAAGGCAAGAAGGAAATGTACAAAGTAATAAAGATCCCTTCTTGATTGATTCCAAGCTATGTTTCTTCTTTGTTTCTTTCTTTTATGGTTGTTTCTTGACTTTTTTTGTTCTTTCATGTGTTCTACTTTGGTCAGTCGCAACCATAGGTGCAATAAAGATGCTTTCTTGAATGTGATCTTCATTCAAGAAAGCAGTCAAGAACAAATGACCAAGAAAGAAGAAGTCAGGAATCTCAGTTGACTTCTTTCTTATTGACCAAGAAAGCAATGTTTCAAGCAAGAAACCAAGAAAGCTAGGAGGTAATGAAGAAAGGAATCAAGATCCCTTCTTGATTGATTCCGAGTTGTGTTTCTACTTTGTTTCTTTCTTTCATGATCATTTCTTGTCTTGTTTGTTCTTCTTGAGTTCTACCTTGGTCAGTCGCAACCATGGACGCAATCAAGATACTTTCTTGATTGTGATCTTGATTCAAGAAAGCAGTCAAGAACAAGCGACCAAGAAGCAAGAAGTACAGAAGCTCTGTTGACTTCTTTATTGTTGAGCAAGAAAACAATGTTTCAAGCAAGAAACCAAGAAACCAAGGAGGAAATGAAGAATGAAATCAAGATCCATTATTAATTGATTCCAAGATGTGTTTCTTTTTTGTTTCAAGAATCTCAATTGACTTCTTTATTGTTGACCAACAAAGCAATGTTTCAAGCAAGAAACCAAGAAGGCAAGAAGGAAATGTACAAAGTAATCAAGATCCCTTCTTGATTGATTCCAAGCTATGTTTCTTTCTTTCATGGTCGTTTCTTGACTTTTCTTGTTCTTTCATGAGTTCTACTTTGGTCAGTCGCAACCATAGGCGCTATAAAGATGCTTTCTTGATTATGATCTTTATTCAAGAAAGTAGTCAAGAACAAACGACCAAGAAAGAAGAAGTCAGGAATCTTAGTTGACTTCTTTCTTGTTGACCAAGAAAGCAATGTTTTAAGTAAGAAACCCAGAAAGCTAGAAGGTAATGAAGAAAGGAATCAAGATCCCTTCTTGATTGATTTTAAGTTGTGTTTCTTCTTTGTTTCTTTCTATCATGGTAGTTTCTTGTTTAGTTTGTTCTTTCTTGAGTTCTACCTTGGTCAGTCGCAACCATGGGCGCAATCAAGATACTTTCTTGATTGCGATCTTGATTCAAGAAAGCAGTCAAGAACAAGCGACCAAGAAGCAAGAAGTACATAAGCTCTGTTGACTTCTTTATTATTGATCAAGAAAACAATGTTTCAAGCAAGAAACAAAGAAAGCAAGGAGGAAATGAAGAACGAAATTAAGATCCACTATTGATTGATTCCATGATGTGTTTCTTTTTTGTTTCAAGAATCTCAATTGACTTCTTTGTTGTTGACCAACAAAGCAATGTTTCAAGCAAGAAACCAAGAAGGCAAGAAGGAAATGTACAAAGTAATCAAGATCCCTTCTTGATTGATTCCAAGCTATGTTTCTTTCTTTCATGGTCGTTTCATGACTTTTGTTGTTCTTTCATGAGTTCTAGTTTAGTCAGTCGCAAGCATAGGCGCAATAAAGATGCTTTCTTGATTGTGATCTTCATTCAAGAAAGTAGTTAAGAACAAACGACCAAGAAAAAAGAAGTCAGGAATCTCAGTTGACTTCTTTCTTGTTGACCAAGAAAGCAATGTTTCAACCAAGAAACCCAGAAATCTAGAAGGTAATGAAGAAAGGAATCAAGATCCCTTCTTGATTGATTTTAAGCTGTGTTTCTTCTTTGTTTCTTTCTTTCATGGTAGTTTCTTGTTTAGTTTGTTCTTTCTTGAGTTCTACCTTGGTCAGTCATAACCATGGGCGCAATCAAGATACTTTCTTGATTGCGATCTTAATTCAAGAAAGCAGTCAAGAACAAGCGACCAAGAAGCAAGAAGTACATAAGCTCTATTGAATTCTTTATTGTTGACCAAGAAAACAATGTTTCAAGCAAGAAACCAAAAAAGCAAGTAGGAAATGAAGAAAGGATCAAGATCCCTTATTGATTGATTCCAAGATGTGTTTCTCTTTTGTTTCTTTTTTTCATGGTTATTTCTTGTCTTGTTTGTTCATTCTTGAGTCTACCTTCATCATTCGCAACCATGGCCGCAATCATGATACTTTCTTGATTGTGATCTTGATTCAAGAATGTAGTCAAGAACAAGCGACCAAAAAGGATGTAGTCAAGAAGCTCAGTTGAGTTCTTTCTTGTTGACCCAGAAAGCAATGTTTCAAGCAAGAAACCAAGAAAGCCAGAAGGAAATGAAGAAAGGAATCAAGATACCTTCTTGACCAATTCCAAGTTGTGTTTCTTCTTTGTTCCTTTCTTTCATGGTCGTTTCTTGTCTTGTTTGTTCTTTCTTGAGTTCTACGTTGGTCAGTCACAACCATGGGTGCAATCAAGATGCTTTCTTGATTACGATCTTGGTTCAAGAAAGCATCAAGAACAAACAAGCAAGATGGAAGAAGTCAAGAAGCTCAGTTGACTTCTTTCTTGTTGACCAAGAAAGCAATGTTTCAAGCAAGAAACCAACAAAGCAAGGAAATGAAGAAAGGAATCAAGATCCTTTCTTGATTGGTTCCAAGCTGTGTTTCTTCTTTGTTTCTTTCTTTCATGGTTGTTTCTTGTCTTATTTACTCTTTCTTGAATTCTACCTTGGTCAGACGCAACCATGGGCATAATCTAGATGCTTTCATGATTGCTGTCTTGATTCAAGATAGCAGTCAAGTACAAGCAACCAAGAAGGAAGAAGTCAACAAGCTCGGTAGACTTCTTTCTTGTTGACCAAGAAAGCAATGTTTCAAGGAAGAAACCAAGAAAGCAAGGAGGAAATGAAGAATGGAATCAAGATCCCTTCTTGATTGATTCTAGGTTGTGTTTCTTCTTTGTTTCTTCCTTTCATGGTTATTTCTTGTCTTGATTGTTCTTTCTTGAGTTCTGCCTTGGTCAGTTGCAACCATGAGTGCAATCAACATACTTTCTTGATTGTGATCTTAATTCAAGAATGTAGTCAAGAACAAGCAACCAAGAAGGAAGCAATCAAGAAGCTTAGTTGAGTTCTTTCTTGTTCACAAAGAAAGTAATGTTTCAAGTTGGAAACCAAGAAAGCCAGAAGGAAATCAAGAAAGGAATCAATATCCCTTCTTGATTGATTCCAAGCTGTGTTTCTTCTTTGTGTCTTTCTTTCATGGTCATTTCTTGTCGTATTTATTCTTTCTTGAGTTCTACCTTGGTCAGTCGCAACCTTGGCCACAATCAAGATGCTTTCTTGATTATGATATTGATTCAAGAAAGTAGTCAAGAACAAGCGATCAAGAAGGCAGAAGTCAAGAATCTCAATTGACTTCTTTGTTGTTGACCAACAAAGCAATGTTTCAAGCAAGAAACCAAGAGGGCAAGAAGGAAATGTAGAAACTAATCAAGATCCCTTCTTGATTGATTGCAAGTTCTGTTTCTTATTTATTTCTTTCATTGATGGATGTTTCTTGCCTTGTTTTTCTTTCTTGAGTTCTACCTTGGTAAGTCGCAACCATGGGCGCAATCAAGATGCTCTCTTGATTGCGATCTTGATACAACAAAGCAGTCAAGAACAAGCGACCAAGAAGGAGAAAGTTAAGAAGCTTAGTTGACTTCTTTCTTGTTGACCAAGAAAGAAATGTTTCAAGCAAGAAACCAAAAAAGCAGGAGGAAATGAAGAAAGGAATCAAGATCCCTTTTTGATTGATTCCAAGCTATGTTTCTTTTTTGTTTCTTTTTTTCATGGTCGTTTCTTGTCTTGTTTGTTCTTTCTAGAGTCTACCTTCATCAATCGCAACTATGGGTGCAATCAAGATGCCTTCTTAATTGTGATGTTGATTCAAGAAAGCAGTCAAGAATAAATGACTAAGAAGGAGGAAGTCAAGAAGCTCAGTTGACTTCTTTCATGTTGACCAAGAAAGCAATGTTTCAAGCAAGCAACTAAGAAACCAAGGAGGAAATGCAGAAAGGAATCAAGATCCTTTCTTGATTGATTCCAAGCTGTGTTTCTGCTTTGTTTGTTTCTTTCATGGTCATTTCTTATGTTTTTTGCTCTTTCTTGGCTTCTACCTTGGTCAGTCGCAACCATTGGCATAGTTAAGATGCTTTCATGATTGCGATATTGATTCATGAAAGCAGTCAAGAACAAGTGAACAAGAAGGAAGAAGTCAAGAAGCTCCGTTGACTTCTTTCTTATAAATCAAGAAAGCAATGTTTGAAGCAAGAAACCAAGAAAGCAAGGAGGAAATGAAGAAAGGAATCAATATCCCTTCTTGCTCGATACCAAGCAGATGCTTTCTTAATTGTGATCCTAATTCAAGAAAGTAGTCAAGAACAAGCGACCAAGAAGGAAGAATTCAAGAATCTCACTTGAGTTCTTTGTGGTTGACCAAGAAAGCAATATTTCAAGCAAGAAACCAAGAAAGCAAGGAGGAAATGAAGAAAGGAATCAAGATCCCTTCTTGATTGATTCCAAGTTGTGTTTCTTCTTTGTTTCTTTCTTTCATGGTCTTTTCTTATGTTGTTTATTGTTTCTTAAGTTCTACCTTAGTCAGTCAGAACCATGGGCGCAATCAAGATGCTTTGTTGATTGCGATCTTGATTCAAGAAAGCAGTCAAGAACAAGCGACCAAGATGGAAGAAGTCGAGAAGCTTAGTTGAGTTCTATCTTGTTGACCAAGAAAGCAATGTTTCACGCAAGAAACCAAGATAGCAAGGAGGAAATGAAGAAAGGAATCAAGGTCCATTCTTAACTGATTCCAAGTTGTGTTTCTTCTATGTTTCTTACTTTCATGACTATTTCTTGTCTTGTTTATTCTTTCATGATTTCTTCCCTAGTTAGTCGTAACCATGGGCACAATCAAGATGCTTTCTTGATTGCGATCTCGATTCAAGAAAGCAGTCACGAACAAATGACAAAGAAGCAAGAAGTCAAGAAGCTCAATTAACTTCTTTCTTGTTGACCAAGAAAGCAATGTTTCAAGCAAGAAACCAAGAAAGGAAGAGGGAAATGAAGAAAGGAATCAAGATCCCTTCTTGATTGATTCCAAGTTATGTTTCTTCTTTGCTTCTTTCTTTTATGGTTGTTTCTTGTCTTGTTTATTCTTTCTTGAGTTCTACCTTGGTCAGTCGCAACCATGGGCGCAATCAAGATGCTTTCTTGATTGCTATCTTGCTTCAAGAAAGCTGTCAAGAATAAACGACCAAGAAGGAAGAAGTCAAGAAGCTTAGTCAAGTTCTTTGTTGTTGACTGAGAAAGTAATGTTTCAAGCAAGAAACCAAGAAAGCATAGAGGAAATGAAGTAAGGAATCAATATCGCTTCTTGATTGATTCCAGGTTGTTTTTCTTCTTTGTTTCTTTCTTTCATGGTCGTTTCTTGTCTTGTTTATTTTTTCTTGAGTTCCAAATTGGTCTGTCGCAACCACAATCAAGATGCTTTCTTGATTGGGAACTTGATTCAAGAAAGCAGTCAAGAACAAAGGGCAAATAAGGAAGAAGTCAAGAAGATCAGTTGACTTCTTTCTTGTTGACTAAGAAAGCAATGTTTCAAGCAAGAAATTAAGAAATCAAGGAGGAAATGAAGAAAGGAATCAAGAACCCTTCTCGATTGATTCCAAGCTGTGTTCTTCATTGTTTCTTTCATTCATGGTTGTTTCTTGTCTTGTTTGTTCTTTCATGATTTCTACCCTGTTAGTCACAACCATGGGCGCAATCAAGATGCTTTCTTGATTGCGATCTTGATTCAAGAAAGCAGTCAAGAACAAGCGACCAAAAAGGTAGAAGTTAAGAATCTCAGTTGAGTTCTTTGTTGTTGACCAAGAAAGCAATGTTTCAAGCAAGAAATTAAGAAAGCAAGGAGGAAATGAAGAAAGGAATCAAGAACCCTTCTTGATTAATTCCAAGTTATGTTTATTTTTTGTTTCTTTCTTTCATGGTCATTTTTTGTCTTGTTTGTTCTTTCTTGAGTTCTACCTTGGTCAGTCGCAACCATTGGCTCAATCAAGATGCTTTCTTGATTGCGATCTTGATTCAAGAAAGCAGTCAAGAACAAGTAGCCAAGAAGGAAGGATTCAAGAAGCATTGTTGACTTCTTTTTTGTTGACCAGGAAAGCAATGTTTCATAGAGGAAACCAAGAAAGCTAGGAGGAAATGAAGAAAGGAATCAACATCCCTTCTTAATTGATTCTAAGTTGGGTTTCTTCTTTGATTCTACCCTGGTTAGTCGCAACCATGGGCGCAATCAAGATGGTTTCCTGATTGCGATCTTGATTCAAGAAAATAGTCAAGAATAAACGGCCAAGAAGGAAGAAGTCAAGAAGCTCAGTTTACATATTTCTTGTTGACCAAGAAAGCAATGTTTCAAGTAAGAAACCAAGAAAGCAAGGAGGAAATGAAGAAAGGAATCAAGATCCCTTCTTTATTGATTCCATGCTATGTTTCTTCTTTGTTTCTTTATTTCATGGAGGTTTCTTGTCTTGTTTATTCTTTCTTAAGTTCTACCCTGGTTAGTCACAACCATGGGCGCAATCAAGATGCTTTGTTGATTGCGATCTTGATTCAAGAAAGTAATCAAGAATAAGTGACCACGAAGGAAGAAGTCAAAAAGCTCAGTTGACTTCTTTCTTGTTGACCAAGAAAGCATTGTTTCACGGAAGAAACCAAGAAAGCAAGGAAGAAATGAAGAAAGGAATCAAGATCCCTTCTCGATTGATTCCAAGCTGTGTTTCTTCTTTGTTTTTTTCATTCATAGTCGTTACTTGTTTTATTTGTTCTTTCTTGAGTTCTACCTTGGTCAGTCGCAACCATTGGCACAATCAAGATGCTATCTTGATTGCGATATTGATTCAAGAAAGCAGACAAGAACAAACGACCAAGAAGGAAGAATTCATGAAGCTTTGTTGACTTCTTTTTTGTTGACAAAGAAAGCAATGTTTCATGGAGGAAACCAAGAAAGCAAGGAGGAAATAAAGAAAGGAATCAACATCCCTTCTTGATTGATTCCAAGTTGTGTTTCTTCTTTGTTTCTTTCTTTCATGCTCGTTTCTTGTCTTGTTTCTTCTTTCTTGAGTTCTACCCTGGTTAGTCGTAACCATGGGCGCAATCAAGGTGCTTTCTCGATTGCGAACTTGATTCAATAAGGCAGTAGAGAACAAATGACTAAGAAGGAAGAAGTCAAGAAGCTCAGTTGACTTCTTTCTTGTTGTCCAAGAAAGCAATGTTTCAAGTAAGAAACCAAGAAAGCAAGGAGGAAATGAAGAAAGGAATTAAGATCCCTTCTTGATTGATTCCAAGCTATGTTTGTTCTTTGTTTCTTTATTTCATGGAGGTTTCTTGTCTTGTTTCTTCTTTCTTAAGTTCTACCCTGGTCAGTCGCAATCATTGGCGCAATCAAGATGCTTTCTTGATTGTGATCTTGATTCAAGAAAGTAGTCAAGAACAAGCGGCCAAGAAGGAAGAATTCATGAAGCTTTGTTGACTTCTTTTTTGTTGACCAAGAAAGCAATGTTTCATGGAGGAAACCAAGAAAGCAAGGAGGAAATGAAGAAAGAAATCAACATCCCTTCTTGATTGATTCCAAGTTGTGTTTCTTCTTTGTTTCTTTCTTTCATGGTCGTTTCTTGTCTTGTTTGTTCTTTCTTGAGTTCTACCTTGGTCAAACGCAACCATGGGCGTAATAAAGATACTTTCTTAATTACGATCTTGATTGAAGAAAGCATGCAAGAACAAGCGACCACGATGGAAGAAGTCATGAAGCTCAGTTGACTTATTTCTTGTTGACCAAGAAAGCAATGTTTCATGCAAGAAACCAAGAAGGCAAGGAGGAAATGAAGAAAGAAATCAAGATCCTTTCTTGATGGATTCCAAGCAGTGTTTCTTCTTTGTTTCTTTCTTTCATGGTTGCTCATGATTTCTACCTAGGTTAGTCGCAACCATGGGCGCAATCAAGATGGTTTCTTGATTGCGATCTTGATTCAAGAAAGCAGTCAAGAACAAACGACCAAGAAGGAAGAAGTCAAGAAGCTCAGTTGACTTCTTTCTTGTTGACCAAGAAATCAATGTTTCAAGTAAGAAACCAAGAAAGCAAGGAGGAAATAAAGAAAGGGATCAAGATCCCTTCTTGATTGATTCCAAGCTGTGTTTCTTCTTTGTTTCTTTGTTTCATGTTACTTTCTTGTCTTGTTTATTCTTGCTTAAGTTCTACCTTGGTCCGTCGCAACGATGGGCTTAATCAAGATGCTTTCTTGATTGCGATCTTGATTCAAGAAAGCAGTCAAGAACAAGCGGCCAAGAAGGAAGAATTCATGAAGTTGTGTTGATTTCTTTTTTGTTGACCAAGTAAGCAATGTTTCATGGAGGAAACCAAGAAAGCAAAGGAGGAAATGAAGAAAGGAATCAACATCCCTTCTTAATTGATTCCAAGTTGTGTTTCTTCTTTGTTTCTTTCTTCCATGGTCGTTTCTTGTCTTGTTTATTCTTTCTTGAGTTCTACCTTGGTCAATCGCAACCATGGGCGCAATAAAGATGCTTTCTTGATTGCGATCTTGATTCAAGAAAGCAGTCAAGAACAAGCAACCAAAAAGGAAGAAGTCAAGAAGCTTAGTTGAGTTCTTTGTTGTTGACCAAGAAAGCAATGTTTCAAGCAAGAAACTAAGAAAGCATGGAGGAAATGAAGAAAGGAATCAAGATCCCTTCTTGATTGATTCTAAGCTGTGTTTCTTCTTTGTTTCTTTCTTTCATGGCCGTTTCTTATCTTGTTTGTTCTTTCTTGAGTTCTACCTTGGTCAGTCGCAACCATGGGCGCAACCAAGATACTTTCTTTATTGCGATCTTCATTCAAGAAAGCAATCAAGAACAAGCAACCAAGATGGAAGAAGTCAGGAAGCTCAGTTGACTTCTTCCTTGTTGACCAAGAAAGCAATGTTTCATGCAAGAAACCAAGAAGGCAAGGAGCAAATGAAGAAAGAAATCAAGATCCTTTCTTGATGGATTCCAAGCTGTGTTTCTTCTTTGTTTCTTTCTTTCATGGTTGCTCATGATTTCTACCTAGGTTAGTCGCAACCATGGGCGCAATCAAGATGGTTTCTTGATTGCGATCTTGATTCAAGAAAGCAGTCAAGAACAAACGACAAGAAGGAAGAAGTCAAGAAGCTCAGTTGACTTCTTTCTTGTTGACCAAGAAATCAATGTTTCATGTAAGAAACCAAGAAAGCGAGGAGGAAATGAAGAAAGGAATTAAGATCCCTTCTTGATTGATTCCAAGCTGTGTTTCTTCTTTGTTTCTTTCTTTTGTAGTCGTTTCTTGTCTTGTTTGTTCTTTCTTGACTTCTACCATGGCCAGTCGCAACCATGGGTGCAATGAAGATGCTTTCTTCATTGGGATCTTGATTCAAGAAAGCAGTCAAGAACAAGCGACCAAGAAGGAAGAAGTTAAGAAGCTCAGTTGACTTCTTTGTTGTTGATCAAGAAAGCAATGTTTCAAGCAAGGAACCAAGAAAGCAAGGAGGAAATGAAGAAAGGTATCAAGATCCCTTCCTGATTGATTCCATGTTGTGTTTCGTCTTTGTTTCTTTCATGGTAATTTCTTGTCTTGTTTATTCTTTCTTAAGTTCTACCTTGGTCAGTCGAAACCATGGTGCAATCAAGATGCTATCTTGATTGTGATCTTGATTCAAGAAAGCAGTCAAGAATAAGCGACCAAGAAGGAAGAAGTCAAGAAGCGCTGTTGACTTCTTTCTTGTTGACCAAGAAAGCATTGTTTCATGCAAGAAACCATCCAAGCAAGGAGGAAAAGAAGAAGGAAATCAAGATCCCTTCTTGATTGTTTCCAAGTTGTGTTTCTTCTTTGTTTCTTTCTTTCATGGTCGTTTCTTATCTTGTTTATTCTTTCTGGAGTTCTACCTTGTTCAGTCATAACCATGGGCGCAATCAAGATACTTTCTTGATTGCGATCTTGATTCAAGAAAGTAGTTAAGAATAAACGACCAAGAAAGAAGAGGTCAAGAAGCTCAGTTAACTTCTTTCTTGTTGACCAAGTAAGCAATGTTTCAAGCAAGAAACCAAGAAAGCAATGGAGGAAATGAAGAAAAGAATCAAGATCCCTTCTTGATTGATTCCAAGATGTGTTTCTTCTTTGTTTCTTTCTTTAATGATCGTTTCTTCTCTTGTTTGTTCTTTCAGGGTTTCTACCCTGGTCAGTCGCAACCATGGACGCAATCAATATGCTTTCTTGATTGCGATCTTGATTCAAGAAAGCAGTCAAGAACAAACGAACAAGAAGGAAGAAGTCGAGCAACTCAGTTGACTTCTTTCTTGTTGACCAAGAAAGCAATGTTTCAAGCAAGGAACCAACAAAGCAAGGAGGAAATGAAGAAAGGAATCAAGATCCCTTCTTGATTGATTCTAAGCCTTGTTTCTTCTTTGTTTCTTTCTTTCATGGTCGTTTCTTATCTTGTTTGTTCTTTCTTGAGTTCTACCTTGGTCAGTCGCAACCATGGGCGCAACCAAGATACATTCTTTATTGCGATCTTCATTCAAGAAAGCAGTCAAGAACAAGCAACCAAGATGGAAGAAGTCAGGAAGCTCGGTTGACTTCTTCCTTGTTGACCAAGAAAGCAATGTTTCAGGCAAGAAACCAAGAAAGCAAGGAGGAAATGAAGAAAGGAATCAAGATCCCTTCTTGATTGATTCCAAGCTGTGTTTCTTCTTTGTTTCTTTCTTTCATGGTCGTTTCTTGTCTTGTTTGTTCTTTCTTGAGTTCTACCTTGGTCAGTCGCAACCATGGGCACAATTAAGATGCTTTCTTGATTACGATCTTCATTCAAGAAAGCAGTTAAGAACAAGCAATCTAGATGGAAGAAGTTGAGAAGCTCAGTTGACTTCTTCCTTGTTGACCAAGAAAGCAATATTTCAGGCAAGAAGCCAAGAAAACAAGGAGGAAATGAAGAAAGGAATCAAAATCCCTTCTTGATTGATTCCAAGTTGTGTTTCTTCATTATTTCTTTCTTTCTTGGTAGTTTCTTGTCTTGTTGGTTCTTTCATGATTTCTACCATGGTTAGTTGCAACCATGGGCGCATGGATCCTACCAACTAAGCCCTACAACATGGATCCTTGATAACCTCAATTATACAAGCCTTAAATCACCACTTACACCATGGGAATGTAATTTAACAATGTTACACCCGCAGGCTATTTTACTGCACCAGAAAAATGCACTATTTTGGTTATAAATCATGTCCAAAACACAAAATTTCAAGTCCTAATAGTTAATATATCAATCCTACAACAAATCTAAACCACAATACACTGTTTCAACCTTCAAAACACGTGAAAACATCCATTAGAACAATATGGCAATAACCCTACTCTCAACATCTCATCATATTCCAAACATCAAGGTACCTTCAAAACTTTGTTTTCTTTCCATTGTCAAACTCATCGTTACCTATAAACTCAAATATTTGGACCTCTATTCTCAACCTTGATCTACTAATTCAGATCTTTAGATCTCCTTCCTCAACTAACTAAAGGGTATAACTTGTAAATTCACAAAATAAGTAACATGGGAAATAATACAACTTGGACAATATAAAAAAAAATTAGCATTAGGAGAGAAAGTCATCTCGACTGAGTCCTGAGTGTGCACCCTCACAACTCTATCAAGATTTCCTTTCTTCCTTTTTGCAATCTCTACCCGTCTTAGAATCTCAGATCTAATTACTACCCTTTTTCCCATAATATTCTTAACAACTAAACTAAACAAACAATTTCAATCAAAGTAACACAACAAAACACCTAATAGACCCACTACTCACAAGTCCTAGAGATGCGTAACCAGAGCTCTGATACCACTAATGTAACCCCCTTCAAATAAATCATTATTTAACTATTTAATTTATAGTATACATAAAAGTTCTAATGTATTCTATTTTACATCCAAAATATATCCAGATTTACAATAGTAAAATTTTCAGAAACGCTACTACAAAATTTTTCTAAGTAATATTATCTACCCAAAATATTCCTATCCTACAGCTCTGGTGATCTCTGCATCTTTATCTTCTAACTAATCTTCGGTCACCTGCAATTTAAACTTCCCTAGAATCTAGGGACAAAATTTACCGGATCAGGCATTTAATTTCTCATACAATAAAAAAAATTTCAATCAGATACATTTCATACAATAACTAATTAATTACATAAATAAGCCAATGCAATATGATTTATGCAAATGTAGTTTTGACTCAAAATCATTTTGACCCTGCTCCATGGAGACTTCCCCTTTGAGTGTTTAGTAAGAAACTAGCCTACCATTACGCACTGCAATTCAGCTATTAGCCCCTACTAAACACGAATAAACTAGACAGAATTAGGAGATCAGGATACCCAGGAAGGCCACCACGACCGCAACTCAGTCCAGTTTCCAGCCACATGTGGAATTGCCAATATCCTTCACCCCACAGACTATATAATCACAAACTTTACAGTCCTGTCTAACTTACTCTGCTCACCCCAAAGATTCATTTCTCATCTGTCAAAATCATTTCTCATGACTACCGCAGTCCCGGTTAGTCAACATTTATTCTTTCTTTTCTTTCTTTTCTTTTCTTTTCTTCTTTTTCATTTTCATGGCTACCGCAATCCCGGTTAGCCAACATCAATTATTTTTCACTTGAAACTTTGTAAAACCCCCAAAAAGACTCATGTATGCTTATGCCATGTGATAATAATCATAAGTAATTTTAAACAAGCATATAAAGAAACATAAACATTCAACAATTAGCATTATAACATTAATATTTTACTAAATATCAATTTGGTCATTATTATAAAAATTTACTAAATTACCCTTGCTCTTTTTCTAAAATTCCAATTTTGTCCTTTAAATGTGAAATTACCAAATTACCCTTACTATTTGCTATTATTTCCGATTTTGCCCTTGATCTTTTCTCAAAATTCCAAAATTATCCCTAAACTTTCTAGAAAATGTGAAATTACCATTTTACCCTTGAATATTTTTATAATTCACTAATTTACCCTTAAACTTTTTATAAAATTCTTAATGTGTCCCTACATGTGAAATGACTATTTTGCCCTTGATCTTTAAAAAATTTCCACATAGTATCCCTTACTCATTCACCATGACCGAATGGCCTCCAACCAATTCCAATCATCATTTCAACATCAAACAAGCAATTCCAATCAAGAGCAATCCAATGAAACTTCAATCCATCACAACATATAAAAAATTCAAGCAAAAACATGGTTTCAATAATCTATTTCATGGTTCTTGATTCAATCTTCAAATCCAAACTTAAAGACATGTTTTTACTACTTCCAATTTGTCTAAATTGAAATTAAATGCCAAGATCCTTACCTTAAATCCTTAGTTTGATGAAGAACCCTTGAATTTCTTTTCTCCCTTTCTCTTTTGTCTTCTTGAAATTTTTGGGTTCTTCTAACAATTTCTTCTGTTTTGGCCAAAGCTATATTGAAATTTGAGAGGTTTTGGTTGGTTTAATTTTTTATTTTGGAAGAAAATATGAAGGTTTCATGGAGGGGGCAGCTGCAACACCACTCACGGTTTGGGTTTTAGAAAAGTAGGTTTTTGTAGCTTTTGTTTTATTTTTTATTTCTTATGTTTTTATAAAAAGTTTCTCCACTCAATTTAATTTTTTTCTACATGTCCACCTCCTTAGACCATGGGCAGTCCAAAAGCTTGAGATTTGGCAGCCACTTGGATGGCCAAATGAGTTCCCAAAGTGACTTGCCAATTGCTTGGTCAATGGTCAAATTTGTAGAATTTTGTAGATTTTTCTAGAATATATCTAGGGCTTTCAATTATCTTACAAACTAATTTGAATTAGAAGAAACTAACACCACCATTAGATTCCTCACTATCAAAAACCTTGGGGTAGTGTCTTAATCATCTCTTAATCAAAGCCTAATTAGCTTAATTTAATTACATTAGAAACTTTGAGTTGTCAAAATTTGATTGGCTAACACTTTTTTTTTCTTAGTTAAACAATTTTAATAATTATTCTAAATATATTATAATTAATAGAAAATTCCATATGTCTCATACAAAATTTATCTTAATTTTCTACCTTAGAATTTTATCGTAATAATTTCTTAGAGTTCTAACATTCAGAAAATTCTAATAATTCGAAATTAGCATTTTACTTTTGCAACTGTATATATTTTAAATCTATATTCAATTATCTATTTATTAGATTACAGTTTACTCCAAAATTTTACACTGGAAAATTTATCCTGGACAGCTGTCTAACACAACGGTCCAGTCAACAAGTAATTCATTTCTCAACTGTATATATTTTAAATCTACATTAAATTCTTTATTTATTAAAGTATAATTTAATCCAAAATGTTATACTGGAAAATTTTATCCTGGACAACTGTCTGATACAACTGTCCGGTCAACAAGAATTTTAGGCAGAAACAAAAGTATTAAAAGACTCAGAAAATTTTACTGAATAGAACTATATTAATTTTATTACGAAAATATGTACAAAAAGTTTCTATAAAATACCATACATAATTTCTCATAATATTTATATAAATAAAATATGTACAAGTAGTAAAATAAAATTGAGTGTTACAATTCTCCCCCACTAATAAAAATTTCGTCCTCGAAATTTCTAATGTAACTGTATAAACAATTAAGGATATTTTTCTCTCATTTTCTCTTCTAATTCCCAAGTGCCATTACCTCTGATATCCTTCTAGATAACTTTAACTAGAGGAATATTTTTACCTCTCAAGTACTTAATCCTTTTGTCCTCAATCTTAACAGGATTTGTTTTTATAGTTAGGTTTTCCTTTACCAGTTATTGATGTTACTTTCAAAAAAAACCTGATCACCTTCTTGAAATTTTAAAGGTTTTCTTCTTTTATCTGCATAGCTTTTCTGTCTACTCTGTGCAGTTTTCATTTTCTCCTGAATAAATTTTACTTTTTCAGTTGTTTGCTGGATGATGTCTGGCCCAATCAACAGATTCTCACCATCCAGATACCATACCAGTGATGTCCTACATTTTCTACCATACAAAGCCTCATAGGGAGCCATACCTATATTAGAATGGTAACTATTATTATATGTAAATTCTACTAAAGGTAATATATCTTCCCAGTTTGCTTTCTCTTCTAATGTACAGACTCTTAAGAGGTCTTCTAATGACTGAATAGTTCTTTCTGTTTGACCATCAGTCTGAGGGTGGTATGTTGAACAAAGATGTAATTTACTTCCTAAAGCTTTCTGAAATTCTCTCCAAAATTTAGAAACAAATCTAGGATCCCTATCGGATACTATACTAGTAGGTAATCCATATAATCTAACTATCTCTTTTATGTATAAGTGAGCTAATCTTTCTAAAGAATACCTAATTTTTATTGGAAGAAAATGTGCTGATTTAGCTAATCTATCTACAATCACCCAAATAGTATCACAATTCCTATTTGTCCTAGGAAATCTTACGACAAAATCCATTGATATACTATCCCATTTCCATACAGGTATCTCTAAAGGTTGCAACATGCCAGATGGTTTCTGATGTTCAATCTTTGCTTTTTGACATGTTAAACATCTAGCTACATATTCTGCTACATCTTTCTTCATCCTAGGCCACCAAAACATCTCCTTTAAATCCTTATACATTTCTGTAGCTCCAGGATGAATACTAAATTTACTTTTGTGTCTTTCCTCCAAAATTAATTCCTTTAATTCTTGAGTGTTAGGTACACAAATTCTATTTTTAAACCTAATAATTTCATCCCTTTCCTAAATTAAATTCTTGGACTTTATCTGTTCCTATTAATCTTTTCTTTTCTTGAATAAATTCATCTACATCTTGTTTCTTCCTAATCTCTTCCAAAATTTATTAGTGATAGTAATCATTCCTAATTGAATTTTTATCCTTTTTCCTAACTGTACATAAATTCAAATCTCTAATTTGTTCTATTAATTCTAATTCTTTAATCATCGTAGTTGACATATGTATAATTTTCCTACTTAAAGCATCTGCTACTACATTAGCCTTCCCTGGATGATACATTAACCGAAAATCATAATCTTTAATAAACTCCTTCCATCTGCTTTGTCTCATATTCAATTCCTTTTGATCAAACAAATATTTTAAACTCTTATGATCACGATATACATCAAATCTAGATCCATACAAATAATGCCTCCAAATCTTTAAAGCAAAAACTATAGCAGCTAACTCCAAATCATGAGTAGGGTAATTCCTTTCATGGGGTCTCAATTGTCTAGATACATAAGCTACCACTTTCCTGTTTTGTATCAACACACATCCTAATCCTTGGTATGAGGCATCACTATATACTTCATAAGGTTCATTTGGGTCAGGTAAAACTAAGACTGGCGAGGTAGTCAATTTATGTTTCAATTCTTGAAAAGTTTTCTGACAACTCTCACTCCAAATAAAAGATTGATTTTTCCTGGTTAATTCTGTTAATAGTCTGACTATCTTAGAAAATCCTTCAATAAACCTTCTATAATATCCAGCAATCCTAAGAAACTCCTAATCTCAGTTATCGTTTTAGGCCAGATGACATGGAAGGAGGAAGTAGAGAAGATCAGTTGACTTCTTTGTTGTTGACCAAGAAAGCAATGTTTCAAGCAAGAAAGCAAGGAGGAAATGAAGAAAGGAATCAAGATCCCTTCTTGATTGATTCCAAGCTGTGTTTCTTCTTTGTTTCTTTCTTTCATGGACGTTTCTTGTCTTGTTTGTTGTTTCTTGAGTTCTACCTTGGTCAGTCGCAACCATGGGCGCAATCAAGATGCTTTCTTGATTGCGATCTTGATTCAAGAAAGCAGTCAAGAACAAGCGACCAAGAAGGAGGAAGTAAAGAAACTCATTTGACTTCTTTCTTGTTAACCAAGAAAGCAAGGAGGAAATGAAGAAAGGAATCAAGATCCATTCTTGATTGATTCCAAGCTGTGTTTCTTCTTTGTTTCTTTCTTTCATGGATGTTTCATGTCTTGTTTGTTCTTTCATTAGTTCTACCTTGGTCAGCCGCAACCATGGGCGTAATCAAGATGCTTTCATGAGTGTGATCTTGAGTCACGAAGGCAGTCAAGAAAAAGCGACCAAGAAGGAAGAAGACAAGAAGCTCTGTTGACTTCTTTCTTGTTGACCAAGAAAGTAATGTTTCATGGAAGAAACCAAGAAAGCAAGGAGGAAAGGAAGAAAGGAATCAAGCAGGGATCTTGATTTGTTTCTTCATTTCCTCCTTGCTTTCTAGGTTCCTTGCTTGAAGCATTGCTTTCTTGGTCAACAAGAAAGAAGTCAACAAAGCTTCTTGACTAGTTCCGTCTTGGTCGCTTATTCTTGACTTCTTTATTGAATCAAGATTGCAATCAAGAAAGCATATTGATTGTGCCCATGGTTGCGATAGACCTAGGTAGAACTCAAGAAAGACAAACAAGGCTAGAAACGTCCATGAAAGATAGAAACAAAGAAGAAACACAACTTGGAATCAATCAAGAAGGGATCTTGATTCCTTTCTTCATTTCCTCCTTGCTTTCTCCGTTTGTTGCATGAAACATTGCTTTCTTGGTCAACAAGAAAGAAGTCACTGAGCTTCTTGACTTCTTCCTTCTTGGTCATTTGTTCTTGACTGCTTTCTTGAATCAAGATCGCAATCAAGTAAGTATCTTCATTAGGCCCATGGTTCCGAGTGACCAAGGTAGAACTCAAGAAAGAAAATAAGGCAAGAAACGTCCATGAAAAAAAG
The DNA here is from genome assembly GCA_026413185.1 of Pueraria montana var. lobata. NCBI lineage: Eukaryota > Viridiplantae > Streptophyta > Magnoliopsida > Fabales > Fabaceae > Pueraria > Pueraria montana. The sequence goes on from CM048647.1 coordinate 99,802,278, forward strand.
AAACAAAGAACAAACACAATTTGGAATCAATCAAGAAGGGATCTTGATTCCTTTCTTCATTTCCTTCTTGCTTTCTTGGTTTCTTGCTTGAAACATTGCTTTCTTGGTGAACAAGAAAGAAGTCAACTAAGCTTCTTAACTTTCTCCTTCTTGGTCGGTTGTTCTTGACTGCTTTGTTGAATCAAGATCGCAATCAAGAAAGCATCTTGATTGTGCCCATGGTTGTGACTGACCAAGGTAGAGCTCATGAAAGAACAAAAAAGACAAGAAAACTCCATGAAAGAAAGAAACAACGAAGAAACACAGCTTGGAATCAATCTACAATGGATCTTTATTCCTTTCTTCAATTCCTCCTTGCTTTCTTGCTAGAAACATTGCTTTCTTGGTCAACAAGAAAGAAGTCAACTGAGCTTCTTTACTTCCTCCTTCTTGGTCGCTTGTTATGGACTACTTTCTTGAATCAAGATCGTAATCAAGAAAGCATCTTGATTGTGCCCATGGTTGTGACTGACCAAGGTAGAACTGATGTAAGAATAAATTAGACAAGAAACGACCATGAAAGAAAGAAAGAAAGAAGAAACATAGCTTGGAATCAGTCAAGAAGGGATCTTGATTTGTTTCTTCATTTCCTCCTTGCTTTCTTGGTTCCTTGCTTGAAACATTACTTTCTTGGTCAACAAGAAAGAGGTTAATTAAGCTTCTTAACTTCTTCTTTCTTGGTCTCTTGTTCTTGACTGCTTTCTTGAATCAAGATCGCAATCAAGAAAGAATCTTGATTGTGCCTATGATTGCGATTGACCAAGGTAGAACTCATGTAATAACAAATTAGACAAGAAATGACCATGAAAGAAAGAAAGAAAGAAAGAAAGAAGAAACATAGCTTGGTATCAATCAAGAAGGGATCTTGATTTGTTTCTTCATTTCCTCCTTGCTTTCTTGGTTCCTTGCTTGAAACATTACTTTCTTGGCCAACAAAAAATAAGTCAACTGAGCTTCTTGACTAGTTCCTTCTTGGTCGCTTATTCTAGACTTCTTTCTTGAATCAAGATCGCAATCAAGAAAGCATCTTGATTGTGCTCATAGTTGCGATTAACCAAGGTAGAACTCATGAAAGAACAAACAAGACAAGAAACTTCCATGAAAGAAAGAAACAAAGAAGAAACACAACTTGGAATCAATCAAGAAAGGTTCTTGATTCCTTTCTTCATTTCCTCCTTGCTTTGTTGGTTTCTTCCATGAAACTTTGCTTTCTTGTTCAACAAGAAAGAAGTCAACTGAGCTTGTTTACTTCGTCCTTCTTGGTCGCTTGTTCTTGACTACTTTCTTGAATCAAGATCACAATCAAGGAAGCATCTTAATTGCACCCATGGTTGCAATTAACCAAGATAGAACTCATGAAAGAACAAACAAGACAAGAAACGACCATAAAAGAAAGAAAGAAAGAAAGAAAGAAGAAACATAGCTTGGAATCAATCAAGAAGGGACCTTGATTCATTTCTTCATTTCCTCCTTGCTTTCTCGGTTCATTGCTTGAAACTTTGCTTTCTTGGTCAACAAGAAAGAAGTCAACTGAGCTTCTTGACTTGTTCCTTCTTGGTCGCTTGTTCTTAACTTCTTTCTTAAATCAAGATCGCAATCATGAAAGCATCTTGATTACGCCCATGGTTGCGACTGACCAAGGTAGAACTCATGAAAGAATAAACAAGACATGAAACGTCCATGAAAGAAAGAAACAAAGAAGAAACACAGCTTGGAATCAATCAAGAAGGGATCTTGATTCCTTTCTTCATTTCCTCCTTGCTTTCTTGCTTGAAACATTGCTTTCTTGGTCAACAACAAAGAAGTCAACTGATCTTCTCTACTTCCTCCTTCCATGTCGCTTGTTCTTGACTGCTTTCTTGAAGAAAGATCGCAATCAAGAAAGCATCTTTATTACACCCATGGTTGCGACTGACCAAGATAAAACTCATAAAAGAAAAAATAAGACAAGAAACGACCATGAAAGAAAGAAAGAAAGAAAGAAGAAACATAGCTTTGAATCAATCGAGAAGGGATCTTAATTTGTTTCTTCATTTCCTCCTTGCTTTCTTGGTTCCTTGCTCGAAACATTGCTTTCTTAGTCAAGAGGAAAGAAGTCAACAAAGCTTCTTGACTAGTTCCTTCTTGGTCGCTTATTCTTGACTTCTTTCTTGAATCAAGATTGCGATCAAGAAAGCATCTTGATTGTGCCCATGGTTGCGATAGACCGAGGTAGAACTCAAGAAAGACAAACAAGGCTAGAAACCTCCATGAAAGATAGAAACAAAGAAGAAACACAACTTGGAATCAATCAAGAAGGGATCTTGATTCCTTTCTTCATTTCCTCCTTGCTTTCTTCGTTTGTTGCATGAAACATTGCTTTCTTGGTCAATAAGAAAGAAGTCAACTAAGCTTCTTGATTGCTTCCTTCTTGGTCGCTTGTTTTAGGCTGCTTTCTTAAATCAAGATCGCAATCAAGAAAGTATCTTGATTGCGTCCATGGTTGCGATTAACAAAGGTAGAGCTCATGAAAGAACAAACAAGACAAGAAACGTCCATGAAAGAAAGAAACAATGAAGAAACACAGCTTGGAATTAATCAAGAAGGGATCTTGATTCCTTTCTTCAATTCCTCCTTGCTATCTTGCTAGAAACATTGCTTTCTTGGTCAACAAGAAAGAAGTCAACTGAGCTTCCTTACTTCCTCCTTCTTGGTTGCTTGTTCTTGACTGCTTTCTTGAATCAAGATCGCAATCAAGAAAGCATCCTGATTGTGCCCATGGTTGCGACTGACCATGGTGGAACTCTTGAAAGAACAAATTAGACAAGAAACGACCATGAAAGAAAGAAAGAAAGAAGAAACATTGCTTGGAATCAATCAAGAAGGGATCTTGATTTGTTTCTTCACATCCTCCTTGCTTTCTTGGTTCCTTGCTTGAAACATTACTTTCTCGGTCAACTAGAAAGAAGTTAACTGAGCTTCTTGACTAGTTCCTTCTTGGTCGCCTATTCTAGACTTCTTTCTGTTAGGTTCTAAGACCTTGGACGATGTCCAACCCCTCGAATTTCAGTTTTGATGATAACAATTAAAGGATAAATTTTGAAGTATCTAATGATCTTGTTTGAGTGTTATAGGATTTACGTTGTCCAATGCCGCAATGGTATTGTATCTCTCAAAACTCGACTTTATGTTTTAATAAGAAAAGCGTCCAAATGTGTTTTGTATGAATAGTACAGTCAGCGTCCAATGCTCCTGTGAGAGCAAGCGTCCAATGACTATATAACCCACACTGTAGTTTCTATCTTAAAAAGTAATATCATATGACAATACGTTTTCGATGGTGATTCTCTGTAATGCAACGATTATTCTCTCTCATTCTAATATGTCATTCTATTTGATTTTTTGAATAGTATTGAACAGGAAAAGAGAAGCTTCTCTCTGCAGAAAAAGTACAAGTAGGAGAGGCGCTACATGTACGGCTGTCTCCTCTATCTCTCCACCCTAAGTCAAAACGTGACAACGGTCACATGCTTTGGAGAGAACCGCTCTTGGCAAAGGAACAGATCCCACAACGGATACTTTACAACAAGCTGCCTATAAATAGAGGAATGAGCTCATTATCAGACTGACGAAAAATTTATAAAGAGCTGAATCTCTGTCAAAACGACTGATCGATCAACACTTAAGCAAAACGAGCTTTCTACTTAGCTTTGCTAAGCGATTCTGTGTATTCGTACTTATTGTAATATCCTCTCTGTGAGAGTTATTCTTTCTTTCTATACTCATACAATTCTGTTTGGAAAGCCAGGAGTGGCTTAGTGTTAAAGAATACTTGGGTTTGTTTTTAATCTCAGGGGGAGATTAAAGGTGTGCCAGGAGTGGCTTAAAGAATACTTGTAGCTAGAAGTGGCAAGGTTAGAATACTTGTGATAATCAGATACTGATTAGTAGAACCCTTCAAAGGTTTTTGAAGGAGAACTGGACGTAGCTCAGTTGAGTGAACCAGTATAAAACCAAGTGTTCTATTCTCTTGTGTTCTAGCTTATTTGTATATCTCTTAAGTTATCTCTTCAACACACTACGAAAGTATTTCGTTACACATTTTATCTACGAAAATCTTTTGCTTGTGTTCTAACGAAAAAGTTGAAAAGCAGATTTATTGGACTGTTGCATTTGAACCACTGGACGGTAGCATTATTTTCTATTTCACTAAGTTCTTGTAAAACTTAAGATATACTATCGTCATTCTTGTTAAAGGTTTTCGAAGAAAATATAAATACACTATTCAACCCCCCTTCTAGTGTATTTCTCTGTATTTCAGTTGGCATCAGAGCTCGGCCTCTTGGGTTAAGTACTTAGCAGTACAGAGGAAAGATCCTAAGAAAGATGGAAAACGAGGGACAAGCTGTGAACAGACCACCACTCTTCAAGGGTGTCAAATATGATTACTGGAAACAAAGAATGATAGCATTCTTTGAATCTAGCCATATTGACATGTGGGAAGTTGTGGAGATGGGCGACTATATTCCACTTGATGCGAACCTCATCGGAATCCCAAAGGCTAGATGGACGGAAGAGCAAAAACAAAGATTTTATCTCAACTCCAGAGCTAGAAACATCATCATGTGTGTACTAAGCGAACAAGAATACAACAAGGTGCACAGTCTCAAAAGCGCAAAACAAATGTGGGACACTCTTGCGTTAACGTATGAGGGTTCCACCCAGGTAAAACGTAACAAACTCAGTCTCCTTACTCGTCAATATGAGTTGTTTAGTATGGAAGAAAATGAGGACATACAAAGTATGTTTGGACGGTTTCAAACCATACTAAATGAACTTAGAGCACATGGTAAAGATTACAATAACTATGAACATATTGACAAAATTCTAAGAAGTTTGCCTAGGAAATGGAGACCATAGGTTACAGCCTTGAGAACAAAAAAGGAACTGGACGATATGTCCTTTGAAGAACTCGTGGGAACTCTCAAGGTGCATGAACTAGAACTGCATCAAGATAGTGATGGTAAGAAAAATAAGTCTCTAGCGCTTAGCGTCCAAAAGCCAAGGAAAGCATCATCGTCCAAAGTCATGCAAGCTGAAACATCATCAGACGAACAATATGAGGATGATGACTAAGACGAGAATGATGAACTATCCTTTATATCCAAAAGGATACATGCTATGTGGAAGAAGAAAGGTGGATCCAGATGGAGAAACCTAAACAGGAAAGGCTTCAAAGAAAAGAAGGAGAAGAGTCTAATTGTATGCTAAGAATGCAAAAAGCCAGGACACTTCAAATCAGAATGCCCAGATCTCGACAAAAGCAAGGACAAGAAGAAGAAATTCTTCAGCAAAGGAAAGGGCAAGAAAGTTCTGATGTCCACATGGGAAGACCTGGATGATGACTCATCATTGGACGATGGAGAAGAAGAGGAAGCACACATATGTCTGATGGCAGACACCTCAACAGACTCTTCTGAACCAGAAGAAGAAGATGAGGTAGATTTTAATGACATAGATTCAATTCAAGAAGCTTATCATGAACTACTTTCAAACTCTTCTATTCTGTCAAAGGCCTACAGAACTTTAAAGAAATCATCCAAATCACTTTTAAAAGAAAAAGAAGCTTTAGAAAAAAGTGTCAGACATTTGGAAAGTGAAAAGGACGATTTACAGAAAAAGTTTACAGAACTCTCAAGGCAAAATGAAATTACAAATATGGAGAGGCGAACTCTCTGGAATGATGTTGCTCGAGCCCATAAATCCTGTGAGGATTCTAGGACTAGAGAAAGAAATCTTTCCATAGAGATTCGAAATCTCAACGCAGAAAACAAAAGGCTAGTTGAGAAGCTTCTGAAAGTTGAAGCAGATACTTCCTTAAGAGGTCAACCACATGATGTTGTAAAACTTCATGAAGAAATTGACAGCCTAAAGAAGGATCTGTCAAACTTTATCAAGGGCTCTGACAACCTCAAAAAGCTTTTAAAATATGAAGGTTGTAAGAGACCAAATGACAGGTCAGGACATGGATATAAGGGAAAGAAATATATTCATGACGAGGAAATAGATGTTTGCTACTTTTGTGGGAAACCTGGACATATAACGTCCAAATGCAGACACCTGCCTAAGAAGGGAGCATTCAATGCCCTTCGAGCTAACAAAAAAGGACCCAAGTCAATCTGGGTACCTAAGGATAAAATTGTTCTTGTTGCAGACATGCTTAACAGCAGGAAAGAAACTCCAATCATGGTACCTGGACAGTGGGTGCTCACATCACATGACAGGAGAAAGGTGTATGTTCCAAAGCCTCCTACCCAAGACTGGTGGGACAGTCACTTTTGGAGGGAATCAGAAAGGGATGATAGCTGGCGTAGGTAAGATTGGTATACCACCCTATCCTTGTATTGATAAAGTTGTTTATGTTAAAGGTCTTAAACATAATCTACTTAGCATGATGTTGCCTTTAACAAAGGTGAATGTACAGTCAAAAACTCTGATGGATCCCTTCTCTTTACCGCAAAGAGGCAAGGCAATCTGTATAAGATTAAACTTGGGGAACTATCAAGTCAAAATGTATCATGCCTAGTTTTTGTACAAGAAAATCATTGGTTATGGCATAAAAGACTTGGTCATGCAAGCTTGAGGTTAATCTCAAAGCTGAATAGGCACAACCTCGTAAGAGGACTACCAAGTATGTCATATAAAGATGATCTTCTTTGTGAAGCTTGTCAGAAAGGGAAACAAGTGAAAAGTTCTTTTCAAAGTAAAAACATTGTTTCCACTTCTAGACCTCTTGAGCTGTTACATATTGATCTGTTTGGACCCACAAGAACAGCCTCGGTAAGTGGTAAAAGATATGGTTTGGTTATAGTGGACGACTATACTAGATGGACATGGGTCTTATTCCTATCCCACAAAGATGAGTCCTTCAAGGCCTTTTATAACCTCTGCAAAAGAGTTCAAAATGAAAAAGGAGTATGCATTACTTCTATCAGAAGTGATCACGGGGGAGAATTCGAAAACGAAAGTTTTCAAAGGTTCTGTGAGGATAATGGTATCCTTCACAACTTCTCAACACCTAGAACACCACAACATAATGGTGTAGTTGAGAAGAAAAATAGGTCACTCCAGGAGATGGCCAGAACCATGTTGAATGATAATTCAACCCCTAAACACTTCTGGGCTGAAGCAGTGAATACTACCTGTTATTTACAAAACAGAATCTATATAAGGCCGATATTGAAAAAGACTCCATATGAATTGTGGAAGGGTAGAAGACACAACATATCCTACTTCCATCCATTTGGATGTCAATGTTTCATTCGGAACACTAAGGATAACCTGGGAAAATTTGATTCGAAGTGTGATGAAGGAATAATGCTTGGATACTCTGAAATTTCAAAGGCATACAGAGTTTATAACTCTAGAACCTTAGTTGTTGAAGAAGCTATCCATGTGAAGTTTAATGACAACAAGCCTGATAAGGAATTATCAGAGCTGGACAAATCATTTGCAGATCTCAGATTGGACGATGCAAGTAAGTCATCAGATTCGTCCAACCATGATGTCTCAGTTGAAGAATCAAATGCATCACTGGACGGTCCAGTCGCAGAATAAAGAGAACCAACTGGACGCAACTGGCAAATGAAGAAACATCATCCACAGGAGCAAATCATTGGAGATCCAAAAGATAGAGTCAAAACCAGATCTTCACTTCAACGACAGCAAGGTCACACAGCATTCATATCTCAAATAGAACCTAAGACTGTGGACGATGCCTTAGAAGATGAAGGCTGGGTCAAAGCAATGCAAGAAGAACTTGACCAATTTCAAAAGAACAATGTCTGGAAGCTAGTAGAACTCCCCAACGAAAAAGAAGCTGTAGGAGCAAAGTGGGTGTTCAGAAACAAGTTGGACGAAGCAGGTAATGTTGTGAGAAACAAAGCGAGGTTGGTAGCAAAAGGTTACTCACAACAGGAAGGTATAGATTATACTAAAACTTATGCTCCCGTTGCACGACTAGAGGCAATTCGTATTCTACTGTCATTTGCAGCTCATAGCAATATGAAGCTATATCAAATGGACGTAAAAAGTGCATTCCTCAATGGACTCATAAAGGAAGAAGTCTATGTGGAACAACCCCCAGGATTTGAAAGTGATGCTTTTCCAAACCATGTTTTTAAACTTAACAAAGCCTTATATGGGTTGAAACAAGCCCCTAGAGCTTGGAATGAAAAACTCAGCTCATTTCTGTTAGAAAATGGTTTTTCAAGAGGAAAAGTAGACACTACATTATTTCGCAAAGACTACTCTTCTGATTTTATCATTGCACAAATATATGTTGATGATATCATATTTGGTGCCACTAATGAGTCTCTCTGTGAAGAATTTGCCAAATTAATGCAAACAGAGTTCGAGATGAGCATGATGGGTGAGCTGAAATTCTTCCTTGGACTTCAAATCAAACAAACTGAAAAGGGAATATATATACATCAGACTAAGTATGTCAAAGAGCTGCTAAAGAAGTACAAGTTGGACGATGCAAAACCAATGAAAACTCCTATGCATCCAACAACAGTACTTGGACTGAACGACAACTCAAAGAAAGTAGATAACACTCTATACAGAGGAATGATAGGATCACTCCTATACCTCACAGCGTCCAGACCTGACACCATGTTCAGCGTATGCTTATGTGGTAGATTTCAATCTGACCCAAGGGAAGTTCATTTAACTGCTGTTAAAAGAATCTTTCGATACCTTGCTGGAACCACTAACCTTGGGTTATATTTCAAAAGACAGAAAGATTTCAGGTTAATAGGATACTGTAATGCTGATTATGCTGGAGATCAAATTGAAAGAAAAAGCACCAGTGGAGGGTGTCACTTCATCGGTGGTAATCTAGTCTCCTGGACATGCAAGAAGCAAGGAACCATTGCTCTGTCCACTGCTGAAGTAGAGTATATTTCAGCTGCAAAATGCTGTTCTCAAATCTTGTGGATCAAACATCAACTTGAGGACTACAGCATATATGAGAGTAACATTCCTATCTTCTATGATAGTAAAGCTGCCATAGATCTCTCTAAGAATCCCATATTGCATTCAAGGGCCAAACATATAGAGATCAAACATCACTTTATAAGAGACCATGATCAAAAGGGTACTGTGGAACTACACTTTGTAACCACAGATAATCAGCTTGCTGATATATTCACCAAACCCCTTACTGAAGACAAGTTAATCCTTCTGAGGAACAAACTTGGCATGGACTCTGTAAAGGAATGATTAACATATGCATGATGCATCCAATAAAACCATAGCGTCCAAAGGACATGTCGTCCAAGGAACACTAGAGTCATGCACATGCATTGCATATATCTCACTTAAGTCCAATATCTGGACAATGCTTTTATCTTAGCATTTTTTTATTGTTCAAATGATCAAAATGGATCATTTTAAGAGTAAGTATGAGCTAATACTCTATGCTGAGTCACCAAAATGTTAGTAACCATACACAGTTACCTACATTCTTCGCACGTCTCATTATGGCGGGTTTTATGGCGTCATTTACATTTCAAATATTCAAAAAGCCCAAAACCGTTTCATATTCTCCAAACAAAGCCCAAATATACACTTATCAAATCATCACTGAAAAACACCACCGTATCCATCTTCTCTAAGATTATCATCACCCTTAAGCACACACAGTCTCTCTCTCTCAGAAACCCAAAACCCTCTCAGAAAACCTAAAAATCCAAACTTTTCTACCATGTCGAACTCTGCAAGCTCAAGCAACTCGGAACTCGACGTCCTCACTTACCCTGAAACCACAGTTGTGTGCCAAGGTGCTGCTACAGTGCACATTGAGCACTTCTTCGACATCGAAAAGCTTGAGAAGCTAGGACTGAACCAGAACGAGAGCCTTCTGAAGTGTGGAATCAGAGGCTACTTCAATGAAAACCGGAAGATATTCCCTCAGTTGATCAGAATGTTATGGAGAAATGCCAAATTCCAGAGCCCAAGGGAGCTCGTGGCCACGGTTCTTGGACGAAAGGTGACACTGTCCACCGAGACCATTGCAAAGGTAACGGGTTGCATTAGGGAGCAGAACCAGTACAAAACAGACTGGGCCAAGCAATACGACAATCATGTTCCCTTGGTTGCGATTGACCAAGGTAGAACTCAAGAAAGAACAAAGAGGAAAAGAAATGACCATGAGAGAAAGAAACAAAGAAGAAACATGGCTTGGTATTAATCAAGAAGCAATCTTGATTCCTTTCTTCATTTCCTCCTTGCTTTCTTGCTTGAAACACTGCTTTGTTGGTCAACAAGAAAGAAGTCAACTGAGCTTCTTGACTTATTCTTTATTTGTCGCTTGTTCTTAACTGCTTTCTTGAATCAAGATCGCAATCAAGAAAGCATCTTGATTGCGCCCTTAGTTGCGATTGACCAAGGTAGAACTCAAGAAAGAACAAAGAGGACAAGAAATGACCGTAAGAGAAAGAAACAAAGAAGAAACACGGCTTGGAATCAATCAAGAAGGGATCTTGATTCCTTTCTTCATTTCCTACTTGTTTTCTTGCTTGAAACACTACTTTCTTGATCAATAAGAAAGAAGCCAACTGAGCTTCTTAACTTAATCTTTCTTGGTCGCTTGTTCTTGACTGCTTTCTTGAATCAAGACCGCAATCAAGAAAGTTGATTATACCCGTGGTTGCGATTGACCAAGGTAAAACTCAAGAAAGAACAAAGAGGACAAGAAATGACCATGAGAGAAAGAAACAAAGAAGAAACATGGCTTAGAATCAATCAAGAAGGGATCTTGATTCCTTTGTTCATTTCCTCCTTGCTTTCTTGCTTGAAACATTGCTTTCTTGGTCAACAAGAAAGAAGGCAACTCAGCTTCTAGACTTCTTCTTTCTTGGTCGCTTGTTCTTGGCTACATTCTTGATTGAAGATCGTAATCAAGAAAGCATCTTGATTGTTCCCTTGGTTGCGATTGACCAAGGTAGAACTCAAGAAAGAACAAAGAGGAAAAGAAATGACCATGAAAGAAAGAAACAAAGAAGAAACATGGCTTGGTATCAATCAAGAAGCAATCTTGATTCCTTTCTTCATTTCCCCCTTGCTTTCTTGCTTGAAACACTGCTTTGTTGGTCAACAACAAAGAAGTCAACTGAGCTTCTTGACTTATTCTTTATTTGTCGCTTGTTCTTGGCTACATTCTTTATTGAAGATCGTGATCAAGAAAGCATCTTGATTGTGCCCTTGGTTGCGATTGACCAAGGTAGAACTCAAGAAAGAACAAAGAAGACAAGAAATGACCATGAGAGAAAGAAACCAAGAAGAAACACGGCTTGGAATCAATCAAGAAGGCATCTTGATTCCTTTGTTCATTTCCTCCTTGCTTTCTTGCTTGAAACATTGCTTTCTTGGTCAACAAGAAAGATGGCAACAGAGCTTCTGGGCTTCTTCTTTCTTGGTCGCTTGTTCTTGGCTACATTCTTGATAGAAGATCGTAATCAAGAAAGCATCTTGATTGTGCCATTGGTTGCAATTGACCAAGGTAGAACTCAAGAAAGAACAAAGAGGAAAAGAAATGACCATGAGAGAAAGAAACAAAGAAGAAACATGGCTTGGTATTAATCAAGAAGCAATCTTGATTCCTTTCTTCATTTCCTCCTTGCTTGTAGCCCTGCTTTGTTGGTCAACAAGAAAGAAGTCAACTAAGCTTCTTGACTTATTCTTTCTTTGTCGCTTGTTTTCACTACATTCTTGAACCAAGATCAGAATCAAGAAAGCATCTTCATTGCGCCCTTGGTTGCGATTGAGCAAGGTAGTAGTCAAGAAAGAAAAAAGAGGACAAGAAACAACCATAAGAGAAAGAAACAAAGAATAAACACGGCTTGGAATCAATCAAGAAGGGATCTTGATTCCTTTCATCATTTCCTCCTTGCCTTCTTGCTTGAAACATTGCTTTCTTGGTCAACAAGAAAGAAGGCAACTGAGCTTCTGGACTTCTTCTTTCTTGGTCGCTTGTTCTTGGCTACATTCTTGATTGAAGATCGCAATCAAGAAAGCATCTTGATTATGCCCTTGGTTGCGATTGACCAAGGTAGAACTCAAGAAAGAACAAAGAGGAAAAGAAATGACCATGAGAGAAAGAAACAAAGAAGAAACATGGCTTGGTATTAGTCAAGAAGCAATCTTGATTCCTTTCTTCATTTCCTCCTTGCTTTCTTGCTTGAAACATTGCTTTCTTGGTCAACAAGAAAGAAGTCAACTGAGCTTCTTGACTAATTCTTTATTTGTCGCTTGTTCTTAACTGCTTTCTTGAATCAAGATCGTAATCAAGAAAGCATCTTTATTGCACCCTTGGTTGCGATTAACCAACGTAGAACTCAAGAAAGAACAAAGAGGACAAGAAATGACCGTGAGAGAAAGAAACAAAGAAGAAACACGGCATACAATCAATCAAGAAGGGATCTTGATTCCTTTCTTCATTTCCTCCTTGCTTTCTTGCTTGAATCACTGCTTTTTTATCAACAAGAAAGAAGCCAACTGAGCTTCTTAACTTAGTCTTTCTTTGTCGCTTGTTCTTGACTGCTGTCTTGAATCAAGACCGCAATCAAGAAAGCATCTTGATTATACCCATGGTTGCGATTGACCAAGGTAGAACTCAAGAAAGAATAAAGAGGACAAGAAATGACCATGAGAGAAAGAAACAAAGAAGAAACACGGCTTGGAATCAATCAATAAGGGATCTTGATTCCTTTGTTCATTTCCTCCTTGCTTTCTTGCTTGAAACATTGCTTTCTTGGTCAAGAAGAAAGAAGGCAACTGAGCTTCTGGACTTCTTCTCTCTTGGTCGCTTGTTCTTGGCTACATTCTTGATTGAAGATCGTAATCAAGAAAACATCTTGATTGTGCCCTTGGTTGCGATTGACCAAGGTAGAACTCAAGAAAGAACAAAGAGAAAAAGAAATGACCATGAGAGAAAGAAACAAAGAAGAAACATGGCTTGGTATTAATCAAGAAGCAATCTTGATTCCTTTCTTCATTTCCTCCTTGCTTTCCTACTTGAAACACTGCTTTGTTGGTCAACAAGAGAGAAGTCAACTAAGCTTCTTGACTTATTCTTTATTTGTCGCTTGTTCTTAACTGCTTTCTTAAATCAAGATCGCAATCAAGAAAGCATGTTGATTGGGCCCTTGATTGAGATTGACCAAGGTAGAACTCAACAAAGAACAAAGAGGACAAGAAATGACCGTGAGAGAAAGAAACAAAGAAGAAACACGGCTTGGAATCAACCAAGAAGGGATCTTGATTCCTTTCTTCATTTCCTCCTTACTTTCTTGCTTGAAACACTACTTTCTTGATCAACAAGAAAGAAGCCAACTGAGCTTCTTAACTTAATCTTTCTTGGTCGCTTGTTCTTGACTGCTTTCCTGAATCAAGACCGCAATCAAGAAAGCATATTGATTATACCCGTGGTTACGATTGACCAAGTAGAACTTAACAAAGAACAGAGAGGACAAGAAATGACCATGAGAGAAGGAAACAAAGAAGAAACACGGCTTGGAATCAATCAAGAAGGGATCTTGATTCCTTTGTTCATTTCCTCCTTGCTTTCTTGCTTGAAACATTGCTTTCTTGGTCAACAAGAAAGAAGGCAACTGAGCTTCTGGACTTCTTCTTTCTTGGTCGCTTGTTCTTGGCAGCTTTCTTGATTCAAGATCGCAATCAAGAAAGCATCATGGTTGTGCCCATGGTTGCGATTGACCAAGGTAGAACTCAAGAAAGAACAAAGAGGACAAGAAACGACCATAAGAGAAAGAAACAAGAAGAAACACGGCTTGGAATCAACCAAGAAGGGATCTTGATTGCTTTGTTGATTTCCTCCTTGCTTTCTTGCTTGAAACATTACTTTCTTGGTCAACAAGAAAGAAGGCAACAGAGCTTCTGGACTTCTTCTTTCTTGGTCGCTTGTTCTTGGCTGCATTCTTGATAGAAGATCGTAATCAAGAAAGCATCATGATTGTGCCCTTGGTTGCGATTGACCAAGGTAGAACTCAAGAAAGAACAAAGAGGAAAAGAAATGACCATGAGAGAAAGAAACAAAGAAGAAACATGGCTTGGTATTAATCAAGAAGCAATCTTGATTCCTTTGTTCATTTCCTCCTTGCTTTCTTGCTTGAAACATTGCTTTCTTGGTCAACAAGAAAGAAGTCAACTGAGCTTCTTGACTAATTCTTTATTTGTCGCTTGTTCTTAACTGCTTTCTTGAATCAAGATCATAATCAAGAAAGCATCTTTATTGTGCCCTTGGTTGCGATTGACCAACGTAGAACCCAAGAAAGAACAACGAGGACAAGAAATGACCGTGAGAGAAAGAAACAAAGAAGAAACATGGCATACAATCAATCAAGAAGGGATCTTGATTCCTTTCTTCATTTCCTCCTTGCTTTCTTGCTTGAATCACTACTTTTTGATCAACAAGAAAGAAGCCAACTGAGCTTCTTAACTTAGTCTTTCTTTGTCGCTTGTTCTTGACTGCTGTCTTGAATCAAGACCACAATCAAGAAAGCATCTTGATTATACCCATGGTTGCGATTGACCAAGGTAGAACTCAAGAAAGAACAAAGAGGACAAGAAATGACCATGAGAGAAAGAAACAAAGAAGAAACACGGCTTGGAATCAATCAATAAGGGATCTTGATTCCTTTGTTCATTTCCTCCTTGCTTTCTTGGTTGAAACATTGCTTTCTTGGTCAACAAGAA